>CM054059.1:129833178-130433178 GCA_028641055.1 Alopecurus myosuroides | reverse complement strand
ACGCACCCATGTGGAAGAAGAAATCTATATTTTGGGAGCTACAATATTGGAAAGTCCTAGATGTCCGCTCTGCAATCGACGTGATGCATGTTACGAAGAATATTTGCGTGAACCTGCTAAGCTTCTTGGGCGTGTATGGGAAGACAAATGATACAAAGGAAGCACGACAAGACCAGCAACTTTTGAAAGACCCAGATGACCGGCATCCGGAATGGTTTCAAGGTCGTGCCAGCTACGCTCTTACCAAAGAATTGAAGGTCATTTTTTTTTGAATGCCTGAGCAGTATGAAGGTCCCATCTGGCTTCTCGTCGAATATAAAGGGAATAATAAACATGGCGGACAAAAAGTTCCAAAACCGGAAGTCTCACGACTGCCACGTGATTATGACACGATTGCTTCCGATTGCTTTGAGGGGGCTCCTACCGGAAAATGTTCGAGTAGCCATTGTGAAGCTATGTGCATTCCTCAATGCAATCTCTCAAAAGGTAATCAATCCAGAAGATCTACCACAGTTACAGAACGATGTGGTCCAATGTCTTGTCAGTTTCGAGTTGGTGTTCCCACCATCCTTCTTCAATATTATGACGCACCTCCTGCTCCACCTAGTCGAAGAGATTTAAATTCTCGGTCATGTATTTCTACACAATATGTTCCCCTTTGAGAGGTTTATGGGAGTATTAAAGAAATATATTCATAATTGTGCTAGGCCAGAAGGAAGCATCGTCAAGGGCTATGGAAATGAGTAGGTAATTGAGTTCTGTATTTACTATGTTCCTGACCTTAAGCCGATTGGTATTCCTCAATCGCGGCACGAGGGGAGACTAAGTGGAAAAGGCACGATCGGAAGGAAATCAATGATATGTATGGACGGCATTTTATGACTGAAGCACACCACACAGTTCTGCAAAATTCCAGCTTGGTGGCTCCGTACTTCAAGCAACACAAGAATATTTTACGCTCGGACAACCCGGGGAAGCCTGAATCCTGGATTAGAAAGGCCCACATGGAGACTTTCGGCAATTGGTTGCGAAAACATTTAATGAATGACAATGATGTTGGAGATCAGCTGTACATGTTGGCCAAGACACCATCTTCGACTATAACGAATTTCCAAGGGTATGAGATAAATGGGAATACATTTTACACGATCGCCCAAGATAAAAAGAGCACCAACCAAAACAGTGGTGTCCGCTTTGATGCAGCAACCGAGAATGGGAAAAAGGTCACATATTATGGTTACATAGAGGAGATATGGGAACTTGACTATGGACCCTCCTTTAAGGTCCCTTTGTTCCGGTGCAAATGGTTCAAGCTAACAGGAGGTGGGGTAAAGGTGGACGAGCAATACGGAATGACAATGGTGGATTTCAACAATCTTGGTTACCTTGACGAACCATTCGTCCTAGCCAAAGATGTCGCTCAGGTTTTTTATTTGAAGGACATGAGTAGCAAACCGAGGAAACGGAAAGATAAGAAAACGATCAGTACATCATGCGATGATCCAAAGCGCCATATTGTTCTTTCAGGGAAAAGAAACATCGTGGGAGTGGAGGACAAGACAGACAAGTCAGAAGATTATAATATGTTTGGTGAAATTCCGCCCTTCAAAGTGAACACTAACCCAAGCATTAAGTTAAATGATGAGGATGCTCCATGGATACGGCACAATCGTAAGCAAGCAGGGACACAAGGGAAGAATTGATGTGTAATAATTTATTGTACCAAACTTTGTTGAATCGATCATGTGAATTATATTATCTCTGATGTGTTTTGGGGCATCCTTGGACCCACCCTAGCACAACCAAGCAAAGACTTGCACATTGCTACCCACTCGAGATACCACTGATGATACGTGAAATTTGAACTACAACCACTGATGTGAAGGGCATGCCTATAGGCCTAGGAGTACATTTTGGAATGTTGGAGTGATTCAGTCATACTCCTGCCTAGGTGTATAATATGCATACTCGTAGTATTCATAGTCGTCCCCTTCTAAGTTGCCGCTGTCGTCGTCGCTGCTGTCGTCGGGTGGCGCTCGTGGCTCGAACCGAGGGTAGCGCAGACGGGGGATATCGCCGGCCCTGATGTAGTCCATGACGCTCTGTAGAGTCCGGCCATAACACCATAGCCGACGAGCGGTGTCGTGGGATAATCACGGCAGACGTTACCGGGGGTAACTGATCTTGGGTCAAGACGACACAGGCGTTTGGGAGAGGGTTTAGCTCAGAGGAAAACATGATGATACTTGATCTGGTAGCCGGCAATCAAGTCGCCGAGTCTCCGATCTCGATATATTAACTCAACTCTCGTGTTACACTGGATGTTCGATATCAAGCGATATTGCTAGAACTCTTGGATCTCTAAACTAGACCGAGGGGCCGGTTTATAAAGCACCCGGACCCCCCTGGCTTGCCCTCCAAGGCGCACCCTGAACCCTACCCGGACACCGCATACGAGAAACCCTAACTTTCCTTACCGTAACCCACAATCCGGGTTACGAGGCCTACGAACTTGGGCCTTCCAGAAGCTCCTTTATCCTTAGCCGGATCTTGCGCAGCGTCCATTGGGCCGAGTTACACCTTGGTGTTGGCCTACCGGGTTATCATCCCTCCATCAGTAGTCCCCAGAATAGCTTGGGCTTCACGAGATTCTCTTTGAAGCGCACGCTATTCCCTGCAAAATTATCAAACTTATGACTTCAATGGAGGCCGGGTTAAATTGCTTTAATAAACAGCTAGGCCTAACTCCAAGGTGGCCATATAATAACCCGGCTTTCTCCAAGTCCTTTGCTCAGCTTTTCCGGATCAACACCCTGATAAGAATGTTTAAAGATCTGATTTACTTTACTCGATAATTGATCCTGATGTTGCGGAGGAGATCTCTTTCTTATGTCTATCCGGATATTTCGTCCAGCACTTAAGGCATATCCAACGAAACTTAGGCAGATAGCCGTTACTCCGAAATTTCCGGCTCCCGCTTGTTGAGCTAGGTTTGCCCACCCGTGCCCTTATAAATAGGTACTTAGAGGTGAACCCAACCCCAACAGCTCATTTCCCCCTTTTCCTCTTCTTTTCGCTTCCGCATCTCTTGCGCTCGCACAACACCATTACGGTAACTTCACGCACATCGCCGGAACCCATCTGCCGCCGGCTGCGCTCCGCCACGGTGCGCCCCGCTCCGCCGCCAAGATCTGCCGCCGCGCCCCCGACTTTCCCGCCGGGAGTCACAAAGGGGCATCAAGACTGCGCTATTTGCCTCCGCCGGGCTTTACTCCAATCTCCTCCAGTAAGCTTCCCACATCCATTAACTTGACCTCGCAATTTCTAGATTTATTTCAGATTGGATCTAAGTCAACCCGCCGGTCATTTCTCTCGCCACGCCGAACTAGGTCGCTCAAATTCCTTTTAGCTCATCCAATGGATTGAATATAGATTCCATTTCATTCCCCTACTGCCTTTAATCATTAATTTCACCATGAATCTGGAAATGAAATCTCCAATCTAGGCTCGGGCCGCCCAAAATTTCCGCGCTTGCCGTTGACACCCGGAAATTCTCTTCTTCCGGCTCTTTTGTTTGGAGTAGATACATGGGTAACCATCCATCTTCCCCAAACACCTTTCAACACGTAAGCCCTTCATAGTTTTTGTAACGATGTTTGATACCCAGATAACTTGTAACCTTGCTCCACAGAATGATACTCGGATAATTTTTTGCTTCCATGTTTTCTCGATATCGCTCGCAAATATTCGGACGACTCATGGTTTCCGAGTCTTATTTCTTGTACCCTTCTATCTTGTGCTTTGCAGGTTAATCCCATGGCTCCCAAGAGGCAGGGGAAACAGCCGGCCAAAGCCAAGACCACCAACTCCATATCCGCCAACTGGGCGCGGTCCACGGTTACGAAGGCCAAGTTAGAAGAACTGGCCGAGTTAGGGGTTCTCCCCTCTCAAAAGGATATCCATTGGAGGGTGCCGGGTAACGAGACCCGCCCCACACCTGCGGATGATGAGGTAATATGTTTTGTGGAGCACGTTACCCGGGGGTTCCGTCCTCCGGGTCATCCTTTCTTTCGAGACATTCTGAGCCACTATGGCCTCCGAATATTTGACATAGGGCCTAACTCTGTGTTAAATATTTCCCACTTCATCGTTCTTTCCGAGTCATACTTGTGCACTCCGCCAAGTTTGGCTCTCTTTATCGAACTTTTTCAGTGCAAACCGTGCCGCGAAAGCGGTGACGGAGCACTTCTTGCTTGCGGCAGGGTCTCTATCCAGCGCCGCAAGAATTCTCTAATGCCACCTCTTACTCTTAACTCCCACGTCAAACACTGGCAACTCTCATACTTTTATTGCCGGGACACCTCCCCACCCGGCGAAAAGAGGTTGCCGGGTTACTCAGAGGGCCTCCTCGATATCTCCGAGACCTTCAACGCCTTTGCCCCTGACTCGGACAGGGAGGCAATCCAACCTTTATTGGCCAAAATAACTGTTCTCTCGGCCCAAGGCCTCATTGGGCTCAACCTGGTAAAGACTTGGGTCGATTTCCGGATCCAACCCAACTCCATCCGCACAAAGTTAATGTGCGAGTATTCGGGGCATACCACGGACTCGCTCCGATACTCCACCAATAGCTTTGCAGCCGGAGACACCAACAAGACTATCAAGAGCTTCTTGACAGAGAAGTTGGAGGTAATCCGGAATATAGCCGGGTTAGAACCCTTCACTCGTGAGAACCCGGAGCCTGAGGTAAATATCCGACTTTCATACTCTTACCTTCACACTTTCCACTCGATACTGTTGTTAACCTTCATTCTTACGTCTTCATATCAGGCCGATGATGCTTTTTGGAAGATTGATACTCCCCCTAACTCTGAGCGCCCAGAGGAGAAAGAGGACGCCGTTAACTCGGATGAAGGTACATTCCGAGTTTTACTTAGTTACTTTAAGCTCGTTGTTGCTCTTTCGTCATTTTCCAACTATAAACCTTGATAATTTTCAGAACAAGAGGACAAAGACGAAGAAGAAGAAGCTGAAGGCAAGGTAGAATCCGCCAGCGACAAGGAAGAAGCTGAGCCAACGGTCAAGGCCGGAACAAAGAGGAAACCTCAAGGGGTCGTCTTCAAGGTTCCATACCTTTTCCTTGCCTCTAAACCATATTTCTTTGATAACATGCACGAGCTAAACCGGAAATTATCCACTTGGTCGTATTTGAAGGAACCGCTCGTGATCAAGCGACGAATAACTCGGAACTTTCCAGGTGATGGCACTCTTAATCCGGGTATTCCATCGTCTCCGGCTCGACGCGCTGGTATTCTCTTAATCCTTTCTTAAGTATCAAAGTCTTCCCGAACCATCCCCTTACGGGACAATTCCATATCTCGCTCGATGTTTTTTAGTTTCGTCCGGGTCCAGCAGCGAGTTCCCCTCGGACTATATGGTGAATCCCGGGTAAAATTCCTTTCCTGATGCTTTATCGTTTTTTCATCACTTTTTCCCAGTTGTACGCTAACTGCTTTACTTATACTGCCCGTAGGGCCACGATCACTGTCAGCGACCAAGATGATATGGAAACTGACGACCCGGGTAAGGAGAACCTGACTGATGATATGCATGCCGCAGCTGGCGGAGAAGAACAACAAGTGCCACCAATAAACCCGGCCGACCGAGAGGCTGAGTATCCCATAGCCTCGCACGTACTCGAGGAGGAAGAAACTGCAGGCTTGGGCACGGGAGGAGGGGCACCAGACTCCGATACTCGGACGACCCGGATACCCTCTTTCAAGAAGAGAGCCCCTTCTCCAAGTCCCCAAGATCCCGAGTCTTCTAATTTGGGCAATGATACTTTTGACCAGATGATGAGCGCTCTCCTTGCTATGAAGGCCTCGGAGAGAGATGTGCTAGAGCGCATGGCAGCGGAGCACCAGGTACTGTAACCTAATATCTCTTCTTATCCATCTAGTCCCCAAATGCCGAGTATAATTTGTTGAAATTGTGCTCGGTATTCTGCGCGATACTCGGCTTGCCATGATACCCGACTAATTCTCATACTTTGGTTCCTCACAGGCACAGGCCACCCGGTCTGATGAACTTTTGCTCAAGACCGAACAACTGCTGCTTGCCGAGGTAAAGCGGAGAGAGGCCCTTGAGGATGAAGTGGAAACTTTGAAGAAAAATGTTTCCAAATATAAGAAAAGGTGCACCACTGCTCGAACCGCCCTGAAAAAGCTGTCGGATCAAATTACCGATACTTATCGTATCTTGCTTAGTAAGTTTCTTGCTGCTGACTGCTTTCATGCCTCTATTTTGTTACATGATACTCGGAATTACTGATATGGCCTTTCTTTCTTTCAACTGCAGGTGCTAACCTTGCAACCCCAGAAGAAGATGTTGTTGCCAAGGCTAAAACTTTAAAGACTGTGCTCCGGACTTTCTTTGCCGGCACCAAGTGGATATTGGATGCCGTGCAGTGGCCAACTGAGGTATATCCGGGTGAAGAAAATCTTATCCAAGCCTGCTCCACCGTGCCTGCATGGATCGAGATCTGGAAGCGCTCGGCATGTCGGATTGGTATGACCCGGGCCTTTGCGCTAGCTAAGGCTTACTTCCCTAAGCTTGAGCCGGCAAAGGTTATATCCGGGTTTCCAGAATTCAAAGCGGATGGCTCCAAGTTTGGGCCCAAGGACTTCAAGGCCGTACAATCTGCGGTGCGTCACTCGGCAACCACTTTGGCCGATAGTATGGATCTTCGTACGCTTATGAGTTCGTACGATGCTGAAGTCAAAATCGTGAAGGAGGAAGCACCCCCACCCTTCGACATTTTGGGCTGCCGATTCAGCCAGGAAGAGGGAAGAAACCGCGAAGAGGGAGGCCGAGTTAGGATCAGAGCCAACCACCTCTACACCGGCTGTCCCCCCGCCTGTCCGTCCTGATGCGAAGAATCCGGGTGACGATGCCGGGAGAGCTGCAGAGCAAACCCAGGACCAAGACCCGGAGTGCAAGGGCAAGGGTGTGAACCCTATTCAACAAGCCGAGTAAACAAATGCCATCACGATACCTTGTCCATTTCGATGCTCTTGTTCAAAACAGATATTATTTTGTTGGTGCACCTATGCACCTTTGATACTAGTACCGAGATTTGTGACGTACTTTAATTCCTTGATATACCTCGTGCCTCTTCTGGCCTCTGGATGAACTTGATATTTATCTGGTTTTTGAGCTTATTCTCGATATCCGACTTTCTTTATGGTTCCTTTTGTGAGACTCGGTTTCCGAGCATCGTGGGTTCTGACAGGTGGACTTTTCGCTAAGTCCCCAAGTCCCCCAGACTCAGATGTTGGGGTTTTTCGAGCTTAGTAACAACTTGTTTCTGTTTCAAAATCCCCAGTCCCCAAGGCCCGAATTTCCGAGTCTGGGATATGTGGTTTTTTCAAAGAAAACAAATTTGTTGTTGCTAAGCCCAAACCCGGAGCCGTTTCACATAGGTAATGAAGTTATGCTTGATAAACATTGAGTTTCCGGCTATTAGCCTTGTACTCTGCATAACTTGTGGTTTAGATGACCCTTTTGACTATCTTGTACTGTAAGCCGGCTTTCGCGTGGATACCATGTTGTTACATCTATACGAAAATAGGGTCAGGCAAGTCCCATTGGGCTTCATGGCTGATTGTAATCGTAAGCGAGCAAATCATGCCACTTTAGTGCGAGTCACATCGAGCTTAAGTAAGAAAAGTCAAGAAAATTTGGCTCCTTTGTCCGGTTATAAGATTGCAGCTGTACTCGTTTGCGAGTAATCGGCCCTTATAACTCATAGGCTTCAAGGCCGGGTCTTTGAGTTTGTAACTGTGCTACTCAAGCAATCAGCCCTCAAGACCTATATATATGCAACATACTTGATGATACTGATGTACTGGTAGCAATAAATAATACGTATCTGTAACCGGAGTGAAGATCATAACAAAATAAGACTTGATAACCATCTCTTTATTGATACGAGAAAGTTTTGGGTCAGCAGGCCGCCTCATTAAAAACCTTCCAGTCCCCTTAGGTACCCTGGATAGGAAAAGAGTGCGTCTGAAACCTGCTGCCCGTTACATTGTTTTAGTTCTTCTTGGTATTCTGTCCGGAACTGACGTAATCGATGCACATTCTCCACTTGTTGATCTTTTTTACTATGAGTACCGGGTTTGCCAGCCAATCCGGATAAGGCGTTTCCATGACGCGGCTGGCTGTGAACGGCTGCGCAATTTCTTCTCTTGTGGTGGATTGTTTGAGTGAATCACCCTTGATGAAAGCCACCATCTTGGTATCTCGTGCTGCCTTGAGTTTTGCCCTTTCGCCTTCAGTACTCGGCTTTTTCAAGGCTGTTCTGTCATCCGAGTCTGCTTGAGCCCGGTAATATTTGAGTTCCTCTTTTCTACAAGCTTGTTCAGCCATTGCTGCATCTCCTTCATCGCACTCAGCCGCTATGTCCCGGCTTCCATGTACGGTGATGGTCTGTTTAGGACCCGGGATTTTTAGCTGTAGATACACGTAACACGGCCTAGCCATGAATTTAGCATAAGCCGGCCTTCCGAATAGCGCGTGATAAGGACTGCGCAATTTGACCACCTTGAAAGTGAGCCACTCAACTCGATAATTATCCTTTGATTCCCCAAAAGCTACCTCCAATGCGATTTTTCCCTCGGGGCACGCTGAGTGACCCGGCACTATCCCATGAAAAATTGTTGAACTTTTTTGTAGCTGAGACTCCTTGAGACCCATGCGTAGAAAGGTTTCCCAATATACTATATTGATGCTACTTCCACCGTCCATCAGGACCTTTTTCAGTTCATACCCATTGACCTGCGGCGCAACTACCAATGCTAAAACTCCCGGGTGTTCTATTCTTTCCGGGTGATCCCTTCTGCTCCATATTACGTCCTGTTCTGACCACCTCAGGTATCTTGGAACAGCCGAGGACACCGAGTTTACCGCCTGTTTCAGTATCTTCTTGTCCTTGTTGGAACTTCCTGTAGTATGCACGTGATATTGACCCAACTGCTTGGGGTTGGCCTGGAAACCTCCAGCTCCCCCTTGGTTGTTACCTTGATTTCCGGCTGCCGGGTTACCGGCTGGGGGTGGGCCGTTGCCCGGGTTTCCACCTGGACCCGGTCCTCCTCCCCGACCTGCACCTCGCATGGCTCTGTTCACTTCCTCATTCTTCCACCTCTGTAGGTCGGCGCACTGATCGAAGGAGTGGTTAGCTGGCCTACCGTTTCTGCTGTGCTTCGGGCATGCCATTCTGAAGATGTCCCAATTATTACTCGGCCTTGGTGGCCCTTGATAGTTTCCTCCATTGTGATTTCCAGTATTGAAATTTCCTTCTGCCCTGGGTCTTGAAGATCCGGCTTCAGTGTTGGCGACAAACTCGGAGCCTCCCTCAAACGGGCGCTTGTTCTGGCTGTTTCCGTTGTTACCCGGCGCTGATCCATTGCCGGTTCTTCCATTATTACTTGTGTTTACTTTTGCTTTTTTATCGTCAGTTTCCTCTCCCGTAGTGTCCGTTGCGGCGTGTTTGTTGCATGCATCCATCAGTTCTGCCATCGTAACCTCTGAAGCATTCCGACTAGATTTCATGCGAGTTAGCTTTTGTACTAAAGGTGTGTACTTGCAGGTCTTTGCCATAGCTTGCAGCGCATCCTTGGGCTGAATATCTGTAGATGAATGAAGTATTTCCATAACCCGGCGAACCCAGCTGCGCGCCGATTCTCCCTTCTTCTGAACACATCGCTCTAGGTCATCAATAGTGAATAACTTTCTGCACGTCCCGTGAAAATGCTTGATAAACGCAGTTTTCAATTCTGCCCATGACTTGATAGATCCTTCCGGTAGATTGGTGAACCATAACTTTGCTGCTCCCTCTGACATCATTAGATACATGAATTTGGCTTGAAGATTCTCGGACGCATTGCGAATCGACATGGCCATCTCATAACTGCTCAACCATGTTTCCGGATCCATAGTCGGCTCATAATTCACTACTTTACCCGGTTCTTTGAACTTTTCTGGGTAAGGTTCAGCCCTGATGCTATCCGAAAGACACTTAGGTCCTGCAAGAATGGTCGAAGCTGGTCTTACCCGGGAAACGTGTGATCCTGCAGGGGGTACAGCTGGTGGCCCATGTGCCGCAAACCCGGCCACGGCTCTCCTGGCTCTAGAACTATCCACGATGGCCTGTGCTGCTGATGCTGCTGGTACTGCCTGAATGTGTGGAGGAGGCGGCATTTGCTGCTGCTCTTCCCTCCGCCGTGCCGAACTTGTCTGGATATTGCCGGCATTGCCTCGCTGTTGGCTGACATATGGTGTCCCATGCATTCCACTTCTGTGATCCGGGTAATTAACTTGTTGTGCCACCGCAGTGCGCAGCATATCTATCGCCCGCCGGGTCTCCTCTGCGTGGGGTGACTCTCTCACGGGGATTTGATTCAGTGCAAGCGTTGCCGCGTATACGTTGTCCATGGGATTGTTGTAATGACCCGCTGGTGTGCGAAAACGTGATGGTGGTGGTGGTGGTGGTGGTGGTACAGTATTGCCGGTAGTAACTCCAGTCTGTGGTACGGGTAACCCGGCCTGCGTGTCTACCGGTTGTACTCCTCCGGTTGTCGGCTGAGGGACGGTTCCTTGATTTGCCGCTGGGATCGGCTGATCCTGAGGCGTGATAAACAGCGCAGCCGGGTTTATGACTCCTCCCAATGCTGGCAATCTGGTTTGGTGCCTTTGATGTATTCTAATTGTTTCCTCTCGGAGCCGGGTTTCCAGTGCATCCAGCTCGCGTTGTCGCGTGGCCATCCCTTGTCTTTCTGCCTCTACTTGCCTTCTCTGCTGCTCCAATGCGCGACGGGCTACGTCCAGATCCCTAACACGTTCCGCCGCGTTTTCTGGAGTAATAACGGTGGCGAGAACTGTGGGGTCTAGAATCAGATTGTTGTCGAACAGGGCCGGGTGTTGAGGGTTGGAAGGACCTGCTCCTGGTGTCCGGTTTGCTAGGAATCCAAACGTGTTCGCGTGTAACTCGTTTTCTGGCACTTGACTGGTAACCGATGCCGACTCTCCGTCAACCTGGGCCAAAACCGTGTTTCCGTTAGCCGGTCCTTGCTGCCGGGTCAATGCTTGTGCTGCCCCGGCTGCGGCCGCGGTTGCGTTCTCTTGGTTGAGATTGGTTGTGGGAGCCGTGTAAACCGCAACCCGGTGCACCATGCTTGGCGCGAATCCATACTGTTCCTCTTTGCTGTTGTTGTCCTCGTACCGGTTCTCCAGTAGATGCAGGATAGATTCGGTATCATCTTCTTTCTCGACCCGGCCACGCGGGGTCCATGCCGGCTCCTCCGGCTGTTCCCACTTCGTGGTGGGCTCTTCTGTCGGGTTTGTTGTCCCAACTGATTCTTCTCCATCTGATTGGATATAGGTGGTCTTCCCTGATACAGAATCAAACCCAAAGTCGTCAGGGATCGAACCGGAAGTACGTACCATACCGATGAAGACGCTGATCTGGCCGATTGTCATGATAGATCCGGATTCGAGGTGATCCGACTCTGGCCCCCAGCCGGAATCGTCCACCATCTTCTCTCCTTCGTGGTCGATGTAGTTCTCGCCGATGACTAGATTCTCCATGTTCTTCCGAGCTTCTCCCGTGATGTAAACACCTTTGGACGCAGGCCCCACGGTGGGCGCCAACTGTCGTGGGATAATCACGGCAGACGTTACCGGGGGTAACTGATCTTGGGGAAAGACGACACAGGCGTTTGGGAGAGGGTTTAGCTCAGAGGAAAACATGATGATACTTGATCTGGTAGCCGGCAATCAAGTCGTCGAGTCTCCGATCTCGATATATTAACTCAACTCTCGTGTTACATTGGATGTTCGATATCAAGCGATATTGCTAGAACTCTTGGATCTCTAAACTAGACCGAGGGGCCGGTTTATAAAGCACCCGGACCCCCTGGCTTGCCCTCCAAGGCGCACCCTGAACCCTACCCGGACACCGCATACGAGAAACCCTAACTTTCCTTACCGTAACCCACAATCCGGGTTACGAGGCCTACGAACTTGGGCCTTCCAGAAGCTCCTTTATCCTTAGCCGGATCTTGCGCAGCGTCCATTGGGCCGAGTTACACCTTGGTGTTGGTCTACCGGGTTATCATCCCTCCATCAAGCGGCCTCGTGAAAGTTCCCAGGAGGCAGACCGTCCTCCTCATACCTGGCGAGCGCCCTCTCACGCCGATTGATGAAGAAGGAGTCCCAAGTATGCTGGTTATCAGGATGCCAACTGGGATTCCTCCGTTGCTCCGGCGTGAGCTCGTGGTAGTAGTGGTTCATGATGGCCGCCCGACTCGCCACACCTTGAGGAAGAGGAGGGACCGGCACTCCTCCGGCGCTCAGCATCCAACTGGCAGGAACGTTGTAGCCAGGCGGGCAGGGGTAGTTCGAGGCGGAAAGTGCCTCCGCCTGGATGAAGCCTTGAGAGAGTGGTGAGTTTATATGTGTTTATGACAATGGTGTGGCAATGCAAACATATATATAGTGAGAAGAAAACAGATCCCTTTAGTCCCGGCCTGTTTTACCAACCAGGACGAAATGGTTTGGGTTTCGTTGGGAAACGGATCGTCCCTTTAGTCCCGGCCTGTTTTACCAACCGGGACGAAATGGTTAGGCTTTCGTTTGGACCAATCAGAAAGAATCACACGGATCATGTGTTTCTTTCAAGCGCTTGTGAGTCGTTGGATCAGGGGTGTGTGTCTTTCGAGCTGTTGTGAGCCGTTCGATCAGGGCTACAGTGTGTTTCTTTCGAGCGGTTGTGAGCCGTTGGATCATGGTGTGTCTTAACCGTTGGATCAAAACCCTAGCATAACACTTTGTGAGCCAGAGGACCCTATATATAGCCCACCTTCATATACCGGTCAGGCGGGAAGCGGGAGGCGGGAATAGGGAAGAAATGGCGGGAAAATGGGAGCGGGAAGACAGGAGGCGGGAAGAAAGAGGCGGGAAGCGGGAGGCGGGAAGACATGGAAGAAATGGCAGGAAAAATGGATTATTTGGTTAGTTTTATTTTTCTGAATTATTTGATATATTATTTGTATTTTTAAGATTTTAAAATGAATTAGTTTTATTTTTCTGAATTTTTTGATATATTATTTGTATTTTTAAGATTTTAAAATGAACTAGTTTTATTTTTCTGAATTTTTTGATATATTATTTGTATTTTTAAAATTTTAAAATGAACTAGTTTTATTTTTCTAAATTTTTTGATATATTATTTGTATTTTTAAGATTTTAAAATGAATTAGTTTTATTTTTCTGAATTTTTTTTATATATTTTTGTATTTTTAAGATTTTCAAATGAATTACTTTTATTTTTCTGAATTTTTTGATATATTATTTGTATTTTTAAGATTATCAAATGAATTACTTTTATTTTTCTGAATTTTTTGATATATTATTTGTATTTTTAAGATTTTAAAATGAATTAGTTTTATTTTTTTGAATTTTTTGATATATTATTTGTATTTTTAAAACGAAAAGTATTTGATAAAGTACCTTTAGTCGCGGTTCGTGACACGAACCGCGACTAAAGGCTCTTTCCGCGCGGGAACGGAAACGCCGCGAAAAAACCTTTAGTCGCGGTTCGTGACACCAACCACGACTAAAGGTACCCCTTTATCCCGGTTGGGGACACCAACCGCGACTAAAGGGTTGCCCTATATATTCGTGATGCCCCGAAAATTTCGAAGCACCAAACGCATCTCTCCGCCCTGCTCGTCTTCCTCGCGTCGCCCTGCTCGTCTTCCTCGCGCCGCCCTCGCCGATTCCGCCCGCAGAGACATCCGCGCGCTCTCGTCTCCGGTAGGTGCCCGCCGCCCCTGCGCCCGTCCTCCCGCGCCCCTGCCCGTCCTCCCGCGCACCTGCCCGTGACCGGAAACGACGACATCCGCGCGCTCCATTCTTCGCCGGGTGACCGGAAACGACGACATCCGCGCGCGACGAGAAGTGGCCGTGACGAAAACGGTAGAGTGGGGAGAGAAAACGAAATCCGCGTGCGACGAGAAAACGAAATCGGCGCCTCCGCCTTCACGGGAGGAAGACGAAGGCGACGTCACGCTCGCGTCACCAGTGAGTTCCACCTGACAGAGAGAAAGGGGCGCGGGCTGCTGGCAGTTATTTTTTAGCACAGGCTGCTGGCAGTTGGGCTGGGTTCCTGGACGCGCAGCGGTTAAGTGGTGGCTGGGCCCGTGTGGCTGGCTGGGCCCGTGTGGCTGGCCGGGTGCAGTGCGAGTGTGGCTGGCTGCACTCGTTTTTTTTCTAAGTCAAAAAACTTTCTAAGTAAAAAAAAAAGCTAAAAAAAATCCGAAGCACTACTAACCCTAAATATATATTCCTAAGTCAAACAAAAGTACGGTCCCTAACACCCCGAGCGGCTCCCTAACACCGTAGAACCGTTGCTGCTCCTCCTCTATGTCTCCTTAATCTTATTTTTTAATTCCTTTATACTTAATTAATTTTTACTACATGCATGTCTTCAGGAGTGACATATGGCGGACCATAGAGCCGAGCCGCTTAGGGATCCGGAGACTGAAGGTTATTTAATGGGCATCGTAAACAACGAGATTCCTTATGTGCCGGGCTCAGAAGATGACAAAGCAGAGGATGTAGTCTCTTCTTTTTTGAACCTTGACGGTGGAACAGACATTGTCGATGATCAAGAAGGTGAAGGAACAGACATTGTCGATGGAGGTCAACCGTCGACAAATAACGATCTCGAATTGCAAGTAGAAACCACCTCCGGTGAGGTATATATATACATTGAGCCTCTCGTGATACAAACTCACTGAAATGTGAATACATATGTATTAGCGCGCACGACTCTCTTTCTTTTTTAGCCCTCGGCCGGATCTAGTACGACAAAGCGTGGCAAATCCAAGGCGATGAAACAAGGAGAAACATATACCATCGAATTAGTCGGTGAAACCGGCAAGCCCCTACAACACACCGCAAAGTTTATCAACCAATGCGGAGTCGTTGTTAGAGACAACGTCCCGATCACCGTCCAGGAATGGAAGGAGCCAAAGAAGGCATGTCTTGGTTTCAGTTTTGTTGACAAGAGAACGAAAAAGGATTACTGGAGAAATCTTATGGAACATTTCATTCTACCTCCGGAATACAACAAAGTCGATGAATTCGGTAACGAGGTTCCGGGTGGACGTGAGAGGAGGAGGCTAGTCAAAGAGTTCGCTCTTCAGAAGATGGCCGAAGCATTCCGGAACTTCAAGAAAAATTTAACCCGTGACTATGTCAAGAAGGGAAAGGCTCCGGATTTCAATGGACAACATGAGAGACTGAAAGATGATTGGCCAGAATTAGTGAGGCAAAAGAAATCGAAGCATTGCAAGAAAATATCGAAAAAAATAAGGTTAATGCGGATAAGAAACAGTACCATCATGTTATGGGGCCAGGAGGATACCGCCTTTCGGCGCCTAAGTGGGAGAAGATGGAGGAGGGCCTGAGGGTGCGAGCAATCCCAGGGATGGGACCCAAGGGCCAAAAGCTGGTGGTACGGGCATGGGGGATCGCTAGACCCGGAGACAGGGGTGTGTGTTCACCGGAAGAAAAAGTTTGCTCCCACCCAAGCCCTTATTGACGCAATGACCCAATCTCAAGAGGGCTTGATCAAGTTCAACAGAGAGAAAGACGCACTGACAAGAGCCCTCGGGAATGATGAACACGGAGGACATGTACGAGGCAAAGGCAGAATTCCGTGGAAAGTAGGGTTTTCCCAGGACAATGACCCGTACTGTTACAGAAGCCGTAAGAGAAAGACGGACCAGGATGCAGATCTTTTGGCGAAGTTTGCATCGGAACTCCATCAGGTGAAGCAGATCATGAATGAACTAGTAAAAGAAAGATCGGCTGCACGGCCGCATGAAGATCATGAAGCGGATCTCGGAAGCCAGCAGCGGAGAAGCAGCATGGCTTCCACGGATGCCCCGCCTGCAGGTGCTAATGCACCGACGATCGAGATTCGTGCACCAGAGCGTCACTACCCCGTGGATGATGTAAAGGAGATGAAAGAATGTGATCTGCATTATTCCGTGGGGAACGTTTCCACAAAGGTAGCTACCGGCAGTGTTTTACCCTGTACACCTGGAGCACTCCACCACAACAACCCAATTGCATATGGCTATGCTCGTGTCACGGTGGAAGACATAGTACAAGAGTTTGAGGACCTGGAGATTTACAAAGCTACACCCAAAGGGGAGAGAAGAATTGGAGATGTCAAGCGGCATATTATTCTATGGAAAAAGAAGTACATAGTGTTTCCAGGCGAGGCGCCAAGGCTAACAAGTCCACCCCCCTCCGATGGTGGTGGTGGTGGTGGTGGTGGCGGTGGTGGTGGTGGTGGTTCACCTACACCTCCTTCACGCCATTCGACGTCGTCCGCCGTTCCACAACCTCCGGTGGGTAAGCAGTCGCCGCCCCCAATCCTCCTCCGGCGGGTACGACGCCCCCCAATCCTCCTCCGGCGGGTACGACGCCCCCCAATCCACCTCCGGCGAAGAAGCAGAAGCAGCCGGACAGCAAGGAAACCCGCACCTGGACTATTAACCCGGACCCTTATGTACCTAAGACCACAACGGTACCGGAGCCATCACTGAAGCCTCTCCTCCCAAGGCCTTGGGAACTTCGTGAAGCTGAAACCAAATTGGCCGCGTCTGCTCATTATGAGAAATGGAAGGCGGATACGAAGGAGATAAAAGAGCCTGAGCCCAAGCAAGTATTCACTGAGAAGCAAAAGAAGTGGGCTAAGGATTTTATGACGACACCGTTCCAAGCCGAGCTGAATATGCCTGACGACTATGGACGTGAACTTCGTAGGCAAGCAGAAATATTGAAGGACGAGAAAGAAGAAAGTAAAAAAAAAGCGGGAAACAAGTTGACCAGCTCGGGATGCAGAATAAACAATCGATCCCCCCGCTCATAGTGAAAGCCGGTCCGGAAGAGGACCCCGAGATCATAGCAGCTGCGGCAGCACTTGGATTGACTGTACCGAGTGCCATGAAACAAGCGTTCGAGATGGGTTTGACACTTCGTGCCTCATTAGACCTTGAGGATGTGCCATTACGTGAGATAGCATTACAATATGTGCGGAATGGGCCTCTCGTCGAGCCTGCGCAGGAAAAGAGTCTAGCACCACAAATGCGAAATCTGCTACGTTGGTACAAGAATTTCATAATATGGGCCGGCAAAGAATATGTTTATGCGGATGTTACAGAGGAGCATCACACCAAACGGTACTCTGTAGAAGTTCATATGAGTGAATTGTTCCAGATGTTCAATCTGCGCGAGCTCGACAAATATATATTCCTAACTATATTGTTGCGTAAGCTATTATGCAGATTGAAGATTTGGGAATGCAAAATAAGAAACATCCATGATGTTGGGTTCATTGACCCACATATCATTAATGTATATGTGTTACAAAATCACCCCGAAGACGTAGACAAAGACTTCTACAAGTTTCTTAGAAAGCATCAACTCAAAAGTCATATTCTATTTCCTTACCATTTTGGGTGAGTGTTTCTCTCTTGTGCCCATTCTCTTTTGTTTACTCCATACATGGTATGTCTAATCGATGAGTTATGCATGACTGTGCATGTAACGTGTCCGCAGGTTCCACTGGATTCTGCTAATGATTGAACTTCACACCTCCAGAGTTCTAATCATGGACTCTATCGATTCGGATTCAAAGCGTTGGGCCGACATGAGAAAAATGCTGCAAAAGTAATTATTTTCAATCATTTGCGCTCTATATCGATCGGTATCTTTCGTCATTTCCTAATACCAAGTAACTAATAACTCCCTTGTTCATTTAATTTTCTTTGCCCTGTAGGGTTTGGAGACGGTTCTCAGAAGAAATTGTCGGTGAATTCAAACATGAGCTAGAACTTAGAAGGTTAGTTAATGTGGATAAGCAGCCACCGGGGACCAATCTATGTGGATACTATGTTTGTGAGAACATCCGGAGACACACCTCTGAGCGGAAGGCGTCGGATAGCGTGCGGAAGGCGACGGATAACTTGTGGAGGAAGCTTAGTCCAGAAGCTCGCTTCCGACCAATTCAAGAGGAATTAGCAGGATTTTTCATGAGGGAAGTCATCAATCCTAAAGGAGAACACTATACCGAGGACGAAGAAAATTATATGCATACCCGAGATTGAAACTTGTTCGAAGTTGTATATGGTCATCCATCCTAATTGTGTATGGAAACTTGTTCGAAGTTGTATATGGTCACCAGAGATTGAATATATATTATATATTCCTCTTGAATTCTTCTTGTTTGAAATTTTATATGCATGTATATAGTAGCGTAGAATATGTGTACTGAAACTTCATCAAAATTAAAATAAAACACAAAATAAAATATAAAAGAAATAAAACACTACAAATTAAAAAGAAACCAGGTTTAGGGGGGCTAAAACCCTAAACCTACGGAGGAGGCCTTTAGTCCCGGTTAGCCACGAGAACCAGGATTAAAGGTCCTCCGCCCCGACGGACTCCAGGCGCCCACGTGGACGGGCCTTTAGTCGCGGTTCGTAAGAGGCGCGACTAAAGGGGGGGGGGCCTTTAGTCGCGCATATTTCGTCCCGGTTGCACAGCCGGGATTAATAGCCTTTGCGGACCGGGACTAAAGGCCTATTTTCTACCTGTGATATTTATATTTTTCTAGTGCTATAATTAAAATTTAAATTAAAATTTTGTGATATAGTAGGACATTATTGTTTCGCAAAGAACACGTCACGCGAACACGTCCTCGTGTACTCACGGAGCCGGGGGGAGATACTCCGCAGCTGGACCCGCGGGAGGCCGTCTTACGGCGCGATACGAAAGATAGCAAGCCAGCACTTTTTTTGTACCAGACGTTCCAGCTTCTTGGGAGGGACCCCGTCAGAGGAAGCGGACAAAGATTGGTTGAGCAAAGCTGGATTTGACCGCACTCAGCTCAGGTTGTCGATATTCGATAAAATCACACGAAGTCGCCGAATAACAGACGGTGGGACAAGGATTTCGTGGGGAAAAAGTAGTTTCTATTGATATGTGTCGATTGTTTGCTTAATTTCAATCGGCCATCACATCTCTCATATTAATGAGGCAACTAGACTTCCCTTACAAGTTTTGTACTTCTACAAGGATTACAACTGGTATTATAAGTCAAACTCGGATGAAGATGATCTAAACATCCAAATTGTTCGCCTCGACAAGATCGATAAACCATAGCGGACCATTCTCCAAATAAGCCAGCTCTGGTGAAAGTTTGGGTCTATCTTTAGCTTGAGGTCGGAATCCATCATCAAACTATAGTAATTTTAAGCCGGCAAATCATTCTATCTTGCAAACCTCAAGGCAACCAGGTTCACCTCCACAGGTTAAACGACTTCTTGTCCATGTACTATCTCGTAGGGAGTCGCCTTGGTAGCTCCATGCCTTGAGATCCTCTGAGCCCGCAATGATTCAAACAGTACCTTGTGCCACCTCCTTGGGGTAGTCCTGTGACTCCTTTTTAATCAGCTTGATCAAAATTTTATTGCTAGACTCTGCTTGTTTGTTGGCTTGAGCATAATATGGAGATGAACTCAACATTTTGATCCCGAGTGATTTGGAAAACTACTTAGGCCTAGTTCTTTTGGCGGCTTCTCCGAGAAGCTGCCCTCCCCCCAGCTTCCTAGAGAAGCTGCCCAAAAAATTTAGGGAGGCTTCCAAACTATTTCCTTTGCCATGAAGGAAGTCCCTTGATATGTAGTGAGAGTTTGTGGAATGACGAACATGCGAACAATGTGGTTAGTAATAAACTGAATTACCTCCTTGTGGGTCATGTTCCTTAGATGTACTGCTTTAGACCACTTGGTAAAATAATATTTGGCAACTAAGACGAACCGATTCTCCTTTGAGGAAGATGGGTTGATCATGCCGATACGGTTTTATGATAGGGTTGAGTTTGGAGCCGTCTTTGATCATTATTGGCCAATAAAATTCGGCAGGCTTTGCACCCCTTGTAATATTTGAAGCCGTCTTTGATCATCATTGGCCAATAAAATTCGGCTCTCCTAAGTATCAACTTCATCTTGTTAGCCGACTGATGAGTTCCACATTAGCCGTCATGAACTTCTCCCATGTCTAATCGAGCTTAGTATTCGGTCAAGAACTTTAAAAGACCATAAGTTCTTCACCTATATAAGTCATTGTTGACCAATATGTATTTCAGAGCCAGCCGCCAAACAGCCATGTCTGTTTTATACTTGGATCTCGCACATAGTCCATGGTAAGTGTCCTCGAGTCAGAAATCCGGGTTACCTCAAATATTTCCTAAAGAGCCGGCTTAAGTAAGCCAGTTTTATTCCCAGCTTCTCCCGAAATCTGGGTTACACCAGTCTCATAAATCCGGGTTACTTAGACTCATCTTTTGCAGTCGGCTTGTTGAGCCGGCTTTGTTTCCAAGTTCGCCAGGTTTTCCCTCAGCAACCTTCTTAACTAATTCGGCTTCCTTTCCGGCTCTCCGTGAGTTGGCAGTGACCACAACACCGGCTTTTCTACTACAAAGAACATGCCTATGCTGACCTAATAACCAGATTATTACTTTGCTAACTCATTGGTGAGCCACTTTTCTTGGCTGGACACATGAGAGATAGAAAAATAATCCATGTTTGATATGATGTCCGAACACTTATTGAGTATACGTGAAGGACTTATGCCCTAGAGGCAATTTAATAAAGTGTTTTTATTATTCATAACTCTCATGTTCATAATGTTTTATATCATGTTATAACTGTATTAAGCGGAAACATTAATACATGTGTGTTATGTAAACAAACTGTATCCCTAGTAGCCTCTAGTTATACTTGTCCATTGGGCAACAAATGGTCAAGGTTTCCTCATCATGAGCATTTATTCCATTGACAATGGAGTCATGTCATCGACGAATGATGTGATGGACTCACACACAATATGTTTTATCATAACAAGGTCAAGTCATTAAATTCAACGTTATGATAACGTGAAAACATAGTACCACAGCCTTAGACTGTGATATGATATTTAATTTCTATCTCCGAGGTTATTTCATTGCATCAAACGTCACGACTGTAACTGAGTGATTATAAAGATGTCTCTTACGTAACCGGAGGGATATGTTTAGGCATGTCATCAAGACAGATACTTTCCTATCCTAATGACGGATATATACTTCTGGGCCCACTCGGTGAAGTTGCATCATTTAGCTTGCAAGTATGTGACTAGGTCACGGAGATGCAACGACACGGAAATGAGTAGAACTGTTATGTCGGTAACAAGACTGAACGAGGTATGAGATACCGGATGATCAAGTCTTGTACTAACATAGTATCACTAATCCAAGAGGTGTGGAGACTCAATGTTTAAGGTTCAAACGACAAAGATAATCATGGAATGCACAGGGGCCATCATCGGTGTCCAGATCCCACTGTTGGTCATTGGTCACAAAGGTATCTCGTCCATGTCTGGAGTGTTCCCAAACTGTAGGAATGGTAGACAACGTATAGGACTTATCCTAGTAGAGAATGAATTATTAGAGAGATCCGGAAGTGTTCCGTGATTTTTCTGATGGAGATCGGAGGGTTCCGAAAAAGTATGAGAACAAGGGAGAAATGCGTGATGGAGATCGGAGAGTGTTGGAAGGGGTTCCGGAGCTCGATATAAATAAGTAATGTATATTTATTATTAATTACCGTCATTAATAATTAAATTACATTTTATTTTTGAATGAACTTATTCCACTGTTGGGCCTTCCGGGCAAAAGAGAAAGAAAAGAAAAAAAGGGGGCCACTTGCGGCTTCCCCTCCTTAGCCACACCAACCATGTGGGGTTTAGTCCCACATGGATGGGCCAAGGGGAAAGCCTCTCCCCTTCACACTATATAAAGGGAGGCACTCCTCCCCATCTTCCCATCCAATTCACTCTCTCTTCTCTCTTCTCAGACCGTGGCTCCGCAAAGGGAGCTGCGATAGGGTTAAGGTTTTCTCCACTATATGAACACCGATGTGCTAATATTGATTTCGTCCATCGCTCCGGTTCCGCAAACTCTGCTAGGCCGGAGACCGTGAGTCGTTGTCTACACCGTGTGTATTGCGATGTGTGTCACCAGTCGCGGGAACGACTACACGATCTTGAGGTCGGCTTCACCGTCTTCATCATACCGTTGTGCGGGAGGGTGATCTCCTCTTTCGGTCTTCAAGGGTATGAATTCCATTCTTCCTCCATTACTCTATATGTGCATAGTAATAAATCTGGGCCTTTTCTGCTATCGTTGTTATGAATTTTTTTGTTTTCTGCTATGAAACCCTTCAATGGTATTAGAGCTGATCTAAGGGTAGATATAGAAATACGGTTAGAACTCATGTTGATCGAGGCCATCGATCTTGTTGTTGTGACCTCCTCGTGTGTACTTGTTCATGATGTTGTCATTGTTTGATGATAGCGGCCCGAAGCCAACCTTACGGGTACGCTTACATGGTCGGCACTGCACCTGACATGTTGCTTGTACGGCATACACAGCTATGAGGGTGTCTGTTTATCTTACAATAGATTCCATAGAATTTACAATGGGAGGACCGAAAGGGATATGTAACAAACAACTACTTTATCGTTGGTGTGGCTTCACGTGTGTAGGTAAGAAGCGGTTCTTTTCGACAGCCCCATGAGCTACATTAAACTTGCATAAAGTTAAAGTAGAGGCGTCTAAAGTTATGTTGAAGTGGGGGAAAAGGATATGATATGGTAAAGGCGAGCTTGTGAATTGTTCAGACTAACCTTTTCATGTGGAGGCATCGAGAATCTCGTGCTATTTTGGAGCGCACGATGGAGATCAAGGCGCGACAACCATATCATATCGATTTACACTTTTTTAGTTGATTTTATTTTGTGAATATTATATACATCTATATATCATATACTATATTATTATGGTGGTTGCTATATAGGTGATCCCTCAATTAATTCCAATGTCTCCCTTAGTGTTGCAGCAGCAAGAAAGTTTGCAATTGTGAAGTGGGCCGTGATGATCGGGTGCTTCACTTCTGCACATACGTCGGGTGTAAGCCATGTTTTGCACTGAAATACACTAAGTTTAAGTTGGAGAGCCAAGCATGTACAAACATGGCCTCGGAACACAGAAGACCAAAGGTCGAGCACGAGTTGCATGGATGATGCAATTGATATGTTGTGTCTACCTTTGATCAAGCTATGTCAATGTCCGTAAAGATTAGGGACGGTGTAGTGGATGGGGGTCGTGTAGTCACTAAAACTAAGTGAGGGATGTCCATTTAAGTGAGAGTACGTGTATTATATATTTTTCTAAACATGAACCCAGTATTATGAACATAGCCTTATGTATTATGCAAATGCCATTGTAGATGTCTCGTCCCACTTTCAACCTAGGCTCATTACTTGGGAAAGAAAAATTTAAGACCAATGGTTCAAACTTCATTTCCTTGTTTCGCACCCTAAGGATTCTCCTCAATCCCCACAAGATGGCCTATGTTCTTAAGGCCGCAGTAGGCAACCGTCCTGTAGGAACTTCTACCAACAACGAAAATAAGGTCTATCAGTCCAAGTTTGAGGACTCTGCTTTTGTCCAGAGTGGCATGCTCAATGCCGTGGAGACTGACCTGCAAAAGTGCTTTGAGCCTATGAGTTCATCTGAAATCATCACTGATCTTAAGGCGATTTTTGCACCGCAAGAAAAGGCTGAGAGGTATGAAACCTCTGAGGAATTCTTATCAGCAAAGATGGAGGAGCACAATAGTGTTACTGAGCATTTGGTCAAGTTATCTGGCTACGTTACCCGCCTCAGTGCTCTGGATTGCAAAATCCTAGATGAGCTAGCAATTGACAGGATGCTACAATCATTACCCCCTAGCTATAAAGGGTTTTTCAGGAACTACAACATGCATGGGATGGCCAAGACGCTTCCTGAGCACCTTCTGATGCTCAAAACTGCTGAAGTAGAGATTAAGAAGGAGAAAGGTATATGTGATATACATGTAATAGATGTGTACCTTACTAGTGCCCGTAGCAACACTTGGGTATTTGATACCAGTTCCGTTGCTCAAATTTGTAACTCGCATATGGAGTTGCGTAATGAATGGCGCGCAGCAAAGGACGAGGTGACGATGCATGTCGGCAATCGAAACAAAGTTGAAGTTGTGGCCGTTGGCACTCTCCCTCTACATCTACCGTCGAGATTAGTTTTAATTTTGAATAAATGTTATCATTTGAAGAGACTCCGGACGATATAGATGAGACCACCAATCTAGTTACTTTATTAGAAAAACGTCAACATGTTAGTGCATCGATCATACCAATGAGTATGGCATGACAATATTAATTTGTTTCCCTAAAACCTTGTTGTTTGGTGTGAAAATGTTTGATTAGATGTTGATTCTAAGATGTATTCTCTTGCTTTGTTGTGTTGGGTAGGAATGTCCTTAGATCTCTCTAAATCTCTACTCGTCTATACTAAACCCAACCAGATACCTAGCTAGAATACCAAAAACCATCGGAACACAACAACAGGATGAAAGATTGCCAAGGATATAAAAAAAACCAAGTTCAGAGGGACCTAAATACCTTTTGATTGACCCAAAGAGTGACCCCAGTTAGTCTTCAGCCCTACTGCGAAGGAAAGTTCTACTCAAGCCATCTCGAGACAATCTACACAATCAAGCCATGAAATTTGTATACCCTTAAAAGTTTCTTTTATGGGTGGTAGCCACCCAGATATATTGGAACTAGTAAACCAAACCTATCTTTATTTCTAGCCTTCCCCAAATCTCGGAACGAGATTTCTTTTAAGGGTGGTAGTTTGTAACATCCCTGATTTTGGAAGGAATGCAAAAATCACAAAAATTTAAAGCTTTTATTTCCACTAATGCAAGCCACCAAAAACAAATTAAATCCAACACAACGGAGATACTATATGTTATTCCAATGCTATTGGAAATAATAATCCAAACATGCCTCTAAGTTCATAACCCTCAAAAGGCTCATTCAAAATAAGTTTTATTACTTCAAAGTATTTATTTCTCTATTTTAAAATAACATTAAGTCTCTGTTAGTTATTTAAACATATTTTGAAAATACAATTTTTCAAAGGTGTTGGAAATAGTGCATATTTGTTTTTGATTGAAAGAAAAATTTATTACAAAAGTTTAGGTTTGGATTTGAGGTCATTTGGAATAATGAATCAAAAGTTATGATTATTTGAATAAAACAGAATAGTATAAAAAAAGAGCCACCCAGCCCATTTGGGCCAAAACCCTACCCCTTCCCTTTCTACCCGTCGCCCGCGTGCAGGACGCAGAGCCCAGCAGCCCACTCCCCTACCTCTTCATCTCTCGCCCACGCGCGGTTGCCAACAGGCCCAGGAAAACGGCCCACGGCGAAGAACGCTAGCATCCCGCAACCCTCTCTCCCCTTTTCCCTCAATGACAGGTGGGTCCCACCTTTGTCGCAAGCCTGACGCAATGGTGACATCACCCATCCGTACCTCCCGTGTACGCCTCGAACTCCCGAAACGGAGACGAATCCATCTCCGACTGCTTGCATTTATGGCAAGATTCATCGCCCCGAGACCACCAATATATAACCACGGATCTCCTCTTCGTTTCCCCTCCGATTGCGCCGCCTGGCCGGAGCAATCTCTCGCCGAAGTCGTGAACCCTAAACCGCCATCTACCTCATGTTCCAACGCGGTGAGTTACCGCGTGAGCCCGAGAACCCCATCAATCGACTCTTCACGCCCCTGCGCTACCCCTCACTTATTTTTTTCCGTTTTTACCGCATGTAGATCGACGGCGCCATTAACCTCGAGGCACACCGAAGGAGTGTCGTTTTCCGATCGAGCGTCACCGTCGCGAGAGGCAGCCACCGTGTACGCCACAATCCCCATCGAGTTTCCCTCGTTGTTATGCGCGTCGTCGTCACCTCCGTCGAGCCGGAGAGGCTCGGGAGCGCCGTCACCATCGTTTTTCCGAGCCACGGTTCATCGGAGCACCGCTAGGATCTCCATAGCCGGCAACCTCGAGCTTCCCCTTCACCCAATACCGTCCGATCTTCATCTACGGTCAAGATTAGAAGTTCAACCGAAGAGGTACGTTGCATCTCGTACGCCCATCATGACTTAGATCCAACGGCCGTTGGCCACGATCCGGTCGAAGCAGTAATAGCCCATGAGATTGCTCCCTTAAATATCCCACAGATTGATCCTTTTTCTTTTAAAAGAATAGCCCTGTAATTTTGCAGAAAAGCCAGCCAACTTAAAATAGCAATAAATTTTGAACCACTAATCAAAATTAGATGATTTATACTTTTTGAAATCAGCACAATACGTAGAACACATTAAAATCAAAGAAATTCAAAGTTGATACGTGCACACAATTGTTATTTGTAGATCTTTATAAATGTAGTTTTATGAATAATTTTAGATCTATAATTCCAAATTTGACAAAATTGGACTTTTGAAAAGCCCTGAACATAGACTCTATTAGTACTGGAAAAAATTAAAATTGAATATTTAAAATTGGTTTAAATTTAAATATGCTTGTTTGATGATTTTTGACATAATTTATATTTTATAATTCCAAAAATTGTAACAAAATATTTTTAGAAACCTTA
The DNA here is from genome assembly GCA_028641055.1 of Alopecurus myosuroides. Lineage (NCBI taxonomy): Eukaryota > Viridiplantae > Streptophyta > Magnoliopsida > Poales > Poaceae > Alopecurus > Alopecurus myosuroides. The sequence goes on along the minus strand of CM054059.1, from coordinate 130,406,445 downwards.
GGACGTGTACTAACAAACATCTATGCCCAAAATCATATTTGGCCAAGTGTAAAAATGTTGCTGTTGAGTTTTGTGCTCTTTTACTATTACGACTTAGTTATTTTTTAGTAAAGGTTTTGAATATATTTTCCCCTTAGCAAAATTTCTCTAAGTGCTAAATCTAGACCCGAGACACCAAGTACTAATCCGTTAGGCACTTTGAAACAATTCTAAATTAAGTTGAGCTAGTTGGCCTCTTGGTGAAAAACCACTAAGTTTGGTTTGCTGAAGACAATGAAGTGAAGGAAAGCGCCTCTTGTTCATCCTTGAAGTCAAGCTAAAGAAACTACATGAAGAACAATGAATGACTTAGCAAGTGAGAAAAACATAAGAAGCATCTCCAATAAGTAGAACCACTTAGAAGAAAACAAGAGGAACTTCAACAAGACCTACCCCATCTTTTTCTCTAAGTATTTTCTCCCTTTCTTTTCTATTCCCTTAGAACTTATGATATGGATAAGTTAGATAAAGACCAGCCTCTAGTTTGTACCAAAATCATCAAGTGTTGGAAGTTTCAATGAAGACACCACACCAAGGAGGAAGCTACAAAGGAGCCTGAAGATTTTTCCAAGAAAAATCATGTGAGGGCTTAGGAGTTGTTTTCAAAGACTTAGAATTTGTTTCCAAGATGATTTGTGTGTTTTTCCCGAGACTTAGAATTTTTTTTCTAAGTGAGATGAGAGTTTTGAATTCAACAAGGAGCTTTTCATCAAGAAGAACAACTTGAACAAGAAGCCAACTCAAGAAGAAATACTCTCCCAGGAGAAGAAGAATAAGATGAAGAATTTTACAAGTCCTTTTTAACGGAACTCTAACAATCTCTACTACCTCTCCTATTATATATGACTAAGTCCATAGACCCAATAAGCAGGAATACAACAAAGACCATTGAAGGCATAAAGACTTACACATCAGAAGCAACTCAAGGAGGCAAAAGAAGACTTAAAGAAACTCAAGACATAAATAGATTAGCCTAATTAAAAAGACTAAATATTGGCCAAAGACCAACCCTTAGTCACTAATGGAAAAATATAACTATAATCACTTAGTTTCCTTTGTGCATTCAAACTAAATATTGGCACATGCTTCCTTTTGCCTTGTTTGTTGCTTTGTATGTTTTCTTAACTTGTTTGTTTGTTTGTTTAGCATGCTTGTTTATTCTGTGTGTTTTCAATATTTTTATTGTACAGAGAGCAACATTCTTTTGTGAACAGAGGTGATTGTTCTTCACCAAATTCAAACGAAAGTAACACACCATCCATCCACCCATTATTTTCTATATGCATTATATAATTTTTGAGTAGTATGCATGATAGGAAATTTTAATAATTTATATTATGCTATGCTATTATCCTAGTAGTGTCTTTTTACCTTTTACTTTGTAGCCATTAAGCTTAGTAAATGCTTAGCATTGCTATTAAATTGTTTTCATTAGATGTTGAGGAAAATTCTAAGTACTAAGCTTAATGAACTACCTGGGTGGATTTGGTTGTTTGGTTGATGAGAGTTGACCGTCTCCCCGAGGGGTGTTCACTTGCGGATTTCCACCCAGGAACAAAGAGGTTCCTTAGTCCCTCTAAGTTTAGTAGCTTTCCGTGCAGTCTTTTGACATATGGGATCTGTCTTGGTCAACTAAGTTGTGAGAATTCAACCCGTGCTTGACAAGCTGATGTAGCATAATTATAGGTGGAACGGGTCTTGCTGGTGGGTTGGATTCTTGCTTCTGAAATATCTCGTCTCAATTCTCTCCTTTCCATGATGCACTCTGTGTGTATAGGATGTTTGGGCTAATTGAAGATAAAGGGTGAAAGTGCACAACCTCTGTAGAGTTAGAAACTATGATCATAGTCGTGTCCCCGGTAATGGACGACTTCGAGCAGCTGGTCAAGGAATGGCGGAAGAATCTCAACACCATTTCCAATAAGTAAAATTTTGTCCAAGTGAATAGTATTTGTGGTGCTTGGATCTTAAACCAATATTGCCACCCTTTTGAGAAGAAAAGTTTGTTTTACAAAAGAGATAGGAGAAAACATGCTTTATGCAAACTTAGCCAAAACTCCACTCAGCCAAATATGCATGTTGTATTAGTATTGCAATTTATATCCACCATAGTGTTACTTGACAATACATTAAATTGTATTGATCGACTCCCTTGTGGCTGCATATTCCATCCCGTAGATGAATCTAAAGACGAGTGAGGTTTCGTTCACGATCTCGAGTCTACAACTAACATGTTTTTCCTGTGGCACATGAAGAAGATGAGGCTCAGTGTTGTACTATGTTTTTCTGATGCATTTTTGTTTCCTGCTAGTCTTTTGACACTATGCAAGTTTTAAAGTTATTTTGTAAAGATTGGATCATACGATGTAATATATTTTGATGCATTTGCATGATATTTAATTTTAAACTGTGGTGCTAGCAATTGATCCAGGGACTAGCACAATAACACAGAGTTTCTTGCATTATTTAAATGTGGGAACGCTACAGTCGTAAAAGCTCGATACCACACAGTCATGTTCAGAAACTTACCGAACAATAGCCAACAGCGCGACCGTGGAGGTCCATGATGGCTCCTGTTGTTCCCAAAGAACGAGGGAACCTTATAAGTTACTAATTGCACTTATTACCTTAACTTCATGATACCAATGATATCACGAGGTGAGACTATGTGATCTGGTCTTAGCAAACTCTTTGATCATAACACATAAAACTCGTTTACCGATATCGTTCTCTTTTCTCATCCTTATCACCGATGACCTTGTGATACACCACACTATGTCTAGCCACACGATATGTCATTGGTGATACTGGGAAGGCCCAGAGAATGTATGTCTCTATCATCTAGAGGAGTTAAGTACTAGTCTTGCACGATCTCAGTTCCATTACACTTTCTAGGTCATACCCATATATACCCGTTATAATCCCCAGTAACGGCAAGACGCTTGATTATATCCAAAGTATAACTATCGATCATGAGGCCACTCGATATTCTCATAGTGTAGGAATTGTAGTCAATGTTAACTTTATATGTATTTGCTAAAATATGTTATGATTGTTTAGTCTCTTTTAGCAACAACATACACTTGGGTCGATTCACTACTATTGTTATTTTAACAACAAACTGTTATGTTTTGCTAGATTTTTATCCAATTTCATGATCAGGAAAAATATGATTATCTCACAAACCATAAGCTAATCTTAGAGACAAGATTAGGAACAGTTGTTTGTTTATGTCTTCACACCCGCATAAAGATTTTCCTTTGAAAAGTCACTTTTCAAGTACTACAGCGGTTGTAGCATGATGACATAAAATTCTGAACTTGGAGATAGAATAAGAACTGAATATTATTGTCTCTAGGGAATACCTCCAACACATTGGGTGTATATTGGGATTCGGCTGCTTGTGCGGCTTGAAGCCGGCTTTGATGGGCAACCGATGCTCAACGAGCTCTCAGCTTAACCCAGGCATATCGTCGTGCGAAGAAGTCCACATACTCAATGACTAGCTTGATTAATGCACGTTTATAATCGGCTTACAAGTTACGGCTTACGAATGACGTCATTGGCACTACGCCATCTCCTAAGTCCATTTCTTCAAGTGGGTATTCCGATGTAAAGCCATGTCCTAACTTGTGAAAGTCGCATGGTTCTTCGGTAGCTTCAAACATATCATTCTTGTTGGCCCGATACTCGTCCAGACGCCTTTGGAGCCACTCATCATTTGAATCCATTAACTTTGAGCTGGAGCCGATTTTTACCAACTGGCTTACAGAAACTGGCATGAATCCGTCCCTAGTGGCACTCAAGAAATTGAACCCAAATAAGTCATGTCCTGAAAGGCACGTGGCATTGGAGTGTCGCGAGTCAACGAACGATTCTGCTAAAGCAATGCATGCTAAATCATTTGCAGGGACGACTTCAACTTCATCGTCAACGCACTAAACTAGATGTCGGTGCATAGTTGACAGGACACATGTTTGCATGGAGCTCGTTCTTGCTGCAATTTGCAAGGCCAACAGCCAAGCAAGGTTTCCAATTGAAACTTGGCCTACAAGACAACAGAAACGGACAGGAACTCGAGTTAAGGCCCTTGCAGTGAAAAGAAACACGTAGGTTTGAACCGTACTAAAGTTCTCCAGGAAAAATATGTGTGGTTTAGCCCAAATAAACAAGATAGTCATGTATGGATGAAGTAATAAGGTGTGAGATGCTCATGTTTGCTGCAGGAAACAATAATCACAGGTGCATTGCAGCGAGTGTCAGCTGGGACGTATCATGTATGTTACAACTAAAAGATTCTAGTCTTGTTGCCCCTAAAAACTAAAATTGGTTGGATTGTCCATAGCTCCAGCATGCAAGGGTTCACTACAATAGCTACCCATCATAACGATCATCTTCATTACTAGGAGCCTGCAAACATTAATGCAGTATTTGATTCTAGTGTTCAAGCACACTGTACTGTCCATAGAAACATTTTGCATTCTACTACATTCTATACACCAGTTTTTTGTTTAGCTTCTACCAACTGAGCCACAATTTCACAGTTTACGAAGGAAAGATAATAGCATAATTCAAATGTTCTTAGCAACATACCTCTTCTACTTTTATATTGATACTTGACCTTGCATATTGTCGAGCCCATTTATTTTCGCTTTGATTTTTGTTTTGAACCTCCTTAGGCATGCTGCACTTAGCAAGTAGTAATTTTTGGCTGAACATTTTCTTGGTCATTGGATGATTCCTCAACAGTACTAGTAAACGTGTTCATTTTATCCGAAACTTTTGTGTACCATGGCAATCAAGTGCATTAACTATTAGCAAGCAATATTATGGAGATTTGGCGAACTTATGTGATAGAAGTTTGTACCAAAGCATGTCATTAGTTTTGGGTTCTCTACTATATTCCTTCCATAGCTGTGCCAAGTTAGAGAATCCTAGTGTCCGTAGTTATATTAGCACAAACCAAAATGGGAAACCAGCTCATTCGCGTGTGCCAAGAGCACACGGTAAAGGACTGAAAACAGCTTCACACGACAACGAGTACCCGGAGACGTTTCCCACGACAACGGTGTCTTTTCCGTGTGCATTATATCAGGGCACACAACAATGTCTGCTGGTGGGACCCACCACCACTCGGCCATGCAACAGATGGAAAACGGATACCATGGGCCCCACCTGTCAGTCTTTGTCGTGTGGCAGCACATGGAAAAGAGCCAGTTTCTTTGCCAGTGTGCTGCCACACGGCAATGTGCTGCCACACGGCAATGTGCTGACACGTGGGCCACCCTTGCCAGGCATTTGTCGTGTGCCAGCACATGGTAAAGACCTGATAGGTGATACGTCGTAAACGTACCCTAATTTCTAATGTTCCCTGTTGTTTTCATGTTATTTCCCACATGTTTGCTATACACTTTATGTCATTTTTATCGATTTTCCGGACTAGCCAGTTCCCTATTTTCTGCTGTTTCTAGTTTCAGAAAATTTGTTCTGGAAATATTCTCAGCATTGGAAAATTCGAAACCCAGAAGTCTTAGAAATCCCGGAGTTTCCACGGAGTCCCGAAGAGACCCGGAGGGGGGCCTCAGGGGGGCCACACCATAGGGTGGCGCGGTCCCCCTTGGCCGCACCAGGGGGTGGTGTGGGCCCCCAGGCCACGACCGCCTCTGCCATTTCGCCTATTTATTCTCCCGAGGCGTAAACCCTAGGGAGATCCCACTTTCCCCCGAAAAACACCCGAGGCCGCCGTCATCGTCATCCCAAGGTCGGGAGGGTTCTCGAGCTCTCCCCGGCACCATGCCGGGAGGGAAATTCATCACCGGAGGGGTCTACACCACCATACCCTCCTCCAAAGTGATGCGTGAGTAGTTCATCCTTTGACTACGGGTCCATAGCAGTAGCTAGATGGTTGTTCTGCCCACTTTGTACCTTAGATCTTGTGAGCTGCCTTGCATGATTAAGATCATCTTTATGTAATGCTACATGTTGTGTTTGTTGGGATCTGATGAATGTTAAATGCTATGTCTTTTGATTATCAATCTATCATGTTATCTTCATGCATATGTTATTTATGATCTTGCATGCTCTCCGTTATTAGTAGATGCTCTGTCCAAGTAGATGCTAGTAACTCCAAGAGGGAGTACTTATGCTCGATAGTGGGTTCATGCCTCTTTTAGATCTGTGCTCGAGTGACAAAAAACGTGACGGGTGGAGAATGTGATGTTGCCATTAGGGATAAAACAACAATGCTTTGTCCAAGGATGATGTTATTGTTTACGTACATTACACACTTTTCTTACTGCAATTATCGGTTGCTTGCAACTTAATACCCAACGTTTTTTCGGATGATATTCGGAGGGTGGATTATTAGTCATAGATGAAGTTGGATAACGTTCTATGTATCTTGTTGTAATGCCCGCATGAATCACATAATAATATTTATGTCTTGCATATGCACTACGGTGCAACCTTTCATTTCTTTCAATTGCCAAGCCGTAATTTTTTCACCACACATGTTATTTATCTTTCACGGAGAGACACCACTAGTGAACTGTGGACCCCAGTCCTTTTTCCTCAGACTGATAAATCACCTACTGCTTTCATATTGTTACTACTGCTTTCATATTGTTCTCCTACTGTTTTCCACATCATACGTTTAACATCTTTGTGTTCGGCAAAACCGGTGAGATTGACAACCTTACTGCTTCGTTGGGGCAAAATGATTTGATGCGTCGTGTAGGTTCCATGTTGCTTCTGAACCGGTAGTACGCCCTGCCATCTCAGCTGCTTCACCTTCTGAAGTTACTACTTCCTCCTACTGGTCGATTAAACGTTGGTTTCTTTCCGAGGGAAAACTTGCCGCTGCACTATTAATACCTTCCTCTTGGGGTCTCCCAACGAACGTGTGTTCACACGCATCAACAGGTGGGACCCCCCTCCTAGGTTGTGTCATCCGTGCCAATCTTTGCTCAGCACACGACAAGGGGTGACCAAAAAATGCCAGATTCTACAGGTGGGCACCACGTGGCCTCTTTGCCGTGTGCAAGGACACGACAAAGAGTGAAAAATTTCTTTGCCGTATGCTTACACACGGCAAAGAGGTCAAAAAATTCCTTTTTTTTTGTTTTCCTCTAACAGTTGTAGTTCAATACAACAGAATACATTGCAGAGAGCATATAGCATCCAAAATTCATCACAGTAGCAAACATTCATCAAAAATTATCCAAATGCAACCAAATATAATCGATAACATCAAAAATCATCCATGGCATCATTACTGACAATTAGTTCATTGTTACATCGATGTAGCATGACAATAAGATCATCCGGGAAGTCATCATGCCATCGATGTCCGCTCCTAGCTCCAATCCATCTAGAACACGAGAGAAAAAACAAAGACACAAAAATTGAAACATTTGAAGGCAAAATAACGAGATATTGACATACATGAGAAATCTTTGCCGTGTGCATGAACACGCCAAAGAGCTCATGTGGCCGCTCTGTTGTGGAGCGGGACGGAACGGGCACGTGGCAACAATCTTTGTCGTGTGTATCTGTGGTTCTTTGACGTGTGATTGGCTTTACCGTGTGTATTTGTTTGTACTAAACCATATGTTTATCTTTGCCGTGTGCGACATATGACAAAGATAATGTTTGCCATGTGCCCAATATATGAGACACGACAAAGAACAGAGCACACGGCAACGAACTCCTCTCCCGTAGTGAACAAAATAATATTCGCTCTAATCTGCTCTCTCGTGAAATTCCGCATACATGTCCCTTGGTGGATAAGATAATCTCCAGTACCTTGCTAGGAATCTTACCATTGTTCTTTCAGATCATTTGACTGCTAACTGTGCAGAAAGAACATAAACTTGGTAGGGAGATTGCCTTGCAGCTCAATGGCTTCAATTATCTGTTCCTTAGTGAGCACCATCCCATTGTTTCATTTTCTTCGGTCGGTGTAAAAGGATTCTTCAGACTTTTGCTCCCAGGTCCACTCGCTTTTGTACTCCCTCCGTCTCATATTAATTGTCTTAAAGTTGGACCAAAGTGGATGTATCTAACACTAATACATGTCTAGATACATCCATTTTCGTCCAACTTTGAGACAATTAATATGAGACGGAGGGAGTACATTTCAGCTCTTTTCCTTATTGAAGAAACCATAGCCACAAACTACTTATGCATGCAACAAAAATAAAAAGAAATAAAAGGAACAAGAGAAACATGAAGGGTCCTTTGGTCTGCTCCTCTCAGGACTAGCCCATTCATAATGAGCTCAATAGTTTTTTATATTGTCAGGTTTGTCGGCAAGTAAGAAACCTTCCTTTGAATCATAGACCACATTTCACATAGCGTGAAGATGATCTTTAGGAGGAGAGGAGTGGAGCATTCATATCATTAACATTAATAATAGAGGTAGCAAGGCATGCATACGGGTTCGAACTTCGGTGACAAGATTACATGAAATGAGCTAACAAATTGGAATTTATTTATATTACAGTCTGCTAAAAAATAAATGACAGTAATTAGGCAAAGAAACTGCCCATATGAACAAAGGAGATTCTATTAAACATGGCGCAATCGGACAACCTAAAGTAGAATTATCTTGGATTTATGAAGATTGGTTAAAGACTCCACTATTCCAGGATAATCTTTGTGAAAGCACACACCCAAGAACACATCAATGCATGTCTAGCACATCGATCCTTAACAAATGACGACAATCATGTGCCATAACGAAATACCAGCAATATCCATTATAATGAGAAGACAAGCCGTATGCTTCCAAACAACACAAAGCAAGAAAAACATTACCATGACTTATGAGTTCACACTATGTAAACATTTAATACCTTAAGCTATATCACAGACATATTTACAGGTATGTGTCAATTGTCAGTTAATCTAGCTATCTGAATAAGTGTTGAGTCTAGGTGTTCGTTTTCAGGTTCAGTTTCGTCAGTCGTCAGGTTTGGGTTCAGCTAAGTCTAAGGGTTTAGGTAGCGAGTCTTAGGGGTTTGTTTTGATCCGATCTTTACGTAGCGATCGCGAAGACCCGGGCGTGGGATGGCACGTCAATCGTGGGCATCGTGTGAGAACCGTGGTCGTTCTCTGTAACAATTAAAGGAGTGAGAATAGAAACAGAAAAGCTGCAAGTTCGCACGCGGCACCAAATCCTTCTTCCTCGTTCTTGCTTTCAGAGTTGCAGTGAGCTGCGAGTTCGAGAGGTTGAAGGCCACAAGTGGTATCAGAGCCTCGTTGCTGATCGAGGTGCTGCGCCATGTCGGAGAAAGGGAAGTCCACCTCGCCGCACGGACCCAAGAACTCCTTTCCAGAGAAGCGTGAGCGGAGCCGCGGGCGCAGTCTCTCCCGGCGCGGAGAGAGCAGCGGCCACCGCGAGATCGTGCTGCGGGAGGTGGTAAGGGAAGGCGGCGGCGGCGGATCGATGCACCTTCCAATGCTGACTCGGACTAACTACACCGAGTGGGCGATCTTGATGCGTGTGCAGCTGCAGGGCGCCTGCCTGTGGGAGGCGATCGACCCTGGCGCGGCGGACGAGCGGGTGGATCGGCTGGCCCTGGGAGCAATCCTTCGGTCGGTGCCGCCCGAGATGGTGCCCGTGCTCGCCGCGAAGGATGACGCGAAGATCGCGTGGGAAGCGATCCGCACGATGCGGATCGGCGTGGAACGCGTCCGCGAGGCGCGGAGGCAGAGACTCCGGCGTGATTTCGAGAACCTCGCCTTCAAGCCCGACGAGCAGCTCGAGGACTTCGCGCTGCGCCTCGCCGGACTCCTGAGCGAGCTGCAATCACTAGGAGACGCCATGACAGAGCTCATGGCCGTGTAGAAATTTCTGCGGGTCGTGCCACCGCGGTACGCCAAAATGGCGTGCTCCATTGAGACTCTCCTTGATCTCAATGACATGACCATTGAAGAACTCGCGGGTCGCCTCTCCGCATCGGAAGGACGAGGGGCCGAGCCGGAGACCGAAGGGGGCGAACGGCTAATTCTCACGGAGGAGGAGTGGCGTGCGCGCCAGCAGCACCGCGGCCCGAGCGACACGGGCGGCAGCGGACAAGGCGGTGATCACCGCCAAGGAAAAGGCCGCGGCAAGGGCCGTAACGACAAGCGGCACTCCGGAGATGGATCCAATCACTCCGGCGGGCCCAAGCGCGACGACACGTGCAGGTACTGTGGCAAGAAGGGCCACTGGGGCCGTGAGTGCAGGAAGAAGAAGAGGGAGGAAGAAGCTCACCTGGCCGCCAAGGTCGACGACGACGGCGACCCCAAGCTGTACCTCACGGAGGCGATCGAGCTGGACGTCGTCGAGGAGCCAGCGCCGGCCACCAAGCTCACGCCCTCACCTGCGCCCATCGCGGCGACCCCAAGCGCACGGATCGCGGCGCCAGAGGGCGCAATCGTCTTCCTCAACGAGGAGAAGGCCAAGGTCGTGCGAGGCCCTGCAGGAGCCCCCGTCGACGATGTGTGGTATCTCGATACCGGAGCCTCCACTCACATGACCGGGAACCGCGCGGCCTTCTCGCATCTGGATGAGAAGGTGACTGGCACGATCAGATTCGGTGATGGATCCGTCGTGCAGATCAAGGGGAGAGGCACCATCGCATTCAGCATCGACGGCGGGCCGCAGCGCGCATTCACGGGAGTCTACTTCATCCCGCGTCTGAAGAGCAGCGTCGTGAGCTTGGGACAGCTCGACGAACACTGCTGCGACATCCGCATCCGCCGTGGCATCCTAACCGTGCACGACAGGTTCGGGAACTTGATGGTGAAGGTCAAGCGCTCTGCGAATCGCCTCTACCAGCTGACGATGCGTCCAGTACGGCCGGTGTGCCTCGCCGCGCGCCACGATGTAGATCAGTGGCGATGGCACGCTCGGTACGGGCACCTCCACTTCGAGGCTCTGCATCAGATGTCGCGCGCGGACATGGTGGTGGGGCTGCCCAGCATCGAGGCAGTCCACGAGCTGTGCGAGACCTGCCTCGCCGGGAAGCAATGCCGCGCGTCCTTCCCGCAGCAGGCCAAATTCAGAGCGGAGGAGCCGCTCGAGCTCGTGCACGCCGACCTCTGCGGCGCCATCACACCTGCGACACCCGGCGGACGGAGGTATTTCCTGCTCCTTGTCGACGATTACAGCCGCTATATGTGGCTGGTCTTGCTCTCGACGAAGGATGAAGCCGCGGCGGCCCTCAAGCACTTCCAGGCAGAAGCGCAGACGGAGGCGCGCCGCAAGCTGAGGACTCTGCGCACCGACCGCGGGGGGGAGTTCACCTCGTCCGAGCTTGCCAAGCACTTCGCAGCGACGGGGGTGAAGACACACCTGACGGCGCCGTACTCGCCGCAACAGAACGGCGTGGTAGAGCGCCGCAACCAAACCGTGGTGGGCATGGCCCGCTGCATGCTGAAGGCGAAGGGGGTCCCGAATCGCTTCTGGGGTGAAGCAGTGAGCACGGCGGTGTACATGCTCAACCGTGCCTACACGCGCACCGTCGACGGGAGGACGCCGAATGAGGCGTGGCACGGAAGAAGGCCGTCGATCGAGCACCTGCGGGTGTTTGGCTGCGTCGTCCACGTCAAGTCCGCGCGCCCGGGCCTGCGCAAGCTTGACGACAGGAGTACGCCGATGGTGTTCCTGGGCTACGAGCCAGGGACCAAGGCGTACAGGGTGTACCACCCGCCGACGCAGCGCGTCCACATCTCGCGAGACGTGGTGTTCGACGAAGGAGCCAACTGGGACTAGAGCAAGGAAGAAGAGGGAGCATCTCATGGAGGCGAAGAGCTCGTGGTGGAAGCAATGGTGCTGCCCACGCTGTCTGCCACCGGGCGCAGCACGAACTCTGACAGATCGGGTGCGGGTGAAGACGCTGCTGCCGTCACGGCAGAACAAAACCACGAATTCTCTGCCGCGGCAGGAACTTCGACACCGCGCTCGCCTTCGATGGCACCAAGTGCAGGTTCACGGACACCATCGACGGTGGAGTTCGCCACGCCCCCGTCCTCGCCTGACTCCGCCCTCTTCGACGCCAGCGACGACCCTGCTGAAGCACACCGCTTCCGCCGCGTCGACGACGTGCTCGGACACGACGCGGGCGTTCCCGGATTGGCAGAGCGCATGCTGCTCACCACTGCGGAGGAACCGGCCAACGCGCGAGAGGCGCAACAGCATCCAAGCTGGCGCAAGGCTATGCTTGAGGAGATGGCCTCAATCGAAGAAAACGCGACGTGGGAGCTCGTTGATCTGCCGCGCGGTCACAAACCCATTGGACTGAAATGGGTTTTTAAGGTGAAGCGAGATGAGCAAGGGGCTGTTGTCAAGCACAAGGCCCGGCTGGTAGCTAAAGGCTACGTGCAGCGCGAAGGGGTCGATTACGAGGAGGTGTTTGCGCCGGTGGCTCGCCTCGATTCCATTCGTCTATTGCTCGCCCTCGCCGCGCAAGAAAGGTGGGAAGTTCACCACCTCGACGTCAAGTCTGCCTTCCGCAACGGAGAGCTCGAGGAGGAGGTCTACGTCGAGCAGCCGCCCGGTTTCGTCGAGAGGAACAAGGAGGGCCAGGTGCTGCGACTGCGCAAGGCGCTCTACGGCCTTCGTCAAGCACCGCGCGCGTGGAACGCGAAGCTGGACAGCAGCCTCGCCGGTCTTGGCTTCGTGCAGTGCCCATCTGAGCATGCTGTGTACACGCGGAGCAAGGACGGTGCGCGGTTGCTGTTGGGGGTGTACGTTGATGATTTGATCATCACCGGAACATCAGCTGCAGCGATCGGCGACTTCAAGCAGGAGATGATGTCGCTCTTCAAGATGAGCGATCTGGGCATGTTGAGCTACTACCTCGGCATAGAGGTGGTGCAGCAGCCAGGGCGAATTCTCCTCGGGCAGGCGGCCTACGTGGAGAAATTGCTTGACAGAATGGGGATGGGTAGCTGCAACGCCGCAGCCGTGCCTATGGAACCCCGCCTCAAGCTGAAGAAGAACGACAGCGACAAGGGCATCGACGCGTCGCTGTACAAGAGCCTGGTGGGCGGTCTGCGCTACTTAGTGCACACGCGCCCTTACATTAGCTTCGCCGTGGGCTACCTGAGCAGGTTCATGGAGGCACCCACGAGTGAACACTGGGCAGCGGCGAAACACCTACTGCGGTACATCTCCGGGACGAGGGATCTCGGTTGCTGCTACACGCGGAAGGAGCCAACGGCAAGACTGATCGGCTACACCGATGCAGATATGGCCGGAGACGTCGACGACAGAAGGAGCACGAGCGGCATGCTGTTCTTCTACAGACAGTGCCCCGTCTCGTGGCAATCAAAGAAGCAGCAGATCGTCGTGCTCTCCTCCTGCGAGGCGGAGTATGTTGCTGCCACCAGCGGGGCATGCCAGGGCGTGTGTCTCAAACGTTTACTCGGTGAACTGCTCGGCCACGACGGCGGCACGCCGGAACTCTGCGTCGACAACAAATCAGCAATAGCACTGATGAAGAATCCGGTCTTCCACGACCGGAGCAAACACATTGAAACCCGCTACCACTTCATCCGTCAGTGCGTCGAGAAAGGCGACATCAGCGTCCAGTTCGTACGCACTGAAGAACAGCTCGCTGACATCATGACGAAGGCGCTCGGCCGTGTGCAGTTCCAGGAGCTGCACCACCGCATCGGAGTCGTCAAGGTGAAAGACATCTAGATTAGGGGGAGTTTGTCAGTTAATCTAGCTATCTGAATAAGTGTTGAGTCTAGGTGTTTGTTTTCAGGTTCAGTTTCGTCAGTTTCGTCAGGTTTGGGTTCAGCTAAGTCTAAGGGTTTAGGGAGCGAGTCTTAGGGGTTTGTTTTGATCCGATATTTACGTAGCGATCGCGAAGACCCGGGCGTGGGATGGCACGTCCATCGTGGGCATCGTGTGAGCACCGTGGTCGTTCTCTGTAACAATAAAAGGAGTGAGAATAGAAACAGAAAAGCTGCAAGTTCGTACGCGGCACCAAATCCTTCTTCCTCGTTCTTGCTTTCAGAGTTGCAGTGAGCTGCGATTTCGAGAGGTTGAAGGCCACATCAATAAACATTGAGTAGTGAACAACATGAAACCTAACTAGACTCGGATATAAACTGATAATCATGCTATGTACGTGTAGATTTATAGGTGGGTAAATATCAGAGAAACCAGTTTTGTGGTCATAGCTGCAGAAAACTTGGATATTTTAGCTGGTGGCAGTTAGGGCATCTCCAGTCGTCCCCCCAGGACGCAAAATAGCGCCGTTTTGCGTGAATAGCGCCGTTTTTTCACCAGTCGCCCCCCCAGGACCTGAAAAAGCGCCGTTTCGGCGGAAATTAGCGCCGCCGCCCCCAGGCGGAACCCAGCCCGTTGGGTTCGGCCTGGGGGGGGGGGGCGGCGAAAGGAAAAGCGCGCGTGGGCCAGCGCTGTCGGCGAGGGGAGCGCTATTTTCCCACTTTCCCCACCCCCGACTCGTCTTTTCTGCTCGCCCGCCTCGCCGTCGCCACGCCGCCGGCCGCGCTCCACGCCGCCGCTGTCGGCCACAATCGCACAAGATCGACGAGACAAACCACCGCCGTCTAGTCCCCCACATCGTCGCCGCCGTTCGATCGCGTCTCCGCCGCGGAGGAGGTTGTACCCGGTGAGCCGCGTCCACCCGCCCGCAAGGTGTTCGACGCTTTGTCCGAGCCATGGACTCCGACGTCGAGGAGATGCTCGCCGAGCTGTTCGAGGAGGAAGACCAGGCTGCCATCGACGACGAGGAGCACCTGCTCGTCCTGAGCTGCCTGGCCGGATTGCAGGCCTAGGACGCCGCGCCGCGCCGCACTGGATCGAAGCCCGGTCGCCGCAAGAGCAGGCCGAGACAGCGGTACGAGGGCTACTGCATCCTCTACTCCGACTACTTCGCCGAGATCCCACCAACGACGAGAAGGTGTTCCGGCGTCGTTTCAGGATGAAACGCACGCTTTTCCTCAAGATCATGCATGCCATCCGGGAGTTCGACACCTACTTCAAGTTGAAGAAGGACTGCACCGGCACGGTAGGGTTTACCTCTATCCAGAAGTGCACGATGGCCATGAGGTTGCTTGCATACGGTGGTCCCGCAGATGCACAAGATGACTACCTGCGCATGAGCGAGTCCACGGCCCTCGAGTGCTTGAACAAGTTCTGCCGGGCAGTGGTTGCAGTTTTTGGCCCAATATACCTGCGATCACCCAATGCGCAAGACACTGCTCGTCTCCTCGCAGAGAATGAAGCAAGAGGGTTTCCGGGGATGCTTGGCAGTATCGACTGCATGCACTGGGCATGGAAGAACTGCCCATTTGACTGGCAGGGGATGTACAAGGGAAAGGAGGGAGAGTGCTCGGTGGTTCTCGAGGCCGTGGCTTCGTACGATCTATGGATTTGACATTCATTCTTTGGTATGCCTGGAAGTCACAACGACATCAATGTCTTGCAGTGCTCGAATGTCTTTGCCGATCTTGTCGAAGGCCATGCCCCCCTGTGAACTATGAGATCAATGGACACCAGTATACAAAGGGGTACTATCTTGCAGATGGCATCTAACCGAAGTGGGCAACATTTGTGAAGAGCATCTCCAACCCTATCCCAGGAAGCGCAAAAGCTTGGTTTACCAAGTGCCAGGAGGCTTGCAGGAAGGATGTTGAGCGGGCATTTGGTGCGCTGCAATCTCGATTCGCTGTTGTCCGGTACCCAGCTATGACTTGGTCGAAGTCCAACATGTGGGAGGTGATGCAGTGTTGTCAGTGAGGCAAGCACACCATACTACCGGCAGGGCCCTCTTGCAGATGTTGATCACCAGGTGCCGGCATCATGGACAGACTTCCTCACCAAGCGATAGGAGATTCGACATGCTGCAACACATCATGCTCTGCAGGATGACCTGGTGCAGCATTTGTGGGCGCGAAAGGGGAATGGCAATGTTGAGGACGATGACTAGTGTACTTTTTTTTTAAAATTGTTGAACTATTTATTTGTGTGGCAAAACTCTATTTATTTGTGTGGCAATACTCTATTTATTTGGTGGGATTTTTTTTTGATTGCCCAAATTTGGCCGAGTCGCCGCTGGGGGGGCGGCCTGGGTTCACGGCTGGGAAACGCGCCCCCCCAGTTCCGAGAATAGCGCCGTTTCGCGCCGCGGCGCAAAAAAAGCGAGGGTTTTTGCGTCCTGGGGGGCGCAACGACTGGAGATGCCCTTAGCCCAAAGTTACATTAACATACAGCTGAAATATACTGGACTCACACACTTGTATTATGATGAGATTGTTACATATATAGCTACAGAGAGGATCGTGCGAGCGCAGGCAGCGGCACGCGCAGGTGCGTGCGAGAGCAGTAATAGAACCCTGAACTATCGGATCTACAGGTAAGTTCAGACTAGGCCTACATCAGTTAACGTTACAGAGATACAGAGAAGAGTAACGTTCAGCACCCCCCCGCAGTCCGAACATCGTAGGGAACGATGTGAAGACTGGAACGGAACTCTGTGAACACCGTGCTTGGTAGGCCTTTAGTGAAAACATCTGCGAACTGAGAAGACGTTGGCACATGCAGTATCTTGGCTTCACCGAGAGCGACACGATCTCTGACGAAATGGAGGTCGATCTCAACGTGCTTTGTCCGCTGGTGCTGTACCAGATTGGAGGACAGGTAGACGGCACTGATGTTGTCGTAGAAGATTATCGTGGCGCGGCGTGGAGGTCGGTGAATTTCAGTCAACAGTTGCCGGAGCCAGCAACGGCGACGCTGTTGGCGACGACGCGGTATTCCGCTTCGGCACTGGAGCGTGATACCGTCGGTTGCCGTTTGGAGGACCAGGAAACCAAATTGTCGCCAAGGAAAACACAGAAGCCTGAAGTCGACTTGCGGGTGTCCGGGCATCCGGCCCAATCCGCATCTGAATAGGCGATCAGATCGGTGGAGGAGCGGGAGTATGGCTGAAGACCGAAGTGTGATGTGCCTTTGAGGTAACGCAAGATGCGTTTGATCAACTGAAAGTGCACATCATGAGGGGCATGCATAAATAAGCAGACCTGTTGCACTGCGTGTGAGATATCCGGTCTAGTCAGAGTTAGGTATTGTAGCGCCCCGGCTAGGCTACGATAGAGAGAGGGGTCGGAAAAAGGGGAACCATCAGAAGCTGAAAGTTTGCACCTTGTGTCGAGGGGAGTAGAGATAGGATTACAATTACTCATATTGGCACGGTCAAGTAGTTCAAGAGCATATTGGTGTTGGGAGAGAATGATGCCGTGAGCATTGCGGTGGACATTGACACCGACAAAGTGGTGGAGATCACCGAGATCAGACATGGAGAACTCGGATTTGAGAGAGTGTATGAGGGAGTGTAGGAGAGTGGTGGTATTTGCCGTGAGGATTATATCATCTACATAAAGGAGAAGATAGGCCATGGAGGAGCCACGGTGGAGAATGAAAAGAGAGGGACCGCACTTGGATGCCATGAAACCGATAGAGTGTAGGTATTGGGTGAAGCGATGAAACCACGTGCGGGGGGCTTGTTTGAGTCCATATAGGGATTTTTTGAGGAGACAAACATGGTTTGGATGGGTGGGGTGGATGAAACCATAAGGTTGGTGGCAATATACGGTTTCTTGAAGAGTACCTTGGAGAAAGGCATTTTTCACATCCAATTGATGCATTGGCCAAGAGTTGGAGGTGGCAATACTCAAAACCACACGGATGGTGGCGGGTTTGACCACGGGGGAGAAAGTTTCGTCGTAGTCGACCCCGTCCTGTTGAGTGAAGCCACGTAGAATCCATCGTGCTTTGTATCTTGCCAATGTGCCATCAGGGTGCATCTTGTGCCGAAAAATCCACTTGCCCGTAACAATATTGACACCTGCAGGTTTAGAGACCAAAGACCAAGTATCATTCTTAATCAAGGCATCAAATTCTTCACGCATAGCTGCATGCCAATTGGGGTCACGGATGGCGTTTTTGTAGTTAGATGGAAGAGGAGAAATGGGGTCGGTGGTGGTAGTGAGAGAGAAGAGGCGACGTGGCATGAGAAACCCATTTTTAGCGCGTGTGGTCATTCTGTGTGGGTTTTGGGGTGGCTGTATCGGTTGGGCATGTGGAGGCAGGGGGATGACATGGCTGTGGCGTAGTGGCTGGGGGAGAATCTGGGCTGGTGTTCGATCCGAGAGAGGAATGAGTGCGCAATGATTGGGCTGGTGGAGATTCGCTGGGTGGGGTGGAGCTGGGTGGCGTGGCGGAAGGGGAGTGGTGCGGGGTGGGAGGTAATGATGCGGTCGGCCCAGTGGGGGTGGGAGGCGGAGATTGCGAGGTGGGTAGGGTGGCAGGGGTGTACGAGGAAGATCCGGAGGGGGATCCCGAGGGGGATGCGGGAGCGTGGTTGGTGGCGCGGAATTCCGAGTGGATCGCGTCAGATTGGTGTAGATTCGGTGTGGCTGGATGCTGTGTGGCCCGTTCTGTGGCAGAAAAGAAGGGAAACGAAAATTCGTCGAATGTAACATGTCGTGACACGTGAACTTGGTGTGTGTCGAGATTAAGGCACCGATAGCCTTTGTGTTCTCCGGGGTAACCTATGAAGACACACCGGACGGGGCTAGTTTGTGAGGGGATGTGGCTACTGTGTTGGGGAAACATAAACAACCGAATGCACGGAGATGGTCGTATGTTGGATGCTGGCCAAAGAGACGAAAGTGAGGCGTGTGGGAGTTAATGGAGCGTGAGGGTCGTATATTTAGGAGGTGCGTTGCGGTGTGAAGTGCTTCGACCCAAAACGAAGGTGGGAGGTGTCCTTGGATGAGTAGGGTACGGAGGATGTCATTAGTGGTACAAATTAGTCTTTCGGCTTTGCCATTTTGCGAGGAAGTGTGGGGACAAGAGAGGCGGAAGGCAATGCCGTTGGTGGAGAAGAGATTGCGTAGGGAGAAGTTGATGAACTCGCCACCGTTATCGCATTGAACGCACTTAATGGTAGTGGAGAATTGGTTTTTTATGAAGGACAGGAAACGGTGGATGGTAGGGCCGTGTCGGATTTGTTCTTAAGTGGAAAGGTCCAGGAGTAGTGGGAGTAGTCATCTAGGATAGCAAGGTAAAATTTGTAACCACTAAAGCTAGGCACGGGAGAGGTCCATAAATCACAATGAATTAATTGAAACGGTGCGGTGGTACATGAAATAGAGGAATAAAATGGGAGTCTAGTATGTTTGCCTAATTGGCACACCTCACACAAGGAAGAGGGTGCAATGTTATTACATGTGGAAAGAAAATGCGACAATTGAGAGAGGGTGCGAGGTCCGGGATGTCCTAGTCGTTGGTGCCATAGATCACTTGAGGAGGTGGTGTGGAGGACTGTTGGAGAGGTAGAGCCACCGGGGAGAGTGTAGAGGTCGCCGGCACTATTGCATCGAAGAATTGTATTCTTGGTGGCTAGGTCCTTCACAGAGAAACCAAAGGGGTCAAAATCAATAGAACATGCATTGTCGCGAGTGAATTTGCGAACGGATATGAGGTTAGTAATCATAGATGGTGAAACAAGGACATCATGTAGGCGAAAAGTGTGAGGTGGAGTGGGGAGGAGAGTGGTGCCCGTGACAGTGATGGGTATACGTGATCCGTTGCCAACAATTATTTGTGAAGAATTGAGCCTACAAGAAGAGTGAAGAGTGGTCAAGGTACCTTGGTTGTTGGCGACGTGAGAAGAGGCGCCGGTGTCCATTGTCCAGGTCGGTGGCTGGTAGCTCGGGGCGGCGGCGACCATGGCGTTGTGATCCCACGAAAACGGCGGTGGAGTAGGGTACTGGTAGCCTGGTGGAGGGTAGTGGTGACTCGCGACGTAGGCGTGCGCATGGCTACCAGGGCGGGGGCCAAGAATGCTTGACGGGTTGGGGATGTAGTGTGGCCGGAACCCAGGGTTGTAGCCGCCGTGGTAGGAGTATGGAGGAGGAGGGTACTACGGGGGCCCGCGGCCCCAAGTGCCACGGCCACGGCCACGTCCTCGACGACCACGGCCGCCGTTGCCATAGCCGTACTGGTGGGCGGGGTTGACGTAGCCACGAGTGCCCCCGGAGCTGCCTTGAGTGTTGCCGTAGTTGCCGTTGGGCGCCCCGTTGCCAGGGGCGGCGCCGTGCTGCCCATTCGTGTCGCGGTCACCGCGATCACTCGATCCGGATCCGGCGGATCCATGGGCGACGAGGGCTTGAGCTGCGGCATCGTGGGCTTTCGCCTTGTGCTTGATCTCGGCGAGGAGGAGGCGAGACTGGGCGTCGGCGAAGGAGGCGAGAGGGGTCTGCAGCATCTCGGCCTGGAGGGCGAAGGCGTCGCTCAGGCCGTCGAGAAGACGCATAGTGAGCTGGGCATCGGAGATCGGATCGTCGACGTCGCCGAGCGCATCGGCGATGGCCTTGATCTTGCTGCAGTAGGTGCCGACGGCCATGTCGCCTTGACGCAGGTCGTGGAACTCGCGGCGGAGATGCATGCTGCGGCCGGCCTTGTTCGCGGTGAAGAAGGCAAGGATGGCTTGCCAGGTCTGGAACGCAGTGTTGTCGGGGGAGAGAACGATCTCCTGGAGATCGTCGGCGATGGTGGCGATGAACCAAAGGGTGATGGAGAAATCGGTCTTGCGCCATTCGTCGTCGGCGAGGTGCGCCTCGGTCTCCTCTTCGACATGGTGACGGGCATTGTAACGAGAGAGAAGAATTAGGATGGTGTTGCGCCACTTACGGAGGAATTTGCCGGTGAGGTCAAGCTTGAAGTCGATGTAGTTGGTGATGGTGAGGCTGTGGATCGAGAGGCCGGGAGGGATCACCGCGAGGGTAGAGGTGGCCATGGAGAGGGTACCGCTCATGAGATCGGGAGGGAGGGAGGAAGAAGAGAGCTCTGGCGCTCTGATACCTAGCTGAAATATACTGGACTCACACACTTGTATTATGATGAGATTGTTACATATATAGCTACAGAGAGGATCGTGCGAGCGCAGGCAGCGGCACGCGCAGGTGCGTGCGAGAGCAGTAATAGAACCCTGAACTATCGGATCTACAGGTAAGTTCAGACTAGGCCTACATCAGTTAACGTTACAGAGATACAGAGAAGAGTAACGTTCAGCACATACAGCATCATAAAACTACACCATAACCAAATTTCAGCTCGCGGTTCAGCAACGGAACGGATGGATGACAGATATGGTGGAGATTTGTGAAATTCTATGACCACGAGACATTGCATTTAAGTACCATCAGACAAGAAAGCAGTGGTTTTTCTGCCTCTGCGAAACAGGTTTACTGAAATGTACTCTTCTTTACATAAACGAATCCTCTACGTCGTCGTCGCCCACAGACTCTTCATCCTCATCGATCACGTAGTCATCGTCTTCACCGATTATGAGATCCGAAAGGTCCAGTTCCTCGAGCATTGCCGCCCATTCTTCCTTGATTTCTGCCCGGTTCTCGGCCCTTTCGGCGAGGCAGCCGTTGTCGACCTCGACGAAGCCCTTGGCCTCGAACTCGCTGCGGACCCGGGCCTGGTACTCGGAGAAGCTCTCCCAGTAGGAATCGTACCTCTCGGTCATCATGCGGTGGAGCTCCCTGTCCTTCTCCAGGTCCTCCGGCGACCTGAAGGGGTGTGGCATGATGTCGTCGGGGTTGAGGTACGGGCCGTACTTTGTCCGGGAAAGCACGCGGTCAATCTCCTCCTGAGGCAGCCGCGTCATCAGCCGCTTGGGAGCCTCGTCGCCACGGCCTCCATGTCCTTCACCACTAGCCTTCTGCTCGACCTTCTTCTTGGTGGCGCAATTGCACAAGTCATCATCTGCCTTCTTTTTGGTGTCGCAACGGCAATCCATCAACCTATCTAGGTCTTGCTATGCCCGCCGAGAGGGGAGGTCGTCGAATTCGATGCTCCTCGTTTCGCCTGAAACCTTGCTGGCTAGGTAGCAATTGATTCGGCTTTTACTTTTCGGGTGAAAGCTAGTAGAAATTTATAAAGGTTGGGCTCAAGCCTCCCCGGGTCAGAGTCGGACGAGCCACCTTCCATCTGCTAGTCCATCTCGGAATATGTATAGACCTGCCAATTTCAATTGGGCCAGGCCCCTCACAGCCAAACATTGGACGGACTTCTCCTTTTTTTTTAGTAGGGAGTAGTTAAGAACCAGTGTTCCCTCAAAAAAAAAAAGGGGGTTAAGAACCAGTGGATTGTTATACCGGGTAAGGGATAGAAGGTTTCTTCCCTCACAACAAAGGAATAAAAGACTTTTAGTTTATTTATTACTCACTCCATATCGAAATGTACTCCATCCGTCTCAAAATAATTGTCTCAAACTTAGACAAAAGTGAATGTATCTAACATGTACAATTAATATGAGACGGAGGGAGTATATACACGTATCTAGATATGTTTTAATGTAAGAAGTACATACACAGCAAAACGTGTCTAGATACATGTTGTCTAAGAAACGCTAAAACATCTTTTATTTTGATAGAGAGAAATGTACATATGAGCTTCCGTGTCACAACAAAACAACATGGTTTTATCTCGAATTCTCGATATCCGACGACTCATGCAGTTCTTCTTTATCCTCTTTGCTCAGATTTGTGGCACTTCTAACATTTTTTTTTGGTCCTAACGTGAACTTTGTAATCTTTTTGTAGTTTTTTTGTCTCGTTCTATGCTCAATTTTCGATGCACTTAATCGACAAAAACACGTTGTTTAATATGAATCATGGAGGTCCCTTCTCCTACATGTCGCCACTTTGAGTTGCAGTATGAGACCGTCAAACAGTGTCCCAACTTTAGTTGGAAAGTCGCCATTGCTTTCGACAGGTTGAACTTTCAAAAAATTCACACAAACTCACCTTGTCCCAGCATATAAGGTGTGGTTTACTCTTTTTCGTCAACAACGCACTACTTTAATTATGATATACACTTTTTCGTCAACAACGCACTAAATCAGTGTAAGTATAAAAGAAATAAAATTATTCACAAACCAAATTCAATGATACTATTTATACAAACTCAATCCATATATTCTAGATTTCTAGTATATACTACTGATCAAAGTAGTGCCTTAGAAACCTTGCAAATTTTGCATACCTTACATTTTAGTATGGTGGGAGAGCCTTCCATATTTTTAGAGATAGCTTCCCTAGAAAAGTCAATAAAATCTTAGTTCCTTCATGAGAGCTTTTAAAAAAATCTTTGTAAGGATTTAAAAAAGATAAGATGAACAATTAAGAATGACATATTTTTGGAAAGCTAAAAGGAACTTTAAAAATAGGGTGGAACTTGTTGAAAATCTTGGCAGAATTTTGGAATCAGGAACTTACTATACGTTGGATCGAACTTTAATAAAATTTGGGAAAACTTTTGAGAAACTAGGAGGAACCGTTAACAATGGGCCAATAGCTCATGTGCGACGTTTCTCTCCGGCAATAGTTCTCATGCGGCGTTTTTTCTTACAATAGCTCTCGTGCTACATTTTTTTGCGCACAAATAGCCACTGGCCAACCTGGGCGATAAAATAGCCATCTTCGTCTTAATTGAGTGTGAGGTCATGTTATGGCCTCCTAAAAAAACCTGTTGGCAGTTATTGTTTCCGACATGTGGGCCTGATCTTGCAACTGAATCGAGTGAACCGCCTGTCGGACCGTGTCATCTGCTTCTCCTCCGGTGGCGGCGAAGCTACAACTTTATGTGGCGGCGAATCTGACGCTCTCGACGACAGCAGAGTTTCAGGTGAGTTCCATCACACCCCTAGTCATGTTCCTGTTTCCCTTCGAGTCGATTTAGATCTGAGCATGTCTCTATTCTCGGTGGCCATAGATTGTGTGTGGTGGTCGCGGGTGGGCTGAACGATATGGAGCATGTTGAGAAAACTTCAAATTGGCAATGCGCATATCTCCAACCGAATTTGAGTTCGATTAGGGCCTCGGTCTGTTCTGCTAGCTCACACACTGCCTGCAGGGTGGTGATGCAGGCGCTACGCGGATATTCGAATTTATAATCAATTTATTTCGATCAACGGGCAAGCTAGTAGATGGTATCGTGTAGAAAATTGAGAGAGATACAATTGTGAAATGGGAGGTCGAACTTGCAGATATTGATCCGCAAAAACTACTTCAAATGGAAGAGGATGCAATTCAAAAATTTGTAGAGAAAACTGGGGAGAGTGTTAGTTGGGGTCCAGAGCAAGAAGTAGCAGTGTTGCGATTCGATAATTGGAAGGGAGAGTATGTGAGAATTGAGAATGGCCTACAAATAGTTGATGAAATCGATCGGCAAGACTGGTGGGAAACAAAACGGGATGATTTTTATGCTGAGCTTGTTGATCTAAAGATTGATTCCAAGGTTGGATATGTGACTTGAAGGCTTCGCGAATGGTAGATGATGTTTGGGCTTCACAGAGGCACCTAATTCTCATACTTTCTGTGGTGACAGTAATACCTGATTATTTGGCTGTTGCAGATGCACAAGAGGGTCATGGTGTTGGTTGTGTTGATTGGAATTCAATATAAATAAGTGATCATACTGATTTGGTCATTGCAACAATGCCTGATAGTGAGATGGCCAAACTATTTGGCATTCCAGTAGATGGTAGAGATAAGGAGGAGCAGGGTGAATCTAGTTTGCTTGTTGATGGTGCCAGAGATTCGTCTGATGTGGATATAGAGTTGATAGAAGATATCGCAGATGATGTAGATGATGCACATGCTGATGAGCTAATACATGTGTATGAAAAAGGAAACCCTATTATTGAACTAGGGAAGTTGTGGCCAAGCATGGATGAGTTTAGAATGTGTTTCAATACTTATACAGTGAAACATGAGTTTGATGCCAAGACTTATTGGACTGATAGAAAGAAGTTTTTTGCAAGGTGCAAAGGTTTGATGGGAGTGCGAAGCCTTACAAGTGGTACATATCTGCTAGACGCGAACCTGATGAACGTATAATCAGGGTAAATCAAATCCCACATGAACATACTTGTATTACAAGTTCACATCAGTATCGATAATGACATTACAACTATGGGTTGCACAAAATATCACCCCCATTTTAGCCAAGAGATCAAACACTACCAGCAAGAAACTCAAATTAGACTTGGAAAAGTTGTACCCAATTCAGCTAAAATATACCACAATGTGGAAGACAAAACAAAGGGAAATGAAACAACTATATAGTGATCGGGCAAATACCTTTAGAATGATGTATAACTTCAAAGCAAATGTGGAGAAGAGGTCACCTGGCAGTATTGTGGAGATAGATACTGATGTAACAATGGATGGGAATATCTTATTCTCTAAGTACTTTATGGTTTTAAAGCCATCCATCGATGGCTTCAAAGCAGGGTGTCGTCCATACCTGAGCATAAACTCGTCTTTTTTGACTGGCAAGTGGAGTGGTCAATTGTTAGTATGAAATTCTCTAGATAGACACAACTGGATGTTCCATGTAGTTGTTGTCATGTTTAAGTGAGAGACAGAGGCCTCATGGGCATGGTTCATGATGCAGTTGAAAAGATGCATAGGGCCAGTGTCACCTTTGACAATCCACACAGATGCATGTAAAGGATTAGAAAATGCAGTCAAAATTGTTTTCCACATGCTGAGTAGAAGGAGTCCTTCGGCCATATGTGGATGAATTTGATAAAAAAAAGTTTAGAGGAGAAGAATTTGTGTGCATGTGGCCAGCAGCAAGATCTTACACTACACATACACATTCATATCATCTTGGTAAGCTAATGGCAGCATGCACTGAGTTTGGCACAAGGCTAAGCACCTACCATTCTTTGTTATGGTACAGGTCAGGATTTAACACTGCCATCAAGTGTGATCATATCAACAACAACTTGGCAGAAAGTTTTAACAACAGGGTGAAACAGTTGAAAGACTTGAATGTCCATGATATGGTTGACTAAATTAGGATCATGCTCATGCGTTTGTGGGAATTGAGAAAAATGATTGGTGAATGTATGCAATGGGATAAGCTTTCTGCAGTGGTACATCAGGTGGTCAACCGAAGTAGGAATCTTACATATTTGTTTGTTCAGAAATCTTCAGTATGGGGCGTTGAAGTTAGAGATATCAAGACTGGAAGGAGTCATGTTGTTAACACTGAAACGCATGACTGCACTTGTCTCGAGTGGCGGCACACTTGTAAACCATGTGATCATGCAATACTTTTCTTGGCGTATAAGACGAAGCTAAATATGCACCCATATTTGCATGAATATTACTGAGTAGAAAAATTCAAGGCAGTGTATTCAACTCCAATTCCAGCACTTGCAGATGAGTTTAAGTGGCCTGAAGTGGAAATTGAATTTGCGATGTGTCCTCAGTAACTAAAAGAAAGGCTGGTCGGCCAAAACAGAGTAGATTCAAGGCATGAATTGAGAAAGGTGGTAGTAGTAAGAAAGGAAAGAAATATGCAAAGTCTTAAAGGTCCAAAAAAAAGGTAAAGAAAATAGATGCAAATTGTGTGAGGAGCTAGGGCACTGAGTTGGATCTGCCAAGTGTTGTTACACTCCTTAAAAGCCAAAGTATGTTCATATATTTGCTATTTTTTATTTGGTTGCTTGTTTAACTTACTCATGAAATGGCAAGATTTTTTGCCTTTGCTTTTCAAAAGGAAGAGTGTAGTAAAAAAAAACCCGTAGCCCCTTGTTGTTGAGGATTGCTGGCCAACAAAAAAGGTAAGACTCAATGACAGTAAAAAAAGAGAAGTGTCCAGATCTCGTTTAGTTGTGAAAATGAGACACTTTTGGATGATGTGGCGCAACCTGAAAACTTTAGGTATTTCTGTTCTAGAGTTGCAAACTGAACCTATTCCAGCTATTTCTGCTAAGGTGCAAAATTTAGCTATTTATGCTTTTGAGGTGCAACCTGAATCTATTCAAGCAGCTGAAGTGCGAACTAAACTTATTTCTGCTGTCGAGGTGCAACCTGAACCTATTCCAACTGCTGAAGTGCAAACTAAATTTACTTCTGCTGTTGAGATGCTACCTGAACATATTATAGCTGTTGAGGTGTAAACTGCTCTAGTACATGTGTTGGGGCAGCCTACTGATAATGAGGCGAATAAAATCAAAAGCATGAATGAAATTTACGGTGTAGATTCTAAAACAAGCAACGATAGGACAACAAAGAAGAAATGAAGCGCTAAGAAGAAGTAAAAAACTTGTGTGATATAAAGGCTATATTTTAATTTGAACTGTGAAAACTCGTATGATGCAACACTCTTTACTATGATGTGTATTGGTATGCGTATCTGAATCTTGCTTTATTAATTTACATTCAAATTTATACCGGTTCTTTTGGTATCTGACTTTTATAATGACTTATGCACTATTATGCACGTTACGTTATCAAGGTCTAGAGAAGTGCTTGAGGTGAAAAATATGGTCTAGAGAAGTGCTCTTCCGGTGAAAAATATGGTCTAGAGAAGTGCTTGAAAGTTAGGGTAAACAACCCATTTCTAAGCAAGTTTGTATTTCGACCTTGTTTAAATGTGCCAAAAAAATCCTTAACATGTACTCTTCGAATAAAGGGTGCATTCAAAGTATGAGATTTTTTAGAGAAAATATTTTATTCTCATATATTAATTAATTATCACTTGATAAAAAATATAATAATATTGTTAATATGGAAAATGTTTTCAATTCACATTGTTCATTCCTGGTGACCATAAAATGTATATTCAAAACATCAGCTCGAAATGACTAATTTCCGTAAAAAAAAGTTTGTTTGGTTTACTCCGGAGTGGAAGGTTTCACTCATAATCCAGAGACTTCATGCTACTTAGCCCTATGTGTGAATGACAAACCGTATTTTTTTTTCTTGACTCGTACGATTTAACTTAATATTAGACACCCAAATTATGATGCCAAGTCAAGAAAAAACAATTTCTTTCAAAAAAATTAAAAATTAAATATTATGTAAGTGCATTGATTTCTACCCGGAGTTCCATATAAAGTTGGACCATCCAGAGAGACATTGCCCCCATTCCGCGCCGTTCGATCATTTGCGTAAATGGTGTGGATCGTGGCATTAAAGACCGATCCGCATGCTCCATATCTCTGCGACCTGATTGGCTGGTCACCGATCTGCGTGCTCGGTAGCTCTACATAAACGGTTTGGATCGTGGCTTCGTGTTGGCTCCAAAGGTGGGTCAACGAGCGTGGAATATCGTATGAGCAACGACGAATAAAACAATGTCGAACTGTATGCATACTATGCATACTCGCGGCCCCTCTATGCATTCTCACGGCCCCTCCGTGCAAATCACGGTCCATTCACTACCATTTGTGTGCACCACAGATACATAAGGGGCTCATATCTCGTCTACCTCCGCCCGTGACATTGCTCCATCACTCGATCACATCTCCATCAAAACCTTCATGGATCGGCAGCCAAAACATAGTAGACGTGATGCAGTTCAATGGAACAACCTTCCGTCGGCCTCCCACCGTACCGGAGTCTCGCCGGTGTACGTGTTGAGAACCGGCTCCGGGTGTGGGCCAGCTCAAGGTGGAGGTCTCCTCGGGACTTGGTGACGTTCTTCCTCGGGGCCATGCACTCCCTCCGCGATAACGCGTCTCCGGAGGAGGAGTAGGAGCAGTGCCCGTAGCGCGCTACCTCAAGGGCGCCCCTCGCTCTATATGTGATTGATCGTTGCCCATATATATATAAAGTAGGACATCTATCTATATATGTAATTGCCGATTGACCGGGCGCTATATAGGGCTATATATATGCCCCGGGATGTAATGAATCCTGCTAGTTTATTATTATTGTGATCGTATCACTAGTAGAAACATGGCCAAAGAATTTTACCTTTAGTACATGTTCAATTACGAACCGGTACTAAAGGTAGAACTAGTACCGGTTTCAGAGCACAGGGCGCCCAAAATCTTCAGCACCGGTTCGTTCGGTGTCTCTAGTATCGGTTCGTGACACGAACTAAAGGTTTTCGCGCCTAATTTGCTACGGATGTGGGGCCGACGCTGCACCTTTAGTACCGGTTCGTATCACGAACCATTTCTAAAGGATTTCTACCATATTTCTTCAGCACGAGCACACCCGAGCACAGAGATAGCTCTCCAATTTTTCATCTCCAACACATTTCCAAATATTTCTCTCTTCTCACACCCCAACAAATCTCCATTTGTTTTCCACCATTTTGTTAAGATTGGCGGAAACCATCTATCCAAGGGTTAGCAACATGATCCTTTCTTTCGGCGTTTCTAATTTAGCTCATTTCCTTTCTAGTTTAACTCATTTCATTTTTTTTAGTGCTAGCAAGGTGTACGATGAAATGTCTAAATTAGGAATTCCATTCGTTTTATTTGCAATTTGAGCTCAAATTAAAGTATGATTTTTTGGTTTTAGCATCATCTCCGTCCTCACCGCCAGCGTCATCTCCTAACCGGCAGCACCTCGGTGAGCCTCATGTTTTATTTTTTCTAAAAAAACATAGTTTTATGTGATAGATATGCATATAGTTATTAATTTATAATTTTCTTACATGTATGATTGTTTTTATATGTATAGTTTCATGGTTTTGATATACGTCCCTGTCGGCCCTCGTCCGGTCTATGATTCGGATGTGGTTTAATTTTATAACTATTTTGTTTAATTTCTATTTATGACAATTATGCCGACCAACTTGACATGCATATTTTATCTAGGTGGTAGTTGAACCGGAAATTCCAACCGACCCTCTTGTCGAGATGCTAAATTTATTAAGAAAAAAATAATGATTTGAAAGCAAAATTGAAAAGAAGTGAAGATCTTCGTCTGCAATGCCTAGAAGAGAAGATGAAATTGGAGTTGAAGCTTGCCGACGTTGTCGATGATGACCAAATCAAGATGGATGCAATGCGCTTGAAGATTAAAAAATTAGAAAATATTCCATTAATCAAGAGGCTTGGTATCATTATGTCGTTGGTTCAGTAGTTACCTTAGTTGCCATTTTGATACCAATTTTTGTTGGATTTAATTTTTTTTAGATAGTTGTATGTTAGTTTCGGTGTATGTTTTATGAGAAATATATGTATTACATTTGGTCAATACTCTAATTTTTTTAATGTGATGAATTTGAATATTAATTAATTTGGTCACTCATCTATTCATGAAGTAGTGTAACTAACGGTTATTGATATACTTACATAATGCAGATGAACCGATAATGGATGTACGGTGACAAACGCCTTCCTGAGTTCATTACTGGCATGCATAATTTTCTCCACGTGGCTGAGACAACCAGGCGGTCGAACAGTTTCATTTGTTGTCCATGTAGTGCCTGTAAGAATATGATGGATTACTATACCTCAAAAACCCTTCGCATCCACCTGCTTACTTGTCCGGCTATAATTGTTGGACGGAGTACGGAGAAAGAGGAGTTATAATGGAAGACAACAAAGAAGAAGAGGATAATGACAACTATCCTATGTTTACTGAACACAGTGATAGGACAATGGGGGGAGACGAAGATAATGAAGATCTCTTTTTTGATGAGCCCGATGACGATTTAGGTCGGGTAATTCTTGATGCAAAGATAAACTGTGGAAGTGAAAACGATAGGATCACAACAAATTATTGTACCCTAATTGCGAAGATGGTCAGAAAAAGCTGGGTACCACGCTGGAATTGCTGCAATGGAAGGCAGCGAGTGGTCCAGCCGACAAGAATTTTGAAAAGTTGCTGAAAATAATAAAGAAGATGCTTCCAGAGGAGAACATATTGCCCTCTAGTATGTACGAAGCAAAGAAGGTCCTCTTCCCTCTAGGATTAGAGGTGCAGAAGATACATGCTTGCATCAATGATTGCATCCTCTACCGCGGTGAGAAGTACGAGAATTTGAATGCATGCCCGGTATGCGGTGTATTGCCGTATTAGATAAGACGAGATGACCCCGGTGATGTTGAGGGCGAGCCGCGCCCCAGGAAGAGGGTTCCTGCCAAAGTGATGTGGTATGCTCCTATAATACCACGGTTGAAACGTTTGTTCCAAAACAAACAGCATGCCAAGTTGTTGCGATGGCACAAGAAGACCGTAAGAAAGGCGTGATGCTGAGACACCCCGCTGACGGGTCGCAGTGGAGAAAAATCGAGAGAGAGTTCAAGACATTTTCAGATGACGCGAGGAACTTAAGATTTGGTCTAAGTACAGATGGCTTTAATCCTTTATGGGAGCAAAGCTCCAGTCATAGCACCTGGCCAGTGACTCTATGTATCTATAACCTTCCTACTTAGTTGTGAATGAAGCGGAAGTTCATTATGATGCCAGTGCTCATTCAAGGCCCGAGGCAACCCGGCAACGACATTGATGTGTACCTGAGGCCACTGGTTGAAGAACTTTTATAGTTATGGCGTGAAAAAGGTGTACATGTTTGGGATGAGCACGAACAAAAGGAATTTAACCTACGAGCATTGTTGTTTGTAACCATTAATGATTGGCCTGCTCTTAGTAACATTTCAGGACAGTCAAACAAGGGATACAATGCATGCACACACTGTTTAGGTGAGACTAGCAGTATATATTTTGGAAACAAGAATGTGTACCTGGGGCATCGTCGATTTCTTCCAAAACAACATCACGTAAGAAAAAAAGGCAAGCATTTCAGAGCTGAGGCAGATAACGAACGAAGCCTACCCTCCCTACTAGGGATCTTATATATGATATGGTCAAAGATTTAAAAGTGATCTTTGGAAATGGTCTTGGCGGACAATCTGTTCCGAATGACGATGACGGACACGTACCCATGTGGAAGAAGAGGTCTATATTTTGGGAGCTACCCTGTTGGAAATGCCTGGAGGTTCACTCTACAATTGACGTGATGCACATGACGAAAAATCTTTGCGTGAACCTGGTAAACTTCTTGGCGTGTATGGAAATAAAAGATACACCGGATGCACGGCAGGACCAACAATGTATGCACAAACGGGACAACCTGAATCCATAGAAGTATCAAGGTACTGCCAGCTACGATCTTACCAAAGAAGAGAAG
This sequence comes from Alopecurus myosuroides, assembly GCA_028641055.1. Lineage (NCBI taxonomy): Eukaryota > Viridiplantae > Streptophyta > Magnoliopsida > Poales > Poaceae > Alopecurus > Alopecurus myosuroides. The sequence goes on along the minus strand of CM054059.1, from coordinate 130,374,407 downwards.
GAGATGTTTTTTGAAGTACTGAGCAGCATCAAGGTCCCATCCGGCTTCTCGTCGAATATAAAGGGAATAATAAACATGGCAGAGAAAAAGTTTCAAAACCTTAAGGCTCGTGACTGCCACATTATTATGACACAATTATATACAGGGAATAATAAACATGGCAGAGAAAAGTTTCAAAACGTTAAGTCTCATTACTGCCATGTTATTATGACACAATTACTTCCGATTGCACTGAGGGGGCTTCTACCGGAAAATATTCGAGTAGCCATTGTTAAGTTATGTGCATTCCTCAATGCAATTTCTCAGAAGGTGATCAATCCAATAACTCTACAAAATTTACAGAAGGATGTGGTGCAATGACTAGTCAGCTTCGAGTTGGTGTTCCCACCATCTTTCTTCAATATTATGACGCACCTCCTAGTTCACCTAGTCGAAGAGATTGGCGTTCTCGGTCCTTTATTTCTACACAACATGTTCTCGTTTGAGATATTCATGGGAGTCTTAAAGAAATATGTTCATAACCGTGCTAGGCCAGGAGGAAGCATCTCCAAGGGCTATGGAACAGAGGAGGTCATTGAGTCTTGTGTTGAATTTATTCCTGACCTAAAGCCGATCGGTATTCCTGAATCGCGCTATGAGGGAAGACCGCGTGGAAAAGGCACGTTAGGGAAGAAAGTAACAATTTGTATGGACGGACATTCTTTCACTAAAGAACACTACACAGTTCTACATAATTCCAGTTTGGTGGCTCCGTACATAGTGGAACACAAGAATATTTTACGCTCGAAATACCCGAAGCAACGTGAAAATTGGATTGATGGAGAACACATGAAGCCTTTTGGCGGTTGGTTGCAAACATGTCTCATTAATCGCACTGTTGAAGAACAGTTATACTTGTTGGCCAAGCAACCATCTTTTAGTATATTGACTTTTCAAGGGTACGAGATAAATGGGAATACATTTTACACGATCGCCCAAGATCAAAAGAGCACCAACCAAAACAGTGGTGTCCGCTTTGATGCAGAAGACGACAAAGGGAAGAAGGTCTCATATTATGGGTAGATAGAGAAGATATGGTAACTTGACTATGGACTTACTTTCAAGGTCCCTTTGTTCCGGTGCAAATGGTTCAACCTGAAAGACGGGGTACAGGTAGACCCACAATACGAAATGACTATAGTGGATCTGAAGAATCTAGGGTATGACACCAAACCATTCGTCCTGGTTAGTAAAGTGGCTCAGGTTTTCTATGTGAAGGACATGTGTACCAAACCGAAAAAAAGAAAAGAAAGGAAAGAGGACACATCATATGATGAGACAAAGCGACAGATAGTTCTTTCAGGAAAAAGAAACATCGTGGGAGTGGAGGAAAAGATAGACATGTCAGAATATTATAATAAGTTTGAGGATATTCCACCCTTCAAGGTGAAAACTGACCCAAGCATCGTCTTAAATAACAAAGATTGTCCATGGTTGCGGCACAATCATAAGAAAAGGGAACAAGCGAACAAGAATCAAAAGACTAGATAGGGATGTTGTTGGTGATGTGTAACAATGTATCAAACATTTTATGTCAGAGATAAACCCTGTATCAAACCTTTTATGTCGTCTTGACTTTTCCCTGAAACTGGCTGAGAAAATTCCAGAAAATTCAAAAAAATACCCAAAATGGCGCGAGACCTTCGCGTGGTGTCATTAGATATGTCCCAGTATCCACCAAAAATCATCCGAAGAAGTTGTATCAAACCTTTTATGTCGAAGATAGAACAAAACAATCGGTATCGCCATCATACAGCCCTACCGTGGCTCGTGAGTCCATATATGCATATCAAATGCACGGTAGGACGTATGATAGCGAATCCGAATGATTTGTATTCGGTCCATGAACTAAAAGATGGATGAAGGGAATCCGAGGGGTGGGCTATACATAGGGCCGTGTGGCTCACAAAGTGATTGTGCTAGTTTCGATCCAACAGCTCACAAGATCTCAAAAGAAACACACACCTGATCCAACAACTCACAATAGATAGAAAGAAACACACGATCCGTGTGATTCTTAGTGATTGGTGGGATTTAGATGCTCAAGAACCCGTCTCCAACGAAACCCTAACCATTTAGTCCCGGTTGGTAAAACAAGTCGGTACCAAAGATCTGCTGGTATGGCCACGGTAGGACGTATGATGGAGAATCCGAATGATTTGTATATCAAATGCACGGTAGCCCTACCGTGTCTCATTTCCAGCTGTCGACAATTTTCTACCGAAGCGATCGGAGAGATTGAGCCTCCTATAGCGTGGAGGACTTGACTAACGTGACGACATCTCGAGGCCTCTTAATTTCTTTGAAACTGGGACTCTTGGTTAACCGGTGCTCCGCGATGACACGCGTCCACGCATAGCATACACGTGTTACTCTCCAGATCTCTTGCGGTACCTCGTCTGCTCTAGTATAAACACTCCAATGCATCGTGTCTGGCCGGGCTCTTCCTACCTTACATATTCAAGGGTTTCGGTTCAAATGATGGGTGTTATGGCCAAATACATGGCATAGTTTGTTTTAATGTGCCCATATTCCACACAAACATGTATCCTTGGAAGCACGGACAATGTTGACGGAGGATTTTTTTTCCTTTTTCTTGAATAAAAAAATCACTTTCCATTTTCCTAGTGCAAAAAATGAGTTTTTTTGTGAAGGACCTACCACAAATATGTTGCAAAACTGGGGAGCTGCATTTTTTGAATATACTACACCATGTTATATGCACAAATAACCAATTTGTTTCCTAAGAAAAGGTTTCCATCCACCTCTTTTGAAAAACACAAGTTTCTGCTGATTCAGATGGAAACAGGTCAAATTTAAACTACAGGTGTCTTGTAGTTTGCTCATGTTTTTTTTAGGAAAAATCACTTTTAGGTACACAACTACCTATTTCAACATAGATACACCGAGAGTTCCTCAATGAACAACCCCTCGGTACGAACTGTCGTTCCCGCCGTCTTGACTTTTCCCTGAAACCAGCTGAGAAAATTCCAGAAAATTCAAAAAACCCAAAATGACGCGAGACCTTCGCGTGTCATAACATATGTCCTAGTATCCACAAAAAATAATAAACTTGGAATACGACAGTTGTGTTTAAAATGTGTTCACAAAAATGAGCTATCTCCTTAGAACATGCTAGGGTTTCGGTCCAAATGACGGGTGTTATGGCCAAATCCATGGCATAGTTTGTTTTAATGTGCCCATATTCAACACAAACATGCATCTTGGAAGCACGGACAATGTTTATGGAGGAACTTTTCCTTTTTATTGAATAAAAAACCATTTTACATTTTCCGAGTGCAAAAAAGTGGTTTTTTTTGTGAAGGACCTACCACAAATATGTTGCAAAACTTGGGAGCTGCATTTTTTGAATATTCTAGATCATGTTATGCACAAATAACCAATTTGTTACCTAAGAAAAGGTTTCCATCCACCACTTTTGAAAAACACAAGTTTCTACCGGTTCAGGTGGAAACGGGTCAAATTTGAACTACACGTGCCCCGTAGTTTGCTCATGATTTTTAGGAAAAATCATTTTTTGGTACACAAGTACCTATTTCAACACAGATACACCGAGAGTTTCTCAATATACAACCCCTAGGTATGAACGGTCATGCCCGCCGTCTTGACTTTTCCTTAAAACCGGCTGAGAAAATTCCAGAAAATTCTAAAAAAAAACCCAAAATGACGCGAGACCTTCGCGTGGTGTCATAACATATGTCCTAGTATCCACCAAAAATAATAAACTTGCAATACGACAGTTGTGTTGAAAATTTGTTCACAAAAAATTAGATATCTCCTTCGAACATTCTAGGGTTTCGGTCCAAATGACGGGTGTTATGGCCAAACCCATGGCATAGTTTGTTTTAATGTGCCCATATTCCACACAAATAGGGATAAAAACTGAGCGGATACGGACAGAACTGAGTGGTGCCACATTTGTTTTCACATTTTTATGCGGAAGCAGAAATGAATACAGAAACCCCGGAAAGAAATACGAAAACAGATATCATCAGAACCAGATATAGAACGAATACGACACGGATACGCAACTTAAAACAGATGTTTGTCGGAACCAAGAGAACCATTGAACCATGTAGGAGATCTCAATTTTCTAAGATGAAAGCAATTATAAGGATATATCATGATTATATAATATAGTGTGCACAACTAATCAACTTTGCCAACATCAAAATTCCTAGTACCGAACGCAACCCTAGTGCGGCGGTGAACTGACGAGCTGGGAACATGTTGAGTGGGAGATAACATGCGAGTACGTAGGTCCAAAGAATGGTCACTTCACATATTTTTTAGACAGTTTCCTTCATGTTTTGGGTTGGGCCTAAATATCCGACTAGAATTTTTTGGCATACAAGGTTGCGGCAGCACAATGCAGTAAAAACGGAAAGTTCCATATTACCGGACACATAATTTCCGTTTCCGTGGTCGTTCCGCCGGAATACGCTGTTCCATTTCCATTTCCGTTTCCGCATAAAAGTTTCGGTTTCCGTTTCCGTTCCGCAAAATTCTGTTTCTGTATTTTCATTCTGTTTCCATTTTTTCGCGGAAATTTCGGAAAAATTCTGCACCTTTTTCATACCTACACACAAACATGCATCTTGGAAGCACGAACAATGTTGACGGAGGAATTTTTTCTTTTTATTGAATAAAAAAACCATTTTCCATTTTCCGAGTGCAAAAAATGGGTTTTTTTGTGAAGGACCTACCACAAATATGTTGCAAAACTTGGGAGCTGCATTTTTTGAATATTGTAGACCATGTTATATGCACAAATAACCAATTTGTTTTCTAAGAAAAGGTTTCCATCCACCTCTTTTGAAAAACACAAGTTTCTGCCGATTCAGTTGGAAACGGGTCAAATTTGACATACAGGTGCCTCGTAGTTTGCTCATGATTTTTAGGAAAAATCATTTTTAGGTACACAACTACCTATTTCAAGACAGATACACCGAGAGTTTCTCAATATACAACCCCTAGGTACGAACGGTCATTCCTGCCGTCTTGACTTTTCCCTAAAACCGGCTGAGAAAATTTCAGAAAATTCAAAAAAACCAAAAATGACGCCAGAACTTTGCGTGGTGTCATAACATATGTCCTAGTATCCACCAAACATAGTAAACTTGGAATACGACAGTTGTGCTGAAAATGTGTTCAGAAAAATGAGCTATCTCCTTCGAACATTCTGTGGGGACCCCAGACTAGCAGTCCGAGACCTCCAGTATGCATACATTCACGATCCCATGATCAGTTAGTCGTGAACAACATACTCGAGTTGGCATTGCAGATTACAACAACCACTACACGAATACACGTCTTACACAACTGGTCACATGACACAGTTGAAAAACAACTGCCACGCAGGGCAGGAACACACACTAGAAACAGCGGAAGTCTTCAAAAACACACTCGTAGTAAACCCAAGTAATGCCCTGACTACCTACAGGCTACTGACTAAGAGACGTTCCTAGTTCGCACAGCCGTCAGCAACACCATTTTCTTCAGGTTCTCCGGGTTTTCTGCTCAAAGTCTAGCTAAGACAATAGCCAGGGACGTACATTGGAATGTACTAGCAAGACACCCCAAATGAAAGCTAAACATGCAAGTGTGCATATATATAGGTGGTAGGAAGGCTGTAATTAAGGTTCAACTAGCCATGATGAATTGAAGACACATCATGGTTGCACAAGTTTTAGTTGTTTTTGTTGACGAAGATACTTCAAAAGATATTTTATTTCTCTTTTAGATATTGCATGTCCACAAGGTTTTGATAAAACATTCTAACTAAAAGAAAGTTTTTATTTGCAAAACTTCTTGGAAGATCACATCTTCAAGATCATCATTTACCGGTACCTCAAAGGTACAATCATTCCCTTTCAACGTACCTCCCAGGTACAAGTTCCAAAACACTTTTCCAGCTTTTCGAAAACATTGACACAATGCTAGCTACATGGCCATATAACTGTCCATATCCGAGGACGCGGCTATTCTGAATAGTTTTACTCTGCAGAGGTGTACACAATCCACAAGATCCAGTACATCCGCCGTGAACAACCACGGACTGTCCAAGACAGTATGCAAACATCAGATAACTGGTCCTAACTATCCACTATGCAACCGCTAGTAAATGGCTACCTCTTCAACTGGGTTTGTTCTCCCTGGCACCGAGTGAGTGAGCCGTATCGATCCGTTTTCCCCTGACAACACACCGCCATGACAGGAGGCCCAACTGTTGCAACCGGTGGTGAACTTAATCCCACACTCTGAATGTCCCATTCTTTCCTTTCTGGCGACAATTCGGTTCAGGAGACTCTAACCCCTATAGCACATTGAGGTAGACACGGACTAACACCGACAAGCTTCTAGCTAGACCCCGTTCCCATATTGGGGTAATGTGGCAGCACGGCTTGGTTGTCCGGCGAAGACTAGGTTATGGGTCATTTTTAGAAAACAAGTCGAAAACATTTCCTTCTTCACAAACCTCCCTTGGACAAGGTCCCACCTTTCCTCGGGGTTTTTCCAAGCTTTTGGTTTCAAAAAAAAGATCATCAAGTTAAAATGTCCACTAAGGTACTTAAGTGAATGAAGTGATGATACTAAAATATCTAAAGGGCTTGGTAACACCAAGATTATATTGTGTATATAGCATAATATAAACATGAAATAGATAGTGGTATAGTCCACTTAGAAGAGTAGTTTTTGAATGAAAGTTTTGTAAAACTTCAGAAGTAAATCATGCATGATAGATAATGATAAGTAAAACAATAGCGAGCATTTAGAGTGGCTTGCCTTGGCACTGGTCTTGGTCTTGCTCTTGAAATAAACAAGAGTTGCAATAAAACCGCTCCGGGAAATAATACCGTCTTCGTTATCTAACATCGTAAACTCAAAAAGGAAAACACCCAATCAGAACCAAACAAAGGCAAGCACTTGACAAAAAGTAAACATACAACAAGCATTTTGTCAAACGAGTACACTCACAAACAATAATACTAGGGTGCACACCATCAAGCAAAACATGCAGAGACAAAACACGTGAGTAACACTAGAATAGGTGCTATGGATCCTCAACCAAAATGGCATGAGTTCAGTGGGTGTGCCACTCTCATATCATGCTTAAATAAGGTCAAATAACTCTCTGGTCATTCATGAGGATGAGCAAAATAACAAGAAAACAATCTAGAAACAACTACACATGCACAGGAAAATATTAACAAGCAATACTACACGCTCATAGTAACACATGCTTTTCTAAACATTGAGAAATAATATAACAAGTAGCTAAGCAACCTAATAACAGAGAAAAAACAATACCAAACATTTCATGGCATCACTCAATGCATGAAAATAATCATGGAGCAAAAAGACTACTGAAACTAGAGATGCAAAAGGGGCTATTTAGACATGTAGGCATGCATAACCATAATAGATCATCAAACATGATTTATTCTAACATGATAGATCTATAAGATAGCATCTAAATAATAGATAAACAACACCTAGACATACTAGTAATATCAAAATAACAATCTAATCAATGCCTCAAAAATTAAGCATGCAAATAACAACATCATGGCAGAAAGTCATCTAAAACTATTATAGCATGACAAATTTATCTAGAGATTACTCAAGCATGTAAGCAAGTATAATAAGCTAGAATAACAGTATATATACTATGGAAAATAATACTAAAGCATTTATTCGATTCATCGTACCAATATGAAGAATAACATAATTTTAACCTATTAATACTAGGAAAACAACCCTATGAGATTTAAACTATAACAAACATGGGTTTTCACACACAAGTCCTAACATGATAGTGTCACACTCAAAACACATATCAAACATGTATTAATACCCTACACATGCTAGGAATCAATTTTATAACAAAAACAATATCACACACAATTTTAATAAAGGCATAACAATAATATGCAGAAAATGGCTAAACACTAAATACCCCACCAAGCCTATTCTGTAACTCCTAAAATCATGAAAATCTAGTATAAGGTGCTCCTAGTAATTATCAAACCAACACAATTGGATTCATGTCAAAATTCATCACCAATAAAATTAAATAAATCACAGAAGGGCTCTTTGGCCTAAAACTAACATGCATGTCATTTCCAGACCACAACTCAAATCAACACAAGGCAACTGCAACAGATAGAAATTTTCAAGGGTTACTCATAACAGTTGAGTTTGCATGTTTTGGATACATAAAACTCTAGGTATTAAATGAATGGTGTTAATGAGTGTCTCTAGCATTTATTTTATTTCTCCTAAAATACAGCACAAAAACTAGATCTGCAAGTTGGAGATGGTTAAGAAATAGTAGATCTAGCACTATGATTTTTAGTGTGGCATATTTTACTAGATAGCATTTTCATTTTGAATAAAAGAAAACAGCTAGAAACAGATGCACAAGAAAAAAGACAACCTGCACAAAAAGGTAACGGACCGGATCTGCTCCGAGCTGGGTGGCGCAGAGAGCAGAGGGGAGATGAGTCGGCCCACGGCGTTTCCCGCGCGAAGATGAAATCAAACGGAGGGAGTGGGCCGCGACCGAACCGGTATCGCACCGTCCTATCGTAATCCGACGTTCGAGATGGATCCACGGTGTCCGCGGCCGGTGACGACCATTCCTTTGCAGCGAAAATAGAAGGAGCGGCGGAGCGGTCGCCGGAGCTTCGCCGTAGGTGGCTACGGACCTTCCCCGGAAGCGATACCAGCACCAATCGGTAGCGGGAGGCGACGCGAATCACACGCCCCCAGTCACACATGCAGGGAAAACATCTGCGGCGGGTCTCCACGGGGTCAGACGGCGGCCGAGCGGGGTCGGAGATGGCGCCGTCCCTGTGGTGGATGGAGGAAAAAATTAGGGGTAGCATGAGCATGCAGAGGTCAAGGGGAAGTCGGGAGGGAAAATGGCATGTCCTAAGACGACCTGGAGCAGCGGCTCGAGGAGATGCTCACCGGCGGATGGTGGAGCTCGATTCCGGCGGTGAAGGGAGATAAGGAGGGAGATTTTTGCTCCGGGGCTCGATTGAGGACGAGATTGGGCTAGGGGGCACGATGAAGAGCCAGGGGATGCTTCTTATCTTCCTGGCGGCGGAGCTCGACGGACATGGCACACCGGCCACCATGGCGGATCGCGTGCGGGCATCAAGGGAGAAGGAAGGGTTGCCTGGGTGGTGGAGCATGACCAGGAGGTCCTCTAGGAACAGCTAGAGAGGAAGGAGGTGGTTTGTAGAGAGCGGGAGCCTGAGCTCCGAGTTCCCACCCGCAGGTGTTCGATAGCAGCTCGAGGGAGAAGGGGAGCGAGAGGAGACGAATGGGGGGGTCACGGGTGAGTTCCTGGAGAGCTTGCGGAGTTGGTTGACGTGGTTTTGAGCTCGGGCATGTGTTCCAAGTGGCGGAACGTGATGGACGTGGCTAGTGCGCTCAGGGCGCCATGGCCAGCTCATGGCCAATGAAGAAGAGGACAAGGAGAGGGGGTGGGTTCCTTCCAGAGAGTCACATGATGCACGAGGAGCCTTGTGGCGCAAGGGCTTTGCCTGGAATGGACTATGGTGGTGGATAGAGAAAGAGAGGGTGAGCACCATCCTTGTCCATTTGTGGTAGGCTGAGGTAGAGAGAGAGAGGTGGTGGAACAGCTAGACCATGTCTAGGAGGTTGGGGAGTATGTTTACTATCTCACAGAACAGGAGAGAGGCAGAGAGAGTCCAATAATTGATCAAGTCATGGATGAACTCAACAATGTCCAAAATAACCAGAAGTGGTTTTTGATTGTTTTCACCAATATTTAGAATAGAACATATGGTAAAGATTGTGTCCAATGGATAGAGGGTGAAAAATTGAGTTTAGGGATGGTGGCTCAAGTTTTTCTGAAAACATTTCTTTCACAAAATTTTGGAAATTCAAAAATGGCAGAAACAGGTTTTAAATGTTTTCTCCAAAATTTTCAACACAACTTGCAAATATTTTTTACAAATAAGTCCCACATTACCATAGGCATGTTGGGTTATTTTTCCAAGATTTTAAGAAATACTTTTCTTCACAAACTATTTTAAAGTCCATTTCTGGCCTTTTGGAAAATGGAAAATAATAAATAGTAAAAAGCTTTAAAACAAATATTTTTTAGTTGGGATGAGATATTATATAATATAGGTCTCAAAAGTGATTTTTAATAAGCAACTCTTTTGAAAATATTTGAGGCACCAAGTGCAATATGTGAAAACATATGTTTATTTAATAGGCTAAAAACCATGAGAGAAGAATAATTAAATGGCCATTGGAAAATAAATGGACCATATGGAGGTGATATATAGGTCATGGAGATTACAAGGGTAGGTTCATTGGGCCTGAAAACAATAAGGAGTCATTTGGGGTAACATGGACAAAGTGTTTCATAATAAAGGAGATATGATCATTATTTTGGGGATGCCTTCAAAAGGGCTTTGCTAGATGATACCAAAGGGTTTCAATATCCAAAATAACAACTTGTATGGATAGCATAGATATAGATAGAGGGAGTTATGATGATGCATTGATTATTAGTTCAAGATTTGTCATAGAAGCCTGTCTCCAAAGTTGGAGATTTTAAAGAAAACAGAAGATGATATGAGCATGTGATGGAACATGATATAGATGCTTGATATAGTTATTACTAGGTTTTATTTTATTAAAACAACACACACTTATTAACAAACAGAAATAAATACTTCAAAGCAAACACAAGATGAGATCGCACAACAAGCAGATAAAATAACAAGACACACAAGATCATTCAAACAACTGAGTTCTTCATTTAATTTTCAGGATGTTTTTCTTAAGTATTAATTTTAGGTAGTGGTCAGGACATACCATGACAAGAGGATTTTGTAAAGAGGTTCATCTCAAAAGTTGTTATTTCCAAAAGAATATAATTCAGGTAAAACACAGGGGTAACATAGTCCCCTCTTATTATTTTTGCAAAAGAAGGAAGTGAGAAGGAGTTTTTGAAATACTTGCAAAAACATCTTGGATGAAAACAGGTTGGAGATGATTAGCTCCAAAATACTTTTCATATAGTTTTGGAATTTATCTTTTGTTTTCTCAAACTTGACGTTTGGGTTTCTTCTAAAATAAAAACATCTTCAAAAAGGTTTTTGCCAAAATAGTGTGAGGGATGAAGATGATAAGCTTTCTTGTCATGACTTGATCACAAGGGTTGTGTTTTAAGAAAGTTAAGATCATTGGTTTAATGTTAGTTGTTAACAAACTCAAACACAAACACATACAACAACCAAATAAAAATGAAAACACAAGCATAAGTCAAACATATTAAAAAGTTTTTGTTGGCCCTGATTTTTGGGTTATTGAAAACAAGTTTTTCTTGTCTTCCAAAAATTGGGCAGTTACACATTCTAGGGTTTCGGTCCAAATGACTGGTGTTATGGCTAAATCCGTGGCATAGTTTGTTTTAGTGTGCCCATATTCCACACAAACATGCATCTTGGAAGCACGGACAATGTTGACGCATAATTTTTTCCTTTTTATTGAATAAAAACCATTTTCTATTTTCCGAGTGCAAAAAATGGTTTTTTTGTGAAGGACCTACCACAAATATGTTGCAAAACCTGGGAGCTGCATTTTTTGAATATTCTAGACCATGTTATATGCACAAATAACCAAAAAAAATTAAGAAAAGGTTCCCATCCACCTCTTTTGAAAACACAAGTTTCTGCCGATTCAGTTGGAAACGGGTCAAATTTGAACTGCAGGTGCCTCGTAGTTTTCTCATGATTTTTAGGAAAAATCAATTTTAGGTACACAACTACCTATATCAAAACAGATACATCGAGAGTTTCTCAATAGACAACCCCTAGGTACGAACGGTCATGCCCGCCGTCTTGGCTTTTCCCTTAAACCGGCTGAGAAAATTCTTGAAAATTCAAAAAAAAAAAATGACGTGAGACCTACACGTGATGTCATAACATATGTCCTAGTATCCACCAAAAATAATAAACTTCGAATACGACAGTTGTGTTGAAAATGTGTTCGCAAAAATGAGTTATCTCCTTCAAACATTCTAGGGTTTCGGTCCAAATGACAGGTGTTATGGCCAAATACATGGCATAGTTTGTTTAATGTGCCCATATTCCACACAAACATGCATCTTGGAAGCACGGACAATGTTGACAGAGGAATTTTTCCTTTTTATTGAATAAAAAACCATTTTCCATTTCCCGAGTGAAAAAATGTGTTTTTTTGTGAAGGACCTACCACAAATATGTTGCAAAACTTGGGAGCTGCATTTTTTGAATATTCTAGACCATGTTATATGCACAAATAACCAATTTGTTTCCTAAGAAAAGGTTTCCATCCACCTCTTTTGAAAAACATAAGTTTTTGTCGATTTAGTTGGAAACGAGTCAAATTTGAACTACAGGTGCCTCGTAGTTTGCTCATGATTTTTAGAAAAAATCGTTTTTAGGAACACAACTACCTATTTCAACACAGATACACTGAGAGTTTCTCAATATACAAGCCCTTGGTACGAACAGTCATGCCCACCGTCTTGACTTTTCCCTGAAACCAGGTGAGAAAATTCCAGAATATTCAAAAAAAAACTAAAATTCCGTGAGACCTTCGCGTGGTGTCATAACATATGTCCTAGTATCCACCAAAAATCATCGAAAGAAGTTGTATCAAACCTTTTATGTCGGAGATAGAACAAAACAATCGGTATCACTGTCATACAGCCCAACCGCGGCTCGTGAGTCCATATATGTATATCAAATGCACGGTTGGACGTACGACGGCAGATCCGAATAATTTGTATTCGGTCGATGAACTGAAAGATGGATGAAGGGAATCCGAGAGGTGTGCTATATATAGGGCTGTGTTGCTCACAAAGTGATTGTGCTAGCTTCGATCCAACGTCTCACAAGAGCTCGAAAGAAACACACCACTGATCCAGGGACTCACAAAACCTCGAAAGAAACACACCCATGATCCAACGACTCGCAACAGCTAGAAAGAAACACACGCCTGATCCAACGACTCACAAGAGTTAGAAAGAAACACACGATCCGTGTGATTCATCCTGATTGGTGGGATTCAAACGCTCGAGATCCCCTCTCCGACAAAACCCTAAACATTTAGTCCCAGTTGGTAAAACAAGATTAAATTATTTTAATGACTACTATGGAGTACCAAAATAAATAATTTAAACCCTACGTCAAAATTTGAACTTAATTATAGTTTATAGAATTTTTTAATCCATTTTAAATTTCAAAATTAGAAAATGTTACAAAACATCACATAATTAATTTTAGTTGATAGCTTTTAATTTTACAAAATTTTAGAAATTCGTTTCATGTTATTTGGACTTTTCTTCCAAAAGTTATAGTTTTTTTAACAAAAAAGGAAAAGAAAAAGAGAAAAGGAGAAAATTCCATTGGTACCAGTTGGTAACACCAACCAGTACCAAAGGTATGCCTTCGCGCGGCAAACTGCCGTGGCCCGGAGAGACATTTGGTACCGGTTGGTTCTTGTCGTGGGATAATCACAGCAGACGTTACCAGGGGTAACTTATCTTGGGGCAATTTGACTCTGGCGTTTGGGAGAGGGTTTAGCTCAGGGGAAATCATGCTATCAATCGATCTGGTAGCTCTGGCAATCAAGTCGCCGAGTCTCCGATCTAGGGTTACAATTCTCAACTCTCGTGTTACAGGGATACTCGAATATCTGGTGAAGCTCTCTTTCTCTAAACCTAGGAGCCGGTTTATATCTTACCCGGCTCCCTGGCTTCCTATACAAGGCACACTCGGAATCCTACCTAGAAACCGCACACAAACCCTAAGTTTCCTAATAGTAACCCCAAAGCCGGGTTACGAGGCCTATGCTCCTTCTTGGGCCTTCTAGAAACTCCTTTTCCTTATCCGGGTCTTGCACGATTTCCTTTGGGCCGGGTTACACCTTGACGTTAGCCTACCGGGTTACCATCCCTCCATCAGTAGTCCCCAGAATAGCTTGGGCTTCGCAGGATTAACCATGAAGCGCATGCTATTCCCTGCAAAAATAATAAACACACAAGTCCATAAAGTACCGGGTTAAAATGCTTTGATAATAGCTAGGCCTTGCTCTGTAGGTGATCCATATAATAACCCGGCCTTTCCGAGTCAAATACCATTTTCCCGGGTCAACACTTCAAGGAGAACGTGACAAGACCCGGATTCACACCGTCGCCAATCAGCCCGAATATCATGCTCACAATCCATTTCAATCCCTTTTCGGATATCTCGCAACGGGCGTTTTAATGCCTATCCCAAAATATCCGGACGAGCGATCTTTTTCCGAAAATTTGGCTCCCGCCGCCTAGACCTAGGGCACTCCCACCCTGCACCTATAAATAGGTGTCCAAGGGGTAACCCTAAATCTAACACTCATTCCCCATCTTCCTCCTCTCTCCACTTCACTCCTGCGCGTGCAACCTCGAGCTGAAGCCCGCACTGCCGCGCCGCCCGTGAGCACGCTACCGGAATCACGCCGCCGCCGTCCGTTCGCTGCCACCCGCGCCCGTGACGCCGCCGTCGATTTCCGCCGCCACGCCCTCGAGCAACCCACCGGAGATCCCTAGGAGCCGCCGCCGCCAGGCCATCCGCCGCCGCCGCGTTCCCATCTCGATTCCTCCGGTAAGCCTCTTTACTTCCTTGGATTTAATCCTTGATTTCACGCGGGGAGATTGGATCTAGTTGCACCTCTAGATGCTCTTCTTACTTCTCATTAGTTGAACACGTCACACCTTGCTATTCCATGGCTAATGCTTAGTTTAGATCCGAGCGTGCACCTCTCAGCACATCTTCACCATTTGCAATCGCGAATTTTTCCCTTATATGTTCTCGATTAGATCCAACCCACTAAAATTTCTTGCAAGTACTTCTTACTAAGTCGGATAATTATAGTTTCCGGGTCTCTCGATATTTACACTCTGCATTTGCCTCTTTTTTAGATCCACACCTATGGCTCCTAAAGTCAGCGCTAAGCTGAAGGGGAAACACCCGGCCGGCAAGTCAAAGCCGAGTCAAGCGATCTCTACCAACTGGGCAAGATCGACTATGACCAAATCTAAACTCGACGAGCTCGCGGAGTCGGGTGTTCTGCCCACCCGGGAGGAGATCCACTGGAGGGTACCCGGAGAGGAGACCCGGCCTTCTCCAGGCCTAGATGAGGTAGTAGTTTTTTGTCGTGGGATAATCACGGCAGATGTTACCGGGGGTAACTTACATTGGGGAAAATCGACTCTGGTGTTTGGGAGAGGGTTTAGCTCAAGGGAAACCATGGTGATATGCGATCTGGTAGCCGGCAATCAAGTCGCCGAGTCTACGATCTAAATATATTATCTCGATATTGGCTTTACAATGGATACTCGAACTCTCTCGATCTGGCGATCGTGTTCTTGCTCACGTAAAAGCTTGTCTAACCCTAACCTAGGGACCGGCTTATATAACATCCGGACCCCCTGGCTTACTCTCCAAGGCGTACTCTGAATCCTACCCGGACACTGCTTACCAACCCTAAACTCCTATATCGGAACCCACAATCCGGGTTACGAGGCCTAGGCTCCTGGGCCTTCTAGAAGCTCCCTTATCCTAAGCCGGGTCTTGAGCAGCGTCCTTTGGGCCGAGTTACTCCTTGGCGTTAGCCTACCGGGTTACCATCCCTCCATCAGTAGTCCCCAGAATAGCTTGGGCTTCACGGGATCCTCCTTGAAGCGCACGCTATTCCCTGCAAAAATAATAAACATACAAGTTCATAGAGGCCGGGTTAAGTTGCTTTAATAAACAGCTAGGCCTAACTCCAATGGTGGTCCATATAATAACCCGGCTTTCTCTAAGTCCATCTTTAACTTTCCGGGTCAATGCCCTGGCGAAGATGCCAAAGATCCGGCTTACTTCACTCGCTAATTGATCCGAATATCACAGAAGAGATTCCCTTCTTATCTTGTCCGGATATTGCTCTCAGGCACTTAACGCATATCCCCAAAATCTCGGACGGGTATCCCTTATCCCGAAATTTTTTGTTCCCGCCCGTTGGCCTAGGTCTCCCCACCCGTACCTATATATAGGCACCTAGGGGGTGACCTAACCCCAACGGTCCATTGCTCCCATTTTCTTCCTCCCCACCAGGGCATCCCCGTTCGAGCACACAGAGCACCACCACGGAGATCTCACGCGCGTCGCCGGAGCAAAGCCGCCGCCGTCCGCGTTCATCCGCAGCTCACCCCGCGCCGCTGCCAAACTCCGCCGCCGCGCCTCCAAGCTGCCCGCCGGGAATCGCACGGGGGCACCACGACTGCGCCATCTGCCGCCGTTGCGCCCTTCTCCAATCCACGCCGGTAAGATCCATGTTCCCCTTGATTCAACCTTGTAATTTCTCTATTTGGACCTAGATTGGATCTTGGTCCTCCGCGGGCCATTTCTTGCTCCCCGCCGGTTTAGGTCGTATGTACCCATGCTAGCCTGTCCAAATGCGCAATAGACGACCACCCATCACTCCCCTATTGCTCATAGTCATCAATTTCTCCGCGAAATCGATAGTGAAATTTCCAATCTAGATTCAGTCCGCCCAAATTTTCCGTGGCTGCTATTGACACCCGGAAAATCCACTTCTTCCGGTTCTTTTACTTGCGCTAGATACATAGGCAATCAACCTTCTTCCACAAATGCTTGCTGATACGTAGATATCCCATAGTTTCTGTACTGATACTCGATACCCGGATAGCTAACAATTCTCATACTGTTTATCGATACTCGGAGAATCCATGATTTCCGAGTCTCATGCTTTGTGTCTCTTTGTCTTGTACCTTTGCAGATTGAACCAATGGCTCCCAAGACCAAAGGGAAGCAGACGGCTAAGCCAAGAACGACCCAATCCATATCCGCCAATTGGGCACGATCCTCCGTGACCCAGGCCAAGCTGGAGGAGCTGGCCGAGTTGGGCGTTCTCCCCCCACAGGATGAGATCCACTGGAGGGTGCCGGGTGATGAGACCCGGCCTTCCCCTAACCCGGACGAGGTAATATGCTTCGTCGAACATGTGATCCGGGGGTTTCGCCCCCCGGGTCACTCTTTCTTTCGTGAAGTCCTCCGCCATTATGGCCTCCGGGTGTTCGACATATGGCCTAACTCTATGTTGAACATTACCCACTTCATAGTCCTGTGCGAGTCTTATTTGTGCATTCCGCCAAATTTGGCTCTTTTCATAGAACTTTTCCAGTGCAAACCTTGCCGCGAAAGCGGTGACGGGGCGCTCCTGGCTTGCGGCGGGGTCTCTATCCAGCGCCGCAAGAACTCTCCCATGCCGATTCTTACTCTCAATTCTCATGTCAAGCATTGGCAACTTTCTTTTTTCTACTGCCGAGACACCTCCCCACCCAGCGAGAGGAAACTGCCGGGTTACTCGGAGGGTCTCTTAGATCTCTCCGACACCTTCAACGCTTTCCCCCCCTGAGTCGGATAGGGAAGCAATCCAGCCCCTCCTCTCAAAAATAGCCATTCTCTCTGCCCAAGGTCTTCTTGGGCTCAATCTGGTTAAGACATGGGTGGACTTCCGGATCCAGCCCAACTCCATTCGCACCAAACTGATGTGTGACTACTCGGGGCACGTCACGGACGTGCTCCGATATTCCTCAAAGAATTATCCAGCTGGCGATACCAACAAGACCATCAAGAGTTTCTTGACGGAAAAGTTGGAGGTGATCAAGAACATCGCCGGGTTAGTACCGTTTACCCGGGATAACCCGGCTCCAGCGGTAAAATCCGATACTTATACACTTATCCTCACACTTTGACTTGATACAACCACTAACTCTCATTTTCATGCTTTTATCTCAGGCCGACAACGTCTTTTGGAATATTGAGACCTCCCCTTCCTCCGGAGACCCGGAAGAAGATGAAGAACCGGGTGATAATGACGAAGGTATTGTCCGGGTCTTCGATCAACTTCACTTGCACCATTTTGCTTTCACATATCTCACTTTTTCCGACTATGCATTCTCGGCTTTCAGGGTTGCAGGACAAGGACGACAAGGAGGACCCGGAGGCCACCGAGTCCGATAAAAGCGAAGCTGAACAAGACGTAACGGTTGGGGCAAGAGGAAAGCCAGAGGGGTAGTATCCAAGGTTCCCTACTCCTTCATGTCCTCCGAACCCTACTCTTTTGCTAACATGTGTAAACTTAACCAACAACTATCCAACTCATCACACTTGAAGGACCCTCTTCCGGCCAAGCGCAGGGTGACCCGGAGTTCCCCGGGTGACGATCCCCTCAATCCGGGCATCTCCAGATCACAAGTTCGCCGTGCCGGAACTCCTCCATCTCACCCTTCCAACTCACCCCGACGTCACCCCTCCCCCAACCATCCGTTAGCCGGACAGTTCCGGGTTCCTCTATTGGGTCCTGTGTCTGCCTCGTCTGCCTCTAGCAGCGAGCTCCCATCGGATTATGCTGTGAACACCGGGTGAGTTTTTGCTATATGTTATCCTCGTATATTTGATAATTTTCATCCACTGTCGCTAAATATTTATCTTTCTTTTCCTTAGCGCCCAAGTCACACTCAGTGACCCGGAGAAAATGGAAACAGATACACGGGACACTGAAGGCCCGGTTGATGATGTACATGCCGCGACTGGCGGCCCTGAAGAAGAAGTCAAGGAGCAAGATTCCCCCATAGACCCGGCCAAGCAGGATGCCGGGTCTCCAAAGCATGCTGATGGACCCGGTGATGAGGACGCGGGAGTCTTGGGTACAAGGATGGGCACTCCCACCCCTGACCCCCAGGCCACCCAGGTAACGTCTCCAAAGCCGGATCAAACTCCTAATCCGGGTTGTCAGGGAGCCGGGTCTTCCAGCACCAAGCCCGAAAACATGAGCTTCGCTGAGATGCTCAACGCTCTTCACACCTTGAGAGCTGATGAGGAGGACATCCTGGAGGCCCTGATAGCCAAACACGAGGTAAACCATGCTACAACCGCTTGTATGCTCGTCTAGTCCCCAAGTTCCGAGTGAACTTATGCATAATTTGCTTGGAACTTTCATAGATAGCCGACTGATACTTTTACTTTGTCCGACTGACATTTCTTTGTGTTTTCGCATAGGCCTACGTAACGCACTCTGAGAAAGAGTTGGCTAAAACCAACAAACTTCTCAAGGCGAACACGAAGCTACGTGAATCTGCTGAGGCTGAAGCCAAGAAAGCCGAGAAGCAGGCAAAGAAGTATAAGAAGAGATGCAATGCTGCAGTGAATAGGGTGAACGAGCTGTCGAGCCAGATCGCCGACACTTATCGTTCTCTGATATGTAAGATTCCCGACTGACTGATCTTTTAAATTTGTCTGGATATTCTGGAGGATAGTCGGAGTTCCTAACTCTGGATGTTTCTGCTGTTCTGCAGGGGCTGATGAGGAAATTCCGGATGTGGATGAAGTAGTTCTGCTGAAGAAGATAAAGAGCACCATCCGGCAGCTCTATGCTAGGACTAAGTGGGCCTTGAAAGCTGTGAGGTGTCCAAGCACTGGAGATGGTGGTTTGAACACGCTGCTTGCTGCGTGTTCTACCATCCCCGAGTGGATTGAACACTGGAAGCGTTCATCCTGCCAGATTGGGGTGACCCGGGGTCTTGCCTTGGCAAAAGCATACTTTCCCAAGCTTGACCCGGCGAAGCTGGTTGGCGGGTTTCCACAGTTCAACCACGATGGCTCCCCGTTTTTACCTAAGCATTACAAGGCCATTCAGACAGATGTTCGTCACGCAGCCAGCCTGATTGCCGGCAATTTGGATGTCAGCCGGATGGTGCCGCCGTATGATGCACAAGATAAGGCAATGAAGACGGATCTTCCGAAGCCCTTTGATATGCTGGCACGGTGGAAGGCTGAATCTGCCCAACTGAGGGAAGAAGCTGCGAAGAAAAAAGCAGAAGCCGATACTGCGCCTGCTAGCTCCACGCCAATTGTCCCTCCTCCTTCGCGTGCCAGTGCCGCTGCTAACCCGGATGCTGCTGCTACCAAGAGTGCTGAAGAACAAGCCAAGGAACAGGACCCGGCTGGCAAGGGCAAGGGCAAGATGGATGCCTCAACCCAAGATGCCGAGTAATTTTTACTATCTGCTGTCATCGAATGCGTCATTCGGCCAATGGGCCTGTTAAACAATTATTTTTGATGGTGCGCATGTGCACTTTTGATACTACTATCATGGTTTGTAATATGCTTTTGAAACTTTAATAGCTTTCGTGGCTCTTCTGGCCTTTGGATGAATTTGATATCTATCTGCCTTTGAGCTCATTTATTCTTGGTATTCCGACTTACTTTATGGTTCCTTTTGTGAGACTCGTTTTCCGGGTTTCGTGGGTTTTGACAGGTGGGCTTTTCTCTAAGTCCCCAAGTCCCCAAGACTCGGATTTTTGGGTTTTTGAGCTTAATAGTTAGATGATTTGTTTCTTGTTTCAAATTCCCCAGTCCCCAAGGCCCGAACTTCCGAGTCTAGGGTGTTAGGTCTTTCAAAGAGAACAAATCATTTATGCTAAGCCCAAAACCTAGAGCCGTTTCACATGGGTTTTGAAGTTATGCTTAATAGACTGTGAGTTTCCGGCTATTAGCCATGTACTCTGCATAACTTGTGGTTTAGATGACCCTTTTGGCTCTCTTGTACTGTAAGCCGGCTTTCGCGTGGATAATCATGTTGCTACATCTATACGAAGACAGGGTCAGGCAAGTCCCATTGGGCATCATGACTGATTGTGATCATATGCGAGCAAATCATGCCACTTTAGTGCGAGTCACATCGAGCTTAAGTAAGAAAAGTCAAGAAAGTTTGGCTCCTTTGTCCGGTTATAAGCTTGCAGCCGTACTCGTTTGCGAGTAATCGACCCTTATAACTCATAGGCATCATGGCCGGGTCTTTGAGTTTGTAACTGTGCTATTCAAGCAATCAGCCCCCAAGACCTAAATATATGCAAACTGCTAAAGAAGCTAATGTACTAAAAAACAGTAAATAATACTTACCTGGAAGAAAGATAAAAAACATAACAGAAAAAAATGATAAAAGCACATGAAAAGGGAATAATATATTGTTTAACCATCTCTTTATTGATATGAGAAAAGTTAGGTCAGCAAGCCGCCTCGTTAAAAACCCTCCAGTCCCCTTAGGTACCCTGGATGGGAAAAGAGTGCGTCTGAAACCTGGTGCCTGTTACATCGTGTAATTCCACTTTGTGAATCTAGGCTATACTAAGTATAGTAGGGACGTAGCTGAGCCACGTTCCATGGTCTTTCTTTCTCTTGCATAGATGAAGTGGTATGAGCGGTGTCATTAACCGTAGCCGACTCTTCCCTTGCATCTATCAAGTAATATGATCCATTGTGCAGATTCCGACTTATGATGAACGGTCCTTCCCATGGCGGTGATAACTTGTGTTTTCCTTCCTTTGATTGCACCAGGCGCAGGACCAGGTCTCCTTCCTGGAAGACCCGGGTTTTCACGCGCCGGCTATGATATCTTCGCAGATCCTGCTGATATATGGCTGATCTCTCCAAAGCTTGTTCCATGTGTTCCTCTAGCATATCCACGGCGTCTTGCCGGGTCTTCTCGTTCTCCACCTCGATGTAAGCCGATACTTGAGGCGAGTCATGGATAATATCACTCGGCAACACTGCTTCTGCGCCATAACCCATGAAAAACGGTGTCATCTGGGTAGATCTGTTAGGTGTGGTGTTGATACCCCAAACCACTGAAGGTAGCTCGTCAACCCATGCACCAGCAGCTCGGATACACGGGACTCGTAACCGTGGGTTTAATCCACGAAGCAATGCCTGATTTGCTCTTTCCACTTGTCCATTAGCCTGTGGGTGGGCCACTGAGGCTATGTCCAAACGGATGCCATTGTTTCCACAGAACTTTTCCATCTCGCCAAGGGACATGTTGGTTCCATTGTCGGTAATTATGCTGTGGGTATACCTGAACCGATAGATAATCCTTTTCAGGAACTTGACTGCTGTAATTGCTTCACAGTTGGTAACTGGCATGACCTCAACCCACTTGGTGAACTTATCAACAGCCACTAATAGATGTGTCTTTTTGCAAGGTGACATGTGGAAGGGGCCAACCATATCCATACCCCAAACCGCAAACGGCCAAGTTAACGGGATAGTCCGCAATTCCATAGCCGGCACATGGGTTTGGCGAGCGTACCTTTGACATCCGTCACACCTTGCCACCAAGCGCTCCGCGTCTGCAAGGGCCGTGAGCCAGAAGAAACCATGTCGATAAGCTTTGGCCACAAGGGATCTTGTGGATGCATGATGCCCACAATCACCTTCATGGATCTCCTTGAGGATCCGTCGACCTTCTTCTGGTGCTACACAGCGCAAAAAGACTCCTGCTGCACTTCTTTTGTACAACTCCCCATTGATGATAGAATATCCTTTTGCTCGTCTCAGAATTTGTCTTGCTAATACCTCTTGCTGTGGTAACTCGCCCCGTGATAGGTAGGCCAGGAACGGCTCTGTCCACTCGGGAACATCACGTACTGTGGCCACGAGCTCCAAATCCGACTCTTGATTTGCCAGTTCTTCTTCAGACTCGGTTTTAACTGATGGTCGCCATAGCTCATCCAGGAAAACGTTAGGTGGAACCGGCTCTCTGCGCGAGCCGAGTCTGGCGAGTGCGTCTGCTGCCTCGTTTTTTCTTCTGTCTATGTGTTCCACCTCATACCCGTAAAAACGTCTGGCAACCCTGTCCACCTCTCTGCGGTAGGCTTCCATAGTTGCGCCTTTTCTATCCCAAGTTCCTGAGACCTGCTGTACCACAAGGTCCGAATCTCCAAAGCATCGTATCCTCTTGATGTTCATCTCCTTGGCTACCTTTAAGCCATGCAATAGGGCCTCATACTCGGCCACGTTATTGCAACAATCAAAGTGAATCTGCAACACGTAACTTAACTTGTCTCCTTTTGGTGATGTTAGCACTACCCCAGCTCCTGATCCCTCGTATTGCCTGGAGCCATCAAAGTGCATTATCCAAGACTCGGAGTTTGGAGCCATGGTGGGCATACCTGTGTGAGTCCAATCGTTAATGAAATCAACTAGTGCTTGAGATTTGATTGCTGACCTGGGCTCGTAGTTGATGTGATAATCTCCCATCTAGATCGCCCACTTGGCTATTCTACCCGTTGCATCCGAGTTTCTGATGATATCCGACATTGGTATAGAGCTAACCACTGTTATGGGGTGTTCCTGAAAATACAGCTTCAGTTTCCGGCTGGCCATGAAGACCCCGAAAACCAGCTTTTGCCAATGTGGGTAGCGCTGTTTTGCCTATGATAATACCTCGCTGACGTAATAAACCGGCCTCTGGACCGGGTGATCTTTCCCATCCTCCTTGCGCTCAACGACAACCACTGCGCTAACCGCCCGGGGCCCTGCTGCAACGTATAGTAACATAGGCTCTTTAGGACCCGGAGCTGCTAGGACTGGTGCCTCAGATAGTTGCTTTTTTAGTGCCTCGAACGCCTCGTCCGCCTCTTGGTCCCATACGAATTTATCAGATTTCTTCAAGAGCCGGTACAAGGGTATTGCCTTCTCTCCGAGTCTGGATATGAACCGGCTAAGCGCTGCTACGCGCCCTGTGAGCTTATGAACATGCTTCAAATTTTCCGACTTTTTCAGACTCTGGATAGCTTTGATTTTATCCGGACTTGCCTCAATTCCTCTCTCAGAAACGATAAAGCCGAGTAATTTCCCGGCTGGGACTCCAAAGACACACTTTGTTGGGTTAAGTTTCATCTGGTACCTTCTTAGGTTCTTGAACGTTTCCTTTAGATCATCAATAAATGTCTCCGCTTTCCTGGTCTTGATCACCACATCATCCACGTATGCGTGAACATTGCGTCCAATTTGGTCCTCAAAGCACTTCTGAATACACCGTTGATAGGTTGCGCCAGCGTTCTTCAATCCAAACGTCATGGTCTTGTAACAGAAGGCCCCAAAAGGGGTTATGAACGATGTTTTCTCCCAATCTTCCTTCTTGAGCTTGATATGATGATACCCGGAATATGCGTCCAGGAAACATAATAGGTCACTTCCAGCTACTGCGTCTATGATCTGATCTATCCTTGGTAGTGCAAACGGATCATTTGGGCAATGCCTGTTGAGACTCGTATAATCAATGCACATTATCCACTCATTGGTCTTTTTCATCACGAGAACCGGGTTTGCTAGCCACTCCGGGTGAAATACTTCCATGATAAAGCCGGCTGTAAGCAGCCGTGCGATTTCTTCTCCTATAGCCTTCCTTCTTTCTTCATTCATTTTTCTCAGGCCTTGTTTCACAGGCCTGGACTTGGGATCAACGTGCAAACTGTGCTCTGCCAGTTCTGTAGGGATACCCGGCATATCGCTGGGCGTCCAGGTGAACACATCCTGATTCGAACGAATGAACTCCACAAGTGCTTTCTCCTGCTCGCTGTCCAAGTTAGATCCTATGGCAAATTGCTTAGAGGGATCACCCTCGACAAAAGCCACCATCTTGGTGTCCTGTGCTGCCTTGAACTTCGCTCTCTCATCTTCAGTATTCGGCCTTTTTAACGTTGTTCTGTCATCCGGGTCTACTTGAGACCGGTAATACTTGAGTTCCTCTTTTCTGCAGGCTTGCTCAGCCATTGCCGCATCTCCCTCGTCGCACTCAGCCGCTATATCCCGGCTCCCATGTATGGTGATGGTCTGCTTGGGACCCGGGATTTTTAGCTGTAGATACACATAACACGGCCTGGCCATGAACTTAGCGTAAGCCGGCCTTCCGAATAGCGCGTGATAAGGGCTGCGCAACTTGACCACCTCGAAGGTGATCCACTCAACCCGGAAATTATCCTTCGATTCTCCAAAAGCTACCTCCAATGTGATTTTTCC
This sequence comes from Alopecurus myosuroides, assembly GCA_028641055.1. NCBI lineage: Eukaryota > Viridiplantae > Streptophyta > Magnoliopsida > Poales > Poaceae > Alopecurus > Alopecurus myosuroides. The sequence continues at coordinate 130,349,400 of CM054059.1, read as the reverse complement.
CTCAGGGCACGCTGAGTGACCCAGTACTATCCCGTGAAAAACTGTTGAACTCTTCTGTAGCTGGGACTCCTTGAGACCCATGCGTAGGAAGGTTTCCCAATATAAGATGTTGATGCTACTACCGCCGTCCATTAAGACCTTTTTCAACTCATAACCATTAACCTGCGGCGCAACCACCAATGCTAAGACTCCCGGGTGTTCTATCCTTTCCGGGTGATCCCTTCTGCTCCATGTTACGTCCTGCTCCGACCATCTCAGGTATCCCGGGACGGCCGAGGCAACTGAGTTTACCGCCTTTTTCAGTATCTTCTTATCCTTGTTGGAAATTCCTGTAGTATGCACGTGATATTGTCCTAACTGCTTGGGATTGGCTTGGAAGCCTCCAGCTCCCCCCTGGTTATTGCCCGGATTTCCGCCTGCCGGGTTGCCGGCTGGGGGTGGGCCGTTGCCCGGGTTTCCACCCGGACCCGGTCCTCCTCCCCGACCTGCACCTCGCATAGCCTTGTTTATTTCCTCGTTCTTCCATCTCTGTAGGTCCACACATTGCTCCAATGAGTGGTTAGCCGGCCTACCGTTCCTGCTGTGCTTTGGGCACGCCATTCTGAAGATATCCCAATTGTTACCCGGCCTTGGCGGTCCTTGATAATTTCCTCTGTTCTGGTTTCCTTCTGCCCTAGGTCTCGAAGACCCGGCCTCTGTGCTAGCGACAAACTCGGAGTTTCCCTCAAACGGGCGCTTGTTCTGGTTGTTTTATTACCTCCATTGTTACCTGGCGTTGATCCATTGCCGGTTCTTCCATTGTTACTTGTGTTCGCTTTTGCTTTCTTGTCATCGACGTCCTCTTCTGTGGTATCCGTTGCGGCGTGTTTGTTGCATGCATCCATTAGCTCTCCCATAGTAACCTCTGAAGCATTCCGACTGGATTTCATGCGAGTCAACTTTTGCACTAAAGGCATGTACTTGCATGTCTTTGCCATAGCTTGTAACGCATTCTTGGGCTGGATATCTGTAGATGAGTGAAGTATCTCCATAACTCGGCGCACCCAGCTGCGCGCCGATTCTCCCTTCTTCTGGACGCACCGTTCTAAGTCATCAATAGTAAACAGTTTTCTGCACGTCCCATGAAAGTGCTTGATAAACGCAGTTTTAAAATCCTCCCATGACTTGATAGATCCTTCCGGTAGGTTATTGAACCATAGCTTTGCCGCTCCTTCTGACATCATCAAATACATGACCTTGGCTTGAAGATTTTCGGATGCGTTGCGGATTGACATAGCCATCTCATAACTGCTCAACCATGTTTCTGGATCCATAGTCGGCTCATAATTTACTACTTTACCCGGTTCCTTGAATTTATCCGGGTAAGGCTCAACCCTCATGTTATCCGACAGACACTTAGGCCCAGCGAGATTAGTCGGAACCGGCCTCACTCGGGAAACGTGTGATCCTGCCGGGGGCGCGGCTGGACGCGGCACTGCTGCTGGTCCATGCACCGCAGACCCGGCCGCGGCTCTCCTTGCTCTAGAACTATCCACAATAGCTTGCGCTGCTGATGCCACTGGTACTGCTTGAACGCGGTGAGGAGGCGGCATTTGCTGCTGCTCTGCCCTCCATCGCGCTGAGCTTGTCTGAATATTGCCGGTATTGGCTCGTTGCTGGCTGATATACGGTGTCCCATGCATTCCACTTCTGTTGTCCGGGTAATTAACTTGCTGTGCCACTGCCGTATGCAATAAATCGATCGCCCGTCGGGTCTGCTCCGCATGGGGTGACTCTCTTACGGGGATCTGATTCAATGCTAACGTTGCAGCATATACATTATCCATGGGGTTGTTGTAATGACCTGCTGGCGTGCGAAACCGTGATGGTGGTGGTGGTGGTAATGTATTGCAGGTAGTAACTCCAGTCTGTAATATGGGTAACCCGGCCTGCGTGTTTACCGGTTGTGCTCCTCCAGTTGCGGGTTGATGTACAATTCCTTGGTTCGCCGCTGGAATCGGCTGATCCTGAGGTGTGATGAATAGTGTGGCCGGGTTTATAACTCCACCCGTTGCCGGTAATCTGGTCTGGTGCCTTTGACGCACCCTGGTTGTCTCTTCTCGGAGCCGGTTCTCCAATGCATCTAGATCAAGCTGGCGCGCAGCTACCCCTTGTTTTTCTGCTTCCACTTGCCTTCTCTGTTGTTCCAATGCACGACGGGCTACATCGAGATCCCTAACACGTTCCGCCGCGTTTTCCGGGGTTATGACTGTGGCTAGAACGGTGGGATCCAAGATCAGGTGGTTGTTGAACAGGGCCGGGTGTTGCGGATTTGAAGGACCCGCCCCTGGTGTCCGGTTTGCCAGATATCCGAACATGTTCGCCTGCAACTCGCTATCCGCCGCATGGCTGGTAACTGATGCCGATTCTCCGTCGACCCGGGTTAAGACCAGGTTTCCGTCAACCGGATTTTGCTGCTGGGCCAATGCTTCTGCTGCTCCGACAGCGACCGCGGTCACGTTCCCCTGATTAAGATTGGTTGCGGGGGCCGTGTAAACCGTGACCTGGCGCACAATGCTTGGCGCAGATTCGTATTCTTCTTCATCATCGCTGTCTTCCTCGTACCGGTCCTCCAGCAGGTGCAGGATAGACTCGGTGTCATCTTCTCTCATAACCTGGCCACGCGGGGTCCATGCCGGCTCCTCCGGTTGTTCCCTCTTCGTGGTGGGCTCTTCTGCCGGATCTATCGTCCCGACCGATTCCTCCCCATCGGACTGAACGCAGGTGGCCTCCCCTGACACAGAATCAAATCCAAAATCGTCAGGGACTGAACCGGACGTACGTACCATGCCAATGAAGATCCGGATTCGAGCAGATCCAACTCTGGCCCCCAGCCGAAATCGTCCACCATCTTCTCTCCTTCGGGGTTGGTGTAGATCTCGCCGACGACGAGGTTCTTCATGTTCTCCCGAGCTTCTCCCGTGATGTAAACACCCTTGGACGTAGGCCCCACTGTGGGCGCCAACTGTCGTGGGATAATCACGGCAGACGTTACCGGGGGTAACTTACATTGGGGCAAATCGACTCTGGTGTTTGGGAGAGGGTTTAGCTCAAGGGAAACCATGGTGATATGCGATCTGGTAGCCGGCAATCAAGTCACCGAGTCTACGATCTAAATATATTATCTCGATATTAGCTTTACAATGGATACTCGAACTCTCTCGATCTGGCGATCATGTTCTTGCTCACGTAAAAGCTTGTCTAACCCTAACCTAGGGACCGGCTTATATAACATCCGGACCCCCTGGCTTACTCTCCAAGGCGTACTCTGAATCCTACCCGGACACTGCTTACCAACCCTAAACTCCCATATCGGAACCCACAATCCGGGTTACGAGGCCTAAGCTCCTGGGCCTTCTAGAAGCTCCCTTATCCTAAGCCGGGTCTTGAGCAGCGTCCTTTGGGCCGAGTTACTCCTTGGCGTTAGCCTACCGGGTTACCATCCCTCCATCAGTTTTCGTTGAGCATGTGATCCGGGGTTTCCGCCCCCCGGGTCACCCTTTCTTCCGGGAGCTCCTGGACCACTAAAAGCTCCGGGTATTTGACATTGGCCCCAACTCTATGCTCAACATTACTCATTTTATAGTTCTGTGTGAATCATACCTGTGCATCCCGCCAAATTTAGCTCTTTTCCTTGAACTCTTCCAATGCAAGCCGTGCCGAGAGAGCGGCGATGGGGCCCTCCTAGTCTGTGGAGGGGTCTCCATCCAGAGGCGGAAAAATTCCCTCATGCCGACTCTGAACCTCAGTTCCCACGTCAAACATTGGCAGAAAACTTATTTTTATTGCCAAGATACCTCTTTACCCGGGGAAAAGCCATTGCCGGGTTTCACCGATAACCTCCTCGATCTTTCCGATAATATCACCTCTTTCGCCTCTGAAGCCGAGAGGCAGTCTATCCAGCCTCTGCTTAGTAAACTTGTTGTACTCTCGGCCCAGGGTCTTCTTGGGCTCAATCTAATCAAAACCTGGGTAAGTTGCCGGATCCAACCCAATAGCATCCGGCCCAAGCTCATGTGCAGCTATTCTGGGTACGTTACCGATTCTCTCCGTTACTCGGAGAAGCATTACCCAGCCTCGGACGCAAATAAGATCATGAAAAATTTCTTGGCCGAGAAGCTGGACGTGATCCGGAACATAGCCGGCTTGGACCCTTTCACTCGCGATAACCCGGCCCCAGCAGTAAGAACCGGTTATCACTCCTTTACCCGACTGACACTTTTGTTGCACAATCACTAACTTTTATCACTGTATTTTTCTCTCGGGAAGATAACACTTTCTGGAAGATAGATACCCCTCCTCCTTCCGAAAACTCAAAAGAGGACGAGGAGCCGGCTGATACTGATGAAGGTAACATCCGAGTCTCGCCTATTTCCTTTTTTGTTACCTTGCCTAGGCCAACTTTTTCCTCTTTACCAACAATGTACCTTGCTTGCCAGAGCTAGAGGACAAAGAGGATACACAATCGGAAGAGAGCGAAGCTGAGCCAGAAGTGGAGATCGGGGCAAAGAGGAAGACCCGAGGAGTTTTCTTCAAGGTGCCTTACTCCTCTATTGCCTCCAAACCATATTCGTACACTAACATGTGCGAACTTAACCAACGTTTGATCGATTCACCACACTTGAAGGAACCCGCCCCATAAAAGCGTAGGGTAACCCGGAACTCTCCGGGTGACGATCCCCTTCACCCGGGCATCCCTTCGTCCCCCGCTCGCCGAGCCGGTATTCCCCAAACTCGTTCTTCCCACCTTCCTCGAAGATGTCCCTCTCCAAATCATCCACTAGCCGGACAAATCCGGGTCTCACTTTCCAACTCTTTGTCAGCTTCTTCCGGGTCTAGCAACTATCTCCCACCAGATTTCGTCGTGAACACCGGGTGAGTTACTTTTCTTGCTACTCAATGCACTAGCTTTTTCCGTATCTTTCATTCACCATATACTGACTATTTGTTTCTCTTTCTCAGGGCCAAGGTCACGATTAGTGACCCAGAGGACATGGATGTGGATAACCCGGCTACGGAAGATCCGGAAGACGTTGCGAAGACCGCGGCTGGCGGTGTAGAAGAAGAAGAAGAAAAAGACTTGCTGAAAGATCCGACCGAGCAGGAGGCCGAGTTTCCCATGCCAATGCACACACCCGGGGACGAGGATGTCGAGATTCTGGGATCGCGGAGGGGTGATCCCACACCTAACACTCAGGCCACCCGGATAACCTCTCCCAAGCAGGAAAGGACCCCGCCTCCGGGTGATCAGGACCCCCGCTCCTCCAGGCCGAGACTCGGCGATCTGGATTTTGAAGGAATGCTAGATGCGCTCTTCTCCCTGAAGACTAATGAGAGGGACATTTTGGAAGCCATGGCAGCTAAGCACCAGGTAATATAAACAATGTTGCTTGTATATTCACATAGTCCCCAAGTTCCGAGTAAACTCTGCATAGTTTGCTTGGTACTTTATAACTGTATGATATACCATACCCGGATATATCTTTTGTCCGACTAACTTTTCCTTTCCTTTTCTCACAGGCCCACGTGACCCAGTCTGAGGAGGTGTTGGCAAATACCAACAAGCTCCTCGAGGTCGAGACAAAGTTACGTGAAGAGCTAGAATCTGATGTGAAGAATCTTGAAAAGGATGTGAAAAAGTATAAGAAAAGGTCCCAAACTGCTGAGGGTGAGCTGAAGAAGATTTCAGCCCAGATTGCCAATACTTACCGCACTCTACTTGGTAAGAATTTCTGACTTACTAATTGTAACCCGGATTTCTCATTCCGTAAGGTTTACCATCCGGATTTCAGTGCTTTCACTTTTTCTGTTACTCTGCAGGTCCGGGTGAAGCGGCCCCAGATGAAGACGATATTGAAAAACTGAAGACGATGAAGGCCGTGATCCGGCAACTTACTGTCGGCACCAAGTGGATTTTGGAGGCTGTGAAGTGGCCGGGTAAGGGTTACTGTGGTTTGAACGATTTGCTTGATGCATGTTCTACCATCCCCGCCTGGATCGACCACTGGAAGCGTTCATCTTGCCGGGTTGGGGTAACCCATGGGCTTGCTCTGGCCAAGGCCTATTTTCCTAGGCTTGAGCCGGCAAAGCTCGTGGGCGGGTTTCCCGAGTTCAACAACAACGGCTCCAAGTTCACTGGTAAGGATTATAAGGCCATTCATGCCCAGGTGCGTCACTCGGCGAGCTTGATCGCCGACAATCTGGACATAAGAAAGATCACTCCACCTTACGATGCCGATGACAAGCCAATTCAATCGGATCTGCCTAAGCCCTTTGACATGCTGGAACGGTGGAAAGCGGAAGCTGCCAAGAGGAAAGCTGAAGCCAATACTGCGCCTTCCTCCTCTACGCCGGTTGTCCCTCCTCCAGCCCGTGCCGATACTGCGGCTAACCCGGACATGGGAGCAGAGAAGACCACCGATGAGCGTTCCACAGAGCCGGCCGCCAAGGACAATGTTGATGACTCGGCAAAGGGTGCCGAATAAAGTTTCGATATCCCTCGCCTCAAACACTTATTTGGCCAATGGGCATTATGTAATATGCCTGATACACATATCCTTTTAATAGTGCGCCTGTGCACTTTTCGATACAATTTCCTCGGTTTGTAATACGTTTAAACTTTAATAGCTTTTGGTGGCCCTTCTCGCCCCTCATCGTGATATGTTATTCCCTAGCCTTGGACTTTTGTTGCTGCTTTTCTGATTTTCGATCTTTTTCCTTTTGTGAGACTCGGTTTCCGGGTCTCGGTGATTTTGACAAGTGGACTTTATTTCATAAGTCCCCAAGTCCCCAAGACTCGGATTTTTGGGTTTTTAAGCTTAACAGCTAAACAATTTGTTGCTTTTCTCAAATTCCCAAGTCCCAAGGCCCGAATTTCCGAGTCTAAGGGTTTGTAGTTTTCAGAAAAGCAAATTGTTTTTGCTAAGGCTCAAAACATAGAGTTACTCACGTGGGTTTGAGGTTAAGCTTAATATTTTGCGAGTTTCCGGTTGTTAACCTTATACTCTGCATAACCTGTGGTTTGGATGACCCTTTTGATCCTCTTTGTTGTAAGCCGGCTTTCGCGTGGATATTCAATGCTGCTACAACTTTGTAAAAACAGGGTCAGGCAAGTCCCATTGGGCATCATGACTGATTGTGATTACACGTTAGCAAAGCATGCCACATTTTTGCGAGTCACATCAAGCTTAAACAAGAGAAACCAAGAAAATTTGGCTCTATTGTCCGGTTATAAGATTGTAACCGTACTTATTACAAGTAATCGGTACTTATAACTTGATGGCATCGTGGCCGGGTCTTTGAGTTTGCAACTGTGCTATTCAAGCAATCAGCCCCCAAGACCTATATATGCAATCTTAGGAAAAATATAGAACTGGTGTATTATAAAACAGATAAGTAATACTTACCTGATAAAAATAGAAAACAGAAAGTAAAAACAGAAAGATCAAAACTGAATAGAAATAAATAAAAAAGAAGCAACATCATAGTTTAACCATCTCTTTATTGATATGAGAAAAGTTAGGTCAGCAGGCCGCCTAATTAAAAACCCTCCAGTCCCCTTAGGTACCCTGGATAGGAAAAGAGTGCGTCTGAAACCTGCTGCCTGTTACATCGTGTAATTCAACTTTGTAAACCTAGCCTATGCTAAGTATAGTAGGGACGTAGCTGAGCCACGTTCCATGGTCTTTCCCTCTCTTGCATAGATGAAGTGGTATGAGCGGTGTCATTGACAGTATCCGACTCTTCCCTTGCATCTATCAAGTAATATGATCCGTTATGCAGATTCCGACTTATGATGAACGGTCCTTCCCATGGTGGAGATAACTTGTGCTTTCCTTCCTTTGATTGTACCAAACGCAATACCAGGTCCCCTTCCTGGAAGACCCGGGTTTTGACTCGCCGACTATGGTATCTCCTCAAATCCTGCTGATATATGGCTGATCTCTCCAAGGCTTGTTCTCTGTGTTCTTCTAGCATATCCACGGCATCCTGCCGGGTCTTCTCGTTCTCCACCTCAACGTAAGCCGCCACTCGGGGCGAGTCATGAATAATATCACTTGGCAATACTGCCTATGCGCCATAAACCATGAAAAACGGGGTCATCTGAGTAGATCTGTTAGGTGTAGTATTAATTCCCCAAACTACTGATGGTAGCTCTTCAACCCATGCTCCAGCAGCTCTGATGCACGGGACTCGCAGTCGTGGTTTTAACCCACAAAGTAACTCCTGATTTGCCCTTTCCACCTGTCCATTAGCTTGTGGATGGGCTACCGAGGCTATGTCAAGCCGGATACCATTGTTCCCGCAAAATTTCTCCATCTCACCTAACGACATGTTGGTTCCATTGTCTGTTATTATGATGTGAGGGTATCCAAACCTGTAGACGATCCTTTTCAGGAACTTGACTGTTGTGATTGCTTCGCAATTGGTAACTGGAAACTTCAACCCACTTAGTAAACTTATCAATAGCTACCAAAAGATGAGTGTTTTTGCACGTTGACATGTGGAAGGGGCCCACCATATCCATACCCCAAACAGCAAACGGCCAGGTCAGCGGGATTGTTTGCAACTCCATAGCCGGCACATGGGTTTGGCGAGCGTACCTTTGACATCCATCACACCTTGTCACCAGGCGTTCCGCGTCAGCTAAGGCCGTGAGCCAAAAGAAACCGTGTCGATATGCTTTGGCCACAAGGGATCTTGTGGAGGCATGATGCCCACAATCACCTTCATGGATCTCCTTCAAAATCTGCCGGCCTTCTTCTGGTGCTACACAGCGCAAAAAGACTCCTTCTGCACATCTTTTATACAACTCTTCATTGATAATAGAATAGCCTTTTGCTCGTCTCAGAATTTGCCTGGCTAAAACTTCCTGTGTGGTAACACGCCTCGTGATAGGTAGGCCAAAAACGGCTCTGTCCACTCGGGGACAGCGCTTACTGTGGCCACGAGCTCCAAATCTGGGTCTTGGTTAGCCACCTCTTCCTCGGACTCGGTTTTAACAGATGGCCACCATAACTCGTCCAGGAAAACATTAGGTGGAACCGGCTCTCTGCGCGAGCCGTGTCTTGCGAGCGCGTCTGCTGCCTCATTCTTTCGCCTATCAATATGTTCCACCTCATACCCGGAAAAAGACCCGGCAACCCCTGTCCACCTCTCTGCAATATGCTGCCATTGTTGCAACTTTTCTATCCCAAGTTCCTGAGACCTGCTATACCACAAGATCCGAGTCTCTGTAGCACCGTATTCGCCTAATGTTCATCTCCTTTTCTATTCTCAATCCATGTAACAATGCCTCATACTCGGCCACATTGTTGGAGCAATCAAAGTGAATCTGCAACACGTAGCTCAATTTGTCGCCTTTGGGTGATGTGAGCATCACCCCAGCTCCTGACCCCTCATACTGCTTAGAACCGTCAAAGTGCATTACCCAAGACTCGGAACTTGGCATCATTGTGGGCATGCTTGTGTGAGTCCAATCATTGATAAAATCAGCTAAAGCTTGAGATTTGATTGCAGACCTGGGCTCGTAGTTAATGTGATAATCTCCCATCTCGATGGCCCACTTGGCTATTCTACCTGTCGCTTCTGAATTTCTGATAATATCTGCCATTGGTATAGAGCTAACCACTGTTATGGGGTGTTCCTGAAAATATGGTTTCAATTTCCGGCTGGCCATGAAGACCCCGAAAACTAGTTTTTGCCAATGTGGGTAACGCTGCTTTGCTTCCGATAGTACTACACTCACATAATAAACCGGCCTTTGGACCGGGTGATCTTTTCCATCCTCTTTGCGCTCGACAACAACCACGGCACTAACCGCCCGGGTCCCAGCCGCAACGTATAACAACATGGGCTCTTTAGGACCCGGTGCCGCCAGAATTGGTGCCTCAGATAACTGCTTTTTCAGAGCTTCGAACGCCTCGTCCGCCTCTTGGTCCCAAACAAATTTGTCGGTTTTCCTCAAGAGCCGTTATAAAGGTATTGCCTTCTCTCCAAGCCTGGATATAAACCGGCTTAACGCTGCTACACACCCTGTAAGCTTTTGAACATGCTTCAGGCCTTCCGGCTTTTTCAGATTCTGAATAGCTTTGATCTTATCCGGGTTTGCCTCAATTCCTCTGTCGTAAACAATGAAACCGAGTAACTTTCCTGCTGGCACTCCAAACACACACTTTGTGGGGTTAAGCTTCATCTGATACCTTCTCAAATTCCTGAACGTTTCCTTTAGGTCCTCAATGAATGTTTCTGCCTTCCTGGTTTTAATCACCACATCATCAACATAAGCGTGAACGTTGCGTCCAATCTGATCATCGAAACACTTTTGAATGCACCTTTGGTATGTTGCGCCAGCGTTCTTTAGCCCAAAAGTCATGGTTTTGTAACAGAAGGCTCCAAAGGGGGTTATGAACGATGTTTTCTCCTAATCCTCCTTCTTGAGCTTGATCTGATGATACCCGGAATAAGCATCCAAGAAACACAATAGGTCACTTCCAGCCATTGCGTCTATAATCTGATATATCCTTGGAAGGGCAAACGGATCCTTTGGGCAATGTTTGTTTAGACTCGTGTAATCTATGCACATCCTCCACTCGTTGTTTTTCTTCATCACCAGCCAATCCGGGTGAAAAAACTCCATGATAAAGCCGGCTGCAAGGAGCTGGGCTATCTCCGCTCCTATAGCCTTTCTTCTTTCCTCGTTCATTTTTCTCAGGCCCTGCTTCACAGGCCGGGACTTGGGATCGACATGCAAACTGTGCTCAGCTAACTCGGTTGGGATACCCGGCATATCACTGGGCGTCCAAGCGAAAACATCCTGATTACCACGAATAAACTCGATAAGTGCTTCTTCCTGCTTACTATCCAGGTTAGATCCTATAGAAAATTGCTTGGAGGGATCGCCCTCGACGAAAGCCACCATCTTTGTGTCCTGTGCTGCTTTGAATTTTGCTCTCTCATCTTCCGTATTCGGACTTTTCAACGCTGTTCTATCATCCGGGTCTACTTGAGACCGGTAATACTTGAGCTCTTCCTTTCTGCACGCCTGTTCTGCCATTGCCGCGTCTCCCTCATCACACTCGGCTGCTATAACCCGGTTGCCGTGTATAGTAATGGTTCGCTTGGGACCCGAGATCTTTAGCTGTAGGTACACATAACACGGCCTGGCCATGAACTTGGCGTAAGCCGGCCTTCCGAACAGCGCGTGATAAGGACTGCGCAGTTTTACAACCTCGAACGTGAGCCACTCCACTCGGAAATTGTCCTTCGATTCTCCAAAAGAAACCTCTAGAGTGATTTTTCCTTCTGGGCATGCTGAATGACCCGACACGATCCCGTGAAAAACTGTAGAACTTTTCTGCAACTGAGACTCCTTGAGCCCCATGCGTAGGAAAGTTTCCCAACATAAGATATTGATGCTACTTCCACCATCCATCAGAACCTTTTTCAACTCGTAACCATTAACCTGTGGTGCAACTACCAAAGCCAGCACACCCGGATGTTCTATGGTTTCCGGGTGATCCCTCCTGCTCCATGTGACCTCTTGGTCTGACCATCTCAACTATCTCGGAACAGCCGAAGAAATCGAGTTTACTGCTCTTTTGAGTATCTTTCTATCTTTATTGGAAGTCCCCGTAGTACGGACATGATACTTCCCTAGCTGCTTGGGGTTGGCTTGGACACCTCCAGCGCCTCCTTGGTTGTTACCGGATTACCACCTCCTGGGTTGCCAGCCGGGGGTGGGCCATTGCCCGGGTTTCCACCCGGACCCGGTCGTGCTCCCCGGCCTGCACCTCGCATTGCCTTCTGTATTTCTTCGTTCTTCCATCTCTGTAAATCTACGCACTGCTCCAGTGAATGATTAGCCGGCCTACCGTTCCTGCTATGACGCGGACAGGGCATCCTGAAAGCCTCTATATGATTAGCCGGCCTTGGTGGTCCTTGATAATTTCCTCCATTGAAGTTTCCTTCGTTGAAATTTCCCTCAGCTTTGGGTCTCGCAAACCGGCTTCTGTACTGGCGACAAACTCGGAGTTTCCTTCGTATGGGCGCTTGTGCTGCTTGTTTCCGTTGTTTCCTCCATTATTACCCGGTGCAACTCCATTGCCGGGTCTTCCACTATTACCCGCGTTGGCCTTTGCTTTCTTATCATCGACATCCTCCTCTGTGGTATCTGTGGCGGCGTTCTTGTTGCATGCGTCCATCAACTCTCCCATCGTAACCTCTGAAGCGTGACGGCTAGACTTCATGCGTGTCAGTTTTTGCACTAAGGGTATGTATTTGCATGTTTTTTCCATAGCTTGTAACGCATCCTTTGGCTGGATATCAGTGGACGAGTGGAGAATTTCCATAACCCGGCGCACCCAACTGCGTGCCGACTCTCCCTTCTTCTGAACACATCGCTCTAAATCATCAATCGTAAACAACTTCCTGCATGTTCCATGAAAGTGCTTGATAAAGGCAGTTTTCAGCTCGCCCCACGAATTGACGGATTTCTCGGGTAGATTGTTGAACCACAACTTTGCTGCTCCTTATGACATCATTAGGTACATGAATTTTGCTTGAAGATTCTCAGATGCGTTGCGGATTGACATGGCCATCTCATAACTACTCAACCAGGTTTCTGGATCCATGGTCGGCTCATAATTAACCACTTTACCCAGTTCCTTGAACTTATCCGGGTAAGGCTTAGCCCGGATGGTGTCTGACAAACACTTAGGCCCGGCAAGGTTTGTCGGCATTGGCATCACTCGGGAAACGTGTGACGCCGCATCGGGTACGGCGGGAGGTGCAACCGCTACCGGTCCCCGTACCACAGACCCGGCCGCTGCTCGCCTGGCTCGGGAACTGTCCACAATGGCTTGCGCCGCTGATACCGCGGGCGTTGCCGGCCTACGGGGAGGAGGCGGCATTTGCTGCTGCTCTGCCCTCCGCCGCGCCGAACTCGACTAGATATTGCCGGTATTTCCGTTCTGCCGGCTCACATATGGTGTTCCGTGCATTCCACTCCTGTTATCCGGGTAATTTGCCTGCTGAACTATTGCCGTGCGCAGCAAATCTATTGCCCTCCGGGTCTCCGCTGTGTGGGGTGACTCTCCTACGGGGATGCGATCAAGTGCCAATGTTGCTGCATACACGTTATCCATGGGGTTATTGAAGTGACCTGGTGGAGTATAAAATCGTGGCGGTGGTGGTGGTGGTGCTGCATTGCCAGTTGCGATTCCTGTCTGCAACGTGGGTAACCCGGCTTGTACGTTTGCCGGCTGTCCTCCCAGGGTTGCGGGCTGATGTCCCGTTTCCTGGTTCACAGCCGGAATTGGTTGATCCTGAGGTGTGATGAACAGTACGGCCGGGTGTATAGTTCCATCCGTTGCCGGCAATCTCGACTGGTATCTCTGATTGTGCATCCTGGTCGACTGAACCTGGAGCCGGTTCTCCAATTCTTCCAGCTCGCGCTGGCGTGCAGCTATCCCTTGCTTTTCAGCTTCCACATCTCTCCTTTGTTGATCCAATGCACGGCGGGCCACATCCAGATCCGTGGCGCGCGCCGCCGCGTTTTCTGGGGTTATCACCATTGCTAGTACTGTAGGATCCAAGATCAAGTTATTGTTGAACAGAGCCGGATTTCGTGGATTTGAGGGCCCCGCTCCTGGCGTTCTGTTCGCCATAAACCCAAACATGTTTCTCCGCAGCTCGCTCTCGGCAGTACGGCTGGTGACCGAAACCGATTCTCCGTCGACCCGGGCTACAACCGGGTTTCCATCACCCGGATTTTGCTGCTGGGCCAGCGCTCGCGCCGCTCCGACCGCGGCCGTAGTCACGTCCCCCTGATTGAGATTGGTCGCAGGAGCCGTGTAGACCGCGACTTGGCGCGCGATGCCTGGTGAAGATTCGTATTCTTCCTCATCACAACTATCCTCCTCGTACCGATCTTCCAGCAAGTGCGGGATAGACTCGGTGTCATCTTCTCTCATGACCCGGCCACGCGGGGTCCATACCGGCTCCTCCGGCTGTTCCCTCTTCGTGGTGGGCTCTTCTACCGGATCGACCGTCCCGGCCGACTCTTCTCCGTTCGACTGAACGCAGGTCGCTTCTCCTGATACAGAATGATACTCAATGCCATCAGGAATAGAACCGGACGTACGTACCATGCCGACAAAGGCGTTGACCCGGCCGATCGTGACGACAGATCCGGCTTCTAGCAGATCCGACTCTGGTCCCCAAGCAAAGTCATCTACCATCTTCTCTCCTTCGGGGTTGGTGTAGATCTCGCCGACGACGAGGTTCTTCATGCTTTCCCGAGCTTCTCCCATGATGTAAACACCTTTGGACGTAGGCCCCACGGTGGGCGCCAACTGTCGTGGGATAATCACGGCAGACGTTACCAGGGGTAACTTATCTTGGGGAAATTCGACTCTGGCGTTTGGGAGAGGGTTTAGCTCAGGGGAAATCATGCTATCAATCGATCTGGTAGCTCTGGCAATCAAGTCGCCGAGTCTCCGATCTAGGGTTACAATTCTCAACTCTCGTGTTACAGGGATACTCGAATATCTGGTGAAGCTCTCTTTCTCTAACCCTAGAAGCCGGTTTATATCTTACCCGGCTCCCTGGCTTCCTATACAAGGCACACTCGGAATCCTACCTAGAAACCGCACACAAACCCTAAGTTTCCTAATAGTAACCCCCAAAGCCGGGTTACGAGGCCTATGCTCCTTCTTGGGCCTTCTAGAAACTCTTTTTCCTTATCCGGGTCTTGCACGATTTCCTTTGGGCCGGGTTACACCTTGACGTTAGCCTACCGGGTTACCATCCCTCCATCAGTTCTACCAACCGGTACGACAGGTTACATGTGGTACCGGTTGGTGCTACCAAACGGTACCAATGACCCTTTGGTACCGGTTGGAGGCTAAAACCGGCACCAATGGTCTGAATCTGCGGGACTTAAGTGTTTCTTCCCTAAAATTTGGCCATTCTTCGAAGAAAAACCGCCTCCGGGCTCACAGCGATCGACGGCGAGGTACTGCCCGTTTGTCGCGTGAGCCCCACCGCAGGCCACCGACATCCGCTGCGGCGTTTGTCGCTGTCGCGCCACCGCGCCATTGTCCGTCGAGGCGAGCCGCTGTCGTCCGTCTCCCCTCCTCACGGAACGCCGTCGTCGTCCGTCGCCCCTCGTTCGCCGTCGTTCGTCGCCCCTCAGGTGAGCTCAATCCTCCTCCCTGCCCCCTCCTTGTTTTCTCCCACCGCAACACCAGCCTATACCGCGTCGGCCGAGCGCCTCTGTCGCCGCGCATGCGCGCCGGCGACGCTCCGACGACCACCCCTCTGTTCTCCTCGTCGAGTAGAGGCCAGTAGTGCCCGTCATTAGGACTAGGACGCCTGGAGTCGCCGCGCTGAGCTCACCGGAGAAGAACCCGCCAGCGATGACATCATCATGTCGCAGTGCTAACGCTCGCGTTTGACCCAGTCAAACCCTAACGGTGGGCCCCCTCCGCGCCTGCATGGCGCATACGTGGTCACTGGGGCCACTAGTCAGCCTCTGTGGCTAGGGCCACCCGGTGTAGAAAAAGTTTCCGTCGTTTTCTTTTGATTTCGAAATCTAGAAAAACAGATTTGAACCCTAACTTGTAAAATCCATCAAAATTCGAAAATTGATCCAAATGAGTCCATTCAAATTTCTATGAACTCATATTTAAAATATCTATCTGTTGGGTTGATGTTTACAAAAATTGGAATAATTAATTTTGCATATAATAATTAATTACAGAAATGGCTATAAAATTTAAAACTTTGAAAGTTAATAACTTTTGCTCTGTTTTCCAAATGGAGCAAACTTGATCTTAAAAAAAATTTCTTAACAAACTCTACACAACCATATTTTATTTGGACATGTTTGGACTAAATTTCTTCTCTGTTTAAATAAATTACCAAAAATGACAGAATTGAAACCACTTTTGAATAATTCATAACTTCAAAACTAATTGTTGGAAAATTATGTTTAATACCTCAAAATGTTTAGAGGAACAAATGATATCTATTTTGAACCTTGATGTAACTAAAATAAGATTTTAAAACCAAATGGTTCTTGCATTTCCTAAATGGGCAGTTGCGGAGGAAAGAGAGTGACATTTTGAAATTTGTTATTGCATTTTCTTAGTGAATAGAAAATTTGTTATTTATGAAATTTGCAATTTAAAATTTTGTAGTGACATTGAGCTATGGATCCGTACGCCACCCTCTTTATCCGAAATGAGGAGGAAGAAGATTTGTTGCAACAATTGATATATGATAATGCCCGTGGACCAGTACGCAAGGAGCAAGACGATGGCGATGAGTTAGTAGTCTCACAATTTCTGAACGACTCTGGTGAAGGAATTGAGTCCGAAGAAAAAAGAGAGGACGACGTGCCCTTAACAAACTTCGGCAAGGTGTATTTCTATATTACAAGGCTGTGTTCATTAGGAGATGCATTGATTTATTTGTATTGCAATTATTAACAGATCATTTTTTGTTTTATACAGCCTTCTGGATCATCGAGCAAATCTACTAAAAAGCAAGGTCCTCGAGGCCCGACGAAACCTGTATCGGGCGAGGCTAGGTTACCCCTCACAGCATTTAAGGCTACTGGCGAACCGGTGGAACCCGAAGAGAACGTCCATAAATATATAAATCAAGCTGGAGTTGTTGTTAGGGACTATATACCGATCAGCTTGGAACATTGGCATATGCCGAAAACGCGGCGGAGAATGAAGCCAGTCATTGTGAGGGACAATACAAAAAATTTAGTTTGGGAGAATCTACTGGCACACTTCAATCTACCGGATAACTTCACGGAAGGCCAGAAGGAGAAGTTAAAGGAATGGACTCTTAGAAAGATGGCCATACAATTCGAGACGTGGAAGAAAAACTTATGGGAAAATATGCAGATGAAGAACTAGTATTCGCTGGAAGACTAGAGAAGATAAATAACCACATTTAAGGCGTATAAGACCTCCTCAACCTATGCGTCCCGATCAGCGAAAAATATAGAAAATGCAGGGAAGAAGAAGTATTTTCATAAGTTGGGGTCAGGTGGCTACAAGACTGCCATTCCACTGTGCAAAACATTTGAAGCTAAACTAATGGATGCAGGGGTCATTCCACAGACACATGACTGGCCCGACCGGTCCAAGTTCTGGTTGTATGCGCATGGGGAAGGGTTGGACCCGGAGACAGGGCTGGTTGTTGCACAGGGAAAATGGAAGGAAAAAATTGAAGCAATCACCCCGAAGCTTGTAGATCCAATAGAAAAAGTTAGGAATGGAGAGTACATTCCTGATAGAGAGAATGACGAGCTGACACTCGCTCTGGGGAGTCCTAAACACGTTGGACGAGTACGAATCTCCCAGGTGTCAGCATGAAGGAAGCGTGGCCGGAGTGTGCTGACAAAGAAGAAGAGCGCTGATCGATTATCGACATTGGAACGTAGGGTGCAGCAGCTGGAGCAGAATCAATACTCAACTAGTCGGCAAAGGGCACCTGATCAACATCTGTTTATAAAGGATGCTCAAGCCGATGCCGCCCCATCTCAGCCAAAAAAGCAGGGTTCCACACATCTTGAAAGCTACCCCGTGGATTATGTCACGGAGAAGACAGAGTGCGAGCTACATATGCCAATGAGGAACATATCCATTAAGGTGTGGGTCGGCTTTGTTTACCCACAACAAGATGGAGCAATACACCATCATAAGCCCTTTCCAGCTGGCTATGCTCTTGTCGGGGTGGATGACATTGTGCCTAGTTTTGAAACAATGGATCTTGATATTCCTGCATATAACGATGAGAAGACACTGGGGGATTTCAAGCGCGGTTTTTCCTTATGGAACAAGAAGTACAATGTCTTTTCAGACCCCGTGCCAACAAGGCCACCGACTCCTCCTGCTGGCAGTCCACATGAGCAGCAAGGACCATCGACTCCTGGTGGTAGCAGTCCACATGAGCAGCAAAGTCCACACCTACCTGAGGGGGGCCCAGCGTGAGTCCACCATCTCGATATCCTCTCCGTGAGGAAGCCCCCGCTAAGCAAAACGATTCGCCGACTAGGAAGAGACCTCGAATTGAGAGAACACAACCGCCTCTTCAGAAGTTACCTTGGGAATGAACTGACGAGGAAAACGCCAACATCAGTCGTTCTGAGGTGGTTGCCCATTTTGCTAGGAGAGTACCAGAGATACCTTTCGAGAAGACACTAGATCCAGTGAAAGTTGTGCGTACCGTTGAGAATTTATATGACCCTGTACCATCGCCGCCATCAGACTATAGGCGTTCTATTGAACGGTCATATGACGAGATGGTCTAGGCAGGAAAAGGGAAACCGGTGGTCCAGCAGGCGGGAAAAAGGAAACAGGTGGTCCAGGCGAAAAAAGGAAACAAGTTCCCTAGATCAGAGAACAAGCCGGTCAATCGGTCGCCCCTCTCAAGATGTTTGACGAGAAGGCCGTTGAAAGTACTTATCAACAACACACAGCCGATATCGATTACCCCATCGCTGAAGTAGTATATAAATTTGAAAAGGGGAAACAGTTGGCCGAGAATGTCTCCATCCTACCAACAAGAATGCGCAATTTGCATAACTGTTACTTGGGTAGGGCAAAGGAAGGGTACGAGGCTATGATAGTGGCAGTTAAGGAGGAGCACTACTTCGAAGATTACGCTGGGAGCATTGACTTCGAGGATCTTTTTGTGTTATACAATCTCCGGGCCCTTGACATATCGTTGCTCAGTTGCTATGGTCTGTAAGTGATTTATTTATGTAATTTGAGACGTCTTTAGCTCAGTTCGTTCATTTTTGGTAATTATCCTCAGTTTAATATTTTTTGCGCTATATTATGCAGATTGAAGATGCTCGAATGCAAAAGGGATGAAATCAAGGACATTGGGTTCATTGACGCGGATACAATGCATGAAAAAACCATAAGGGATCCCCTGTATAACAAGGATACACCGGAGACTTTGCGAAGGTTTTTGAAGCAACAAAGTAACAAAAAAAACAAATACTTTGGCCTTACAACTACGAGTGATTGTTACTGTCTTCTAACACATTCTATTTTGCTCACCAGACGTTCTAATGAGTTATATCTATGATACTGCATATTTAAACGTGCGCAGTTTTCACTTTATGCTTATCGTTATTAAAATGCACGATGGACGAGTTGAAGTCTATGACTCAATGAGAAAACAACCTATAGATTACAAGCACTGTTTTGATATGCTCAAAAGGTAATTTTATTTAACTCTTATCGGCTTTTTCGTTAATTTTCTGATGTCAACAAATTAATAACTCTTTTATTCATTTTTTTTGTCGGACAGCGTATGGGAAATGTTTATCAAGTAAGATCCGGAAGGTGGATGGCCGATGAAGCTGACATGGCGTTTGAAAGTATGTACTACTACCTAGGTCCACACACCTTTATTATACTTGATTGTTGTTTGATTGAATTATATTCTTGTATAGAAATGCGATCAACAACCAAATGGGGCTATTTGTGAGAACATTCACAAGATTGTCACCGAGAGAACAAATAATAACATCAATAAAGTGATACGTAAACTATATTCACAAATTTATTTTGTTACCATCAGTTCTGGTGAGTTTCGGTGATAATTGTTTTTTATTATTTTATACATATAACTCATATATTCATTTGTATCTCATTCTTTTACAGTTGGCAAGAAAGCGGGAGAAGCTCCCCATCGAGCACCGCTTCCAAGCAATCACTAGTAGAAAAAAGGCCTACAGTCCAGGTTCGCCAGGCCCATTAATCCCGTCCGGGCAACCGGGACTAGCAATGCGCGACTAAAGGCCCCCTCCTATAGTCCCGCCATTTACGGACCGGGACTAAAGGCTCGTCCACGTGGGCGCCAGGGATCCGTCGCGGCGGAGGCCCTTTAGTCCCGGTTCTTGTGGCCAACCGGGACTGAAAACCTGCGCAGGTTTAGGGTTTTAGGCCCCCTAAACCTGGTTCCTTTTTAATTTGTTTTGTTTTATTTCTTTTATATTTTATTTTGTGTTTTATTTTAATTTTGATGAAGTTTCAGTACACATATATATATATATATATATATATATATATATATATATATATTTTACGATACTATGTACATGCATATATATATATATGAAATTTCAAACAAGGAGAATTCAATAGGAATATAAAATATATATTCAATATCGGGTGACCATATATACAACCTCGAACAAGTTTCCATATTACACAATTAAGATGGATGACCATACACAAATTCGAACAATTAATTAGATAGCTTATGCGTATAATAGTCATCGTCGGTGGACGCATGGTACTCTCCTTCCCTATCGATGACATGCCTAAGGAAAAATCCTGCTATTTCCTCTTGAATTGGTCGGAAGCGAGCTTCTGGAGTAAGCGCCCTCCGCAAGTTATTGAGACCCCTCCGCGTGGCCTCGTCCTTCTTCCTCTCAGAGATTTCTTTCCGTATGTTCTCACAGACATAGTATCCACATAGACCGGTCCCCGGTGGCTGCTTATCCACTCCTTTGACCACATTTTTAAATTTTAGCTCATTTTTGAATCCACCGACATGTCCAAGTGAGAACTGTCTCCAAACTCTACATTGCAAATAAAATTAAATGAACAAGGGAGTTATTAGCTTAGGAAATGAACAAAAGAGACCGATCGATATAGAGCGCAAATGATTGAAAAATAATTACCTTTGCATCATTTTTCTCATGTTGATCCAAAGATCTGTATTTGAATTCATAGAGTCAAAGATCAAAACTATGGAGTCCTGAAGATCAATTTTTAGCAGAATCCAGTGGAACCTGCGGACACGTTAGATGCACAGTCATGCATAACTTATCGATTAGACATACCATGCATGGAGTAAACAAAAGAGAATGGGAACATGAGAGAAACACTCACCCAAAAAGGTAAGGAAATAGAATATATCTTTTGGATTCATGCTTTTTTAAAAATTTGTACAAGTCTTTCTCCACTTCTTTGGGGTGACGTTCTAACATAGTTCCATTAATGATTTGTGGGTCAATGAACCCAACATCATGGATGAGTCTTATTTTGCATTCCCAAATCTTCAATCTGCATAATAGCGTACGCAAGAATATAATTAGGACAATATATATATATATAGTGTAGGCAATGAAGAACGAGATGACGTAGAAATAAATCACTTACAGAACGTAGCAACTCAGGATAGATTTGTCGAGCTCACGCAGATTGAACAGCTGGAACAATTCACTCATCTCAACTGTTACAGAGTACTTTTTAGTGTGATGCTCCTCTGTATAATCCACATACACAAATTCTTTGTCGGTCCATGTTATGAAATGTTTGTACCAACGTAGCAGATCTTGCATTAGTGGTGGTAGATCCTTTTCCTTCGCAGGCTCGACGAGAGGCCCTTTCTTCTCATATTGTAATCCTACCTCAGCCACTGGCGCATCGTCTAGGCCTAAAAAGAGACGAAGAGATATACCGGCCTCGGACGCAGTTTGCATGGCAGTAGGTAAAGTCAATCCCATTTCTGCCACAGCATTTATGACCTCGGGGTCCTGTTCCGGAGTGGCTTTCACTATGAGCGGGGGGATCGGTTTTTTACTCTGCAGCCCGAGCTGGGCAACTTGTTTCCCGCTTCTTTTCATTTTTCCTTTTCCTTTCTCCTCCTCCACTTTTTTTGCTTTCTCTTTCTCCTCCTCCAATATTCCTGCTTGCGCACGAAGTTCATTATCATAGTCTTTAGGCAAATTCTTCTCGGCTTGGGACGGTGTCGACAAAAAACCCGTAGCCCAATAGTCTACATTCGGAGGGAATACTTCCTTGGGCTCAGGCTCCTTTTGCGCCTTCAGTCGGCCAATCCATTTGTCAACGTCAGCCTTCACGGCCAATTTTGTTTCAGCATCGCTAAGTTCCCAAGGCCTTGGGGGGAGAGGCTTCTGTGATGGCTCCGGTACCCGTGTGGTCTTAGCTACATAAGGCTCTGGGTTAATAGACCAAGAGCAGGTTCCCTTGCTGTCCGCCTGCCTCTGTTTCTTCGCCGGAGGAGGAATGGAGGGCGACGTCTTCTTAACCTCCGGAGGAGGAATGGGGGGCGACGTCTGCTTTTTCTCTGGAGGAGGAATGGGGGGCGACGGCTGCTTTTCCTCCGGAGGAGGAATGGGGGGAGACGACTGCTTTTCCTCCGGAGGAGGAATGGGGGGAGACGACTGCTTTTCCTCCGGAGGAGGAATCGTGGGCGACGGTTGCTTAACCGCCGGAGGAGGAATCGTGGGCGACGGCATCTTACCCGCCGGAGACGGCGTCGAATGGCGTGAAGGAGGCGTAGGTGAACCAGCACCACCAGCACCACCACCACCAGAACCTGCACCATCGGAGGGGGGTGGACTTGTTAGCCTTGGAATGGGGTTGTTGTGATGGAGTGCTCCAGGTGTATAGGGTAAAGCACTGCCGGTAGCTACCTTCATGGAAATGTTCCCCACGGGATAATGCAGATCACATTCTTTCATCTCCTTTACATCATCCACGGGGTAGTGAGGCTCCGGTGCACGACTCTCGATCATCGGTGCATTAGCACCTGCAGTCGGGGCCTCCGTGGAAGCCACGCTGCTTCTCCGCTGATGCTGGCTTCCGAGATCCGCTGCATGTTCTTCATGGGGCCCTGCAGCCGCCGCTTTTTCTTTCTCAAGTATTCCTGCCACGATCTTCTTCAACTCATTGAATTCCGCTGCAAGATTCGACAGTTGATCTGCAGCCCGGTCCGTACCTCTCTTACGGCTTCTGTAACAGTACGGGTCACCCTCCTGGGAAAACCCTACTTTCCACGGCAATCTGCCTTTGCCTCGTACATGTCCTCCGTGTTCAGGATTCCCGAGGGCATGGGTCAGTTGGTCTCTCTCTCTGTTGAACGTGATCACGCCCTGTTGAGCTGAGGTCATTGCGTCAACAAGGTCTTTTGTGGGAGCAAACTTTTTCTGCCGGTGAACACACTCCCCTGTCTCCGGGTCTAGCGATCCCCCATGCCCGTACCACCACATTTTGGCTCTTTCGTCCCATCCCTCTGTACCTAGACGGATTCCTCTTGCCCTTAGGCCGTCCTCCATTGCCTGCCACTTAGGCGCCGAAACGCGGTATCCTCCTGGCCCCATAACATGATGGTACTGTTTCTTTTTCGCATTAGCCTTATTTTTTGCCGACATTTCCTTGAAATGCTCCGATTTATGTTGCGTCACAAATTCTGTCCAATCATCTCTCAGTTTCTCATGTTGTCCAGTGAAAATTGGAGTCTTGCCCTTGCTGACATATTCACGGAACAATTTTTTCTTGAAGTTCCGGAATGCTTCGGCCATCTTCTGAAGAGCGAACTCTTTGACTATCCTCCTCCTCTCACGTCCACCCGGAACGTCCTGACCGAATTCATCTTTTTTGTTGTATTCCGGAGGTAGAATGAAATGTGCAATAAGCTTTCTAAACATAATCTTTTTCGTTCTCTTGTCGACATAAGTGAAACCAACACGTGCTTTCTTTGGCTCCTTCCATTCCTGGACGGTGATCGGGACGGTATCTGTAACAGTGACTCCGCATTGGTTGAAAAACTTTGTGGTGTGCTGTAGGGGCTTGCCGATTACACTGACTGATTCGATGGTATATGTTTCTCCATCTTTCATCGACTTGGACTTGCCACGCTTTGACATACTAGATCCGGCCGAGGGCTAAAATAAGAAAGAGAGTCGCGCGCGTTAGTGCATATGTATTCACATTTCAGTAAGTTTGTATCACGAGAGTCCCAATGTATATATATATATACCTCGCCGGAGGTGGTTGTTCTTTGCAATTGGAGATCGTCGTTTGTCGACGGTTGACCTCCGTCATCAATGTCCATTCCTTCAGCTCCTTGATCATCGACAATGTTCGTTCCTTCACCTGTTTCATCATCGACAATGTCCGTTCCTCCACGTTCTTGATCATCAAGGTTCAGATAAGAAGAGACTACATCGTCTTGTTGCTCATCTTCTGGGCCCGGCACATAATGGGTCTGGTTGGCTATCATGCCGTATATAATACCTTCAGCCTCCTGCTCTGTATACGGCAAGGCTCCATTGTCCGCCATATGTCACTCCTGCAGACATGCATATAGTAAAAATTAATTAAGTATATAGGAGACTTAGCAAATATTACACCCTCTTTCTCAAATTGTCCGCCATATGTCACTCCGGTGGAAGAACGATGACCACCGGAGGGGGAAAACCATACTTTAGAGGTGTGTCCAAGATTAGTTTCTCAAATGACTTGGAGAACCCCATAGCTACGTTGCATTTGCTTTTCTGGTCATTTTGGTATATTACACTTAATATTCTGAATTTATTGAATTAAAACTTATTTTCATTATTTTAATGAATTTAACTCAAATTAAAATATGGTCTCATTTTGAACTTTGTCAAACATGGTTGAAAATGATATAAACAGATAGCTTACATTTTTACGAACATTTCGCATATTTTTCCATAATTTTTGGAATTATAAATTAAAAGTTGTTTAATTTTGAAGATTTAATTATTTTCTGTAATTCCATATACAGTGGGCCCCTGGCGTCATGATGACGTCACCCTGGCGTGACACTGTGGCCGGCGGTGTGGCAGTTTGTGCTCTCTGTCTCCGGCGATTCCGGCCACGGGGAAGGGTTTCCGGCCACGGGGAAGGGTTCAAGGGCGGCGCGAGGCCCGCGGCGAGGGCGGCGTTGGTTCGTGGTCCCCTCTCGAGAGCGGGAGGGCGGCGCTGGTTCGAGGGCGGCGCGAGGCCCGCGGGGAATCTACCGGAGACGGCGACGGGGCGGGGCCGGAGCAGGGCGGAGGCGGTGGAGAGAAGGGCGCGGGTGACGGCGACGGCGACGGCGCGGTACTCTCGCAGGCGACGACGACGGAATCGGGCGCGACGACGACGGAATCGGGCGACGACGATGGAATCGACGAGCAGGGCGACGGCGCGAGGAAGACGAGGGTTTGGACGAAGAAAATTTTGGGGCCGGGAATATATAGGGCCAGCCTTTAGTCCCGGTTGGTGTCACCAACCGGGACTAAAGGTCCCCTGGGGTACCCTCCGCGGGCCTTTAGTCCCGGTTGGTGTCACGAACCGGGACTAAAGGTGAAATTTTTCGCGGCGTTTTCGTTCCCGCGCAGAACGAGCCTTTAGTCCCGGTTCGTGACACGAACCGCGACTAAAGGTGGTTATTCAAATACTTTTCCTTTTCCCATACTTAAAAATACAAATAATATATCAGAAAATTTAGAAAAATTAAACTAATTCTTTTTAAAATCTTAAAAATACAAATAATATATCAGAAAAATAAAACTAATCATAAAGATTCACACACATCTTGAATATATATATATAGATAATAAAGGCAGTACATAATGGCTAGAGTGGATCTAAACCTAAACGGAGAGCATAGATGCATGATCTGATATCTGCTAGTCATACTCCTGCCTAGGCCTATAGTACATGTACTCGTAGTCGTCGTAGTCGCCGCCGCCGTCGTCGTCACTATCGTCTGACGGTGCTCTGCACTCCCTCGGAGGATCACGACTCCAGGACTGGGCCTGAGGGTAGCGCAGGCGGGGGATATCGCCGGCCCTGATGTAGTCCATGACGCTCTGTAGAGTCCGGCCGGACCACCATAGCCGACGACCGGCCTCGTGAAAGTTCCCAGGAGGCAGGCCGTCCTCCTCATACCTGGCGAGCGCCCTCTCACGCCGATTGATGAAGAAGGCATCCCAAGTATGCTGGTTATCGGGATGCCAACTGGGATTCCTCCGCTGCTCCGGCGTGAGCTCGTGATAGTAGTGGTTCGTGATGGCCGCCCGACGCGCCACGCCTTCAGGAAGAGGAGGGACCGGCACTCCTCCGGCGCTCAGCATCCAACCGGCGGGAACGTTGTAGCCGCACGGGCAGGGGTAGTTCGAGGCGGAAAGTGTCTCCGCCTGGATGAATGTTAGAGTGGGTACGGTAGAAGCCATGAGAGAGAGTGGTGAGTTTGTATGTGTTTATGCCAATGGTGTGGCAATGCATATATACAGATATATAGCGAGAAGAAAATATCCCTTTAGTCCCGGTTGGGGACACCAACCGGGACTAAATGGGTTAGGGTTTCGTTTGGACCAATCAGATAGAATCACACGGATCGTGTGATTCTTTAAAGCGCGTGTGAGTCGTTGGATCCGGGGTGTGTTTCTTTCGAGCTGTTGTGAGCCGTTCGATCAGGGCTACGGTGTGTTTCTTTCTGTTGTGAGCCGTTGGATGAGGTGGTTTCTTAACCGTTGGATCAAAACCCTAGCACAACACTTTGTGAGCCAGAGGACCCTATATATAGCCCACCTTCATACACCGGTCAGTTCATCGAGCAAATACAAA
Source organism: Alopecurus myosuroides (assembly GCA_028641055.1). Taxonomy (NCBI): domain Eukaryota; kingdom Viridiplantae; phylum Streptophyta; class Magnoliopsida; order Poales; family Poaceae; genus Alopecurus; species Alopecurus myosuroides. The sequence continues at coordinate 130,322,929 of CM054059.1, read as the reverse complement.
ACATCCGGATTCGCCATCATACGTCCTGCCGTGCATTTGGTATGCATATTGCACCCAGTAGCCACGGTGGGGCTGTATGATGGCGATACCGATTGTTTTGTTCTACATCCCCCTTTAAGGTTTGATACATCATATATTCAGTTTATCGAGCAAGTACAAAACATCCGGATTCGCCATCATACGTCCTACCGTGCATTTGGTATGCATATTGCACTGAGTAGCCACGGTAGGGCTGTATGATGGTGATACCGATTGTTTTGTTCTACACCCCCCCTCCCCCTTTAACACATCCATCCATGCTATGGGTCAGTGTTCACTTTGAGCTCGGTTAGTAATGTGCAACTATTTGCTTGGTTCTGTTAGGGTGGTGCGTGGCACGGGAGTCGCGACGCGTGGCGCGGGAGTTGTGACGCGTGGCCAGGAGGGCGCGGTATAATATATCAGAAAAATAAAACTAATTCTTTTTCCAATCTTAAAAATACAAATAATATATCAAAAAATTCAGAAAAATAAAACTAATTCTTTTTCCAATCTTAAAAATTCCCATAGATAAAAAAGGCAGTACATAATGGCAAGAGTGGATCTAAACCTAAACGGAGAGCATAGATGCATGCATGATCTGATATCTGCTGCTAGTCATACTCCTGCCTAGGCCTACATGAGAAAATTCAGAGCCCAGGACTGGGCCTGAGGGTAGCGCAGGCGGGGGATATCGCCGGCCCTGATGTAGTCCATGACGCTCTGTAGAGTCCGGCCGGACCACCATAGCCGACGACCGGCCTCGTGAAAGTTCCCAGGAGGCAGGCCGTCCTCCTCATACCTGGCGAGCGCCCTCTCACGCCGATTGATGAAGAAGGCATCCCAAGTATGTTGGTTATCGGGATGCCAACTGGGATCTCTTCGCTGCTCCGGCGTGAGCTCGTGGTAGTAATGGTTCGTGATGGCCGCCCGACGTGCCACACCTTGAGGAAGAGGAGGGACCGGCACTCCTCCGGCGCTCAGCATCCAATCGGCGGGAACACTGTAGCCGGGCGGGCAGGGGTAGTTCGAGGCGGAAAGTGCCTCCGCCTGGATGAATGTTAGAGTGGGTACGGTAGAAGCCATGAGAGAGAGTGGTGAGTTTGGATGTGTTTATGCCAATGGTGTGGCAATGCATACATATATATACTGAGAAGAAAACATCCTTTTAGTCCCGGTTGGTGTCCCCAACCGGGACTAAATGGTTAGGGTTTCATTGGGAAACGGATCATCCCTTTAGTCCCGGTTGGTGTCACCAACCGGGACTACATGGGAATTAGGGTTTCGTTTCGACCAATCAGATAGAATCACACGGATCGTGTGTTTCTTTCAACCGCTTGTGATTCGTTGGATCCGGGGTGTGTTTCTTTCCAGCTGTTGTGAGCCGTTGAATGAGATGTTTCTTCACCGATGGGTCAAAACCCTAGCTCAACACTATGTGAGCCAGAGCGGAATGTTTCTTTCCAGGACCGATGGGTATAAACTGCCGCGCCTCGAGCGCTTCTTCTACATCCCTCTGCACCGTCGCGCTTCCACCATGCCTCCGAGGAGGAACAGCACCACCGGCTTCCGCGGCGTCCGAGCACGGCAGAACGGAATGTTCAGCGCAGATATCCGCTTGGGGGACGACCGCATCCCCCTCGGCACCTTTGCGACGGCGGCAGAGGCAGCCCGCGCCTGGGACGCGGCGGCCTGGCGCCTCAACCGCCCGCGGTCGCTAATGAACTTCAACGACTGCCACACCGTCTGGGAAGCGGAGGCCAGGGCGCCGAAGCCGCAGATCATCACTGCCGCCGACCACCTCCACCTCCGCCACCGCGCGTTTCAGGGCCTAGTCGACGCCAGGGAAGACCGCGTCGTCCGCGAGTATTACCGGAACAACCCGGGGGAGGAGAGCGCCGACGAGGAGCTCTGGCAGACCCGCGCGGCTCAGCGGGCGGAGCGCCGCCTCGAACGCCACCTCACGTTAGATGCCGCTCGGGAGGCGAGGACGAGGGCGCTGCAGGAGCTTCGTCGGGCCGACCGCGTCGGCGAAGTCTGGGCCTCCGACGATCCGAGGTGGAGGCCTATCTCGGACATACCATCATGCACCTCCGACGACGACGAGGAGGTCACGGACGAGTTCGGCGACGATGATGACCCGGAGGAGGTCACCGACGAGTTCCCCGACGACGACGGCGAGGAGTAGTGTTCGTCTGTTTTCTCTTTTTAATAAAAGAATTTGCATTCCGGCGACACTGCGGCGCGCTAGCGCGTCTGTTTTCTGTTTTTAGTAAAAGTTTGGTACAATAAATTAATTAGAGATAATATAATTCAAAATGATCCATTAAACATGATCCATTCAACAAAGTTTGGTACAATAAATTATTACACATCAATTCTTCCCTTGTGTCCCCGCTTTCTTACGATTTGGACGTATCCATGGAGCATCCTCATCATTTAACTTAATGCTTGGGTCAGAGTTCACTTTGAAGGGCGGAATTTCACCAAACATATTATAATCTTCTGACATGTCTGTCGTGTCCTCCACTCCCACGATGTTTCTTTTCCCTGAAAGAACAATGTGACGCTTTGGATCATCGCATGATGCACTGATCGTTTTCTTATCTTTCCGTTTCCTCGGTTTGCTACTCATGTCCTTCAAATAGAAAACCTGAGCGACATCTTTGGCTAGGACGAATGGTTCGTCAAGGTAACCAAGATTGTTGAAATCCACCATTGTCATTCCGTATTGCTCGTCCACCTTTACCCCACCTCCTGTTAGCTTGAACCATTTGCACCGGAACAAAGGGACCTTAAAATAGGGTCCATAGTCAAGTTCCCATATCTCCTCTATGTAACCATAATATGTGATCTTTTGCCCAATCTCGGTTGCTGCATCAAAGCGGACACCACTGTTTTGGTTGGTGCTCTTTTTATCTTGGGAGATCGTGTAAAATGTATTCCCATTAATCTCGTACCCTTGGAAAGTCGTTATAGTCGAAGATGGTGTCTTGGCCAACATGTACAGCTGATCTCCAACATCATTGTCATTCATTAAATGTTTTCGCAACCAACTGCCGAAAGTCTCCATGTGGGCCTTTCTAATCCATGATTCAGTCTTCCCCGGGTTGTTCGAGCGTAAAATATTCTTGTGTTGCTCGAAATACGGAGCCACCAAGCTCGAATTTTGCAGAACTGTGTAGTGTGCTTCAGTCATAGAATGACCGTCCATACATATCGTTGATTTCCTTCCGATCGTGCCTTTTCCACTTAGTCTCCCCTCGTGCCGCGATTGAGGAATACCAATCGGCTTAAGGTCAGGAACATAGTCAATACAGAACTCAATTACCTCCTCATTTCCATAGCCCTTTACGATGCTTCCTTCTGGCCTAGCACGGTTACGAACATATTTCTTTAATACTCCCATAAACCTCTCGAAGGGGAACATATTGTGTAGAAATACAGGACCGAGAATGGAAATCTCTTCGACTAGGTGGACCAGGAGGTGCGTCATAATATTGAAGAAGGATGGTGGAAACAGCAACTCAAAACTGACAAGACACTGGACCACATCGTTTTGTAACCGTGGTAGATCTTCTGGACTGATTACCTTCTGAGAGATTGCATTGAGGAATGCACATAGCTTCACAATGGCTACTCGAACATTTTCCTGTAGGAGGCCCCTCAAAGCAATCGGAAGCAATTGCGTCATAATCACGTGGCAGTCGTGAGACTTCAGGTTTTGGAACTTTTTGTCCGCAATGTTTATTATTCCCTTTATATTCGACGAGAAGCCAGACGGGACCTTTATACTGCTCAGGCATTCAAAAAAAATGACCTTCTCTTCTTTCGTAAGAGCGTAGCTGGCACGACCTTGAAACCATTCCGGATGCCGGTCATCTGGGTCTTTCAAAAGTTGCTGATCCTGCCGTGCTTCCTTTGTATCATTTGTCTTCCCATACACGCCCAAGAAGCTTAGCAGGTTCACGCAAACATTCTTCGTAACATGCATCACGTCGATTGCAGAGCGGACATCTAGGACTTTCCAATACTGTAGCTCCCAAAATATCGATTTCTTTTTCCACATGGGTACGTGCCCGTCAACTCCCTGCGGAACTGATTGTCCGCCAAGACCCTTTCCAAAGATGACTTTCAAATCCTTGACCATATCAAATATCTCAGCTCCAGTACGTTCCGCAGGCTTCGGCCGGTGATCTGCCTTGCCGTTGAAATGCTTGCCTTTCTTTCTTACGTTATGATTTCGGGGAAGAAATCGACGATGACCCAGGTACACGTTCTTCCTACAGTTATCCAAAAATACACTTTCAGTCTCATGTAAGCAGTGCGTGCATGCTTTGTATCCCTTATTTGACTGTCCAGAAAGGTTACTAAGAGCAGGCCAATCGTTGATGGTTACAAAAAGCAACGCTCGTAGGTTAAATTCCTCTTCTTTGTGCTCATCCCACACAGGTACACCAGGTTTGCCCCACAATTGTAAAAGTTCATCAACTAATGGCCTTAGGTACACATCGATGTCGTTGCCGGGTTGCTTCGGACCTTGGATGAGCACTGGCATCATAATGAACTTCCGCTTCATGCACAACCAAGGAGGAAGGTTGTAGATGCATAGAGTCACGGGCCAGGTGCTATGGCTGGAGCTCTGCTCGCCAAAGGGATTCATGCCATCAGTACTTAGACCAAATCTTATGTTCCTTGCGTCAGCTGCAAAATCTTTGAACTCTCTGTCGATCTTTCTCCATTGCGTTCCATCAGCGGGGTGTCTCAACTCCCCGTCGGACTTACGGTCCTCTTTGTGCCATCGCAACAACTTGGCATGATCTTTGTTCCTGAACAGGCGTTTCAACCGAGGTATTATAGGAGCATACCACATCACCTTGGCGGGAACCCTCTTCCTGGATTTCTCGCCCTCAACATCGTCACCAGGGTCATCGCCTCTGATCTTATAACGCAATGCAGTGCATACAGGGCATTCATTCAAATCCTCGTATGCACCGCGGTAGAGGACGCAGTCGTTATTGCATGCATGTATCTTCAGAATCTCTAAACCTAGAGGGCACACAACCTTCTTTGCTTCGTATGTACTGGTGGGCAACTCGTTATTCTTCGGAAACATATTCTTCAACATTTTCAGCAAATTTTCAAATGATGAGTCAGCTACACCTTCCCGTGCCTTCCATTTCAGCAAATCCAGTGTGCAGCCCAGCTTTTTCAGACTATTGTCGCATCCTGGGTACAGTGACTTCGTGTGATCCTCTAACATGCGATCCAAATTCTCCCTCTCCTTGTCAGTTTCGCAGCGTCTCCGTGCATCAGCAATGGTCCGACCAAGATCATCAGCGGGCTCATCATGTGCCTCTTCTTCACCTTCACCAAACCCTTCCCCACCTTCAGCATCATCCTCCATGAAAGTATCACCGAAAAGGTCATGATAGTTGAAATCGATATCATCCTCTTCTTCACCTTCTTCCATTCTAACCCCTCTTTCTCCATGCTTGGTCCAACAATTATAGCTTGGCATGAAACCGTGCCGAAGCAGGTGCATGTGAACGACTCTTGAGGAGGAGTGACCCTTCTCATTCTTACATTCAGCACATGGACAGATAATAAAACCTCGCTGCTTGTTCGCATTTGCCACTACGAGGAAATCTTTCAAACCCGTAGTGAACTCGCCGGAGAGTCGGTTACCGTACATCCATTGCCGATTCATCTGCATTATTATTATATAAAGTATATAATTAACCACCATGCATCTGTTAAACTAACTAGCTAGCTGGAAATAATACAAATCATGAAAGGTTCAAGTTGCTAACCGCGATCACGGAGGTAAAATAAATGAAAACGCTCAAGTGTGTTTCATGCTATCGGGCATTTCATCGAACACCTTGTGTGCATAATAGGAACCAAAAGCATACCCACCACCCCTTGTGAATATTGTGAGCAAATGTGGCTAAGTGCAGCGAGCTGAGTCCTATATATAGGGATGGGCCTTTAGTCCCGGTTCACCTGGACAACCGCGGCTAAAGGCCTTGGGGCCAGCCCGAGGACCTATTCGTCCCGGTTGGTCTGGCCAACCGGGACTAAAGCCCCTCCCCTCCGCCAGCTGTGGGCCGAGCGCGCTGGGCCCAGACTATTGGTCGCGGGTCTCGTCCCGAACCGTGACTAAAGACCCCTATGGTCGCGGGTCCATTATTTTGGGGACTAATGGGGGCGTACCGAAGGCCTATTTTCTACCAGTGAATTGGCGGGATTTTTCCTTCGGGAATTCATACCTCCTTTCGGAGAGTACCACCATGCTTTATAGCTAGTATGCCTCCATGTAATAGTGAGCTAGCTACATGTAATATATAGTATATGCCTCGGATAGTACAACTATGAAATACTACTTAATTTGCGATCTTATGTAATTAATTACATGTGTTATATATATGCACCAAGTTTATATAGGCATCAACTTGATCTTCATGTAGATATTTTATGTATGTAACAAAATGCGTTTCTGGCGCATCGACGCAATCCTCGTACAATGAAACGGTCTGATACGGCCCGTAAACCCTAAACCCCAGATTCTCTGCCGCGGGTTTAGGCCCCAAACCTTTGATACCGGTTCGTGTTACGAACCGGTACCAAAGGTCTCCAGCCCCACGGGCTGCCTCATGCCCACGTGGAGGCGCCTTTCATACCGGTTCGTAAGGAACTTGTACTATAGGTAGGGGGCCTTTAGTGCCGATTAATTAGTACCGGTTGCCCAACCGGTACTAAAGGCCCTCTGGAACCGGTACTGATAGGGCATTTTCCACTAGTGTATATAGTCTCTATGCATTTTTTTTCTTGTCGGCTCTACGGAAATATTGATCAAATTAAGGGTAATCGACATCTCAGCCCCAATCCCCACACAATCTCCAACAATATTTCACTGTCGACGATAAAATCAATGGAGCGCAAGGCGATGCGCTCCGAGCAGTCCCGCAATCGGGGTCTTCTGTCACCCCCAGTAACTGGAAGCTGTACCCATGACGGCGAGGCTGGCGGGTCTCGCGGCACAGTCCATGCGTGGTTGCCACCATTGCTGCCGGATCCAGAGTAGGAAGAAATCGGCAGCCAGACGTCGGACGATGACTTGTCCGGCGTTAAGAATCAGGATGATCTTCTCGTGATTGTAAGCGCAAAATCCATCCGCTCCGAGGAGCGTCGGGCGAAGAAGCGGCACATCGACAATGCGGCTGTGGAGGCATTCAATGCCGATCAGCTGGAGTGCAGCCTCCGCGCGAAGAAGGCGTGGGAGGCCAAGAAGAGGGAGTGAAACCTGGAGGCTTGCCTCATGCCCGAGCTTCACTAGCCAGCATGGCCTCAATGGATTATCCGCAAGTCCAAAGAATATTGATCACATCGGCGCCGCCTGCAATGGAGGCCTAGGGGACATGTGTCTAGAGCCCTTTTGCAAAGATCTAGGGTTAGCCTAGGTACGGTGTGTATGATCAACTCTCTCTAAAATTGATGTATGATCAACTGTATGTCTCTAGAGCTCCATTGATGTATGATCAATTGTCTCAAGAATGATAAACGAGTTTGCTTCTCTCAACTTTGTCACCCCTGAAATTTTGGGCGACGCAAAGTTACATGTTTTAGAGGTTGATCTGATTGCGTATATTCTTCAATCTCCTTCAGTTACACCTTCCCATCGTTTGAACGGCTCTATCTCACAACGGAGACAACTCTGGCACGCCGGCGATGCGGAGCTTCGCCGCCGGAACCGAGGAAGAAGAATACAATGGCGGGCGCGGCTCCATCTTTTACATGGAAAACGATGAGCTGGATAAGTTGTGGATCCCGCGTTGCAAGGATAATGTGTGGGTCCTCTGTTGGGATATGGATGAGTGGTGTGTCTAGCACTTGGTTGAACAAGTGGTGGGTCCCGCTCAGAAAACAGACGACTTCGGCTTACGTAATCCAAAACTCTAACGACAAGTGTTGACTTGTGTCTTGGGTTTAAGCGCTAAAGAGGGGCAGGTCGTGCCTTAGCTACCTGTACGGAAAGAAACGTCGCATGAGACCTATTCGGGCCAACAACATCGTTTTCCTTTCAATACCCATGAAATATGTCGCATATGACCTATTGGCCCGTTAAAAATTGGGTCAAAATATTGCGCAAAACTTTAATAAGTCTTTTCAACTAAATAAATCGATCTTGTTAGAACATTTCTAACGTCGATTGACAGAGAATTAATTTATTCCCTCTAACCCGAGAGAATGTATTCTTTATCACCTAAATTGCATATGCTGTTCAGGTGTAACTCGGAAAATTCAGTTGTAGTTGAAACCTCGTGCGCGAGTATAACCCATGTGCAAGTACAACAATGTATACAAATCAAACGGTCATAGGTTTGACTGAGAATCAGCGAAAGGTATCTTTTTATCACATCGACAATGGGATATCAATCCACACACAAAAAACTTATGTAATCTCTCGTGTATAGAATGAGGTATGTCTTGGCTAATCGAGTAATCGACCTCACCCTTGCCGGCCGCTCCATGCATGATCGAACAATGAATAGATATACCCCTGACGGTCCATCGGATCATTGGAGTGTGTGCATCTTTCTCAGTCTCACGGCAATCACTGAACCGTAGGGAAGGACTCTCGCGTCATCTCCGTTTCTTCTTTGCTGATAAATGATCATCGTGGAGGGAGCACAGTTCTATGTATAACTATATGGAGTCAGACATAAGGTAGTGCTACCCGATGCCTGCCGATGAGCTGTCCAGGCTAAGGACGTGTTTGGTAGCCGGCATGTAACTACTTTTGAGCTGGAGGCAGGCTAGACATGGTCTAGCCGAATGAAAACAACGCCTTAGCAATGTTGTGTGTGTCGTTTGGTACTATGCATTAGAGAATGTGGCATCGGCCGAAAATATGTATTTTGGTTGCATGTTTTGCATTCTCTAATGCAACCATGTTGAGTGTTTGGCTACATGTAAAACTAGGCTATGGTATTTCTTCTCCCATTTGGTGACGTTACCAGCCTAGCACATAAGCATGCGAATACTTCTAATTAGCGGCTAACATAGTCTCATACTCCACGAGAGTGAATAGAACGAGCCCGGCGACATATGAATGCCACGTCAAATCAGTCTCTTATTGGTCAAGCAACATGTGTGGCCACTGCTGATGGGGCTTTTCCCGTATTTGGTAGAAAAAACATATCAGAATACATGTGTGTCAATGTGTGGGCCCCACTTTGTGGAAAGAGAAAATAAAACTGAGTAAATTTTTATTGCTTGAGGCTGCACCAGGGGTGGTGGGTACTACCTCATTGATGCGGTGGCGCAATTCTCCGTTGCATGGACCCTCCTTGATGCATCTCCCCTTTCATCATTGAAGCCGCTGCAGAGAGAAACTTGCATGTGGGATGCAGACAGGAACGCTTGCATCTGAGATGCAGAGGCCGATGACAGCAGAGAAACCAGAAGAAGTGCACGAGCAGCTGATAACCCACAAGTATAGGGGGTGTATCGTAGTATTTTCGATAAATTAGAGTGTCAAACCCAACGAGGATCAGAAGGTGTTGATAAGCAGTTTCGATGAAGGAATAACTGTAAATACTGGAAAACAGATTTGTAGGTTTTTTTATATTGCAGATAAATAAAGTGCGAGTAAATAAAATGCAGTAGTAATAATTGCGGCAGGTGGCCCAATTCTTTCTTCAGCAAAGGACAAGCCGATGAGTTTACTTATGATTAACAAACGTTCGGGAGGATACACGGGAGGTTTCTGTCAAGTGATTTTGTTCCATGCAGCTGAATAATGTTCGGTGTTTTGATAAGTGTTGTGTGGGTGAACCTATACTAATGTACCGTCCCATCCAAGACTAATACATACTTGTGATTATACGCCTTGCAAGCATCTGCAACTATAAGAAAGTAATTAAGAAATAAATCTAAGCACAACTTTAAACTCCGGGATCCTACGCTCCCTCGTGTAATGGTTTCCTAACGGGGGTTTAGGTTTATGTCACTCCAGCAACCCCACAATTAGTATCCAAATACACAATGCATTCCCCTAGGCCCATAAATGGTGAAGTATCATGTAGTCGACGTTCACATGACACCACTAGAAGAATAACACCACAACTTAAATATCAAACATTAAATATTATTCAACATTACTTCACTACTAACAACTTGACTTCTCCCATGTCCTCAAGAACAACATGAACTACTCACAACACATCATATAGATCACGATCAGAGGTGATATAATGGATGATAACAATCTGGTCATAAATTGAAAACACCGATAAATCTCACAAGCATCAACTACTAACAACTAATCCACACCGGGAGAGAGATCTAATGCAAAACAACGATAGAGGCCCCTAATTGTTATAGAGGGATGAAGGTAAATGATGAGGGTGATGGTGCTGGTGGTGAAGACGATGATGATGACGATCTTGATGATGCCCGGAGCGATGACGGTGATGATGGCGGTGATTTCCCCGGCCGATTTCTCCCAGCGAGAGAGCTTTTCTCTCTCGGGTGTTTTCCGCCTCGCAGCGGTGGTAGAATAATTCTTTGAGGATGGAATGAGGCTTAGGGTTCCCTCGGGGTCAGGGGGCCAAAGATGACCCCGGAGGTGGGCCAGGGTGGCCACACCCCTAGGTGGCGCGGCCAGGGGGCACGCCACCCCTAGGAGTGGGCCCCTGGTGGCCCCCCTCCGGCTCTCCTTCTGGCCGAGTTCCTCCTCTGGACTTTTAGGAACCCCCGGATGTCCCCCTTCTTCTTCTGATCTTCTGAAATATGGTATCTCGATAGTGCTTTTTTCCATCAGATTTCTGGTCCCGGTGTTTATTCTCCAAAAATTATAAAACATGCAAAATAAGATAAAATAACATAAGAGATGCATCATAACATGAAATATATCGATGAATAACAAAAAAATTATGATATAAAATAGTGATGCAAAATGGACGTATCAACTTCCCCCAAGCTTAGACCTCGCTTGTCCCCAAGCGAATCTGAACTCAGAAAACATGACCACATGTTTATGGAGTGAAGAGTCGATAAATAAAACACGGACAAGAAGCATCACATTAACCTATGCACCAATCATTACAGACATCAACTTCCTCTCATATAATTTAATTTAACTTGAAACAAGTAAAGGGATTCACAAACAAAGATACAAAAGAGAGAATCAAAATTGGTAATGGCAAACTTCGTTCTTGGTCAGAGAACATTTAATGAAATTATACTTATCTTAGGTGAAGTCTTTTTAACAAGGTTTATAGTGTAGGGATTAACATGTTTAATTATAACAACTCTTTTATAATGATTCATAGCTTTCAAAGTAATATTCATTCAGATAATAAAGCATGTGCTAAACAAATAAGGATAGAAAACATGATTGAATAAATCAACATATACATGAAGTGATCACAACAAATCAAATGCTTGCTGGAGACAGAAGGAAATGGGTTTACTAACTCAACATAAAAGTAAAAGATAGGCCCGTCGCAGAGGGAAGCATTGACCACTCATGTGCTAGACCTTTTATTTTAATAAACAGAGGTATAAAATGCATGACACTCTTCCCATCCATCTTACACAAACCATGGTTAACCGAATCCTCGGGTGCCTGCCAATAATCACAAACCATGGAGGAGTGTCTAAATTTTGAGAGGTGTATATTTATGTCAACGAATGGCAACCAGAAAATACAGTACGTCACAAGCCAACTAGACTCACAAGATCGGTTCCCATAGAAGGACGCAACTGGTATAGAAGGTCATCCCTGTTTCTCTTTTGTTTACACACTTATGCTTTGACTGATAAATCAGGGGCAAAAAGAGTGAAGAGAATTTGTATTATTATTTGGGGCTGGGCACCCCGCTGTCAGCTCTTCTAGCATTTGGATAAGCGGATGAAGCCACTAGTCCAGGTGTGTGAGTCCAGTCAACAAGTGAGATAAAGATTCTCTATTTGCGTCCTCACGAGCTAAAACAGGAACACAAAACAGGAGTAATTTGAAAGTTTTAAAGGTAGCAAATGAGCAGTTTACTTGGAGTGGCGGTGAAATACCACATGTAGGTAGGTATGGTGGACACAATGGGCAAGGTTTTGGGGTTTAAGGTTTGGATGCACGAGAAGTATTCCCTCTCCGTACAGGGTTTTTTGCTAGCAAGGCTGGGTAGCAAGCATAAGAATTGAAGGAAAACAAACAAATATACATATGATGAAACCAATCATGCAACCTTCATTGAAAGCACAAACGATCTTAACTTGTGAATACTAAGTTTATGAGCTAATAGGCAAATTCCTCTTTCTTATACTAGAAACTCAAATTATTATTTCTGCTGACACAAGCTAAGTTTGCCAAAACCAACTAGATTAACTTGATGATCTCTAGAGTGATACCAAGTACTGATAGCTAGCTCAACCATATGACAGAAGTTGAAAACTGAAATAATGTGCATATAAAGTAAATGATGAAACTTCTCATTAATATTTCAAACCGGCAACTAACACCAGCGGATACAATGATAACCAACTAGGGAGAGACACTTCCATGCTGCAAACCATCCTATATGATAACTTCTCTACTCATGATATGACTCTACTGAAAAAGTAAAAAGACGAAAGATAGTGATGTGATACCGCGACACTCCCCCCAAGCTTGGACAAGGCGAGGGGATGTCAAAACCAATGACGAATCAATTCTTCGGTGGTGGTGGTGAATCCTTCTCATCCTCGGTCTTCCAAAGTAGAGGCTCTCCATCCACAAATGACGTCCTTGTGTCCATCATCCTGAAACTAGCAGCAGAGCTTATACGTTTAGACATGTCCTCATACTCACAGTTCTGGTTCTGCACGTCATACAGTTGTGCTTCCAGATCATTAGTGATCTTGGTGAGTGAGAGAATCACCTCCCAAAGCTTCAAATTCTCCCTCTTGTATTCAGTGATCTGTTCTGTCTTTATCCTGTCGATGATCTCCACTTCACGCTCCGCCATCTTCTTGTACCTGAAAACTTCTTGCTCCAGTTCTTCCATCCTAGATTCTAGACTTGCCTCTCCTCTAGGGCCCCAAACATCTTCAATATGCACCTTCCCGTCCTTGAGCAGCAATTCCTTGGGATGCATCTCAACTCGCTCAAGTACAGGTTGACAACAGTCACAAAGAAAATGTCTTTGGGAGATCCAGGAGAAGCCATTGTTGCTCTAGATCTGAAGATGTAATATGGCAGAAACAGCTCGAAACAGAAACACGACGAGAAAAGATATACGGACCTCGGGGGATCCGGGGGATTATATAGCAAAAAGTTTCATAACGAAAGGAAAGACTAGGTCGAAAACGAGTCAGAGAGGGGCTCCGGGGCGCCCACACCATGGGCTGGCGCGGCTAGAGGTGGGCCCGCACCACCCTTTGGTGTGGAGCCTTCGGGCTCCGTCTCCCTCTCGTTTCCGGCTCATAATTTTTCATATTTTCCAAAAACTGTAAAAATATAAGTTGAAAGATGTTTCGCGAACATTTTCTTACCAACATTGTTACCTATTCGAAAACCGAATCTGCAGTTTCTGAAATATGCTTCTTAATAAACTCCTCCGGGATCATGGCTTGAATACAATCAACATTTTCATTATAAGGATCTCTAGAGATATAATGCTTGAGTCTTTGGCCATTCACCACTTGTGAAGAGTTGTCTTCAAGGGAAACAATTTTAATTGCCCCCGAACGATATACCTCTTTGATAACAAAGGGTCCTTCCCATCTCGAGAGTAATTTTCCTGCAAAAAATCTGAGACAATACCTATACAATAGCACTTTCTCACCAACATGAAATTCTCTTTTAATAATTCTCTTATCATGCCACCTTTTAACTTTCTCTTTAAAGAGCTTAGCATTTTCATATGCTTCACTCCTCCATTCATCTAGAGAACTTAAGTCAAGCAGCCTTTTCTCACCAGCAAGTTTAAAATCTCTATTTAGGTCTTTCACTGCCCAATAAGCTTTGTGTTCTAATTCTAGGGGCAAGTGACAAGCTTTTCCATAAACCATTTTATAAGGAGACATGCCCATGGGATTTTTGTAAGCAGTTCTATAAACCCACAAAGCATCATTTAATTTCTTAGCCCATTTTTTTCTAGATTTGTTAACAGTCTTTTGCAAGATAGATTTGATCTCTCTATTTGATAATTCTACTTGCCCACTAGTTTTAGGATGATAGGGTGAAGCAATTCTATGATTAACATCATATTTAGCAAGGGTTTTCATAAAACCACCATGAATAAAATGAGAACCCCCATCAGTCAGAAGATATCTAGGCACACCAAACCTAGGGAAAATAATGCCCTTAAGCATTTTTAAAGAGGTTTTACCATCAGCACTTTTAGTAGGTATAGCTTGTACCCATTTAGTAACATAATCAACAACAACAGCAAGAATATGAGTATAGCCTTTTGAAGGAGGGAAAAGACACATAAAGTCAAAACCCCAACAATCAAACGGTTCAATAACAAGAGAATAATCCATAGGCATTTCATTACGTCTAGAAATATTTCCAACCCTTTGACATTGATCACAAGATAAAACAAATTTTCTAGCATCTTTAAAGAGAGTAGGCCAATAAAAACCTGATTGTAGAACTTTATGTGCAGTTCTATCTCCAGCGTGATGTCCTCCATAAGCACTACTATGATATTTTCTCAATATCTCTTGTTGTTCATTTTCAGGAACACATCTTCTCATAATACTATCAACACCTTATTTATATAAGTGTGGGTCATTCCAAAAATAATGCCTCAAATCATAGAAGAATTTTCTTCTTTGCTGATCTGTAAAGGTAGGAGGAAAATACTTCGAAACAATAAAGTTAGCATACTCAGCATACCATGGACTCTCTTGAGAGCTCACTTTTATTGCAGCTAACTGTTCATTAGGAAAACTATCATTAACAGAATAGGGTCGTCAGGGATATTTTCTAATCTAGACAGATTATCAGCAACAGTATTTTCAGCACCCTTCCTATCCACAATATGTAAATCAAACTCTTGTAAAAGAAGTACCCATCTAATAAGCCTAGGCTTAGCATCTTTCTTTTCCATAAGGTACTTAATAGCAGCATGATCAGTATGAATAGTAACTTTAGAATCAACAATATATTGCCTATATTTATCACAAGCAAAAACTACAACTAGGAACTCTTTCTCAGTGGTAGCATAATTCTTTTGATCAACATCAAGGGTTTTACTAGCATAATGAATAACATTTAACTTCTTATCTACCCGCTGTCCAAGAACAGCACCTACAGCATAATCACTAGCATCACACATAATTTCAAATGGTAAATTCCAATCAGGTGGTTGAACAATACGGGAAGATATGAACTCCTTCTTTAAAATTTCAAAAGCTTCTTTACAATCTTCATCAAAAACAAACGGTACATCTTTTTGAAGAAGATTGGTAAGAGGTTTTGATATTTTGGATAAATCTTTAATAAACATTCTATAGAAACCAACATGACCAAGAATACTACAAATACCTTTAACATCACTGGGATAGGGCATTTTCTCAATAGCTTCAACTTTAGCTCTATCAACCTCAATACCTCTTTCAGAGATTTTATGTCCACGGAAAATTCCTTCATTAACCATAAAATGGCATTTCTCCCAATTAAGAACAAGATTAGTCTCCTTACATCTCTGTAAAACTTTATCAAGATTCAGTAAACAATTGTCAAAATAAGTTCCATAGACAGAAAAATCATCCATGAAAACTTCCACAATTTCTTCACAAAAACCATGAAAGATAGCAGACGTGCATCTTTGAAAGGTAGCAGGAGCATTAAATAAACCAAAAGGCATACGTCTATAAGCATAGGTTCCATAAGGACAAGTGAAAGTTGTTTTCTCTTGATCAAGCTTTTTAACGACAATTTGAGAAAACCCAGAATAACCATCAAGAAAGGAGAAATGAGTTTTCTTAGACAACCTTTCTAACATTTGATCAATAAAAGGCAAAGGATAATGATCTTTCTTAGTGACTTTGTTAACCTTCCTAAAATCAATGCACATCCTATAACCAACCACTACTCTTTGAGGGATGAGTTCATTATTTTCATTTGGCACAACAGTCATCCCTCCTTTCTTACGGACACAATGCACAGGACTAACCCATCTACTATCATCAATAGGATAAATAATGCCAGCATCAAGGAGTTTCAATACCTCATTTCTTACCACATACTTCATCTTAGGATTTAAACGGTGTTGATGCTCAACAACTGGCTTTGCATCAGGTTCAATATTAATAGCATTCTGACAAATAGTAAGGGAAATCCCTTTCAAATCATCAATAGTATAACCAATAGCACCTCTATGTTTCTTCAATATCCCCAATAATCTCTCCTCTTCTTTATCAGAAAGTTGAGAACTAATAATAACAGGATATAATTTCTTATCATCAATATGAGCATATTTAAGATTATCTGGCAAAGGCTTTAAATCAAAAGCATGATCTTCCTTGGGTGGTAATGTTGTACCCAAATCTTCCACAGGTAAATTATGTTTCAGCGTTGCTGGCTGATATAGGAAAATCTCATCAATTTCATTCCTTTCTTCCATAAAGGCATCACTTTCATGGTCTTCCATGTATTGCTGCAAAGGATTGTTAGGAGCAAGAGCAATAGCAGCCAATTGTTCAACTTTATAATTTTGATTAGGCAGTTCAGCTTCATAAGGTGATTTAGCAAATTTGGAGAAATTAAATTCATAAGACCCTCCATCAAACTTTGTAAGAATTTTCTCCTTTTTACAATCAATAATAACACCACAAGTATTTAAGAAATGTTTACCAAATATAATAGGACAAGTATCACTAGCAGAAGTGCCTAATACTAGAAAATCAGCAGGATAATGAGTTTTACCACACAAGACCTCCACATCTCTAACAATACCAATTGGAGAAATAGTTTCCCTATTAGCAAGTTGAATAATCACACCAATGTCTTCAAGTTCACAAGAACCAATTTCATGCATGATTTCTTTATAAAGCTCATAAGGAATATCACTAGAACTAGCACCAATTTCACATAAACCATAATAACAATGATCACCTATCCTAGCAGATAGCATAGGAACACTGGGTTTCCTAGGTTTACTAGGATGAAAAACAATATTAGAAGCATGTTCACAAAATATAATGTGTCACTCTTCTACATTTTCAGAAACAATGTCCTTTACTATTGCTACTGTAGGTTCTACAGTTATTTGTTCCTCAGGTTCTACAGGTTTCCTTGCACTTTTGTTAACCACACTAGCTAACATAGAGTGTTATTTTACCTTAGCAGGGAAAGGCATTTTCTCAATATAAGGTTCAGGAACAATAGAATCAACAGTATGAACTTCTATATCTCTAGCAGGAACACAATTAATAGTATCTTTATAAGGTGCATGGTACTTGTCCCATTCCTTTTTAGGAATATCAAAGTAAGAAGCAAAATCCTTACATAAGTTTGCAACAAATTGAGAATCAAGAGCATAAGCAGTACTAACATTATGAAAATCATCGGATTCCATACAAGTTTTAATGCATACATAATCATAATTTATACCTGACTTTATACCTTTGTCATTCTCCCATGCTTCAGTGTTTTCTTGAATATGGTCAAGGAGATCCCATTTAGCTTCATCATTCATACGTGTAAATGATCCAGAACAAGAAGCATCCAATAAATCCTTATCATGAATAGGAAGCCTTGCATAGAAATTATTAATAACGATATTAATAGGGAGCTCATGAATGGGGCATTTGAGCATTAGTAACTTCAATCTCCCCCATGCTTGGGCAATACTCTCTTCGTCATGAGGCCAAAAATTATATATATAATTCCGATCTCTATGGATTTCACTTGGAGGATAGAATTTAGAATAAAAGAGAGGTACAATTTCCTCCCATTTAATAGTCTGGCTATTTTTCAGCAGCTTGAACCATTCAGAGGCTCGGCCTGTCAATGATATAGAGAATAATTTCCTCTTCACTTGGCTCATTGTAATACCTGCACACTTGAACAACTCGCATAATTCATGTAAAAAGAGCAAATGATCACCAGGATGGACATTTCCATCACCTGAATAGTAGCACTAGTAGGGAATGGCTTATAGCCACCACCATACCGCTGGCGAACTAGAATGGCTGTTGCCCAGCGCTAATAGTGTTGGCGAACAACTATGCCTGTTCGCCAGCACTACCGCTGGCGAACAACCACCCTTGTTCGCCAGCGGTATGCCTGGGCCCCACCTGCGCGCGATTTGAAATGGTAGCGCCGCTGCCTTATTTTACCGCTGGCGAACGGCCTGTATTGTTCGCCAGCGCTACTCCCACAACCGCTGGCGAACAGATGCTTCTGTTCGCCAGCGCTAAGATGTGGGCCCAGCACGCATCTTAGCGCTGGCGAACAGAAGCATCTGTTCGCCAGCGGTAGTCCGCAGATATTGCCACAAAGTGGCACCCCCACCTACCCACTTTCCCCTCCACTCTCTCTTCTTCACCTTGTTCCCTCTTCTCTCTCTAGCTCGAAATTATGCCAATTTCTTCACCCTCCTACCTTATTTTGAACCAACTAAATTTATTTTAGTTGGTATATATATGTTTATCTCCCTCCTAACATCATTTCTACCCCAAATTTTCCCTCCCTAGCCATCTAGATCTAGAATTAACCCCTTTCTCTCCAAAGCTCCAAATTTCTCCGGATATCATCGTGTGGGCATCTATTCATTTGAGGTGTGATGAATGATAATATATAATTAAATGAGTTTGTATATAAATTTTGTCCGGATACACGCGATATGCAATATGTGTGAAATTTCACCGGATTCAACAATGGTCGTGTGATGGAGACGATAAATGCATGTGTGCGCAATTTGTTGTGGAATGAAATTGAGTAGCCAACTATCGCCGGAATGTTGATTCATTTCCGTCTCGGCATAGTTTGGCACTCCTCTAACCTCCAATTTGTAGGAAGGTCATGCCGATTTTTTTCCGTGAATATCGCAATATATATATATATTATGTTTGGTTCTAATATTAATTATATCGGCGCGCGCTCTCGTGCAGGCGACATATAATGGTGGTCGTTAAGAGTGAACGTGTCGTGAATAGTTACTTGAGACACGCGACAGAAGACATGTTACAAAATGGCCGCAAGGAGATACGATGTCCATGTCGAAAGTGCAAACTAGGGGGCTTGCTCAATCCCTTTACCGGAGACTTGCTCAGTCACCTCCTAAGGTATGGTTTCATGGATGGGTATAACAGTCAGTGGGTAAGTGATGATGAAGATGATGAAGTCCATGGGGCGGCGGCGGTAGGAAATGATGTGCAACAGGACAATAGCAACGATCGAATAGAACTACAGCAGGACCAACTACAGCAGGACCAAGATCAGCCTTATGACCCAGCACATGATCATGGAGAAGATGTTGAACAAGACGTGGAAGAAGATCACGAGGACACAGGGACACCCCTAACGGAAGTTGTGCGTGACCCTCATCTGAAAGAACTGCTCTTGAGAAAGACGACTAACTCGATATCTGCTGCTAGAGAGCAATCGAAGCTGGCGCAACTAGAGATAGACTCGAAGACACCGTTGTATGCAGGCTGCGGTCCGGGAGAGTCCCGCCTGAGAGTGGCCCTCGATGTTCTGCAGATGAAGGCGAGATACAAATGGAGCGACATAAGCGTCGATGCAAGCCTGCAATACTGGCACGATGTCCTTCCAGAGGGCAACACTTGTCCTAAAAGTTGCGACGAGGCCAAGAAAGTCGTGCCCTTTGATTTACCTCACGAAAAATACCATGTGTGCATCAACGATTGCTACATTTATCGGAAAGAGGACGCGAACAAAACCATTTGTCCAGTTTGCAGCGCCGCTCGATACAAGAAAGGGAAGAAGAAAGCTCCTCGGAAAGTTGTGTGGTACTTTCCGCTCATTCCCCGTCTGCAACGGTATTTCGCGGACCGCAAGGAAGCAGAGCTCATGCGCTGGCACGCGAAAAGGAGGAATAAAGTTTTGAAAGATCCAAATCGAAGTGAAAAAGTAATTTTGACACATCCTTCAGATGCAAGTCAATGGAAAGCAATTGACTGTGAATATCCAACGTTCGGGGCGGAGGCAAGGAACATCAGGTTGGGTGTGAGCACCGACGGACTCAATCCGTTTGGCAACCAGAGCAGCACCCATAGCACCTGGCCCGTGTTTGTATGGATGTACAACATCCCTCCCTGGTTGTGCATGAAGAGGAAGTATATTCACATGAGTATGCTAATTCAAGGGCCGAAACAACCAGGCAACGACATAAATCTATACCTGAAGCTGCTTAAAGATGAGCTGGAAACGCTATGGGCCGAGGAAGGGGTGAACACATGGGACGCCTTCGGTGAACAATATTTCCCAATGAGAGCTGTCTTACTCTGTACGGTTCACGACCTACTAGGCTACGGATATGTGGCGGGCCAGGTGTGCCACGGACATAACGGTTGCGTGAGGTGCATGGATGACCCCACGTTTATGCAACTTCCGAAAGATCCTGGGTCTTCGAAAACAGTTTTCGTTGGCCATCGAAGGTGGCTACCCAACAAAGACCCGTGGAGAAGGCGAGGAGACCTTTTTAACGGTGAGGATGAGCTCCGTGGACCTCCACGTAAGAGGTGCGGCGAAGAAATCTACAATTTGCTGAATGATTGGAAGGAATGCCCAGAGCCTGGAAAGAAGCAAAAGGCGCCAAAACCGCTTCTGGATGTATGGAAGACGAGGTCGGTGTTTTGGGACTTGCCATACTGGCCCTTTCTCGATACGCCTCACTGCCTTGATCTGATGCATATCACGAAGAATGTGTTTGAAAGTTTGTTTGGCACGCTGCTCAACATGCCGGAGAGGACCAAAGACGGGGTGAAAGCAAGAAACGACCTGAAATATTTTGGTATTAGGGTAGATCTTCAGGGGGGACGCCCGGATGATGACGACGGCGATCAATCGTGTGATGAGGAGACGGATGGTCGCAAGGCCAAAAGGGTTAAGAGGAATGACTATTACTGCCCCCCCTCCTGCTTCACTCTTAGTCCGGACGAGATCACAAAATTGATGATGTGCCTTCTCGGAGTCAAAGTCCCTAGCGGTTACTCAGGGCTAATAAGCAGATTCCTCGACGCGCAGAAACAAAAGTTTAGCGGGATGAAGTCTCATGACTGTTACGTGATGATGACGCAGATACTTCCGGTTGCGATCCGCGGAATAATGGACAAACACGTCCGGGAAACCCTGTTTGGCCTCTGTAACTTCTTCGACGTTATATCTCGAAAGTCGATCACGGGGAAGCAGATCTCAAGGCTGCAGGAAGAGATTGTCGTGATACTATGCGAGCTTGAGATGTACTTTCCACCATCATTCTTTGACATATGTGTTCATCTGTTGGTCCATATCGTGGACGATATCATCCATCTCGGGCCGTTGTTCCTGCACAACATGATGCCGTTTGAAAGGATGAATGGGGTCATCAAAGGATATGTTCGCAACAGAGCTCGTCCGGACGGAAGCATCGTTCAGGGCTTTCTCACCGAAGAGTGCATCTCTTTCTGCACGAATCATATGGACGTGGAGGACCCAGTTGGTCTGCCCAGAAACAAGCACATTGGCAAGCTCGATGGAGTAGGTCACAAAAATGGACGTAGAGAAGTGCATGTGGATCGGGCTTGTCGACGCACCGACTTTAACAGGGCAAACTTAGTAGCTCTCCAACACATTGACATGGTCGATACTTGGGTGGAAAAACACAAGAGCTCGATTATGAAAAAGTACAGTGAACAAGGCAAGCGGAGGACCGAAGGAGAAATAATCAGAGAGCATAACTCCACTTTCTTGCGTTGGTTTAAAGATGTGATCGTCGCTAATCCACCGCCAAGGGATTGTGCGAAAAATAAACTATTGTACGCCTTGGCACATGGCCCAGCTCCCAACCTAGCGACGTTTCAAGCATATGATATCAACGGGTTCACTTTCTACACAGAGGAGAAAGACAAAACTTCCGATTATCAAAACTCAGGGGTAACGATGGAATCCTACACCGGTGACAAAAAGTTAAGATACTACGGAAGGATCGAGGAGATATGGGAGCTTAACTACTCTGGAGAGAAGGTGCCTATGTTCCGCGTCAGATGGGCTAGGATGTCGACCGTCAGGAAAGAAGACCAATACTTTACAACCATGGTTATTCCCGAAGCCGGAACCTCATCAAGCGCGAATGTCACAGCGCAAAATGAGCCATGGGTATTGGCTAAGCATGTGTCACAATGCTTCTTCATAACAGACCCCGCAAGGCCTAGCCGTGTTGTCGTGAGGAGAGGGAAAAGAAATATCATCGGAATGGATGGAGTCGTTGATGAGGACGAGTTCGACACGTTCGGCGACCCAAATATTGACGATGATCAAGAAGATGATGATGATAGTCATGCAACATACACAACAAGAAGAAGCAGAACTACGCTACCTAGGCATGGTCTTCCATTCATAAGAAGAAGTCATAATGTGGGGTTAAATTATGCAACTGCGACCAAAAAAGGCAAAAAAATCAAACACTGATGAGAAACTATGTATATATTTTGTCAGTTGTATATGCATGGATCAACTGGTCTGATGTGCACTTATTACAAATTTAATGTACCTTGTTCTTTATTTCAAATGTGTGGACTTATATTATTTGAAACATAAAGGAAACCAAATAGAAAAATGAAGGAAAATAATGGAAAACAACTAAAACCAAATTAATTTGTAATGTGTTTGAATTATTATAAATGAAATGTATTTGAATAATGTAAACAAATAAAGAAAACAAAATAAAACATTATTATTTGTAATTTGTTTGAAATTAATTTGTAATGTGTTTGAATTATTATAAATGAAATGTATTTGAATAATTTAAACAAATAAAGAAAACAAAATAAAACATTATTATTTGTAATTTGTTTGAAATTAATTTGTAATGTGTTTGAATTATTATAAATGAAATGTATTTGAATAATTTAAACAAATAAAGAAAACAAAATAAAACATTATTATTTGTAATTTGTTTGAAATTAATTTGTAATGTGTTTGAATTATTATAAATGAAATGTATTTGAATAATTTAAACAAATAAAGAAAACAAAATAAAACATTATTATTTGTAATTTGTTTGAAATTAATTTGTAATGTGTTTGAATTATTATAAATGAAATGTATTTGAATAATTTAAACAAATAAAGAAAACAAAATAAAACATTATTATTTGTAATTTGTTTGAAATTAATTTGTAATGTGTTTGAATTATTATAAATGAAATGTATTTGAATAATTTAAACAAATAAAGAAAACAAAATAAAACATTATTATTTGTAATTTGTTTGAAATTAATTTGTAATGTGTTTGAATTATTATAAATGAAATGTATTTGAATAATTTAAACAAATAAAGAAAACAAAATAAAACATTATTATTTGTAATTTGTTTGAAATTAATTTGTAATGTGTTTGAATTATTATAAATGAAATGTATTTGAATAATTTAAACAAATAAAGAAAACAAAATAAAACATTATTATTTGTAATTTGTTTGAAATTAATTTGTAATGTGTTTGAATTATTATAAATGAAATGTATTTGAATAATTTAAACAAATAAAGAAAACAAAATAAAACATTATTATTTGTAATTTGTTTGAAATTAATTTGTAATGTGTTTGAATTATTATAAATGAAATGTATTTGAATAATTTAAACAAATAAAGAAAACAAAATAAAACATTATTATTTGTAATTTGTTTGAAATTAATTTGTAATGTGTTTGAATTATTATAAATGAAATGTATTTGAATAATTTAAACAAATAAAGAAAACAAAATAAAACATTATTATTTGTAATTTGTTTGAAATTAATTTGTAATGTGTTTGAATTATTATAAATGAAATGTATTTGAATAATTTAAACAAATAAAGAAAACAAAATAAAACATTATTATTTGTAATTTGTTTGAAATTAATTTGTAATGTGTTTGAATTATTATAAATGAAATGTATTTGAATAATTTAAACAAATAAAGAAAACAAAATAAAACATTATTATTTGTAATTTGTTTGAAATTAATTTGTAATGTGTTTGAATTATTATAAATGAAATGTATTTGAATAATTTAAACAAATAAAGAAAACAAAATAAAACATTATTATTTGTAATTTGTTTGAAATTAATTTGTAATGTGTTTGAATTATTATAAATGAAATGTATTTGAATAATTTAAACAAATAAAGAAAACAAAATAAAACATTATTATTTGTAATTTGTTTGAAATTAATTTGTAATGTGTTTGAATTATTATAAATGAAATGTATTTGAATAATTTAAATAAATAAAGAAAACAAAATAAAACATAAGTAAACAAAAATAAATCAATTCAAAGAAATAATCAAAAATAAATCAGTAATGTTTCTCAAAGAAAAACTAATAAAAGATAATACATTAAATAAATTCAAAGAAAAATAAAAAGGTATCGCTGGCGAACAGAGCTGCTGGTTCGCCAGCGCTATGTTACCGCTGGCGAACCAAACCTTGTTCGCCAGCGGTAAGATAGCGCTGGCGAACCAGCAGCTCTGTTCGCCAGCAGTCGTGTCGAACAGTTACTTACGCGTGGGCCCCCCACCTTCTCCCTACAGAGAGCACGCACAGGCACAACACTTAGCCGTTTCCGCGAACCCGACGATCGACGACGTGCGCGACGCCCACTGCCGGCCAACTGCGATCACCGCCGCCGTTCCACGCGCCGCCAGTCACCGGCGAGCATCCCCGGCCGTTCCACGCGCCTCCACTTCCTCTCCCACCCCCACTGCCCCACCCTCCACCCCCACTGCCACTCCACCCCCACAGCTGCCCGCCACCGTCCTCTCCGGCCACCCCTCCCTCTCTCCGGCTTCCCCTCCCTCTCTCCGGCTTCCCCTCCCTCTCTCCGGCTTCCCCTACCCTCCTCGGCCTCACTGCTGCGCCGAGGGGGACTAGGAACTGCTTGCTCCTCCCCTACTCGACCCTGCCTGCAAGGTGTTCGACCGATTGCTCACAGGTAAAATTTTGTCCATTTTTGTCTAGTTTGTGCTCTGAGTGTGTGTGTGTTGTGTGATTACTGATGAATATGGATACTCAGTAGAACATACAAGTTTATGGCTGCCTGTTTGTTAGCATCTATATAGGCATTGCTGTAGTGTCAGAAACTGCAGAATTTTGATGTGATCTATACTGGTCTGCTCATCTCTGTCTGTTCTGGTTGAAATTTTGATCTGCATGATGTTTTGTGTCAGAACAATTCCATCAGTTCATCTTCCTTGAGTTGAGACTGCAGGTCGTGTAGATAAAATTCAGGTTCAAAGATGATTGATGTTTAAATCATGCCTGCTTAAATCCCAGCTGAATGCCAACTGTAAGATATGCAATAGGTACGCGTTCCCCTAAATCATCTAAAATGGTGAGAATTCATCTATATTAACTACGCAGTATAGATATGCTGAAAAAAAGATAATCAGTTTGTCGCCCATTTTCCCATGTAAGATATCTATAAATCATAGCATTTTGACTGGGGATAGTAGATAAGAAAATTTATGTTCTGAAATTATCTAAATGTGAGTTACCATGGTCTTTGCTCTTACTGATAGGAAAAATCATTTCGGCAGAACTGCTGCTTTCTCTGACAGTTAATTCCAACTGTAACGGGGCTAAAAGCATTTCGTTGCAGCTCATCTGCTTACAGATTTTTGTGTTTATCTTATTAAGATCAAAGTACAGTGCCATATTTTTCTTAGATACATTTAGAAAGTCTCTTTATTCTCATGAAAAAAAGTCTGCCTGCGATTAAGCTACCTGCTGCTACCTGTTGCTTTGGCCTGAGATACATGTGATGTGGATATAAGTTCTGACGAACAGACAAAGGACTGGAATTCTTAGGCGTGCAAATATTGTATTCATGTATCTGGGTTAGCTTTGCATGGTAATTTATAGTACACCTCAATTTATAGTACCCTGAAGCCATCAACAGACAAAGGACCAATGGTTGCACACAGTCAGTGGTCGCTATAGTAATTATTTTACCATCACCACTATGAAGTCGATCCTATTTGCATGATTGCCTGACAGGTTTGAGTTATTTCGTGGTATCTCTGCTGTGTGCAACCCTGTTGTTTGTAGTCATCGAGTCAGACTGTTTGTTTTTTGCTTGTGGGTACCAGTAGTAGACATCGTCATTGATCACTTGGTTTATACATGGATGTTTTATTCATTCACTTGGGTTCAGCCACAACTTGACTTGCATACTGCCAAAGGAATTAAAAAGCAAACAAAATTTGTCACAGCTCGAATACTGCCAATTGCTTCAGCCACAACTTGACTTGCATGTTCATACATTTCCTGTAGCAATCATTAGTTGTAGGAGCCAAGTTTCTTTTCCAGTACTTATATACTGAGGTGTTTCTACCGAATTTGCTATTTTTTTGTTCTGATGAGAACATCATTGCACTTGTTTTTATTCTGATTGCCTAGTTTTGGATTTCTGGCCAATGATGATAAATATTCACCGATGCACCAAATTATCCTTTGATTTTGTTGTTTTTGGCCACCTGATGCTCCTCCTTGCTGAGATATGGCGTGGTGATGATGGATGGTGGTGATGGATGGTGGTGATGGATGGTGGTGATGGATGTGCCCACCTTCGTGTGGATGACGATGATAATATGAGGGGTGGGATCTATTATATGAGGGGTGGGATTTTATGTGCAGGTACCCCACGTGAGTCCCAATTTTGCTGGAATGTTGATTAATTTCCGTTCCGGCAAATTTGGGTACTCCATTTGTGATATTTTTAGCAAAGGTCATGCCGAAATTTTCCGTGAATTTTGGCATGATCTTTGCTAAAAATATCACAACTTAGAGTGCCCGAGAAATTTGGACTCATATGGGGTACATCGTCTAAATTGTAGGATTTGTTGAACTTATTTCGGGTTTTCTCTCCTTCCTTAGATATGGCTCACAACGACGAGGCGGGTGGTTCTGGTCTCGGACACGGCGGAGACAACGACGATGCGTGGCTTTCCATGCTAAGCGCGGGAGGCGGACCCGTAGATCCGCACCCGGATCTAGAGATGGAGGGCGACGATGCAGACGACGAGATGGACGAAACCGTTCGCCAGGAGCTAGAGCCACACAACGATACATCGGGCGCAGAAGGTGATCAAACCGGTAGTGGCACCGGGGATACCGCCTCCGGTAGCGAGGCGGCGGCTAGGCGCAAAGAGAGGCGACACAACATGCTCGCCACCATGCGGGAAGAGTTCACGGAAGTGGACCCCAGCGGTGCTCCCATCGAGCCGGAGAGTTATGCCAAGGGCTATGGAAACCAGATAGGCTGCATAGCTCGAGACTTCGGCAACGTTAACATGGAGCACATCAAAGCTAAAGAAAACACGGCTCATGCCGCCCTGCTGATTGAGAAGCTGCACACAAGGTATAAATTCCCGGATCCTTACGACAACCAGGACCTGAAGAAGAATCTGGTCAACTCCTTAGCACTGAACAAGTTCGCCAAAGCGTTTACGACTTGGAGATCCAGTTTGCGGCAGATGCTTGCGAAGGGTAAGGATTTTGATGAGATCCATAAGATGTGGCCCTCCATTTCCGAGGAAGACTTGGCCCAATTCAAGATCGACGAACTCAAACCGGAAAGGATTGCGCTGACTAAATGGGGGAAAGAACAGCGAAAAAAGAACATTGGCCCTCACAATCTCGGAAGCCGGGGTTACCTTGGGAAGCAGAAAGTATGGGCCAAGGAGGATTCGAAGAGAGAAGGGCCGAACCCGTTTGACAAGATCACCGACCCGCAGGTGAGAAATTTTGTCAGGGCCCATTACAGGGAAGATCCCAAAAAGCCCGGCGATCTTGTGTTGAACGAGAAGGTCAAGCTGCTCGAGGATAAGTATATCGAGGAACAAGAAAAAGAACGCCTATCTCAATCTGACGGGGGGTCCTCGGCGACGACGAACAAGGACCCGTATGACACCCCTTTCATTAGGGCGCTTAACGCGATGAAGGGAGTGCCCCTTGACAAGAAGCCGAATCGTAGCCATGTGCATGGCCTCGGAAAGGGTCATCGGCATGCGCAATACTACCCCGACACCAGGGAAAAGCGCAAGGAGCGGAACAAGGGCCCGGAGAAGACGGTCGACGAGCTTGTGAACGAGAGGCTCAATGAGCTCCTCCCTACCATCTGTTCGACCGTCGCTCAGTCCTTAGCGCCGTGGATGCTAGGTGGAGGACAAGGGCCGCTCCCGCAGATAAACGTAGCCCAAATTGTGCAGCCAGCGCCGCAGAACGCGGCCCCCGTCGTGGCGCCGCAGAACCCGGCCCCCGTCGTGGCGCCGCAGAACGCGGCCCCCGTCGTGGCGTCTGCTGCGCGGAACGAGCCGACCCCCAACCCTCAGCCGGAAGGTCGCAAAGATCCGTCGCCGCCCCGCCACATCTCATCAACGCCGCCGCCGACACTTAGCGGTCCATCCCCCTTGTCCGAGCTCAATGCCCTCACGGTAATTCAACGTGCACTGCTTAATTATATATTATGACTTGATTCGTGACGGCATCAGTCTCTAACAACGATCGCGCGACGTTTCGCAGGCCGACGAGACGGGATGCACATTGCTCCTTAATGTGAACGGCGAGTTAAAGGACGTCGCCAAAGGAAAAATCATCACACCTCTGAACCGCGTATCCCACGGCGTTCGTATGCCCGAGGACGTGTTCAGAGTGACATTAAGTCGGGTGCTCCCTGGTTGCGGTGCTCTCGATCCTCCGAACCAACCACCCGCAGCCGACAGCGAGTTGAACCTGGAGCAATGCTTGGTTTGGCCATTGACCTGGCCGAAATCACTAATTCGTTTGGAAAGTACTCCTGCCAACACTCCAACACCGGTCCAGGGGTCGGGGCACCCGAGCCAACACAAGGATTTCTCACCTGCAAAGTCCGTGCAGCACGACGACGACGAAGATGAGAACCCGAATGACTACCTCGTCGACGATCCTTACGAGGGGGCGCCCGGCCTGGATGATCTTGATCAACTTCTCTTGCCAGCGGAGGAGGCGGATAAATATCGATGCACAAAGCGTCTTTTCTCTTCTCAAGAGCCGGCAGTCCCCGAGCAAGAAGTCATCAGCCAGGATGCCCTCAAAGAGGCGGTAGCTGATGTATTTCATAAGACTCAGCCTAACATCAAGTATGCACGGAAAAGAACTAAGAAGGCTCCTGCCGTTGCATCGATGAGCCAACCGGTGGAGGGGACCAAGTCTAAGCCGCAGACAGGACGTGTATTGGATAGGATACCCATAACCGACTGGCATCAGATCCATGAGTTGGGGAAACCGATGCTTCCGCCGAGGTTGGTCGCCTTGCTGACAGGTGATATGCGTAGCGTCCATGACGGTGTACTATATATGGAGGAGGTGCTTCTCAAAGAGAAAAATCCAACGCTGCCGGTTTTGGTCGCAAAGGTGCCATCTACGGCGGGATTTGTCACTGAAGGCAACGCAAACAAGATCATCATTAGATTTGACGACATTTTCCGGATGTTCCACATGAAAGCACTCCACTCGTCAATCGTCCGTCTGTTTACGCTCAGCTTGGCGCATCAGCTATCCGTAGAGAATGTCAGAAACATCGGGCTAGCAGACCCCTACTACATGCACGACATGTACTTGAACAACCCCAAGGGTAGGGCAAAAGCGACAAAGTACCTCGAACAAGTGTTGCTCACTAACCATATGCACAAGAGGATCACCCTCGTGCCCTACTTTCCTGAGTAAGTTATATTTCCCATCTTTACATAAGTTCGCGCATATACAATTTTTGAGGATTATATATATGGACTCTCCTGTTTTGCGCAGAAACAAATACGGCACCCTCATCATGCTCTACCCGAGAGACGCGCACGCAGTATATCTCGACTCCGGGAGTACGATGAAGGAGAAGAACTACACCCTCATCAAGTCTGTTCTCAATGATGCTATGGATGGCTACATCAGGGGGGAAGGATTCTGCGACAGGAAGAAACAAATTAAAGGAAAATATGTGTTCAGACACAGAACAGAGTTTCCCTGCCCCAAGCAGGCGCCAGGCGGCCAAATGGAGGCATGGTACCTCATCCAACACATGACGGAGATCGTGAAGGACCAACATAGTCTGCAATACATGTCTGCTGTGGACAAATGGTCTCGCAGCATCGTGGAATGGTCTGATGCTGAGTACAGACAAAACTTTGGTCGCATCCAGCGCAAGATCTGCACAATCATCTATAAGGATGTAGTAACTTCAGGATCTACCTTCCACTGGAACGGTACCCCACCATCTAACAATGAGTTGCGACAATATGTGCTAGAGCAGACTGACGAGAGACCATTCAACTCGTTAGAAGGTGCTCTTCCGTTCCCGCCGGAGAAGAAACAGAAGATCACAACATCGAGGAAGAAATGATCGACGGTATGTATTCGATTCGTTACGAATTGCTCCTAATAAGAACTTGTGATTTCCTTTGCCGGTCTAATGCTTTTATCTTGGTCTACAGAGAGATGAAGAAGTGGACGGCGCGCTAGCCCTAGCGAAAGATCGCAAGCGGAGGCGGAAGCTAAAGCGGAGGCGGACCGTATATCTAGCTAGTCTTCTTTGCGATTGATCTCTATATCGCGCGTACGTTGCATAGATATGTAGTAGTCATACCTTTGTAATCGTTGAACTAATTAGATGGCTATATTTTGGGTTCGAAATCTTCCGACATATTATTGAGATCAATGTGTTGTATTCGTACTTATGAGAATTGGATATGGATGCATATGTATAGATGTGTTAATATCGTTATCGATGTGTTAAATTCGTTATGGATGGATGCATATGTATCTATGATTTATCGATGTGCTATCAGTGATTTATATGTGTGAAAGTTTATAAATTATAGAATTTGAATGTATTTGGACCTGGGAATATATACAGAATCAGAATATATAAACTGTTATACAAAAAAAAAGAAAAAATACAAACCTGTGAAACTTACCACTGGCGAACACAGTACCTACCCCTGGCGAACTGTACCACTGGCGAACACCCTGACTACCGCTGGCGAACCAGTAGCGCTGGCGAACAGCGGAGCTACCGCTGGCGAACATAGCGCTGGCGAACAAGGCCTTGTTCGCCAGCGGTAACCTGCACTACCGCTGGCGAACTCTTGTTCGCCAGCGGTAACCTGCTACCACTGGCGTTGTACCGCTGGCGAACAAGAGTTCGCCAGCGGTAGCTGATATTTGTTCGTCACTGGTAGCCCTTTCCCTACTAGTGTAGTTATCTATAACATGTTTAACAATCTTTATAGGTATTTTATAAGGATCCAAATCATCATGCAGTGGGTCACTTACTACCCTAGCAGTGGCAACAGTGCCCACAAATAAGGACTAAAAAGTAGTTCCAAACATAGGGTAATAAGGCAGTAAACAGAAATAAAAACAACACTTACAGCAGAAGCTTCCTTTATCAATTCCACTTCCCAATAGCGATTCACTCCCCGGCAACGGCTCCAAAAATAGTCTTGATGACCCACACGTATAGGGGGTGTATCGTAGTATTTTCGATAAATTAGAGTGTCGAACCCAACGAGGAGCAGAAGGTGTTGACAAGCAGTTTCGATGAAGGAATAACTGTAAATATTGGAAAACTGATTTGTAGGTTTTTTTTAATATTGCAGATAAATAAAGTGCGAGTAAATAAAATGCAACAGTAATAATTGCAGCAGGTGGCCCAATCCTTTCGTCAGCAAAGTACAAGCCGGTGAGTTTACTTATGATTAACAAACGTTCTCTAGGACACACGGGAGGTTTCTGTCAACTGCTTTTGTTCCATGCAGCGGAATAATGTTCGGTGTTTTGATAAGTGTTGTGTGGGTGAACCTATGCTAATGTACCGTCCCATCCAAGACTAATACATACTTGTGATTATACCCCTTGCAAGCATCCGCAACTACAAGAAAGTAATTAAGAAATAAATCTAACCACAGCTTTAAACTCCGGGATCCTACGCTCCCTCGTGTAATGGTTTCCTAACAGGGGTTTATGTTTCTGTCACTCCGGCAACCCCCCAATTAGTAGCCAAATACACGATGCATTCCCCTAGGCCCATAAATGGTGAAGTATCATGTAGTCGACGTTCACATGACACCACTAGAAGAATAACACCACAACTTAAATATCAAACATTAAATATTATTCAACATTACTTCACTTGTCGTGGGATAATCACGGCAGATGTTACCAGGGGTAACTGATCTTGGGGCAAGTCGACACAGGCGTTCGGGAGAGGGTTTAGCTCAAGGGAAGACATGGTACAACTTGATCTGACAGCCGGCAATCGAAGTCGCCGGATCTCTATTCTCGATACCATAACTCGATTAGGGTTTACACTGGATACTTGATACCACGCGATATTGCTAGGGTTCTTAGATCTCTCCCTCAATCTATACCCGGGGGTCGGTTTATATAGTACCCGTACCCCCTAACTTACTTTACAAGGCACACCCGGGTCCTACCCATACACGGCGTGCTAACCCTAATTTTCCTTTACAATATCCATAATCCGGGCCATTAGGCCCACGAGCCTGGGCCTCCACGAGCATCTTTACCACAGCCGGATCCTGTATACCATCCTTTGGGCCGGGTTATTCCCCGGAGCCTGGCATACCGGGTTAGCATCCCCCTGTCAGTAGTCCCCAGAATAGCCTGGGCTTCACGGATCTCCTTGAAGCGCTTGCTATTCCTGAAAAGATATCAATCACACGGGCACATGGAAACCGGGTTAAGATGTTTCAACATTCAGCTAGGCCTTGCTCCTTGGTGGCCATGCGATAATTCAGGTTTTTCCCTCCAAACACCTTGGTTCAAACTTCTGGGTCCAAATCATAGTAGCAACGCCAAGATCCTATGCTTGACAGTTTATCCCATCATCGCGGGACGAATCCCCTTCTTTCTTTATCCGGATGCTTTACTCAATACTGGGCGCATATCTCGCAGGAACTTTAAATAAATAGCCGTTTTACCCCCACAATTCCCGGCCTCCACTCACCGAACCGGGCTTATCCAGTCGCACTATAAAAAAGCTCCTTAGGAGTGACTCGAACCCTAACGGCTCATTTCCCCCACTCCATTCCTTTCTCCCTTTGAGCTCTCTTTCTTCCTGAGCGCCACCACGGACCTTCCACGCACGTCACCGGAACCCATTGCCCGAAGGCTACGCTCCGCCACCGGTCACTCCGCGCCGCCGCCAAGATCCGCCGGCGAATTCTCATCCGGCCCACCAAGAACCGCGAAAGGACACCAGGCCTGCGCCATCTGCCTCCGCAAGGCCTCCCTCGGATCTCCTCCGGTAAGCCTTTTGCGTTCATCAACTTTCCCTCGCAACCTCTGATTTTTTTCCTCAGATTAGATCTAGATCCGTCCGCCTCAGATTTCTTGGCTAGACCGGATTAGGCTACCCATAGTCTCTTTTAGTTCGCACAAAGGATAAAGCGCATACTCCAACCAACTCGCCTACTGCCCACAATCATTACCCTCGCCACAAATTTGAAAATAAAACTTCCAATCTAGGCTCGTACTGCCCAAGATTTCCGCCTCTGCATCAGTCACTCGGCTGGACTGCTTCTTTTTAATCCCCTTTATTCACGTTTGGCGCTTAAGCCACTGCCCATTGTTTTCAAAAAGCTTCTTTACCATTTAGACCCCATAAATTTCTCCATAATACGCGATACCCGTAACTTCCGAGCTTGATTCTACGGGCTAACACCCGGATCTCCTGCCATACCTCAATACCATCCGGCTGATACTTGACCGTTTCGTAACTTCCATGTCTTAATCTTCTTCTTATTTGGTGCCTCACAGGTCAACCACATGGCTCCCAGGAAACAGGTGAAAACCCCAAGCAAGGCTAAAGCCACCAACACCATTTCCGCCAACTGGGGGCGGTCTATGGTCACGAAGGCCAAGTTGGAGGAGCTAGTGGAGCTGGGAGTTCTCCCTCCTCAGGAGAATATCCAATGGAGGGTGCCGGGTAAGGAGACCCGGCCCACCCCTACAAAAGACGAGGTAATCTGCTTCGTGGAACATGTGACCCGGGGTTTTCGCCCACCCGGTCATCCTTTTTTCCGTGACATTCTTAGTCACTATGGCCTTCGCGTCTTCGACATCGGGCCCAATTCCGTGCTAAATATTACCCACTTTATTGTCCTTTCTGAATCCTATTTATGCACTCCACCAAACCTAGCTCTTTTTATCGAGCTTTATCAATGCAAACCATGCCGCGAAAGCGGTGATGGGGCGCTTCTCACTTGCGGCGGGGTTTCGATCCAGCGCCGCAAGAACTCTCTGATGCCATCCCTCACCCTTAATTCTCATGTCAAACACTGGCAGCTTTCTTATTTCTACTACCAGGACACTTCCCCATCCGGCCAAAAGAAACTGCCGGGTTATTCTGATGGTCTTCTTGACATCTCTGATAAATTTAGTGCCTTTGCCCCTGACTCAGATAGGGAGGCAATCCAACCTCTGCTAGCCAAACTCGCCACTCTTAGAGCCCAGGGCCTCATTGGGCTCAACCTAGTGAAGACCTGGGTCGACTTCAGAATTCAACCCAACTCCATCCGCACAAAGCTGATGTGCGAGTATTCTGGGGAACCTTCTGATCCACTACGATACTCTGACAACATCTTCGCAGCCGGCGACACTCTCAAGACCATCAAGGGTTTTCTTACAGAAAAGCTCGAGGTAATCCGGAACATATCCGGGTTAGAGCCCTTCACACTTGAAAACCCGGCCCCCCAGGTAAAACCCGACTCTAACGCCTTTACTTTCGCTCTTTCCACTTGATGCAACTGATAACCCGTACTTTAACGCCTTTCAGGATGATGACGACTTTTGGAACACCAATACCCCCCCTAGCTCCGAAGGTCCAGAGGAGCAAGAAGCTGTTCACTCAGACGAAGGTACTCTTTGAGTTTTACTTGATTCGTTTGGACTCACCGTAACCCCTTTAATTCCAACCGTAATCTTGATGACATTCAGAACAAGAAGATGACGAGGAAGAAGATTCGGACGGCAAGGTAGAATCCGCCAGTGATGAGGAAGAACCGGAGCCGGCAACCAAAGCCGGATCTAAAAGAAAAGCTCAAGGAGCCACCTCCAAGGTTTCATCCCCCTTCACACATTCAATTTGTATTACCGTAATGATATTCTTGAACCTTTCTTGACGTTATTCCACTGGTCAATCTTGAAGGGGTCGCCCATGCCTAAGCGCAGGTCGACTCGAAATCACCCGGGTAACGACGCCCTTAACCCGGGTTCTTCACCGCTCCCCACTCGGCAAGCTGGTACTTGCTCTATCTTTTCTTGGTTAGCACGGTTTCCTCGAAGCATTCTCGCATAATATTTAACTTGACATTTTCCAGCCTCCCCCGGGTCTGACGATGGATTTCCTTGTGACTTTGCGGTGAATGCCGGGTAAAATCCCCTTCCAAATACTTTCCGGTACTTCGTCATCTTTTCCTGACTGCATATTTAGCTGCTTTGTGATAACATCTACAGGGCCACGGTCGTTGTCAGCGATCAAGAGGATTCGGAGGATAAGGGCCCGGGTAAGGGGAACCCGGCTGATAAAACTGCAACCGCGTCTGGCGATGAAGAACAAACATCGCCGACTAAACCGGACCAGCAGGAAACCGAATATCCAATTGCTTCTCATGCCAGCAAGAGAAAGACCACCGCCTTAGGTGCAGAAGGAGTGTCGGATTCCAACGTGCAAATGACCCGGGTTCCACCTCCTTCTAAGAAGAAAACCTCTTCTAGGAAATTCCAAGGACCCGGGTCTTCTGACACGAATAAAGATACTTTCGAACAATTGATGGACAAGCTTCTCACCATGAAGGCTTCGGAGAGCGAGACTTTAGAGCGCATGGCTGCAGAGCACCAGGTAAGAGCGCTTGTTATCTTATATTCCCTATCTAGTCCCCAAGTTCCGAGTATAACTTGCAAAAGTTATGCTTGGTACTTCTCACCATATTTTTCTTGCCATAACACTCAGCTGGTTCTTGCACCCTTTTACACTTACAGGCACAGGTAACTCGGTCTGATGAAACCTTGCTGAAGACTGAACAGCTCCTTCTTGCCGAGATAAAACGCCGAGAAATCCTTGAGGATAATATGAAAACTTTGAAGAAGGATGTCTCCAAATACAAGGAGAAGTGCCTCGCCGCTCAGGACGATTTGAAGAAGTTATCGGATCAAGTCTCCGATACTTATCAGATCTTACTTAGTAAGTGTTTGCCTGCCGACTAAGTTTTTGCCTGCCGCCTAATTTCATACCCGGCTGCTACTGATACGTTCTTGCTTCTGTTTCCACTATAGGTGCGAACCTTGCAGCTCCAGAGGAAGATGCTATTGTCAAGGTTAGGACCCTGAAGACTGTGCTCCGGACTTTCTTTGCCGGCACAAAATTTATATTGAATGCCATTAATTGGCCCACGGAAGCCTATCCGGGTGAAGAGAACCTTGTCCAAGCCTGCTCCACTGTACCCGGCTGGATTGAACTCTGGAAGCGTTCGTCCTGCCGTACTGGTATAGTGCGGGCTTTGACCTTGGCCAAAGCCTACTTTCCGAAGCTTGACCCGGCGAAGATAATCTCCGGGTTTCCTGAGTTCAAGGCGGATGGCGCCAAATTTACGCCTAAGGATTTCAAGGCCATTCAGTCGGCAGTGCGCCCTTCTGCCACCACTCTAGCCGATAGCTTGAACCTTAATACACTAATGACTGCGTATGACGCTGATGACAAGATTATCACAGAGGAAGCACCCCCGCCCTTTGACCTCTTGGAGAAGTGGGCTGATTACTCAGCTAAGAAGAAGGAGGCAACTGCGAAGAGGGAGGCCGACTTAAAATCAGGGCCGTCCGCCTCCACACCGTCCGTCCTTCCTCCTATCCGCCCTGGCGCGGTGAGTCCGGGTGGCTCTGCCAAAAAAGCTAAGAAGCAGGTCCAGGAGCAAGACCCGGAAGATCGCGCTCAGGAGGCCGAGTAGAGTAAGGATGTCATAATACCTTAGTTACATGGGACCTTTTTGTTTGAGCTATTTTATTCTGTTAATGGTGCGCCTGTGCACTTCTGATACCGATGCAAAAACTTGTAATATACTTCTATTTGGTGACATATTTTCGCGGCTTTCCCAGCCTTTTGATAATCGTACTTTTTGCTGTTCTTCTGAACTTGTTCTTGATACCCATCTCTCTTTTTAGCTCCCTTCATAAGACTCGTTTTTTCCGAGACCAGGGGCTTTGATAAGTGAAATTCTCTTGAAGTTCCCAAGACTCGGATGATAGGGCCGTTTTGAACCTTGGTATCAAAGTGGTTTGTTTCTGTTGCGAAGTCCCCAGTCCCCATGACCCAAAGGACGAGTCATGGGGGTGTGGCCTTTCTCAGAGGACAAATCATACCCTACCAAGGCAAAACCCTAAAACCATCTCATGTAAATACTGAAGTTATGCTTGATAATCACTGAGTTTCCGGCTTATCAGCCTTGTACTCTGCATAAACTTGTGGTTTAGATGACCCTTTTGACTATCTTATACTATAAGCCGGCTTTCGCGTGGATACCATGTTGTTACATCTGTATGAAAACAGAGTCAGGCGAGTCCCATTGGGCTTCACGGCTGATTGTAATCATAAGCGAACGAATCATGCCACTTTTAGTGCGAGTCACATCGAGCTTAAGCAAGAAAAGTCAAGAAAAGTTGGCTCCTCTGCCCAGTCATAAGATTGCAGCCGTACCCGTTTGCGAGTAGTCGGCCCTTACAACTTATAGACACCAATGCTGGGTCATTTGGGTTAGCGGCTGGTTACTTGGGCAACCAACCCCCCAAGACCTACATGCACTCGATGCTTTTGATGATGATACTGAATTATTGATGTCGTATGGATACTACTTACTTGTGATAAAGGCGAAAAGACATAGGACTTGATAACCATCTCTTTATTGATACCAGAAATTTTGGGTCAGCAGGCCGCCTCATTAAAAACCTTCCAGTCCCCTTAGGTACCCTGGGTAGGAAAAGAGCGCGTCTGAAACCTGCCGCCCGTTACATTACTCAGTTCTTTGTAAGCACTGGTCCTGATCCGGCTTGACCAATGCACATCCTCCATAAGTTGGACTTTTTCCTGATGAGTACCGGGTTTGCCAGCCAACCCGGGTGGGGTGTCTCCATGACTTTGCTGGTTGTGGGCGGCCGTGTAACTTCTTCCTTTACAGCAGACTGCTTGGGAGAGTCAACTTCGATTAAGGCCACCATTTTAGCATCTTGCGTTACCTTGGACTTTGCTTTTTCGCCTTCAATATTTGGCTTCTTTGATGTAGTTCTGTCCTCCGGGTCTGCTTGAGACCGATAGTGCTTGAGTTCTTCCTTTCTGCAAGCTTGCTCGGCCATTGCTGCATCTCCTTCGTCGCATTCAGCGGCTATGTCTCGATTTCCGTGTATGGTTATAGTCTTCTTGGGACCCGGGATTTTTAGCTGTAGATATACATAACACGGCCTAGCCATGAATTTGGCATAAGCCGGCCTTCCAAACAGCACGTGATAGGGGCTGCGTAATTTCACTACCTCAAAGGTGAGCCACTCAATTCGATAGTTATCCTTTGATTCTCCGAAAGCTACCTCCAATGCGATTTTTCCCTCGGGGCATGCTGAATGACCCGGCACTATTCCATGAAAAACTGTTGAGCTTTTTTGCAGTTGAGATTCCTTGAGACCCATGCGTAGGAAGGTTTCCCAATACAGTATATTGATGCTGCTTCCACCATCCATTAAAACCTTCTTTAGTTCGTACCCATTAACTTGCGGTGCGACTACTAGTGCCAAGACTCCCGGGTGTTCCACTCTTTCTGGGTGATCCCTTCTGCTCCATGTTACCTCCTGTTCTGACCATCTCAAGTATCTCGGAACGGCTAACGAAACTGAGTTGACTGCTTGCTTCAGTATCTTTTTGTCCTTGTTAGATCCTCCTGTGGTATGCACATGATATTGACCCAATTGTTTGGGGTTAGCCTGGAAGCCTCCTGCCCCCCCTTGGTTATTACCTTGATTTCCAGCCGCCGGGTTACCAGCTGGGGGTGGGCCGTTGCCCGGGTTTGCCCCTGGACCCGGTCCTCCTCCCCGCCCTGCACCTCGCATAGCTCTGTGCACTTCCTCATTTTTCCATCTTTGTAAATCGGCGCACTGTTCTAGGGAGTGGTTAGCTGGCCTGCCATTCCTGCTGTGCTTCGGACATGCCATCCTGAATATGTCCCAATTGTTACCCGGCCTTGGTGGACCTTGATAGTTTCCTCCATTGTGGTTACCTCCGTTGAAATTTCCTTCTGCTCTTGGCCTCGAAGACCCGGCTTCTGTGTTGGCGACAAACTCGGAGCCTCCTTCGAAGGGACGCTTGTTCTGACTATTTCCATTGTTTCCTGACGCTGTTCCGTTACCGGTTCTTCCATTACCGCTTGTGTTTGCTTTTGTCTTCTTGTCATCAGCTTCTTCTTCTGTGGTATCTGTCGCAGCGTGTTTGTTGCACGCATCCATCAATTCTCCCATTGTGACTTCTGACGCATTTCGACTGGACTTCATGCGAGTTAACTTTTGCACTAAAGGTATATACTTGCATGTTTTTGCCATGGCTTGTAGTGCATCCTTGGGCTGGATGTCTGTGGATGAGTGAAGTATCTCCATAACCCGGCGCACCCAACTGCGCGCCGATTCTCCCTTCTTTTGGACGCATCGCTCTAGATCATCAATGGTGAATAATTTCCTGCAGGTCCCGTGAAAGTGCTTGATAAACGCGGTCTTCAATTCCTCCCAAGACTTGATCGATCCCTCTGGTAGATTGGTGAACCACAATTTTGCTGCTCCTTCAGACATCATCAGATACATGAATTTGGCTTGGAGGTTCTCGGACGCGTTGCGGATTGACATTGCCATCTCGTAACTGCTTAGCCATGTTTCGGGATCCATGGTTGGCTCATAATTCACTACTTTCCCTAGTTCTTTGAACTTTTTCGGGTAAGGTTCAGCTCTAATATTGTCCGAGAGACACTTGGGCCCCGCAAGAATGATTGAAGCCGGCCTTGCCCTGGAAACGTGTGATGCCGCTGGGGGCGCGTCTGGGCGCTGTGCTGCGGGAGGTCCATGCGCTGCAGACCCGGCCGCGGCCCTCCGAGCCCTAGAACTGTCCACGACGGCCTATGCTGCTGATACTGCCTAAGCGCGGGGAGGAGGCGGCATTTGCTGCTGCTCTTCCCTCCGCCGCGCCGAACTCGTTTGTAAATTCCCTTGCTGCTGGCTGACATATGGCGTCCCGTGCATTCCGCTTCTGTGATCCGGGTAATTGGCTTGCTGCGCCACCGCAGTGTGCAACAGCTCGATGGCTTGCCGAGTCTTCTCTGCATGGGGCGACTCTCCCACAGGTATTTGATTCAATGCGAGTGTCGCCGCATATACGTTGTCCATAGGATTGTTGTAGTGGCCGGCTGGCGTGCGGAATCGTGATGGTGGCGGCGGCAGTAGATCGTTGCCGGTTGTGACTCTAGTTTGCGGTGGGGGTAACCCGGTCCGTTCATTCGCCGGATGTGTCGCTGCCGTTGTCTGTTGTGGTGCGGTTCCCTGGTTCACCACTGGTATCGGTTGGTCCTGAGGCGTGATGAACAAATTAGCCGGATTAATAACCCCGCCCGTTGCTGGCAACCTGGTGTGGTGCCTTTGATGTATCCTGGACGTTTCCTCTCGAAGCCGGGTTTCCAACGCGTCTAGCTCGCGCCGTCGGGTGGCCATCCCCTGTCTATCTGCTTCCACTTGCCTTCTTTGCTGTTCCAATGCACGACGAGCCACGTCCAGATCTCTGACACGCCCTGCCGCGTTTTCTGGGGTGATAACAGTGGCGAGGACAGTAGGATCCAAAATCAAATTATTATCGAACAGGGCCGGGTGACGCGGATTCGAGGGACCCGCCCCTGGTGTCCGATTGGCTTGAAACCCGAACATGTTGGCGTGTTGCTCTTCATCTGCTGCGCGACTGGTGACCGATGCTGACTCTCCATTGACCCGGGTCAAGACCGGGTCTCCGTTAACCGCGCCCTGTTGCTGGGCCGCTGCCTGAGCCGCCCCGACTGGTGCCGCGGCTGTGTTTCCTTGGTTGGCCGCGGGGGCTGCATAGACTGCAACTCGGCGCGCGATATCCGGTGCAACTTCAGGCTGTTCCTCCTCACCGTTCTCCTCATACCGATTTTCCAGTAGATCCAGGATAGACCCGGTGTCATCTTCTCCTTGGACCCGGTCGCGGGGGGTCCATGCCGGCTCCTCCGGCTGTTCCCACTCTGCGATGGGTTCTTCTGCCGGATATGTCGTTCCCGTTGATTCTTCATCATCTGATCGGATAGACGTGGCTTTTCCTGGCATAGAATCAGATCCAACGTTGTCAGGGACCGAATCGGAAGCACATACCATACCGATGAAGACGTTGATCCGGCCGATTGTTACGACGGATCCGGTTTCGAGGTGATCCGACTCCGGCCCCCAGCCGGAATCGTCCACCACCTTTTCTCCTTCGTGGTCGATGTAGATCTCGCCGATGACAAGATTCTCCATGCCCTTTCGAGCTTCTCCCGTGATGTAGACACCTTTGGACGCAGGCCCCACGGTGGGCGCCAACTGTCGTGGGATAATCACGGCAGATGTTACCAGGGGTAACTGATCTTGGGGCAAGTCGACACAGGCGTTCGGGAGAGGGTTTAGCTCAAGGGAAGACATGGTACAACTTGATCTGACAGCCGGCAATCGAAGTCGCCGGATCTCTATTCTCGATACCATAACTCGATTAGGGTTTACACTGGATACTTGATACCACGCGATATTGCTAGGGTTCTTAGATCTCTCCCTCAATCTATACCCGGGGGTCGGTTTATATAGTACCCGTACCCCCTAACTTACTTTACAAGGCACACCCGGGTCCTACCCATACACGGCGTGCTAACCCTAATTTTCCTTTACAATATCCATAATCCGGGCCATTAGGCCCACGAGCCTGGGCCTCCACGAGCATCTTTACCACAGCCGGATCCTGTATACCATCCTTTGGGCCGGGTTATTCCCCGGAGCCTGGCATACCGGGTTAGCATCCCCCTGTCATCACTACTAACAACTTGACTTCTCCAATTTCCTCAAGAACAACATGAAGTACTCACAACACATCATATAGACCATGATCAGAGGTGATATATTGGATGATAACAATCTGGTCATAAAGTGCAAACACCGATAAATCTCACAAGCATCAACTACTAACAAGTAATCCACATCGGGAGAGAGATCTAATGCAAAACAGCGATAGAGGCCCCTAATTGTTACAGCGGGATGAAGGTGGATGAGGAGAGTGATGGTGATGGTGGTGATGACGATCTTGATGATGCCCGGAGTGATGACGGTGACGATGGCGGTGATTGCCCTCTCCAGAGAGGAATTTTCCCGGCAGATTTCTCCCTGCCAGAGAGCTTTTCTCTCTCGGGTGTTTTCCACCTCGCATCAGCGGCGGAATAATTCTTCGAGGATGGAATGAGTCTTAGGGTTCCCTCGGGGTCAGGGGGGCAAATATGACCCCCGGAGGTGGGCTAGGGTGGCCACACCCCTAGGTGGCGCGGCCAGGGGGCGCGCCACCCCTAGGTGTGGGCCCCTGGTGGCCCCCCTCCGGCTCTCCTTCAGGATGAGTTCCTCCTCTGGACTTTTAGGAACCCCCGGATGTCCCCCTTCTTCTTCTGATCTTCTGAAATATGGTATCTCGACGGTGTTTTTTCCATCAGATTTCTGGTCCCGGTGTTTATTCTCCAAAAAATTATATAACATGCAAAATAAGATAAAATAACATAAGAGATGCATCATAACATGAAATATATCGATGAATAATATAAAATTATGATATAAAATAGTGATGCAAAATGGACGTATCAGCAGCACGCTGCCGCCATCTGTCATGTCTCCCGCAACGGTCATTGGCAACGAGGAATCTAGGGGAGGAGCGTAAGAGCAACGTCGCCCCTCCCCTCTATCCCCGACACCTCGGTTGTGGCCACACACGTATGCCCGTCACGACGGAATCGTCTATCGCTTCTGCGGGACCAGCATGCAATCGTGTTGTCGTGGTTGACGAGTGCCTGGTGCTTGGGCCGGAGAGGGAGATTGATGTCACGACCCCGGACCCAGAGATATACATACTGTTATGTGCTCCTAGCCATGGACTCACAAGGGCTTCAGGGTTACCAGCCCTGGCCGCAACAAACAACGGCAGGCAGACTGGATTCATCGGCACGTAGTCCGGATCCCCAGTCTACTACTCCTTGTATCCATGCTAGT
This sequence comes from Alopecurus myosuroides, assembly GCA_028641055.1. Classification (NCBI taxonomy): domain Eukaryota; kingdom Viridiplantae; phylum Streptophyta; class Magnoliopsida; order Poales; family Poaceae; genus Alopecurus; species Alopecurus myosuroides. The sequence goes on along the minus strand of CM054059.1, from coordinate 130,279,360 downwards.
CATAACCAATTATGCATATCAAAGCGTCCACGAATCGAATGAAACTGAAGGAAACGGGACCAAAGTTATACAGAGCTGCTATGTGTCCAGAAAGTGCAACAACAATCGAGGGTTACCGGGGTTACCTCGCCCCAGGCCGATCAAATCGACAGGCGGGCTCGGACATGGATCATCGGCTCCACAACCCCTCGACTGCGACAACTATGCAGGCATAGCCAAAACTGTATAACAATGAGCTCGAAACCAACAACCGATCAAAGCAGTACTTTAAACATGAAGCTTTATTAAACAAGTGTTACTAGAGTATAGCTTACAAGCAGAGGTCACACGACCCAACATTACATCAGACAACGGAAGGCAAATTATGTTGCTAATCAACAAGAACCAAAAAGGCCTAAGAGTCCGCAACATAAGGCGACGTCCCAGCCCATAGATTCCAGGCTGCTACCTGGGAACCCCAAACTACTCGTCGATGTCCACGTTGAACCACCACTGAAGTGAGTAACTCCACCTGAACCAAAATTAAGCAAACCTGAGTACGGAAGGTACTCAACAAGACTTAATTAACCTATTATATATCTGCTAACTTCAGAAAGGTTTTATGAAGGCTGTTTTGCATAAAGCAATCTTTATTTTGCAAGTTGAGGAAGGAATAGCACGTCTCATAGAAGGTTTTGAAAACAGATGAGGAAGCTACTCAACTACTGAAATCATCATCTTCTTGTACTCCACCAAGTCCTTCTCATACCCACACTAACTTATGCTACAAGGATCACCCCTCCCGGCATCTCCGGGGAGGCACCCTTCAATCATGGTTAACAAGTTTTAGTCATTCCATTGAAGTTATCTATGATCACAGAATCCGTTGCCAAGTCGTCCGTAACCGTGGACACGGCTTCTCGAGGAGATTTATCCCTGCAGGGGATACACTTTACCCACACGTATCATCCGACTCTTAACGCCACATGTACGCTCCTTGGGAGCGCGGAAGAGGGTGGTTGGCTCCGACCTTTACCTTGCGTAACCCTATCCATGAGTCAACACAAACAGGGCCACCCCGTCAACAGGGAGTTGGCCACCTCCTGATGGCACCTGTTCTGTGAGTCGGGAACAAGATCCGTGTACGTCCATCACTTGTCCCGGTCACGCCCTAAGTTTTCTCCAAATCGTTTTCTGACTCACACGCAGATGGAAAGATCAAACTACGTGACTCATGGATGTGGCTAAACAAGTTAGTTAGTCAGGCGAGGTTCATTGGCTCGCTCGTGTGGTTGCACGCTCAGTCTTGGCTTCGAAGGCGAGAACTCGCTCCTAGGGGCATGAACAGGACAAAACGCCACAACCCATTGTGGCCTCACATCCATGCCGTTATTTAGTCAAGTCATCAAAGTTAACTCAAATCATAACAACATGACATAATAGATTCACGTATTTGACCAGATTCATCAACCGGATGGATCAGATCACAACTAAGCATGGCTAAGCAAGACTCACAGGGTTTAGCGGAGCGCGCACAAGCAAACCTATAGCTACTAGGAGCAGTGGAACAGGATATCTAGGTTATGCAGTATATAGGGGAACTCTATCTACTGACATCAAATAGTTTGGAACCGAATGCAAGTACGAGATTCAAATCACTTTGAAAACCATATATGAGCAGATAAGAGGTTATGCTTGCCTTGGGTATAAGAAAACCAAATAAAGATGTCTTCTGGAATAAGTGCTTGACTTGTCGGTTAATATCAAGTATTCACCATGGAATTGTTGGCCTTCTCTTCGGAGTCACGTTCTACCGAGGGGGAAATAAACACCGAAACAAGAAGAACAATCAACCATGGCATCGATGCAATGCACAACATGTATGCATGAGCAAGTTAATGCACTGAAATAAAACCCTAAGCATGTTCGTTGGGTTGCTAGGGTTCGTATGAAAATTAGGCAGTTTTACTGAAATTACCCCGAAACTAGACCCCGGAGGGGGTTTCGGGCGATTCTGAAAGTGAGTACAATTTTAAAAGCTCAAATGAGGTTGAAAACATCATAACTAGATTGTACTTGCAATTTTGAGCAATTTGGTATATAACTTTTAATTTTCCAATTTTAGTGAATAAAAACTTATTTTTCCATTTTTAAATGATTAAATAATATTAAATAAAGGCCATTTTCCAACTTTCTCAAACCTGGTTGAAAATGACATTTTTGGAAAGGGTACATTTTTCTGAGCACTCCCATAGTTTTATTTTATTTTTCTGACTTACAGAAATAAAGTTATTGAATTTATAAAGTTATTTTATTTTCTGGAATTACTAAGCAGATGGGCCCACCTGTCAGGGATTAGCAGTTTTAGAGAACATTTAATTTAATTTGAATTCTGCTGCAGCTGGCCCACGCTGACGTCATCACGACGTCAGCACGACGCAAGCAGAAGGCCGGCAGAGCCCTGCCGTGCTCGCCGGCGGCGAACTAGGCCGCGAGGAGTCTCGCCCGCATGCGATTCTACTCGGGAGGCAACGGGGAACCATAAGAGGGCGGAGCCGCTACCTTAGGGCCGCCGGAGATGTGCCGGCAACTGCGAACGGCGGCGACCGGCGGCGGCAACGACGCGCGTAGGCAACCAGAGGCAAGGAGAGAGGAAGGAGGGGTGCTGGAGCACCGTGGAATCACCACGAGCTTGATGGAGGCGTCAGGGAGGCGAGGGAAGGACGGAGAAGGCCGGAATCCGGCACGGCGGCCGTTGGCCGGAGTTGAAGAGGAGATCGCGATTCCGGCGACAGGGGAGCTCCCGTCAAGCGTGACTCGTCCAGGAGGTGTAGGAGGACATAGCCGAGCTCCTGGGACCAACGGCGGGCGTCGAGGTGGTCTACAACGGCGGCAATCGCCGGAATTCGGCGGCGGCCGCGGTCAACAGAGGGGCTAGGGTTTGGTCTCGTCCGGGTAAAAAAAAACAGAGACAGGAGGGTTCGATGGGGGTTCGAGGGAGGAGCCTTCGATCTATACGCCTCCTGGGCGTACTGATCCTCGCTGTGACGTCGAGCAGGAGGTGGCAGGGAGGCGTCGACGGCCAGCTCTCCTTCTGGCCGGAGAAGAAGAGACAAAAGAACATTTTTCGAAAACCCCCAAGAACTTCCGGAAAACACAAATAGGTCCTTCTGCTGAAAAGAAAGAGAAGGAAAACTGGAAGCTTAGGGTCCTTTTTGCAGTTAGAAAAATTGGCAAAAATAGGATTTGGAAAGCTTATGAAATTTTCAACAGAACCAAACTTGGGTTGGTGCATTTGAATTATTTTTCAATACAAAATTTTGGATCCCCTTTTAAGTACTATTTGTGGAATTTTCTGAAACCATTTGAATTCACAAATTAAATTATTTCAAACACGAGTTAAACTTTTGTTTTCATGCATGTATGATATGAACTCAACACCACAACACTTTGGTAGCAAAATTGGGATGTTACAAATCTACCCCCCTTACAAGAATCTCGTCCCGAGATTCCCGAAGGAGAAGAAAGAAGGAACACCGGTTTTGAACGATCTTCTCGAACCTTACGGTTCTTTTCTCGAAGAGGTTTACCCGTAGAACTTGCGAAGATTCTTCAGCGGCTACACGTTAGGTGAGAGGGAAAACTCTTAGGAACTGATCTTCACGAAGATCGAGTATCTCATGGCTAACTCATGACCAGAATGTTCGTAAAGAACTGTTGAGTTAACATGCATGAAACACATCAAGATAACGGAGGGAACAGAAGATGGTTTTAAGTTTGCGGACGATGGTTCTTGAAAGGATTTAGAAGATGAGCTTTGCACAAGACTTTAAATCCTTTTTGAAAAGAAAGGTTGAACAACTTGTGGAACCGAGGTTTTCTTCAAACATATAACCAAGATGGAAAGAATTGTCTGGGATATCACAACGCAATATCCGTAGACGAGGGAGAACACTAGAATACGCTGTAATCGTGAGTCGAAAAACTTGATGCAAGATCATGTTCACTCTTCAGAGTGGACACGGAAGATAACGGAACTTTCAACCATTCCGGCGAAGTTTGTCAAAAACTTTGTCAAAGATCGGGATGTTACTTCACTGCAGAAGATGAGTAACCAAAGGATGTTGGAACACCGTAGTGAAGGAGAACTTCTTGGTCACACCATAAGGATGGTTAACCAACGAGGATTGAAACACCAGAAGGAATAGGGAATCTCTTTTCTATTGTGGTTTGGACGTAGCAATACATCTACCACATGGTTAAGATCCCATGGCTGAAGTGACTGACAAATTCACACAATGTGTGAGATGAACAGAACTTCAAGTACCAACAACTTGAGAAAGGAAACTGAGCAAAGGCGGTAACAAAATACCACGAGATGGTCTCATGATGAACTTGTTTCCACCGGAACAAACGTGTTGAGGATTGACAAAGAGACATTGCAAAAATCAACTTCCAGGTTATCCTGGATGTTCTAGATACCGAAATCAAGCTTACGTAAGCCGTGAGTAGATCTTCAAGTGAAAGTAGAACTCCGGTTTGGAAAAACGGTGAGGAAAACTTGTTGAGAACGAGCCACACAAGAATTCTCCCGGGGAGTGGTTGTTCTTACGAATTCAAGAGATATGACATTAGGCCTTCCGGATAATTGTGTCAACCACAACATCAACCATGCCGGATTTTCAAATGGACCTAGTTCAACACCCTTGAGGAAACACCAACCATCCTTGCTGCTTGAGATTCAGCTCTGGTTAGTGGATTGAATAACTGAGACTCAACGTGTTTGATCGAATAGCTTGCACCGTTTATCAACGAGATACGTATGTTGGATTCTCAAGATATGGACTACGATGCCACACTCGAGAAGATGAGTGAGATCGCAGAACTCATGTATTAGCAACTTGTGGAAGACGGTTACACCTACATGGACTGCTTGCGATGAAACACATCAGAGTCCTTGTTGGGAAGATGATTACAAAGATAACGAAGTTCATAGACTTCTTCTCTTTCACGGAAGATCAGTCAGTGGCTGGGTGTGGATGCAACTTTTTCAAATAAAAGAAGCTAACAACCTACCATCTCAAGGATAGACCACACGTGCATGACCGAGGAATTATTCCCGAAGGAACAACAAAACTATACTCGGGCCCATGGCGACAACTTTCACCATAAGCACACGAACCCGAGAAAGTCACTTAGAACATCCAGAACACAATCTTCGTAATGAAACAAAGATGGTTCTCGAGAGTTTCCCAAGATTAGTGCCAAGTGTTCAACATGAACCTCTTGCAACTTGGAGAAAATAGGGATGTCATCGATGGGCTCGACAACATATTTATCAAGACACTCCAGGAAGAGGAATTCATATGATATATGAACAAGGCAAAACATCAGTTAGATCAAAGGACATGAAGGGGTACCCGGTAAAACACCATGATTGGAAACACCATCGAGATAACCCTTGTATCTGAACTTGATCTGACGATAGCCCAAATCAAATCAAGGTAGAATGACAACATGTCCATTAAAGAGATACTATCATGCTTCAACACGAGGAAAACTAGATATCCCTTATCAAAGGAACAAGTTGGCGGAGCTTTTGCCTTTCAACTCTCCAAGTTGTTGTTTAAGCTCAACCAACTGGTCCAGGATATCCAGCATTGTTCTCTTTGAGGAAAGAGTAATTCAAATTACCCTTTGCTTAGACATTACGGTCAGGTAAAACCTGGTGATACTTCTAGAAAGACAACCAGAATATCACAACCTACCGGTATGTCTCGAAGTTTGTGTAACGTCCGGGGATTTTCCCCAATTGCTTGCGTGTTGTTTTTCCTTTTGTGCATCATGGCATCACACAATTTTCATGCATTTTAAAACTTGCACACTAAATGAAAGTAATTAGATTTTGTTTGCTAAAATTTACAGAAAATTATTTGATGTCTAATTCTATTTTTTTTTATCACCTAAACAGTGCTGAAAACAGTAATAAAAAAAAAACCAAACAAAAAAAAAATTAAGAAAGAGAGAGAGAGGCAGCGAGCCGGCCGAACTGGGTCGGAATAGGCCCAGCCAGGCCCAGCCGCACTCCCCACCCCAAACCCTAGAAAGTATTTCCCCTCCCTCACATTCTACCCCCCCGCCGTTTCGGTTAATTGCGCCTAGGTCCTCCCACCTCCCAGGCCACTCACGCACGCTGGGGGCGATCGATCGATCGAAGCCCCCCCCCACCCGATCGCTGCTTCTCTCCCGTCGCCTCCTACTGGCCCGAGCGCCGTCGGCCGTCGCTCCGCCGTTCCTCCCGAGCTCGCCGTCCCCGCCAACCTCCTCCTCCCGCAGCCCCTCCTCTCCGACCGCCCCACCCTCCTCCTTCCCTCGCCTTTCCCTCGAGCGCGGCGCCGCCTCCCAACCCGCAGCGCCGCCAAGCCTCCGCCGCGCCCCGTCGCCGGCGTCCTCTCCCTGCTCCTCGGGCTTCTGATTCGCGACCATGGGAACCCGCAGAGCCGCCCTGCTGCTCCTCGCGGCCGTGCTGCTGCAGACGCTCCTCCCGGCGTCGGAGGCGGGAGGCCTGGTGCGGATCGCGCTCAAGAAGCGCCCCATCGACCAGAACAGCCGCGTCGCCACGCGCCTCTCCGGCGACGAGTCGGCCGCGCGCTCCCTCCTCCGCCGCGACTACCTCGGCGGCTCCGGGGACGAAGGCGACATCGTGGGGCTCAAGAACTACATGAACGCGCAGTACTTCGGGGAGATCGGCATCGGCACCCCGGCGCAGACCTTCACCGTCATCTTCGACACCGGCAGCTCCAACCTCTGGGTGCCCTCCGCTAAGTGCTACTTCTCGATCGCGTGCTACCTGCACTCACGCTACAAGGCGGGGGCGTCCAGCACCTACAAAAATAATGGCGCTGCTCGGCGAGGTTGCGGCCGGGGTCATCGCGCTCTTCCTGTACAAGTTCGCTACCACCATCGAGGCCTTCGTGCCCGTGCCCGGTACATGACCACCATCGACAAGAACAACCTCGACCACGAAGGCTAAAACATCGTCACGATCTTCGGAAGATAGCACATCAATCTCGTCGACGATGCATCAACAATAACCACCGTGAACGACTACCGCCGCCCCACATGTACCTCGTCGACGAGTTCTTCGCCGACACGTACCGCTACCCCGAGCCGTGAACGTCCACCTCGCTGAACCCTCGACCGTGTCCGCCTTGCATTGGCCGCCTTCGTGCGCGCCCGAAGACCGAGACCACCAAGATCGCCGTCAACCCCGAAGATGATGTTGCTACGGTTCGCCCACGACTACTACGCCTACTTCGGCTACGGAACGGGAACGACGACGTGAACAACTACTTCCACTACTCCCACGACGTCGACTACTCCTTCTACAACCCGAGAACGACTACTTCCTCGACGTCGACTACTTCCACGACATCGACGACTTCGTCTACTTCCAATTCTTTGTCTACTTCCTCCACGTTCCGGAGTTTCCGGCGTTGACCCCGGCGATCCTCTTTCCAACGTGCGAACCCAAACCCCTATACCTATGCCCTATTTTCTATAACATATCAACTATATTTAAAATGTCATCGCATCATGTTGCATTGCATTTTGTGGGTGCGGGTAATAGTAAAGTCACCTAATAATTAAATATGGAATGTGTTGGGGTATTTAATTCAATTGTTGCCCTATTCCATTTAATATTGAATACATCACTCCTTCCTTGTTTACATCTGTTAATCAACATTTAATATTGATGGTTAGCTAAACAACTTGAACCAATTCCTATTTCTCCGGACCCCGGTTCCGATTAAATTGCTTAAGTTGTTTCCTCTCTGTTGCATCTTGCCATGCCATGCATATAAAATAGGATCATGCTGGATCTTTTGCCGTAGTAGTAATTGTTGCATCCGGTGTTTCTTTTAGTTCGTTGCTTCTTCGCGGATAGGACGTTGAGATGATGTGAGCAACGACAAGTTCTGCTACCTTGCGGGATTTCAGGCAAGTATACTCACTTGCTGCCATATGGCTGCCTTTCATCACTTGTTACCGATTCTTTCCGTTGTTCTTTTCTGCTAGCCTTAGTAGTAGTTGCTTCTGTTACGAACCCATCACATGAATCCCTTAACCTTGATATTGCCTCACCTCCACACCTATAACCATTGCTTGTGCCCGTGTCTTACTAGCACGCTTAGGTTGTTTTGCTCGAGTCTGTTACCCGTTACTTTCTGTTATTACTTCCTTATGTTCTGGGGGCTCGATGTTTAATCAATCAATCAATCATGCTAATGTTACTATTAATAATAAATTTGATGATAAGGCACCGGCAGGAGGCCCAGGGTGGTTTTGAGGCCTGCTAGTGTCGTCCCTAATAGGAAAAGGGTCTTGTCTACTGATCCATGATGAGCGCACTACCCGCATTTGGGGAGTATGGGCTCCCCCTCAGTTTGACCCGATTCGCATCTCGTCCAAATCGCCGTACTAGTTCGGGCTTTCCATTTGCTGCATGCATGATCTTGCGAGCCCTTGGTACCCGGGTGGAACTTTCGTAGTCGGCATTTAGGGCGGCGTGATCTTCCAGTGCTATGAGGGTCCCCTTTTCTTCGTGGGGCTCGATTAGCCGCGCACGCACAGCACGCGGTGCTTTGGGCTTGATGCGAAGAAGGGTTGGATTGTGTTGAGTGCCCCGCTTGGTGGGAGGCATCCCATCTGGCGGGATATTCATGAGTGCGGTTGCTATGGTGCACCCCTGCAGGGTAAATCTTCTCGAGAAGCCGTGTTTTCCGCGGTTATGGATTACTTGGTGAAAGTACTGGCTAACAAGTACTCAGGACAACTTAAACCTAATGATCAACCATGTTACACCCAATGACTAATAATTTGACTAGTAATAGGTTATTCACACAATAACTTGACTCATCTTTAATACCACGGTGTGAGTTATCCTCGAATTGCTTCTTCGGATAAGGGGCGAGATCCAGGATGGGTTTGTTTGAAGTTATCTTTCAGTTGGTTACTATCACTCGATCTTATCTCCTTTCTGATAGTTGGAAGTAATAGAATCTCTGTAGTCGGTTAGTGCAGCCTGCTGTTGCTTATTTGCAATAACCCCTTCCTTTCCGTTGATCCTAAAGTATTTGTATCTTGTGATGACTGGCTACGCCGGTAACTTGTGAGTATGGGCTCTGTCCCCCTTGCCAGTACTTAACCGTACTGACCCACGAATCTCTTTCGTGGCTGCAAATTCCAAATTGCAGTCAACAGGTTTGAAGTCTGACGACGTTAGCTTGGGAATCCCTCCGGCTTGGCCTGGGCAGGGATTGGACGCCTTCGGTTATCTTCAGGACTCTTAGTCCAATTTGGATCTTGTCCGTAGCCGGACGTTTGGTTCTGCCGCTGTTATTTGGATCTTTGTAATGTATCAGTTGTAACCCCGGCTCGTTTGAGTCATCTTGTATCTATCTGTTTCTGTTGTAATTGTGGATTATTCGTGAACTATTGTAATGTTATCATAAATGGCAACCTGGAATCGGTTATTATGTGGATTTTGGCGGGAATGCTGAAATCTGCATAGTGCCCGATCTCGGGGCGTCACAAATGGTATCAGAGCGATGGTTCCGATTCCCGAGATTGTTTCGATACGAATGGTTATCGAAGCAACGGGTCCGCAAAGCCTGTAGGATAACCTCGCTAACGGTCGTTGTTTCTAGAGTGTCAAAAACTATTTCTGCTAAACTATTTTGGAAACATCTCAATAGGATTCTTGTTTTCTCCTTACCTCTGTTCTATTCCCCTCCCATCTTATTTGTTTTGGAGTCTACTCTCGTACTCAATCTTTCAAAGTGTTAGGATCCTACGTGGGTGGACGTTTTCTGAGCCTTTAACCTAATAGGTTCGATCATCGGAAGATTTCCTGGTGGAAGAACATCGTCGTCACTCCGAGCAAGAATCCCTTGTTAGTGGTGTCGAGGAGATCAACTGGAAGCACGAAGAATCGATAGTCGAACTTCTTTCCCCTCCCGGGTTAGCAGGTGGATTGCGAGGGCGCAATCCCTTGTTAGTGGTGTCGTCTGTAACGTCCGGGGATTTTCCCCAATTGCTTGCGTGTTGTTTTTCCTTTTGTGCATCATGGCATCACACATTTTTCATGCATTTTAAAACTTGCACACTAAATGAAAGTAATTAGATTTTGTTTGCTAAAATTTACAGAAAATTATTTGATGTCTAATTCTATTTTTTTTATCACCTAAACAGTGCTGAAAACAGTAATAAAAAAAACCAAACAAAAAAAAATTAAGAAAGAGAGAGAGAGGCAGCCAGCCGGCCGAACTGGGCCGGAATAGGCCCAGCCAGGCCCAGCCGCACTCCCCACCCCAAACCCTAGAAAGTATTTCCCCTCCCTCACATTCTACCCCCCGCCGTTTCGGTTAATTGCGCCTAGGTCCTCCCACCTCCCAGGCCACTCACGCACGCCAGGGGCGATCGATCGATCGAAGCCCCCCCCACCCGATCGCTGCTTCTCTCCCGTCGCCTCCTACTGGCCCGAGCGCCGTCGGCCGTCGCTCCGCCGTTCCTCCCGAGCTCGCCGTCCCCGCCAACCTCCTCCTCCCGCAGCCCCTCCTCTCCGACCGCCCCACCCTCCTCCTTCCCTCGCCTTTCCCTCGAGCGCGGCGCCGCCTCCCAACCCGCAGCGCCGCCAAGCCTCCGCCGCGCCCCGTCGCCGGCGTCCTCTCCCTGCTCCTCGGGCTTCTGATTCGCGACCATGGGAACCCGCAGAGCCGCCCTGCTGCTCCTCGCGGCCGTGCTGCTGCAGACGCTCCTCCCGGCGTCGGAGGCGGGAGGCCTGGTGCGGATCGCGCTCAAGAAGCGCCCCATCGACCAGAACAGCCGCGTCGCCACGCGCCTCTCCGGCGACGAGTCGGCCGCGCGCTCCCTCCTCCGCCGCGACTACCTCGGCGGCTCCGGGGACGAAGGCGACATCGTGGGGCTCAAGAACTACATGAACGCGCAGTACTTCGGGGAGATCGGCATCGGCACCCCGGCGCAGACCTTCACCGTCATCTTCGACACCGGCAGCTCCAACCTCTGGGTGCCCTCCGCTAAGTGCTACTTCTCGATCGCGTGCTACCTTCACTCACGCTACAAGGCGGGGGCGTCCAGCACCTACAAAAAGAATGGCGCTGCTCGGCGAGGTTGCGGCCGGGGTCATCGCGCTCTTCCTGTACAAGTTCGCTACCACCATCGAGGCCTTCGTGCCCGTGCCCGGTACATGACCACCATCGACAAGAACAACCTCGACCACGAAGGCTAAAACATCGTCACGATCTTCGGAAGATAGCACATCAATCTCGTCGACGATGCATCAACAATAACCACCGTGAACGACTACCGCCGCCCCACATGTACCTCGTCGACGAGTTCTTCGCCGACACGTACCGCTACCCCGAGCCGTGAACGTCCACCTCGCCGAACCCTCGACCGTGTCCGCCTTGCATTGGCCGCCTTCGTGCGCGCCCGAAGACCGAGACCACCAAGATCGCCGTCAACCCCGAAGATGATGTTGCTACGGTTCGCCCACGACTACTACGCCTACTTCGGCTACGGAACGGGAACGACGACGTGAACAACTACTTCCACTACTCCCACGACGTCGACTACTCCTTCTACAACCCGAGAACGACTACTTCCTCGACGTCGACTACTTCCACGACATCGACGACTTCGTCTACTTCCAATTCTTTGTCTACTTCCTCCACGTTCCGGAGTTTTCGGCGTTGACCCCGGCGATCCTCTTTCCAACGTGCGAACCCAAACCCCTATACCTATGCCCTATTTTCTATAACATATCAACTATATTTAAAATGTCATCGCATCATGTTGCATTGCATTTTGTGGGTGCGGGTAATAGTAAAGTCACCTAATAATTAAATATGGAATGTGTTGGGGTATTTAATTCAATTGTTGCCCTATTCCATTTAATATTGAATACATCACTCCTTCCTTGTTTACATCTGTTAATCAACATTTAATATTGATGGTTAGCTAAACAACTTGAACCAATTCCTATTTCTCCGGACCCCGGTTCCGATTAAATTGCTTAAGTTGTTTCCTCTCTGTTGCATCTTGCCATGCCATGCATATAAAATAGGATCATGCTGGATCTTTTGCCGTAGTAGTAATTGTTGCATCCGGTGTTTCTTTTAGTTCGTTGCTTCTTCGCGGATAGGACGTTGAGATGATGTGAGCAACGACAAGTTCTGCTACCTTGCGGGATTTCAGGCAAGTATACTCACTTGCTGCCATATGGCTGCCTTTCATCACTTGTTACCGATTCTTTCCGTTGTTCTTTTCTGCTAGCCTTAGTAGTAGTTGCTTCTGTTACGAACCCATCACATGAATCCCTTAACCTTGATATTGCCTCACCTCCACACCTATAACCATTGCTTGTGCCCGTGTCTTACTAGCACGCTTAGGTTGTTTTGCTCGAGTCTGTTACCCGTTACTTTCTGTTATTACTTCCTTATGTTCTGGGGGCTCGATGTTTAATCAATCAATCAATCATGCTAATGTTACTATTAATAATAAATTTGATGATAAGGCACCGGCAGGAGGCCCAGGGTGGTTTTGAGGCCTGCTAGTGTCGTCCCTAATAGGAAAAGGGTCTTGTCTACTGATCCATGATGAGCGCACTAACCGCATTTGGGGAGTATGGGCTCCCCCTCAGTTTGACCCGATTCGCATCTCGTCCAAATCGCCGTACTAGTTCGGGCTTTCCATTTGCTGCATGCATGATCTTGCGAGCCCTTGGTACCCGGGTGGAACTTTCGTAGTCGGCATTTAGGGCGGCGTGATCTTCCAGTGCTATGAGGGTCCCCTTTTCTTCGTGGGGCTCGATTAGCCGCGCACGCACAGCACGCGGTGCTTTGGGCTTGATGCGAAGAAGGGTTGGATTGTGTTGAGTGCCCCGCTTGGTGGGAGGCATCCCATCTGGCGGGATATTCATGAGTGCGGTTGCTATGGTGCACCCCTGCAGGGTAAATCTTCTCGAGAAGCCGTGTTTTCCGCGGTTATGGATTACTTGGTGAAAGTACTGGCTAACAAGTACTCAGGACAACTTAAACCTAATGATCAACCATGTTACACCCAATGACTAATAATTTGACTAGTAATAGGTTATTCACACAATAACTTGACTCATCTTTAATACCACGGTGTGAGTTATCCTCGAATTGCTTCTTCGGATAAGGGGCGAGATCCAGGATGGGTTTGTTTGAAGTTATCTTTCAGTTGGTTACTATCACTCGATCTTATCTCCTTTCTGATAGTTGGAAGTAATAGAATCTCTGTAGTCGGTTAGTGCAGCCTGCTGTTGCTTATTTGCAATAACCCCTTCCTTTCCGTTGATCCTAAAGTATTTGTATCTTGTGATGACTGGCTACGCCGGTAACTTGTGAGTATGGGCTCTGTCCCCCTTGCCAGTACTTAACCATACTGACCCACGAATCTCTTTCGTGGCTGCAAATTCCAAATTGCAGTCAACAGGTTTGAAGTCTGACGACGTTAGCTTGGGAATCCCTCCGGCTTGGCCTGGGCAGGGATTGGACGCCTTCGGTTATCTTCAGGACTCTTAGTCCAATTTGGATCTTGTCCGTAGCCGGACGTTTGGTTCTTCCGCTGTTATTTGGATCTTTGTAATGTATCAGTTGTAACCCCGGCTCGTTTGAGTCATCTTGTATCTATCTGTTTCTGTTGTAATTGTGGATTATTCGTGAACTATTGTAATGTTATCATAAATGGCAACTTGGAATCGGTTATTATGTGGATTTTGGCGGGAATGCTGAAATCTGCATAGTGCCCGATCTCGGGGCGTCACAGTTTGGAAGGAAACTTGCTTTTCAAAGCACCCGATAAGGTCTTGAGAGCTTTGGTATGGACCTAACTCTCTGACCAAGAATGTGCACCGGAATGAACGGATTTGGTAACACGGCCAACTTTAGTAGAGACCGGGTGACCGATAGTGCTAAGAAGGATACAGATGTTTTCTTAGATTTTCAAAGCAATACGAATTGCTCAGAACATCTGACACACACATCAATGCATTGACCCATCATACTCAAGCATTCAAGCTTGGAGGAAGGGGGAGTGAAAATGTGTAAGAGCATCACTTCATCATTATGGCCATGAAACTCAGCCCGGCCTCTTGATACGAAAGAGTGTGATACTCGGAGGTAGAACAGATTGGAAGTTGACAAAACTTCTTTAATCTGCGGATTACAAAATTTTGACCTGGTCCTAGAAATGAACGAGGTACTGGAGTTTGTTTCTCCTGACATTCCAAGGTGGAACGTTCTGACGGATCACAAGAGCAAATGTATTGGAAGAATCCAACACACATATGCAACCTGTATTTGAAACAATAGATGAGGTTTGGAAGAAAGAAAAGAATAGGAACGTGCTCTTGAAAAATACTGAGATCACGTTGGATGCACAGGGTAATACTCATGTGTAGAACCCATGCCAAAAGGGTTGGTATAGCTGAACCAAGAACAAAGATATGGGAATCAGAGAACACTCTTGTTATGATTCCTTTTGATTCCAGGAGAAAGACTGTGGCTACGAGAGTTGGAATTTCCTAGCCACCCTGAGGTAAAACAGATTCCTCGGGATCCAAAGAAACAGAACTTGGGTTAAAGGTCAGCATCCTGTACTGGTAGCGTGAGCATTACGTGGTTAAGAAACCACATGAATCAACCCACCACCATTCAGCATATTCCGGGACCTTCGGTTCAAGTCCAAGGTTGGAAACATTGAGAAAGGAGTAACTACTATCTTAGTGTCACGAAGAACACTACGAACAGCAATCACGAAGTATCTTTTAGAAGACAAACATAGCTCCGGAAGAACTTGAGCAGAGGATAACGGATACATTCGAGATGAAAAGAAAATCTCGAGGTTCAGGATTTAAGACTTTGGAACATGAGTATGTGGAACCCACACAACTCTGAGGTATTAGGATGGAAAGGAAATCTCCCATTTGAAACAAGAGATAACGGAATATGAACACACACGACTCTAGAAACTGAACACTAGGTCAACTTGGGTAGAAAACGTCTTGCCAGGGAAGGCACCTAGGTTTTGAATGAATAGAAGAGGTAGCAAAACCTTTTCAAATCAAAACAGGTAAGGAGACCCAGACTTAGAGCGATACCAGATAAGGAGTAAAAAGAATCCTAAGAAGGTTTTTCACAACTCACTTGAGGTTTCAAAGTAGTTTTCATAAACTCTAGACTCAACATCGACCAAGCAGTAAGGTTTTCCTACAGGCAGTCCTGCTCTGATTCCAATACTTGTCACGACCCCGGACCCAGAGATATACATACTGTTATGTGCTACTAGCCATGGACTCACAAGGGCTTCAGGGTTACCAGCCCTGGCCGCAACAAACAACGGCAGGCAGACTGGATTCATCGGCACGTAGTCCGGATCCCCAGTCTACTACTCCTTGTATCCATGCTAGTCATAACCAATTATGCATATCAAAGCGTCCACGAATCGAATGAAACTGAAGGAAACGGGACCAAAGTTATACAGAGCTGCTATGTGTCCAGAAAGTGCAACAACAATCGAGGGTTACCGGGGTTACCTCGCCCCAGGCCGATCAAATCGACAGGCGGGCTCGGACATGGATCATCGGCTCCACAACCCCTCGACTGCGACAACTATGCAGGCATAGCCAAAACTGTATAACAATGAGCTCGAAACCAACAACCGATCAAAGCAGTACTTTAAACATGAAGCTTTATTAAACAAGTGTTACTAGATATAGCTTACAAGCAGAGGTCACACGACCCAACATTACATCAGACAACGGAAGGCAAATTATGTTGCTAATCAACAAGAACCAAAAAGGCCTAAGAGGCCGCAACATAAGGCGACGTCCCAGCCCATAGATTCCAGGCTGCTACCTGGGAACCCCAAACTACTCGTCGATGTCCACGTTGAACCACCACTGAAGTGAGGAACTCCACCTGAACCAAAATTAAGCAAACCTGAGTACGGAAGGTACTCAACAAGACTTAATTAACCTATTATATATCTGCTAACTTCAGAAAGGTTTTATGAAGGCTGTTTTGCGTAAAGCAATCTTTATTTTGCAAGTTGAGGAAGGAATAGCACGTCTCATAGAAGGTTTTGAAAACAGATGAGGAAGCTACTCAACTACTGAAATCATCATCTTCTTGTACTCCACCAAGTCCTTCTCATACCCACACTAACTTATGCTACAAGGATCACCCCTCCCGGCATCTCCGGGGAGGCACCCTTCAATCATGGTTAACAAGTTTTAGTCATTCCATTGAAGTTATCTATGATCACAGAATCTGTTGCCAAGTCGTCAGTAACCGTGGACACGGCTTCTCGAGGAGATTTATCCCTGCAGGGGGTACACTTTACCCACACGTACCATCCGACTCTTAACGCCACATGTACGCTCCTTGGGAGCGCGGCAGAGGGTGGTTGGCTCCGACCTTTACCTTGCGTAACCCTATCCATGAGTCAACCCAAACAGGGCCACCCCGTCAACAGGGAGTTGGCCACCTCCTGACGGCACCTGTTCTGTGAGTCGGGAACAAGATCCGTGTATGTCCATCACTTGTCCCGGTCAAGCCCTAAGTTTTCTCCAAATCGTTTTCTGACTCACACGCAGATGGAAAGATCAAACTACGTGACTCATGGATGTGGCTAAACAAGTTAGTTAGTCAGGCGAGGTTCATTGGCTCGCTCGTGTGGTTGCACGCTCAGTCTTGGCTTCGAAGGCGAGAACTCGCTCCTAGGGGCATGAACAGGACAAAACGCCACAACCCATTGTGGCCTCACATCCATGCCGTTATTTAGTCAAGTTATCAAAGTTAACTCAAATCATAACAACATGACATAATAGATTCACGTATTTGACCAGATTCATCAACCGGATGGATCAGATCACAACTAAGCATGGCTAAGCAAGACTCACAGGGTTTAGCGGAGCGCGCACAAGCAAACCTATAGCTGCTAGGAGCAGTGGAACAGGATATCTAGGTTATGCAGTATATAGGGGAACTCTATCTACTGACATCAAATAGTTTGGAACCGAATGCAAGTACGAGATTCAAATCACTTTGAAAACCATATATGAGCAGATAAGAGGTTATGCTTGCCTTGGGTATAAGAAAACCAAATAAAGATGTCTTCTGGAATAAGTGCTTGACTTGTCGGTTAAGATCAAGTATTCACCATGGAATTGTTGGCCTTCTCTTCGGAGTCACGTTCTACCGAGGGGGAAATAAACACCGAAACAAGAAGAACAATCAACCATGGCATCGATGCAATGCACAACATGTATGCATGAGCAAGTTAATGCACTGAAATAAAACCCTAAGCATGTTCGTTGGGTTGCTAGGGTTCGTATGAAAATTAGGCAGTTTTACTGAAATTACCCCGAAACTAGACCCCGGAGGGGGTTTCGGGCGATTCTGAAAGTGAGTACAATTTTAAAAGCTCAAATGAGGTTGAAAACATCATAACTAGATTGTACTTGCCATTTTGAGCAATTTGGTATATAACTTTTAATTTTCCAATTTTAGTGAATAAAAACTTATTTTTCCATTTTTAAATGATTAAATAATATTAAATAAAGGCCATTTTCCAACTTTCTCAAACCTGGTTGAAAATGACATTTTTGGAAAGGGTACATTTTTCTGAGCACTCCCATAGTTTTATTTTATTTTTCTGACTTACAGAAATAAAGTTATTGAATTTATAAAGTTATTTTATTTTCTGGAATTACTAAGCAGATGGGCCCACCTGTCAGGGATTAGCAGTTTTAGAGAACATTTAATTTAATTTGAATTCTGCTGCAGCTGGCCCACGCTGACGTCATCACGACGTCAGCACGACGCAAGCAGAAGGCCGGCAGAGCCCTGCCGTGCTTGCCGGCGGCGAACTAGGCCGCGAGGAGTCTCGCCCGCATGCGATTCTACTCGGGAGGCAACGGGGAACCATAAGAGGGCGGCGCCGCTACCTTAGGGCCGCCGGAGATGTGCCGGCAACTGCGAACGGCGGCGACCGGCGGCGGCAACGACGCGCGTAGGCAACCAGAGGCAAGGAGAGAGGAAGGAGGGGTGCTGGAGCACCATGGACTCACCACGAGCTTGATGGAGGCGTCAGGGAGGCGAGGGAAGGACGGAGAAGGCCGGAATCCGGCACGGCGGCCGTTGGCCGGAGTTGAAGAGGAGATCGCGATTCCGGCGACAGGGGAGCTCCCGTCAAGCGTGACTCGTCCAGGAGGTGTAGGAGGACATAGCCGAGCTCCTAGGACCAACGACGGGCGTCGAGGTGGTCTACAACGGCGGCAATCGCCGGAATTCGGCGGCGGCCGCGGTAAACAGAGGGGCTAGGGTTTGGTCTCGTCCGGGTAAAAAAAAACAGAGACAGGAGGGTTCGATGGGGGTTCGAGGGAGGAGCCTTCGATCTATACGCCTCCTGGGCGTACTGATACTCGCTGTGACGTCGAGCAGGAGGTGGCAGGGAGGCGTCGACGGCCAGCTCTCCTTCTGGCCGGAGAAGAAGAGACAAAAGAACATTTTTCGAAAACCCCCAAGAACTTCCGGAAAACACAAATAGGTCCTTCTGCTGAAAAGAAAGAGAAGGAAAACTGGAAGCTTAGGGTCCTTTTTGCAGTTAGAAAAATTGGCAAAAATAGGATTTGGAAAGCTTATGAAATTTCCAACAGAACCATAACTTGGGTTGGTGCATTTGAATTATTTTTCAATACAAAATTTTGGATCCCCTTTTAAGTACTATTTGTGGAATTTTCTGAAACCATTTGAATTCACAAATTAAATTATTTCAAACACGAGTTAAACTTTTGTTTTCATGCATGTATGATATGAACTCAACACCACAACACTTTGGTAGCAAAATTGGGATGTTACAATTGATGAGTCCCTTTTCGTGTTGAAAACGTCGGTTGTCTTTCTCTCTTCTATTAATACTGGTCCCACATTATGTATTCGATTTGTATTGTTGTTTTACCATAAAAAGTGGGCTCTGCACATCACGTGGCCCTACTTTTAGGGACCAATAAAAATGTGAGGCTTGCACGGCCCAGATGCCTTCCGTTTCAATTCTGCATTTCCCCATGCTCCACATAATGAACCAGCGTAGGTCCTAAACAAGTAGCATAACAAAATTGAACAAGAAGCATAAACAAGACTCAGAAGGGTCTCATCTAACCAGTACTATAAAACCCCTATCTTAGTCATCATTCTTCAAGTTTGTTGGGTGATCAGGGCACTCCATCACAATCTCACAGCCAGTGTTGTCGAAAATGATGACCATGTACTCCATTGGACCGAGCTTCTTAAACATGAGGTTGTAAACACACGTTCTAAGCTGACGCAAATGGTGCCCAACCCTGATCTAGGCATGCTCTCCCATTGACATTGTTCAGTTTGATAGTATATACGCATCATGTGTTCGTCTTCAGCGTGATCTCCCTAGAAACGTCACCCCAATATGGCCTGAAGACGCTAGGAACTGGTGGGAGTCCTAAGCCCGGTGCAATGACCACTTTGTAGAAATGGTTTAGTGAAACAGGTGCCTTAATCCAGCCATAAGTGGCCTTCCTTCTCTTGAACACCGTGTCGATCTCAACCTCCTCCAAAGGTTCTTTCTGCTTCAAATCATACAACAAAATAGTCTGTCAAAAGATGTCCTCATATGGCTCACGCGTCAAGAAAAAACAATGCACATTGAACATTACAGAACTCCACCAACGACCTCAGTGATCCGAGAACATCATTGTTTGTCCTTGTATTTGAAGTAAATGATCAAGAGAAATGAACAGTGTTTGAACATGTCACAATATCATTTACATCAAATAGCCAAACTTGTATGCTGCATAGTTCAAGCATTGGCCTTCAAAAAGGATACACCCTATAATGGTCTCTATGATCATAGACACATAAATAGCTAGCTTTGCGCCACCAGATAAGCCACCAAAAGCAAGTAAAAGCTACTACTATTAGTGACTGGTTCATGCTTTTGGTGGCTATCTGGTGGAGATAGTTCGCCATCAACCCCATGACAGTATCCAAAACATCATCATATGTAACATCCCAAGTATGAAAACACCCTTAGAGTGCTTTGCTTTTGTTAACTTAAGTTAAGCATCATTCCATCATGAGCATTTCATTTCTTTTATTTGTGTTGTTTTCCATTTCAAATTCAAATCAATTGCAAATCTTTGGTTCATACTTGGTATGTTCCAATGTTTGAAAACAATTCACAAACATAATCAATTCAATTGTTTTCTTTAAATTTGAATTTTTCTAGTAATTTGACTTGGTTAAATTTCAACTAATACATTTGATGTGAAATTCAATTGAATTCAATTTTTTTTGTTTATTTTTCAAACAGTGGCTAAACATTTGAATTTTTAAAACTAAAAGTGGTGCAACTGGGCTTTTACAATGCTTAAGCAATACAAATTAAATTCATGAATTTTGGAATTCAAAAACTCTTTCAAATTTTGTCTTTTGCTTTCTCTACAAAAAGAAAAAAAACAGAAAGGAATAAAAATAAAAAGAAAAACAGTGGGGGAGGCAGGCCAGCTCAAGTGGGCTGAGCCCACCTACTACCCCAAGCCCAGCCCCCCACGTTTGCTGTCGTCTTCCTCCTTTGTACGGAGACAGAGGAGGGGATCTCCTCCCCCACCTGCAGCATCCACCTGCTCCCCCTCCTCCTATATCATCTCCCCGAGCCGCACACCACCCTAACCCTAGCCTCCACCCTCCTGCTCCTCGCGCCGCCGTCTCCTCCTCCCTTTCCCTCTCGCTGCCTTGCTCTTTCTTCTCTGAACCTCCACCACCGAGACCACAGGGGAGAGCGGCTGGGAATTGCCGTCGCCATGGAGCCCCTCCGAGCTGGTTAGGGGCGGGAACGGAACCTCCGCGGGCACTTCATCCTCCTCGTCACCTCGGCCGAGCCCGGGGAGCAACAGGACCACCCCCACCGTCTCCGATTTGTCGCCATCGACGCCGCGGCCAGCAGCTCCCCGTCGCCACGCTCCAGCTCGCCAAGGCCTCGGTGAGCACACCCTATCCCTTCTTCCTTCCCCCTCTGCATCCGCGGGCAAGCGCACGCCCCAGTGCCCCGTGCAGCACGGCGCACGCACACCGGCAGCGCAGCATCGCTGCGGACGTCGCCGTCGTTCGTCCTCGTAGCGTTCAATAACTGAACAGGGTTCAGTTTCGTCAGAAAAACGAGCAAGCCCAAACCTTTACCTCAAAACCGCGCGCGCCCCAGCCCTATCACCAAACGCACCGCAGCCCAGTTGGTCCCGTTCCGTCCGCGCGCGCGCTGGGTCGCGGGTTCGAGCCCCAGGGGAGGCAAAGCCTCACCTTTTATTCCTTTTTCCGCGCGCAGGGTGGTGACCCCACCCGTCATCGACCCTGGCAGTCCCCAGCACGCACACACGCCACGCTGCTGCCAGCAGGGCACTGACCCCACGGGTCAGTGGCCCAGTGCCAAGCTGCACTCCGTGACAGAAACCCTAGGGGCTAGTTTGAACTCTCTGTTTTCTTTTAAGTCCTCAGAAAATTACAGAATAGCCCCTAGTTTTCAAATGCTTATAAATAATTCAATTTAACTCCAAATTTAAAATGTAAAATATGGTTTCCATGTAAAATTGAATACTCTTTCCAAATATCACCTTTGTTTCCTGTTTTGAGTATTTTAAATTGGTGAAATAATTAAATCCTTGTTTAATTCATTTAATATTGCAAAATTCATAACTTGGGCATAATAATTCCAAATTCAACAAACCAAATATGTATTCCATTCTAAATTTCCTGTAGAGTTCAAATATGCAATTTGTTTCCTGTTTTGAGCAAATAAAGTTGGTGCACTAAATCAATACTTTAAATCCATCTGTTAAATTGCAAATTTCATAATTAATTATTTAAAATTCCAATTGACAAATGTGGTATCAATTGGAAGCTAAAGTTGTTTTCTTGCTGTTTTCATCATTCATCATGCATGTAATCACTTCAACTTAATGTTTACTTGTAATTCTTTTAATTCATTAATATTACATATGGGTTATTCCCAAATGCAATTTAAAATTGCTACTGGGCCCATTTAAAATTGCTCTTACGTCCTTCATCATTAAATTGATGCATATAATAAATTTTCATGCATCATCCCATGGTTGTGCATTATGACATGTTATTGATTGTTCGTCTCTCTTCGTTGTTTGTTTGCTTCTTCCCGAATAGACGACGACGTTGAGGCAGACGAGGTTTACGACACTACTTCAGAGGAGTTAGCCCAGTACCAGGCTACTGAGGTTGCAGGCAAGTATTCACTCACCTGAACCATTGTGTCCTTTCCACACTGGATACCGATACTTTCAGTTGTCTAATCTGCTAGCCTTAAGATTCGTTGATTGTGTTCCGATCCTATCACATGTTATCATGTAACCCTGATATAGCCTCACCTCCACACCTATAACCCCGTTGCCTATTGCCTGTGTCTTACTAGCATGCTTAGGGTTGTTGTGCTCGAGTCTGATGTCTGTTATTTTCTCTTACCATATTTATTATGTTCTGGGGGCTCGATATTTAAACAACCACCTGTTAATGTTTGAGGTAATAATAATTTGATGATAAGGCACCGGCAGGAGGCCGGGTATGGTTTTGAGGCCTGCTAGTGTCGAACTCAGGAAAAGTTCTTGTCCTCTAGATCCATGATGAGCGCGCTAACCGCATGTGGGAAGCGTGTATGGGCGCCCCCCGCAATTCTGATTCGATTTGCATCTCGTCCAAATCGCCACACTTAGTTCGGGCTTTCCATTTGATGCACGCATATGCAGGTACGAACCCTTGGCGCCTGGGTGGAACTTTTGTAGTCGGCATTTAGGGCGGCGTGGTCTTCCAGTACTATGAGGGTCCCCCTTATCTTCGTGGGGGCTCGATTAGCCGCGCACGCACAACACGTGGTTCTTTGGGCTTGATGCGAAGAAGAGTTGGGTTATGTTGAGTGGCCTGCTTGGTGGGTTTGATCCCCGCCTGGCGGGTTATTCTTACGTGTACGGCCAAATTGGTGCATCCCTGCAGGGTTAAATCTTCTCGAGAAGCCGTGTTGTCCGCGGTTATGGATGACTTGGTGATAGGGCTGGCTAACAAGGATTAGGCAACTTACACCCAATTAATAATAATTTGACTAGTAATAGGCTTATTGACACAATAACTTGAACCTTCGTTATCCCAACTGTGTGGGTTATCCTCGGATTGCTTCTTTGGACAAGGGGCAAGATCCAGGATGGGTTTGTTTGAGGTTAGTGGTAGTTGGCTCCGATGCGCTATCTTATCCCTTCCTTTTAGCCGGCTGTTGTAGCGTGTCTCTATAGTTGGTTAGTGCAGCCCGCTGCCGCACCTTTGTATCACCTATCTTCCGTTGAACCCAAAGGATCTGTACTTGGTGTTGTCGGGTACTTGGTATCTTGTGCGTCTTGCTTGCCAGTAATCGTCCGTACTGACCCCTTTGGGGCTGCTGGTTCTGCAGACTACGTTTCCGAGGATCCCCATGGTGGCTACTACGTGGAGTATGACGAGGCTGCTGACGAGTAGATAGCGGACCCGGGCAGGATCCGAGACTTCGTGGATGGGCTCCGTTCTTTTCGTTTCCGGCCTCTTAGGCCTATTTGGATCTTGTCTGTACTCAGACACTTTGGATGCTTCCGCTGTGATGTAATGATGACTTGTTGGGACATGTGTCCTCTGCATAACTGTATTTGCTATCTCTGCTCTAGTGAGAGCTTTTGCCACTTATTTCTATTTCTTTGTGTCTTAGAGATTTGTTGTGATATCACTTGTTCAAATGCCGTTGACGTACCATGTGTGTATGTTATGAAGTACGTCAATGGAAGTATTCGGATTCCTTTTGGATGGTTTCACAGACGATGAACAGTAGAGGATGGTTGTCACACGTTTACGTGTTGGCCTACTCATATTGAGATGCGGGTGCAGGTAGGCCCCGTAAGCCAATTATCTACTGTTTAGCGGGTTGTGAGTATCCTCTAGAAGTCCGGGTGCGACAAATGGTATCAGAGCCTGTCTGCCTGTAGGATCCCTTTTACTGGTCGCAGTTGAGTCTAGAAACTATTTTGTAGCTATATAGGAAAAATGAAACGTGAGAGTAGGAATTATGTTCTTTTATTTCTTTCCCCACCCACCCTCCCTTTTCTGGTAAGAAAGTGCAACGTTGTTTTCTCTTCTCATCTAAACTTTCAAGTTAGGATTTCACGTATCCTGGTTTCTCTAGGATGGTTATATCTACTAGACCATAGGAATGGAGGTGGTTGTGACATGATTTTCATGTTGCCTACTCACGATTGAGAACGGAGGCACATAAGCCCCGGAAGCAGATCCTCTATTCCTTAAGCAGTAGATATTGATCCTCTAGAAGCCCGGATGGGTTTTCCGTAGTACCTCAGGAGTGTTTGGTCTCGTGTTTCCCAAATGTTGCTTCGATATCATGTTCTTCTCAAGATCCTTTTCGTCCGTTGGAACCTTGTTGTTGCTTGCCACTTCAGTTTTTCTACCGGGGTCTAATCAAAGCTTCCCCGATCATCTGCAGATGGATCTCAGGTTCTACCCGCAGGTGGTTCGTATGACTCGTTGTGAGAGCACTACCGGTTATCCGGAGATGCTGAGAGACATGGTCACTTTTCTGGGGTTCCGTTGGGCACCAGAGTACCAGGTCTACGAGCAGCAGCGAGAGTTTGAGAAGACCTACTACCAGGCTATCGTCTACATTCTGTCGGATAATGGCATGAGCGTAGTCCACCGCTACGAGGCAGTGGGTTCCATAGTGGATATGGCTGTGCAGCAGGCAGCTTATGTGAGCCTCACCGTCCTTCGTGCTGACTACTGGGGATTTGACGATTCTATTTATCGCCACATTCCCCGTGGTTACATCACTTCGGAGGGAGCTCACTTCACTCTCTACGACAACTTGGATGTTTACGAGCATGATAACTCCAGGCTGCACACCACCGCTCAGTTTGTGAGACAGTGACGCAGTTGCCCGCACACTATCTCAGGAGTTGGCTTCAGTCAGAGAGCAGCTTTACCTTGCTTTGACTCGTCTGGCGACGTACACCGTAGACTTTGTTGGAGACGAGCGCTTTGCACGTTTCGATCAGCCAGTTGGGCGTCGTCTGCCAGATGCTGGAGGTTACGAGCCGATCAGAGGTCCACTCCTTAACCTTGCACTAGTAGAGAAGTGCCTTTCTATGGAATCGATTCTGTGGCGCACCCCTATTCGGTGCGCCACAGAAATGTAATTCTGTGGCGCACCCCTATTCGGTGCGCCACAGAAATGTAATTCTGTGGCGCACGGGTGGGCATGCGCCACAGAAAACAGGAATTCTGTGGCGCACGGGACCGTGGTGCGCCACAGAAAACAGGAATTCTGTGGCGCACCGGATGGGGGTGCGCCACAGAAATGAGCTGGGGGCCCACACCAATAACTTTACACTCCCATTCTGTGGCGCATGGTGGTCAGTGCGCCACAGAAATATGACATTTCTGTGGCGCACCACTGCCACGTGCGCCACAGAATTCCCATCCGAAAAAATTCTGCCCTCACGCACCAACTCCACCCCCCCCCGGGAACGCCTTTTCTAGTTTTTGACGGAAGAGTTGGCGGTCTAAAAAGCATCAAAAAATAAATCCCTTATAGATGCACGGAGAGTTTAATGTCTACTTTTTTATCAAATTTTGAAATATGAATTTCGACTTTCTGAGCAAAAGTTTTATAAAAAAAAGTAAAATGGGCATAACTTTTGCATACGATGTCGAAAAAAAAATGATCAAGATATTAAAAAAAACTAGAGAGAAAAAGGAATCCAACCTCACTTGCCTTCGGCCTGTGAGCTTTTTTTAGAATCGTCAAATTCCAAAAGGAACAAAAGTTATGGCCATTTTAAGATTTTGACTAGAAAATAAAAAAAAATATAAAAAAAATTCTGTGGCGCACCAAGGGGGGGTGCGCCACAGAATTTTGAGGCAGGATTCGAAATTTGCCTTCTTTTCTTCCTCTTCTTCCCTCTCCCCTCCACTTCTTCCCTTCTCTCCTCCACTTCTCCTCCACTTCTCATCTTCTACCTCTCCTCTCCTCCTCCACCACCACCACCACCTCTCCTCCTCCTCCTCCACCACCCCTCCTTCTCCACCACCACCACCACCCTCCTCCTCCTCCTCCTCCACCACCACCACCACCTCCGGCGAGCTCCTCCTCCTCCTCCACCACCACCACCACCACCACCTCCGGCGAGCTCCTCCTCCTCCTCCTCCACCACCACCTCTCCTCCTCCTCTTTCTCCTCCTCCTCCTCCTCCACCACCACCTCTCCTCCTCCTCCTCCTCCTCCTCCACCACCACCACCACCACCACCTCCGGCGAGCTTCTCCTTCTCCTCCCCACCAACTCCGGTGACCCCCATCCTCCACCGACCAACTCCGGCGAGCATCCGACGAAATCCGGCGAAATTTCGAAATTCGGAAAATTTCCCGCGGCCAGATCTGGCCGCCTTTTTTTTTGAAATTCAAAAAAAAAATCTGTGGCGCACCCCCCCTTGGTGCGCCACAGAATTGCAAATTTCTGTGGCGCACGGCTGAGGTGCGCCACAGAATTGACATTTCTGTGGCGCACGGCCTCGGTGCGCCACAGAAAAAAATTCTGTGGCGTGAATTCTGTGGCGCACCCCTCTGGCCCCTAGGTGCGCCACAGAATCCCATTTTGGTGCGCCACAGAAAGGCCTTTTTCTACTAGTGTTGGTGCTGGGTACACTAGGATTCCCCGCTTTGGAGCACAGGGAGTCGACGCTATGTACTTCACCACGCCTAGAGTCGGTCTCAGACCACGTCAGATCTACGTGGATCGTCGTTCCACCTACTTTCGTGGGCGTACTCCTCACCGTACCTCTCGCCGTACTCCTCGCCGCCGTCCTGCGTGATGAGCATGGGAGTACCGATGTATCCATTCTTAGCTATGTTTAGTTATCCTTTGGTATTCGAACCATTTATGGTGTGTTGGATATTCTGATGTAATTGAACATGTGATGGTGTACCTTTTGGTTATCTATTCACGCGTCATAGTAATCGCTCTTTCGGTTGCCAAGTCTATCCTTTTCTATTGTTGTGCTAAAATGCATTTCCATTCAGGATGCCGCCAACAAGGAACACCACGCCTGAACCACCGCCAATCACGGAGCTGTTGACTCAGATGACCCAAGTCATGACGCAGATGGCTCAGTTTCAGGCTAATCAGCACATCAACCAGACAGCTCCACGAGTGAGCATCAAGGAGTTTCTCAGTCTGGGTCCGAGAGCTTTCGTGGCCACACGCGAGCCCCTAGACGCTGATGACTGGATCCGTGAGATAGCCAAGGCTCTAGAGATTGCACACGTAGTTGAAGAAGACAAGGTCAAGTATGCCTCCTATCTGCTGAAGGGTCAGGCAGCTTCTTGGTGGGAAAACTTCCAGGCCATGAGAACTGGCATGCCAGTCACGTGGGATCGTTTCAAGGAAGCCTTCCTGAAACACCAAATTCCAGATGGTCTCATGGAAAGAATGCGTGAAGAGTTTTGCTCTCTCAAGCAGGGCAAGTTGGACGTCATCGGGTATCAGAGTGAGTTCAATCGCCTCGCTCGATACGCTGGAGATGAGGTGTCCACTGAAGCTAAAAAGATGGCAAGGTTCCGCAGAGGCTTTAACCCGGAACTCAAGTATGCCCTCACCAATGTCAAGGCCGACAGCTTCGAGGATCTCGTTAACACCGCGCTCAATGAAGAAAATGGGCGCAAGGCGTTCGAGGAGTCTCGCAAGCACTCGCGTGAGGGTGGTTCCTCCTCCAACATGACCACCCCTCCGCAGAAGCGCCGCATCTGGGTACCAAATGGTGCTGTCACTCGGGCTCCATATGCCCAAACTTCTCCAGGCTTCGCTCCCCGCCCACCCAACCCTGCTCAGCTGCATGATCCAAGGGTTTCGATGGGGCAGCCAAGGCCAGGGCCTCCTCGTGTCGTCACATGCTACAATTGCAAGCAGACGGGACACTACGCCGACAAGTGCACGCAGAGGCAGCTACCACCACCACCACCTCGTCTTAACACAAACCAGTCAATGGTGCGCGCTCCCCCGCCTAAGGCCTTCAACTCCAACAACAGGCCTGTCGGGAGGACCGCAAGGGTGAATCATGTCAAGATCGACAAAGCTGAGGAAGCTCCTGACGTCGTTCTCGGTACATTTCCCGTAAACTCTTTTCCAGCTAAAGTGTTGTTTGATACCGGAGCATCACATTCTTTCGTGTCAAAGATCTTTGCGACAGCAATTAAACTCCCTTTTGTTGGTTTGGGTTCCCCGCTAGTGGTCAGCTCCCCTGGAGCAACTATGCAAACTTCCAAGATCAGTCACAAAAATCAAATTCTAAATGGAGGCCACATATTCCTTGCTTCTCTCATACTGCTTGGCAATTCTGACATTGATATCATTCTTGGTATGGATTGGCTGAAGGCCAATAAAGCAAGAATTGACTGTGCTCAAAAGTCAATAACTCTGTCCCACCCTTCTGGCCAGATAATCTATTCTCCACATGAATCAAGATCCATTCAGCTATGCACCCTCAATGCAAAACCTCTACCTTCACTTGAAAATGTTCCGGTGGTTTGCGACTTCCCTGACGTCTTTCCAGAAGAGTTGCCAGGAATGCCTCCGGACAGAGCTGTTGAGTTCGTGATCGAACTTGAACCAGGTACTGCTCCAATCTCTAAGCATCCCTACAAGATAGGAACTCCCGAGCTCAAGTTGTTGAAGGAACAAATTGATATGTACATGGAAAAAGGTTACATTCAACCTAGTTCCTCGGCTTGGGGATGCCCAACTCTGTTCGTTGCGAAGAAGGATCAAACAAAGAGACTCGTTGTTGACTATCGTCCTCTTAACGAGAAGACCATCAAAAATAAGTATCCAATTCCTCGCATCGATGATATTTTTGATCAACTTGCTGGAGCCTCTATATTCTCCAAATTCGACTTGAGAATGGGTTACCATCAAATAAAGATCAGAAAAGAGGATATTCCAAAGACAGCTTTCACCACTCGCTACGGTCTATATGAATTCACCGTCATGTCTTTTGGTCTCACCAATGCACCGGCGACCTTCTCTCGACTCATGAATTCTATCTTCCATGAATACCTAGACAAGTTCGTTATGGTATATCTTGATGACATTCTTGTCTACTCAAAATCTGAGGAAGAGCATGAAGAACATCTTCGTCTCACTCTCCTGAAGCTTCGCGAGCATCGTCTCTATGCCAAGTTCTCCAAATGTGAGTTTTGGATTTCCGAAGTCGTTTATCTTGGTCATGTCATCTCTGCCAAGGGCATAGCCATTGATCCAGAAAAGGTTAAAGCAATTGTTGATTGGAAACCTCCAAAGACGGTGAAGCAAGTAAGAACTTTTCTTGGCTTGGCTAGCTATTGCCGTCGCTTCGTCCCAAACTTCTCCAAGATTGCCAAACCTCTCACTGACCTCACAAAGAAGGACAAGAAGTTCGTCTGGTCTCCACAATGTGATGAAAGTTTCAATCTCCTGATGACTAAACTCACTTCTACACCAGTTCTGGTTGGCCCAGATCCTTCCAAACCTTTCCAAATATTCTGTGATGCTTCTCTCCAAGGTCTAGGTGCAGTTCTCATGCAAGAACGCCAAGTTGTGGCTTATGCTTCACGTCAGTTGAACACACATGAGCTCAATTATCCCACTCATGACCTTGAACTCGCAGTAGTTGTGTTTGCCCTCAAGAAATGGAGACAATACTTGTTGGGTAATCGCACTGAAATCTTTTCCGATCATAAGAGTCTGAAGTACATCTTCACTCAACCAGATCTAAACCTCAGACAAAGGAGATGGATTGAAAAGATCAAAGACTTTGATCTTACCATTTCTTACACTCCAGGCAAGGCTAATGTTATGGCCGATGCTCTCAGTCGCAAGTCGTATTGCAATAATCTCTTGATCATGGAAAGCCAACCTCCTCTTCATGAAGAATTCCAAAACTGAATCTTGGTCTTGTTCCTCAAGGCTATCTTGCAAACTTGACAGCGAGTCCAACTCTCGAGGACAAGATTCGTTCTGAACAACTTCGTGATGCTGAAATCAAGAAGATTGTAGAGCACATCAAAGCAGGCAATGAGAAATTTGAGTGCTTCTCAATTGATGACAAGGGAACAATGTTCTTCGAAGGACGCATTGCAGTTCCTCAAATTCAAAGTCTCAAAGATGTCATTCTCAAGGAGGCTCATGAAACTCCTCTCTCCATACACCCTGGAAGTACAAAGATGTACCAGGACCTCAAGACACTGTATTGGTGGCCTAGCATGAAACGTGAAATTGCTCAATACGTGTCTGAATGCGACGTCTGTCAACGTGTCAAGGCAGTTCATCAGAAAACAGCCGGTCTTCTCCAACCTCTGAAAATCCCTGAATGGAAGTGGGACATGATTGAAATGGACTTCGTCACTGGTTTTCCAAAGTCCAAGAGGGGCAACGATGCAATCTTCGTTGTCATTGATCGACTCACTAAAGTCGCTCACTTCTTTCCTGTCAAAGAGACAATCTCAGCTAGTCAGTTAGCAGAGCTCTACATAGCAAAGATTGTTCCTCTTCATGGTGTTCTCCTAGAAATAAGCTCAGACCGTGGAAGCATCTTCACTTCTCATTTCTGGAAAAGCTTTCAAGAAGCCTTGGGCACCAAGCTTCTGTTCAGCACAGCCTATCACCCTCAGTCTCAAGGGCAAGTCGAAAGAGTCAATCAGATTCTCGAGGATATGCTCAGAGCATGTGGTCTCTCTTTTGGCATGAAATGGGAGGAATGTCTTCCATATGCTGAATTCTCCTACAACAACAGCTTCCAGGCAAGTCTAGGCATGGCACCATTCGAGGCTCTCTATGGCCGCATATGCAGGAGTCCAATCAATTGGTCTGGAGCTGGTGAACGTTCACTCTTAGGCCCTGACATTGTTAAGGAGGCCGAAGAGAAAGTTCGCATCATTCGTGACAATCTGAAGATTGCTCAGTCTCGTCAGAAAAACTACTATGACAGCAAACACAGGGACATGGTCTATGCAGCTGGAGACAAAGCATATCTCCGTGTAACTCCCCTCAGAGGCACTCATCATTTTGGTGTCAAAGGAAAGCTTGCACCAAGATATATTGGTCCCTTCAACATTCTCTCAAGGCGTGCACAAAATGCCTATCGTCTTCAACTTCCAGAAAAGCTATCCAAGGTGCACGATGTCTTTCACGTGTCACAGCTCAAGAAGTGCTTCAAAGATCCAGGTCGTGCAGTTGATCATGATTCCATTGAACTGCAAGAAGACCTCTCGTATGAAGAGCACCCTATTCGCATTCTCGATGAGACCGAGCGTAAAACTCGCAACAAGAGCACCAAGTTCTTAAAAGTGCAGTGGTCTCATCATTCCGATAAAGAGGCAACATGGGAGACCGAAGAGGATCTTCGCAAGAAGTATCCGGACCTTTTCTCTTCTCAGTAGGAATCTCGGGGCGCGATTCCTTCAAGCGGGGGCGTTTTGTAACATCCCAAGTATGAAAACACCCTTGGAGTGCTTTGCTTTTGTTAACTTAAGTTCAGCATCATTCCATCATGAGCATTGCATTTATTTTATTTGTGTTGTTTTCCATTTCAAATTCAAATCAATTGCAAATCTTTGGTTCATACTTGGTATGTTCCAATGTTTGAAAACAATTCACAAACATAATCAAGTCAATTGTTTTCTTTAAATTTGAATTTTTCTAGTAATTTGACTTGGTTAAATTTCAACTAATACATTTGATGTGAAATTCAATTGAATTCAATTTTTTTTGTTTATTTTTCAAATAGTGGCTAAACATTTGAATTTTTAAAACTAAAAGTGGTGCAACTAGGCTTTTACAATGCTTAAGCAATACAAATTAAATTCATGAATTTTGGAATTCAAAAACTCTTTCAAATTATGTCTTTTGCTTTCTCTACAAAAAGAAAAAAAACAGAAAGGAATAAAAATAAAAATAAAAACAGTGGGGGAGGCAGGCCAGCCCAAGTGGGATGAGCCCGCCTACTACCCCAAGCCCAGCCCCCCACGTTTGCTGTCGTCTTCCTCCTGTGTACGGAAACAGAGGAGGGGAGCTCCTCCCCCACCTGCAGCATCCACCTGCTCCCCCTCCGCCTATATCATCTCCCCGAGCCGCACACCACCCTAACCCTAGCCTCCACCCTCCTGCTCCTCGCGCTGTCGTCTCCTCCTCCCTTTCCCTCTCGCTGCCTTGCTCTTTCTTCTCTGAACCTCCACCACCGAGACCAGAAGGGAGAGCGGCCGGGAATTGCCGTCTCCATGGAGCCCCTCCGAGCTGGTTAGGGGCGAGAACGGAACCTCCGCGGGCACGTCATCCTCCTCGTCACCTCGGCCGAGCCCGGGGAGCAGCAGGACCACCCCCACCGTCTCCGATTTGTCGCCATCGACGCCGCGGCCAGCAGCTCCCCATCGCCACGCTCCAGCTCGCCAAGGCCTCGGTGAGCACACCCTGTCCCTTCTTCCTTCCCCCTCTGCATCCGCGGGCAAGCGCACGCCCCAGTGCCCCGCGCAGCACGGCGCACGCACACCGGCAGCGCAGCATCGTTGCGGACGTCGCCGTCGTTCGTCCTCGTAGCGTTCAGTAACTGAACAGGGTTCAGTTTTGTCAGAAAAACGAGCAAGCCCAAACCTTTACCTCAAAACCGCGCGCACCCCAGTCCTATCACCAAACGCACCGCAGCCCAGTTGGTCCCGTTCCGTCCGCGCGCGCGCTGGGTCGCGGGTTCGAGCCCCAGGGGAGGCAAAGCCTCCCCTTTTATTCCTTTTTCCGCGCGCAGGGTGGTGACCCCACCCGTCATCGACCCTGGCAGTCCCCAGCACGCACACACGCCACGCTGGTGCCAGCAGGGCACTGACCCCACGGGTCAGTGGCCCAGTGCCAAGCTGCACTGCGTGACAGAAACCCTAAAGGCTAGTTTGAACTCTCTGTTTTCTTTTAAGTCCTCAGAAAATTACAGAATAGCCCCTGGTTTTCAAATGCTTATAAATAATTCAATTTAACTCCAAATTTAAAATGTAAAATATGGTTTCCATGTAAAATTGAATACTCTTTCCAAATATAACCTTTGTTTCCTGTTTTGAGTATTTTAAATTGGTGAAATAATTAAATCCTTGTTTAATTCATTTAATATTGCAAAATTCATAACTTGGGCATAAAAATTCCAAATTCAACAAACCAAATATGTATTCCATTCTAAATTTCCTGTAGAGTTCAAATATGCAATTTGTTTCCTGTTTTGAGCTAATAAAGTTGGTGCACTAAATCAATACTTTAAATCCATCTGTTAAATTGCAAAATTCATAATTAATTATTTAAAATTCCAAATTTGACAAATGAGGTATCAATTGGAAGCTAAAGTTGTTTTCTTGCGGTTTTCATCATTCATCATGCATGTAAACACTTCAACTTAATGTTTACTTGTAATTATTTTAATTCATTAATATTACATATATGGGTAATTCCCAAATGCAATTTAAAATTGCTACTGGGCCCATTTAAAATTGCTCTTACGTCCTTCATCATTAAATTGATGCATATAATAAATTTTCATGCATCATCCCATGGTTGTGCATTATGCCATGTTATTGATTGTTCGTCTCTCTTCGTTGTTTGTTTGCTTCTTCCCGAATAGACGACGACGTTGAGACAGACGAGGTTTACGACACTACTTCAGAGGAGTTAGCCCAGTACCAGGCTACTGAGGTCGCAGGCAAGTATTCACTCACCTGAACCATTGTGTCCTTTCCACACTGGATACCGATACTTTCCGTTGTCTAATCTGCTAGCCTTAAGATTCGTTGCTTGTGTTCCGATCCTATCACATGTTATCCTGTAACCCTGATATAGCCTCACCTCCACACCTATAACCCCGTTGCCTGTTGCCTGTGTCTTACTAGCATGCTTAGGGTTGTTGTGCTCGAGTCTGATGTCTGTTATTTTCTCTTACCATATTTATTATGTTCTGGGGGCTCGATATTTAAACAACCACCTGTTAATGTTTGAGGTAATAATAATTTGATGATAAGGCACCGGCAGGAGGCCGGGTATGGTTTTGAGGCCTGCTAGTGTCGAACTCAGGAAAAGTTCTTGTCCTCTAGATCCATGATGAGCGCGCTAACCGCATGTGGGAAGCGTGTATGGGCGCCCCCCGCAATTCTGATTCGATTCGCATCTCGTCCAAATCGCCACACTTAGTTCGGGCTTTCCATTTGATTCACGCATATGCAGGTACGAACCCTTGGCGCCTGGGTGGAACTTTTGTAGTCGGCATTTAGGGCGGCGTGGTCTTCCACTGCTATGAGGGTCCCCTTATCTTCGTGGGGGCTCGATTAGCCGCGCACGCACAGCACGTGGTTCTTTGGGCTTGATGCGAAGAAGAGTTGGGTTGTGTTGAGTGGCCTGCTTGGTGGGTTTGATCCCCGCCTGGCGGGTTATTCTTACGTGTACGGCCAAATTGGTGCATCCCTGCAGGGTTAAATCTTCTCGAGAAGCCATGTTGTCCGCGGTTATGGATGACTTGGTGATAGGGCTGGCTAACAAGGATTAGGCAACTTACACCCAATTAATAATAATTTGACCAGTAATAGGCTTATTGACACAATAACTTGAACCTTCATTAACCCAACTGTGTGGATTATCCTCGGATTGCTTCTTTGGATAAGGGGCGAGATCCAGGATGGGTTTGTTTGAGGTTAGTGGTAGTTGGCTCCGATGCGCTATCTTATCCCTTCCTTTTAGTCGGCTGTTGTAGCGTGTCTCTGTAGTTGGTTAGTGCAGCCCGCTGCCGCACCTTTGTATCACCTATCTTCCGTTGAACCCAAAGCATCTGTACTTGGTGTTGTCGGGTACACTTTGGTATCTTGTGCGTCTTTCTTGCCAGTACTCGTCCGTACTGACCCCTTTGGGGCTGCTGGTTCTGCAGACTACGTTTCCGAGGATCCCCATGGTGGCTACTACGTGGAGTATGACGAGGCTGCTGACGAGTAGATAGCGGACCCGGGCAGGATCCGAGACTTCGTGGATGGGCTCCGTTCTTTTCGTTTCCGGCCTCTTAGGCCTATTTGGATCTTGTCTGTACTCAGACACTTTGGATGCTTCCGCTGTGATGTAATGATGACTTGTTGGGACATGTGTCCTCTGCATGACTGTATTTGCTATCTCTGCTCTGGTGAGAGTTTTTGCCACTTATTTCTATTTATTTGTGTCTTAGAGATTTGTTGTGATATCACTTGTTCAAATGCCGTTGACGTACCATGTGTGTATGTTATGAAGTACGTCAATGGAAGTATTCGGATTCCTTTTGGATGGTTTCACAGACGATGAACAGTAGAGGATGGTTGTCACACGTTTACGTGTTGGCCTACTCATATTGAGATGCGGGTGCAGGTAGGCCCCATAAGCCAATTATCTACTGTTTAGCGGGCTGTGAGTATCCTCTAGAAGTCCCGGTGCGACATCATAGAACAAAAATAAAATCATAACTTAACCTCATAAAAAGAAGCACACCAAGATTTCAAGAAAATGGCTCTTGTAGGACCAAGAGATGTGCAAAAGCGTTGTCCTTATACATTGCACAAGGTACTACATAGTCACCTCCTTGCCCTTTATTGGGCCAAATTGTAATCATAGGCCCCATGACGGTGGTGTCAGAAAGATCATAGACCAAAACAAAATCATGGATTGGCCTCACAAATATAAGCACACAAATATCTCAGTTGGATGGACTCTTTCAGTACCAAGAGAAATGCACAACAAATCGAAGGTAGCATGTGGTAGCATGTTTAGCTTGTACATTGCACAAATTCCTATGGAATCACCTCCTTATACTTATGTTGTGTCGCGATATAATCATTTTCCATGTGCAAATCAAATGCTAAGACATTTAAAAAACCGTCCTCATAAATAAGCTAGGAAAAACGTTGCAAAAAAAATGGCTCCATGGTACCAAGAGTTGTGCACAAGAATTATATTTATACATGGTACAATACACAATGAAGGTAGTTTTTGCACCAGTACGACATGTTATATCATCGGCTTAGTTCAGTAAAATCATAGTACACACAAAATAGAGAGCAATACAAAGTCAGTAATGCATGCCTCAGCGATCCGAGAACATCTAGTTATTCGAAGCGTTGGCACGAAAGGACCAAGAGAAATGGGGAAGAAGCATTTGAATAAATCACAAGGTCATCTAGACCATCACTTGAAGTTGGATGCTCCAAAATTTCCTCATTGTCCATAAAAAAATGGTACACCAACAATTTTTCTTAGTGAGAAGAAGCTACAAAAGGCATTGCCAGCTTTGCAACACCAGACTAGTCAACAAAAGAAAGAAGAAGTCACTACTATAAGTGGTTCATATTTTGGTGGCTCACTAGTGTGCAGAAAGTGCTTCATCACCATCATGAAAATGGTGCAAAAACATCATCATAAACCCAAAATGAAATGCAACAATGTAAAAATAATCATACATGCCTCATACATATGTGTGAAACCAACACAAAAAGAGTTCCTACAAGATCAGTTACTAATACAAGCTCTGTTATGTATGTAGTACAAGGTTTTCTACATACTCTCCTTGCCTTATAAAAAATAGACAGTTTGAATCATCGGCATATAAAAACACATAAAAAACTATTAATTTTGTGCTCTTGGTAAATCGATGCACAACAAGTTGTTATAGCTGATGCCACTGAACCAAAGAAAATGCACAATAAAATTGTATATACAACTTCGGTTCAGTACCCCTCGGGCCTATGATGATGTTAGGCAAGTGTTCATCATGCTGGTCCACGCTGCAGAATTTTTTAAAAAATCCCTACGTAATCCACCAAGATCACTATGAAGATAACAAGCATGCCCGTACATGCGAGGATCAGGATCACGACTCACCGGGCAGAATATTCAATGTAGTCCTAGAAGAGTTTTGAACAATCGTATATCCTCACAACTAGGCCTAGTTGCAAGGATGTCACTAATTCTTCTCTCTTCAAGGATCACACATGTAATCCCTCTTAAGATGTGCATGTAGGCTCGTGTCAACCCGTCAGCGCTCCATCGTCCAGGACTCGGCACCGACGAAGAGATACAGCCTTCCGGCATTGCTAATTGGTAGCTCTAATCAACTGTGATTAGAGCTACTTATCAAATGTGGCGGAAACGATATCCTTTGGGGTCATCGAGTTACATGTTATATAGTGGTGGGAATAGCCCCCAACTTGGTTTACAAGGAATACGGTATAGGGTGGTATACTATACCATACCTATACCGTATATTACATTCAACAACCCCCCCCCCCTTAATCTAAACATTCAACAACCCCCCTTAATCCAAACTTCGTAGAAGGTTTTTAACAGGAAGTGCTTTGGTAAACCCATCAGCAACATGATCCTTGATAGAAATAAATTTAATGTCTAACTGCTTATTGACTACTCTTTCTCTAACAAAGTGAAAATCAATTTCTATATGCTTTGTATGTGCATGGAAAACAAAATCTGCAGAAAGATATGATGCACCTAAATTATCACACCATAGACAAGGCCTTTCCTGTAGTTTTACTCCAAGTTCACCAAGAAGTGTTTCAACCCATATTAACTCAGCTGTAGCATTTGCTAGGGATTTATATTCAACCTCTGTACTTGAACGTGACACTGTGGCTTGTTTCTTTGCATTCCAAGAAACAAGATTAGGACCGATAAAAATAGCAAAATCTCTAGTGGAGCGTCTGTCATCTAGGCATCCAGCCCAATCTGCATCTGAAAAGGCACTTAAAAGAGTGGAATCGGACTGCTTAAATGTTATGCCAAGAATTGTAGTCTCCTTAACATATCTCAGAATCCTCTTGACTGCTGTTGTTGGTGCATGAAGGTATTGGCAAACCTTATTAACAGAGTAAGATAAATCTGGATGTGTCAATGTGAGATATTTTAACACACCAACAATCCTACGGTATTGTGTACAATCCTCTTGTCCTAGTGGCTCCCCGTCGGCAAGAGAAAGAGGCTCGGTGCTTGAGAGGGGTGTAGGAGAAGCCTTACAGTGTGTCATACCAGCTTTGTGAAGCAAATCAGAAGCATATTTTTTAGTGTCAAGAGAAGACCATCTGGTATTTTCTTCACCTCGGTTCCCAAAAAGAAGTGTAAGTCACCAAGGTCCTTGAGAGCAAAATCATCATTCAGATCTAAGACATGCTGAAATTGCCTGATCAGAAGAGCTAGAAACTATGATGTCATCAACATAAATCAGAACATAAATGATAATACCAGATTTATGATAGAGAAACAATGAAGTATCCGTTTTGGAGGGTGTGAAACCAAGGGCATACTATTTTGAACTCAACCGATAAAACCATGCTCGAGGGGCTTGTTTGAGTCCATACAAAGCTTTATGCCACTTGCAAAGATTATGAGGTGCATTGGGGTCTTCAAAACCAGGGGTTGTTTCATATACACATCCTCTTCTAGAATACCATGATGAAACGCGTTCTTGACATCTATCTGCCGCAAACTCCAACCTCTGGTAATATAAATAGATAGAATAGTTCTGATAGTGGCTGCTTTAACAACTAGACAAAGTGTCCTCGTAGTCAATACCAAACCTCTGTTTTAACCCCTTTGCAACAAAACGAGCTTTGCATCCGTCAATGGTACCATCAGCATTCTTCTTTATCCTATACACCCATTTATAATGTATGATATTTATGGTGGAATTGTATGGAACCAAATGCCATGTTTTGTTCTTGATGAGAGCATCAAATTCTTCTTGCATAGCCTTGAACCAACGTGTATCACCAAGTGGTTCAGCAAGATTATGAGGTTCACCTGTAGAGGAAACTAACCCGTAGCGACCATAGCGAATAGTTCCATTAGAGATAATATGAGGTTGTGTAATACCTTTCATAAGCCTAGTTTGAACTCTGGGCACAGCAGAGGCATCATAGGTCGTCGGTGCAGAAGATCCGGTCTGCACAGCCAACCTGCCGCACGACCCACGCTCACTGGGCGACGCGTGTAAACATGCAGTTGGCGCGGAAGAGCATCATCAGCGCACGGGGTGAAGGAGCAGCACCCGCGTGTGGGTTCCGGGCCCCAGCGCTGGCACCCGACACTGCTGTCGAAGGAGACCGCGCCTGCGGAGAGGCAGAGGAAATCGCCCCCGGGATCCGGCTGCGGCAGATCCGAGACGACAGGGGAATCCCCATTGGAGTCAGCGCCCGGTTCATCATTTTGTGCATGCGATATAACATCTTCTGCCGCACCATTTGAGCTTGTTTCTTGATCATTTTGAGTGCAGTTTTCAGTATCCAAACCAAAAATAGAAGATGTATGTGCTGCATGATTAGGATCTTCTTGTTCCTGAGTATTGTTAGTGACAATTGGTATAATAGGCAAATGCATATGATCATGAAAATGTGCATCCGTACTAGTGTGATTTTTGGAATATGAGGGCAATAACAGAATGTCTTGACGAAAATGAGAACCGGCATCAGGATTCATGGATGCAAATGGAAAAACATGTTAATCAAAGACAACATCCATTGATATGTAGACACGACCTATTTTTGGATCAAGACATTTTACTCCTTTGTGAAGAGCACTATAGCCAAGGAAAACACAATGTGTGGATCGAAAGGAGAGCTTTCTTTTGTTATAGGGACACAAATTTGTCCAACAAGCACACCTGAAAATGCGGAGAGACTCTTAGTTTGGTTTGGTGTGTAAAAGACGTTCAATAGGGGTATCAAAATCAATCACTTTGCTAGGAAGAAGATTAATTAGGAATGTGGCAGTGAGAAAAGTCTCATCCCAAAATTTGAGAGGCATGGAGGCATTGGCAAGCAAAGAGAGACCCAATTCAACTATGTGCCTATGCTTGCGTTCAGCAGAACCATTTTGTTGGTGAGCATGTGGACATGAGACATGATGAGATATACCAACTTTTTTAAAGAAACTGTTGAGTTTTTCATATTCACCACCCCAATCAGTTTGCATGGTTTTAATTTGTATGCCAAATTTACGTTGAACAAACTTCTGAAAATTGAGGAAGACTTGATAAACCTCAGAACGATTTTTGAGCAAATATATCATGTAAACTTACTAAAGTCATGAATAAAGCTTACATAGTAACAGTGTTTTCCAACACACACATGTGTTGGTCCCCACACATCAAAGAATATTCGCTCGAAAGGACCAGTGGATACACTTGGTGAAATAGGTTAAGGAAACTGATGTCTTTTGGCTAATTGACATGTGATCACATAAGGATTTATTTCATGGCTGTATGAAAGTTTATTGTTTCTAAGAATCTGTTGCACCACAAACGAAGAGGGATGCCCTAAACGACGATTCCATATGGAGGATGATGGCTTTATTGTGATGAATGCTTGCTTGGTGGACTTGGTGGAGAAAGGTACTAGTGGATAGATCCCTCCTTGACATGGACCTTTATGTAGTGTTCGTCTGGTTGCCTGATCCTTTATCAAAAAGAAGTTTGGGGTGAAATTCTAGAAAAATATCATTATCCACGTGTAAGTTTGTGTACGGAAAGGAGTTTATTGGATGCACTAGGGATGTGAAGAATATTGTTAAGATGCAACGAACTAGTAGGAGTGTAGAAAGTTGAATGACCAATATATTCAAGTTACATACCATTGCCATTGGCAGTGTAGACCCTGTCACGTCCTTGATACTTCTCGTGCACGGTGATCTTGTTGAGTTCTCCAGTTACATGGTATGTCGCACCCGAGTCAGGATACCAATTGGTATCGATGCCATAGGATGCATGATTTTCCACCTTGTGCTCACGATCTTGCTCATCATCATCAGATCGATCACGATCATCTTTGTGCCTCCACCAGCAGTCACCCGCTGGATGCCCGTGAATCTTGCATATCTGGCAGGTGACGTTGATGGCCCACAAGTATAGGGGATCGCAACAGTCTTCAAGGGAAGTAAAACCCAAATTTATTGATTTGACACAAGGGGAGCCAAAGAATATTTATAAGCCTTAACAACTGAGTTGTCAATTTAGTTGCACCTGAAAGTAGACTTGCTCGCAACGGTTTATCGGTGGTAACAGTTTTATAGCAGCAGTAGTAGTAAAATAACAGCAGTAGTAAAATAGTAACAACAGTAGCAATCGCGGAAAACATCAGGATAAAAGTATTGTAGGCATAGGAAAGGGATGAACGGGTGTTGCATGGATAAAATAGTTCATATAATAATCAAAACATGGGCATTTCAGATAATAATAATAATAATAATAATAATAAAGCAGCCGAATTCTAGGCAACCCTAGGCATGTGTTCCAATATAGTCATACATGGTTGCAATGAGAAACTTGCACAACATCTTTTGTCCTACCAACCCGTTTGCAGCGGGGCCTCAAGGGAAACTGATGGTAATTAAGGTGCTCCTTTTAATAAAGGACCAGAGCAAAGCATTAACACTCCGTGGCAACACACGTGATCCTCACATCACAACCAACCCCTCCTGTTGTCCCAATTTCTTTCACTTTGGGGCCTCGGGTTCTGGACAAAGACTTGTGTAAACAACTTGCAGATATGATGAAAAAACATAATTATACTCATGAAACAATAACATGTTCAGATCTGAGATCATGGCACTCGGGCTCTAGTGACAAGAATTAAGCATACCAAGTTGAAACAACGGTAGAAACACTAATAATGGATACTAGGCACTATGACCTAACAATCTAGCATAATTACATGACCGATCTCATCCAATCCCTTCCATACCTCTCAGCCTACAGCAGGGATTACTCACACATGGATGGGGGAATCATGGATGGCTGATGGACAAGAGATGGCGGTGACGATGGCGATGATCTTCTTCGAATCCCCACCCCGGCAGGGCGCCATAACAGGAAATTCTGATCCACGAATTGAGTTTTGAGGTGGCGGCGGCGCTCTGTGGTGTTTCTCTGGAATATGACGAACCCCCTGTTATTTTGGGGTTACAGGGGATATGTAGTCGAAAGGGGAGCCCGAGGGGGGTCCTGGGGCCCCACACCACCTGGTGGCGCGGCCTAGGGGGCGCCCGGGGGTGGTGTGGCCCCCTCCTTGCCCCCCTCCGGGTCTCCTTCTGGCCCCGGGGGTCTTCGGGTGAAATAAGGTCTGTGGGATTTTTTCTAGGCAATTTCCCGAAAGTTGATTTTTCTGCACAAAAACAAGACACCAAGGTAATTCTGCTGGAAATAGTGTTAGTCTGTGTTAGTTGTATCCAAAACTCGCA
The DNA here is from genome assembly GCA_028641055.1 of Alopecurus myosuroides. Classification (NCBI taxonomy): domain Eukaryota; kingdom Viridiplantae; phylum Streptophyta; class Magnoliopsida; order Poales; family Poaceae; genus Alopecurus; species Alopecurus myosuroides. Next base: position 130,236,890 of record CM054059.1, on the reverse strand, counting down.
AGTTTAGAGGCAAACAATAGCAAAAGTGTTCGGAAAAGGAGATACGTTTTGGACGTATCAACTCCCCCAAGCTTAGCTTATTGCTTGTCCTCAAGAAATTCAGTGACAACTGAGTACGATAAAAGAACTTTTACGAACACATTTGTTTCATACGATGTAAATATACTCACTATATTATCAAGTGCTTAGGCAATTCATAATAAGATGTATGCAAGATAAAATCACCTAATAGTTATGCAAACCATGAAGAGATACAAACACACTAATAATAAACAACATGAAATATATCAATATGAAGGATTGCAATGCTCATAATAGGATATGATAAAGTGTACTCGTTTGCCCTTAATAATGGATCAAAACATAAGTGCTAGGGAACCTCTGAAGTTCAAAAGAAGACTAGAAGTAAAGATATCAAAGATACAAGCATCAAAGTTATACCACAATTAACCGTGTTCTGGGACAAGCATATTACACTAAGAATGACAACCATGCTCTCAAGAAGGTGCATAAAGTGAGAAGGTGAAGACTTAGAATAAAAAGAAAAGAAAGGCCCTTCATAGAGGGAAGAAGTGATTAACTCATGTGCTAGAGCTTTTTATTTTATAAACAGAGGTATTGAAAACATTTTTAGAGAGGTGTATGCTTATTTCAACGAATGGTAAACACACAATACAGTACGTCACAATCCAACTAGACCTTGCAAGAGCGGCTCCCATTGAAGGACGCATCTAGTATAGAAGGTCATCCCTCTTCTCTTTTGTTTACCAAATTATGCTTTGACTAATAAATCAGGGGAAAAATAATGAAGATAATATATAGTAACCAATTTTCGGGCTAGGCACCCCGCTGCCAGCTCTTCTATCATTTGGATAAGTGGATGAAGCCACTAGTCCAAGTGTGCAAATTCCAATCAACAAGTGAGATAAAGATTCTCTATTTACGTCCTCATGAGCTAAAACAGGGACACAAAACATGAATATTTTTTTTGAAGTTTTTAAAGGTAGCACATGAGAAATTTACTTGGAGTGGCGGTTAAATACCACATATAGGTAGGTATGGTGGACACATTTGGAAAACTTTGGTTTTGGGGAGTTGGATGCACGAGTAGAGCTCATACTCAGTACAGGTGAAGGCTAGCAATAGACGGGAGCTACAATCAAGAGAGCAACAACTCTCATAATCATGCTTGCGACGAAACAAAATTAACTGGGCATAAAAGTGATACAAATACTCTGAGGCAAAATAAATCATTGAGGCTTAATTGACTTTTTGTTTTCAGTCCTATGCATGCATGAGCATGTGCCAAGTCGATTCAAGCGAAACAATCAAAGGGAGATACCACAATGTCATACCCTTCTATGAATAAAACAATGCATGAAAAGATTTATACGACATGCTATCTAATATTAATAAGTTGGAACTAAACATGAGAGAGCACGAACTAATGACCATCAATTAAATGACATACACCGTACACGAACAAACTAAGCATATCCACATGGATGAGTATATGTACAAAAATAAAACAAATAGAGTTCATACCAGCCTCTCACCACAACTTGAGTTATCGTAAATCGTCATTATTGCTATTCACTCGTGTGGATTGAATAATATAGAATGACAACCAAGCTCCAATGGAGACACAGAAGACCGATGAACTCTGCAACAAACTTTACAAAATCAAATAAGAACACCAAATATTTTTTGGGTTTTCGAAAACAACAAGAATAGAAGGAAACAAGCAAACAAAGCAAAATATTTTTGGATTTTCGAATATTAAACCAAAACGAGAAAGTAAAGCAAAACAACAAAAGAAACTAAAGAAGCAAATAAAGAGAAGCAACATAAATATTTTGGTCTTTTTTTGTTTTGGAAAATAAGAACAAAACAAAGAAAACAAAAAGAAACGAAAGAAACGAAAACATGGATATACAAAGAACCGACAGAAACATGATATATAGATGAGTGTGATGTCGGTATACCTCCCCCAAGCTTAGGCTTTTGGCCAAAGTGGGGATCAATCACTGCGCGGGAAGTATCCCCACTGTGGTGGGTTGTCCCTAGCATGGTCGTACTCGGGCGCCCATGAAGAAGATGAAGCAGCAGGCGCATAATCATAACCGGGGTGCTGGTATGGAATCCCCGCATGTCCGAGGGCTGGACGAAATCACTATCGTCCCCCTCTCTAGCATCCTCTGTATGTTGGGGGTGCTGCCCAATGTATGCATCCAACTCACCCTCTGCAAGTGACCATCCTTGCCTGCCATTAAGGTTAAACAAAAGAGGTGCGGGCAGAAGTACTACTCTATCAGATTTAGTCACTCTCCACCTTGATCTTTTGGAGAAAGTTATTCCATCAGAAAAATTGGTCAGGTTAGCATAGGGAGAACGAAACTTATGTTGAATCATGAAACGAAGGTCCAGCCTCTCTACGGGAAACCAAAGGTCCAAATGATGTAGCTCCACACCATGCAAAGCTAGCAAACGAGAGGCAATAAGACCTCCAAAAATTCCGCCCTTCTCATGGTTAAGTGAGAGACGGAAAACAATCAAAGCACCAAAGTTATAAGACCTATCATGTCTTAAAGCAACTAAGACAAAACTAGAATCATAAATAGAAAGCTTGTTGGAAGTTTTTCTAGCAAGCACACACTTGGAAATAAAATAAACAAAATATCGAATGGATGGGAGTTGAATTTCTCGAATTTTACCACTCTCCCCTGTGAAGCTTTTACCTTGTAAAATCTCCTCATATAAATCCAGTAGTGGTTTGGGCTGCCCTCTTATTTTCTCACATCATGCCCATTCTGGCACCTTGATAGCTGCACAAAAATCATTGAAATGCAAGTCTATAGCTTTATTAAAAAATTGTAATGGACCATAGGGTTAGGCAAAGACCAGCTAAAGCGAAAATCGTGCACCACAGACATAGTTAGTTTAGTATGTTGGGTAGGTTCATCCTCAATGAAATGATCCAATCGTGCATTTTGCACAAGAGTATAGAAATCCTGCAGAATTCCTGTAGCAAGTATGATGAAAATACTCTTTCTTCACGGTGTACATGCATGAACTCATGCAATTCCAACTCATGCTGGTTAAGTTGGTAGACATTGTGCTCCATCTCAGAAATTTTTAAGCAAGCATTACAAAAATTGATTTCAAGCAACCATATGGTGGAAACTACTATAGAGACTTGTAGGAGAGCTAAACATGCATCAAAACTATATTATTTCAACTTAAATCAAGCATGCAAACTCACACAAGCTATCACCTACAGTACCAAAATACTCAAGAAATACTCCACCAAATAAAATTCTACTTGGATAATCGGAGGAGTCACATACCGGAGAGCAAATGCACCAAATTTTGGCAACAAAGGTGGGCTGAGCAAAGAGATCAAAAAATATCGAGGAAGAACATCAAGAACTCCGGTTCGAGGAAATGTTTTGAGTTTGGGGTGAGAGAGAGGAATCTTTGGCAGGGGAGATAGTAAGTGGAGGGCCAAGGGGCCCCACACCATGTGTTTGCGCCACTAGGGGCTGGCCGCGCCACCCTGTGGTGTCCCTGTCTGGTGGGCCCCCCTACGGTCTACCAGGTGCCTCTCTGCCTCATTTTTTACGCAAAAAAATATTATAATTTTTCTGGAATTTTTCGAGAAACTTTATTTTTAAGGTATTTTCAAAATTTAATAATTAATTAAAAACCGAAAAACAAATGTGGAAAGGTGGAAAAAAACCAAAACTATAACTACAGAGGTTCTAAGACACTCCAATAGGCAAATACCCAAAAAAACAAAGGTGGAAGTGGTGAAAACAAAAATATGGATGGTGAAAACATGCATAACCAGAGTAATCAAGATGAAAACATGACTATGGAGGATAGAAAATATAATTATACCAAAGTAACAAGGTGATAACATGGTGAAAATATAATGGGGAAGGTGAAAACATAGTGAAAACATTGTCCTCTTCATTCAAAATTACTTTGTTATCAAGGTTGATCAAGTCTTGTTACCAAAATAATTTTTATATGAAGCAAGACTTTACTTATCACTAAATAATTATTATGTTACCTCAACCTTTATAGACATAGTCCCAATCATAATAATTTCATATTCTTTTGGTGGCATTGGAATGGGACAATAAAATTCTCCAATCTTTATGGTCTCAATATTTTCAATTAAATTTAGACCATATCTCCTATCAATCTTCTTGGGAAAATAAAAAGTGTGCTCTTTATGATTAACATTAATAGTTACTTTTCCTTGATTGCAATCAATAACATCCCCGTCACTGTTAAGAAAAATTCTCCCAAGAATAATAGACATATTATCATCTTGAGGCATTTCCAACACAACAAAGTCATTTAATATCAAATAATTAGTAGTCACTTGAACATGAACATTCTCACATATACCAACAGGAATAGCAGTAGATTTATCAGCCATTTGAAAATATATATCAGTGTGTATCAAATTTTCCAGAGAGAGCCTCTTATAGAGAGAAAAAGGCATAACAATAACTCCTGCTCCCAAATCACATAAAGCAGTTCTAACATAATTATTTTTAATAGAACAAGGGATAGTAGGAATACCAAGATCTCCAAGCTTCTTTGGAACCTTGCCATTGAAAGAGTAATTAGAAAGCATAGTGGAAATTTCCTCATTAGGAATATTCCTTTGTTAGAGACAATATCTTTCATATATTTAGAATAAGGAGGCAGCTTAATAGCATCAGTCAAAGGAATTTGCAAAAACAAAGGTTTCATCCATTCACAAAATTTATTATAATGTTCTTCCTCCTTTGATTTGTGTTTCTTATTAGGAAAAGGCATGGCTTTTCGTACCCAAGGTTCTCTTTCATTACCATGTTTATTAGCAATGAAATCCTCCTTAATATACTTCACAATTTTAGTTTGCTTTTCAGGTTCAGCTGCAGTTTCCTGTTTATCAGAAGCATCACTTTTATCATTACCACTTTTGGTTTCAGAATCAAAAATAGATATACTATTAGGATCTTTAGCAGGTTCGGGAGATTCTACAACAGTTTTATGTGTCTTGTTCTTTTTCTTATAAGGAGAACTATTGTTTTTAGGTTGTTGAGAATCTTGTTCAATTATTTTAGGATGTCCTTAAGGATACAAGGGGTCCTAAGTAGAAACGCCACTTCTAGTAATTATTTCACAAACATGTTTTCTCTAGAAGCATTAGCTAGCATATCTTTTTGCACCTTAGTGAGTTGATCAATTTGAGTTTGAACGATATGAAATTGTTTAACAAGCATTTTAACATCATTAGAGGTTCTCTCAATAATACCGTTCAAATTGTCAATAGCTCTAGAGTTTTCCATTAAATGATTTTGCACTCTCATATTAAAGTTGTCTTTCTTAACAACATAATTATCAAATTCATCTAAGCATTGATCAGGTGGTTTAGAGTAAGGAATAACTCTATTATCAAAGTATTCGAGAGAATGTACCTCAACTGTTGATGGATGAGGAATTGGCTTACATAATTCTTATATGGGAGGTAAATTGTTCACATCTTCGGATTTAATACCCCTCTCTTTAAGAGATTTCTTGGCTTCCTTCATCACTTCATCATGTATTTCAATCATCCCTCTCTTCTTGGGTTTTGGTATTGGTGTTGGTTCTGGTGTAGGTATAGGGTCATGTATAGTCCAATCATCATTATTTTTGGCTATTTTAGCCAATAATTCCTCAGCTTCTTCTATAGTTCATTTCCTGAAAACACAACCAACACAACTATCCAGGTATGTCCTAGATTCAATAGTTAGTCCATTATAAAATATATCTAGGAGCTCATTTTTAGGTAATGGGTTGCCAGGGCTAGCTCTTATTAAAGAACAAAACCTTGACCAAGATTTAGGCAATTTCTCTTCTTCAATTTGCTCAAAGTTAAAGATTCTTTGCATAGCAGCATGTTGAGCACTAGCAGGAAAATATTTTTGAAAAAAATCATTAACCAAACCCATAGGACTAGTAATAGATCCAGGTGACAAATTGTTAAACCAAGTTTTAGCTTCATCTTTCAATGAGAAAGGAAAGATCTTGGTAACAAAATAACTGCATAACTTAGTATCATCAGAAATTAAACTACTCAAAGATGAGAGCTCATTCATATGTTCCATAGCACTTTTACTTTCAGTTCCACAAAAAGGTTCTTTCTCAACAATAGATATGTAAGATAAATATAGAGAGAAATAATAATCCTTATCTTTAATGCGTATGGGAGATGTAGCAAACTTAGCACCAGGAGAAGATTTATATTTAACAGCATGTCTTGCAAGAAGACTCTTAAGAGCACTTGCACCAGTAATAGCTTGAGCTTCCTTAATAAAGTCATCATTAAGTTCAATGTAGGTTTCATCAAGATCATCAATAGACTCAGGTGAATTAACAGGTGTAGCAACATTTTCAACAAGAATTTCAGTGTTTTCAATTTGTTTAGCTCTAGTAATTGTAGCATCTAGGAAAGGACCTAGTGTACCAGTATCATCAAGCATAGAAGAAGCATCATCAAAAGTATCAAAAGCATTTTCAGACTCAGCTGAGTAACAGTGTGTGTAGAATATGGTGGTGTAAGAAGGTTACTCATAACAGATGGTGAATAAAGAGCAATAGAGGTGTTCAGAGTTATACCTCTCCTTGTAGTGGATGGTAATATAGGAATTTTTCCATCACGGGTCTTACCCATGAGGAAAGGCTTGCAGCAAACAATATCACGTTCAAGGGAGCAAATAAATAAAGCTATGCTCCCCGGCAACTGCGCCAGAAAATAGTCTTGATGACCCACAAGTATAGGGGATCGCAACAGTCTTTGAGGGAAGTAAAACCTAAATTTATTGATTCGACACAAGGGGAGCTGATGAAAACGTTGGTAAAACCCAAGTGGAACGTTGTGAAGAGTACAGCGACAAGTTTTCCCTCAGAAAAGAAACCAAGGTTGAATTGACCAGTAGGAGGACAAGCAATGTTTGAAGGTTGATGCAGCTGAGGTGGCAGGGCGCACTACCGGTTTAGCAATAACGTGGAACCTACACAACACAATCAAATCAATTTGCCCACAACGTAGCAGTCAGGTTGTCAATCTCACCGGTTTTGCTAAACACAAAGAGGTTAAACGTATCGTGTGGAAAACAGTAGGAAAACAATATGAAAGCAGTAGCAGCTGTATGAAAGTAGTGTGAAAGCAGTAGGTGTTTTATCGGTATGAGGAAAATGGACTGGGATCCACAGTTCACTAGTGGTGTCTCTCCGTGAAAGATAAATAACATGTGTGGTGAACAAATTACAGCTGGGCAATTGACAGAAATGAAGGCTGCACCATAGTGCATATGCAAGACATAAATATTACTATGTGATTCATGCGGGCATTACAACAACATACATAGACCGTTATCCAACTGCATCTATGACTAATAATCCACCCTTCGAATATCATCCGAACAAACGTTGCGTATTAAGTTGCAAGCAACAGATAATTGCAGTAAGCAAAATGTGTAATGTAAATAATAACATCATCCTTAGACAAAGCATTGTTTTTTTCTCCCTAGTAGCAACAACACATCCTCCATCTGTCACATTTCTGTCACTCGAGCACAGATGCAAAGGAGGCATGAACCCACTATCGAGCATAAATACTCCCTCTTGGAGTTACTACCATCTACTTGGCCAGAGCATCTACTAATAACGGAGAGCATGCAAGATCCTAAATAATATAAGCATGAAGATAACATGTTAGATTGATAATCAGAAGACATAGCATTCAACATTCATCAGATCCCAGCAAACAAAACATGTAGCATTAAATAAAGATGATCTTGATCATGTTAGGCAGCTCACAAGATCTAAACATGAGGTACAAAGTGGAGAGAACAACCCTCTAGTTAATGCTATGGACCCGTTGTCTAGGGATAAACTACTCATGCATCACTTCGGAGGAGGGAATGGTGGTGTAGACCCCTCCGGTGATGAATTCCCCTCCCGGCAGGGTGCCGGGGAGAGCTCCAGATCCCTCTAGGTCTCAGGATGACGATGACGGCGGCCTCGGGTGTTTTCTGGGACGAAGTGGCATATCTTTAGGGTTTACGTCTCGGGGGGTAAAAATAGGCGAAAGGGCAAAGGCGGTGGAGGTCGGGGGCCCACACCACCCCATGGTGCGGCCAGGGGCGCGCCGCCCTATGGTGTGGGCCCCCTGTGGGCCCCTCCGGGTCTCTTGAGGACTCCATGGAACCTTCGGAAATTCTAGGACCTCCGGACTTCGAATTTTACAATTCTGAGAATATTTCCAGAACAACTTTTCTGAAACAAAAAACAGCAGAAAACAGGGAGCTGGCTCTATGGCATCTTGTCAATAGGTTAGTCCAGAAAATCGATAAAAATAACATAAAGTGTATAGCAAACATGTGGGAAACAATAAGAAAACAACATGGAACATCACAAATTAAGGATACGTTTATGACGTATCAACATCCCCAAGCTTAGTTCCTAATCGTCCTCGAGTAGGTAAATGATAAAAACACAAAATTTCTGAGGTGACATGCTACCAACATAAACTTGATCATCAATAATGTAAAAGCATAAGTAAGCTGAGATCATAGAATTTAAACACAAGCATGATAAATAGAATTTTAATAATAAAGCATAGCAATCACTTTGCATCATGGGAAGTAACACAAATAAAAGATCATGAATAACAATGCAATGAAAGATATACGTTTGTTTCAAGAATAGAGAAAACATGGCAAAGTGATTTTTTGCTAGTCCTTAAGAACGGGGAAAAACATAAATGCCAGGACACCTTCAAAGTTTATGAGGAAGACTAGAACAAATAATTAGAGAACAAGCAATAACACATCATGAATCAATTAATAATGTTTCTGGGATAAATGCACATAAAACTAAGAATGGAAACCATGCTTTCTCAACTCTGCATAAATTTAGAAGATGGAGACTCAACATAAAAGTAAAAGAAAGACCCTTCGCAGAGGGAAGCATGAATCACTCATGTGCTAGAGCTTTTTTTATTAACAGAGGTATTGAAAACATTTTTAAGAGAGGTGTATGCTTATGTCAACGAATTGTAAACATACAATACAGTACGTCACAAGCCAACTAGACTTCACAAGAGCGGCTCCCATAGAAGGACGCATCTGGGTAGAAGGCCATCCGTCTTTCTCTTTTGTTTACACAATTATGCTTTAACTGATAAATCAGGGGCAAAAATAGTGAAGAGAATTTGTGTTAGTAATTTGGGGCTGGGAACCCTGCTGCCAGATCTTCTATCATTGGATAAGCAGATCAAGCCACTAGTCCAGGGTGTGAAAGTCCAATCAACAAGTGAGATAAACATTCTCTATTTACGTCCTCATGAGCTAAAACAGGAGTAAGTTTGAAAGTTTTAAAGGTAACACATGAGCAATTTACTTTGGAGTGGTGGTTAAATACCACATATAGGTAGGTGTGGTGGACACAATGGGAAAACTTTGGTTTTTGAGAGTTGGATGCACGAGTAGACCTCACACTCAGTACAGGTGGAGGCTAGCAAAAGACTGGGAGCGACAAATCAAGAGAGCATAAGAGCCATAATCATGCATAGCGACATAAACATCATTAATAAAAGCATAAGTTGTACCACAAGTTCAAAAACTAAATTATCATGGAGGCTATAAGTCACTGGTTCATAGTCATAAACATGGTGTGGGCATGTGCCAAGTCAACCAAATAAAACATTCAAAGGAGAACCCCAAAAATTTATGCTTCAATATGACAAGAACAACTCATGATTCTTTCAATGGCATATTAAAAAATCTCAGATATTTGAGTCTAATCATGCTACTAAATAACCACAAGGGTTTAGAACTAAAATAACATCTAGCATGATAGAAAAAGTCTAGCCACAGTCTATACAAGCTTCTACTTGCACCGTTATAAATTCTACCTCAAGCAGCAGTTTCTTTTCCCAACAAGCACCATACCAAACATGCTTTAACAAAAACTCTCTAAATGCTACATAAAGAAATCATGAGAGTACTCACATAAAAATACTAAAACTAACAACTCTGAACAAGAGATGCAATGAAAACAAGAGCTAAACAGAAAATTTTGCAGCAGCTAGAAGAAAAACTAAGAATACTAGCATAGCAAGTATTCAAACGAAAAAGCAGAGCGTGTCTCTCTCCAAACAAAGAATTATAGGGTCCAAATATATTATTTCATCAAGTAAAACAAGATAAAACAATGAAAAACAAAAGAAACAAAATAAAAACAAACACACGCTCCAAGTAAACTTCATATGATGTGACCGAATAAAAATATAGTTTCACTAGAAGTGACCTGATAGATTGATGATGAAGAAGGGGATGCCTTGGGAATCCCCGAGCTTAGATGCTTGAGTCTTCTAAAAATATTCTTGGATGAACCACGGGGCATCCCCAAGCTTTGACCTTGCACTCTTCTTGATCACATATATCACCCTCTTATCTTGACCCATGAAAACTTCCTTCACAACACACTCAAAGAGTAATTCGCATTAGAGAGTTAGTGCAACAATAAAAAATCCATTGATTCTGTATGTCACAAGTGAAATTTATACTTTTAAACATTACCTACATCCACTGATGTTTCGTTAAGCAAAGAAATCCACTTGACACCGCAAAAGAGCAAATGCAAGAAAAATGGCAGAATCTGTCAAAACCAGAACAGTCTGTCAAGACGAATTTTTTCAAGGTACTTATGTTGCTCACATATAAAAACTTCAAGAACAAAAACTTTGCGGAATTAGAATAGGAATAAGCACAAGAAATTTCAGGTCGTTTTGATTTTTCTATGATTTATACGATTTTTTACGGTGAACAGCAGAAATCTGTTTCCTCCGCAGAAATCCGAAAACCAACTCCAACTCTCGTCAGGAACCTTACTTGGCACTACTAAAACATGAAAAGAAAGATACAAAGGAGTTGCTACAGAAGTATACAACCCATTGACTCAAATAAAACAAAGAAAAACAAATCAAAAATAAAACTATGGGTTATCTCCGAAGAAGTGCTTTTCTTTAATGCCTTTTAGCTAGGCCCAGAAAAGTGGAATCAAGTATTTTCATGTGAAGAAGCATCCAAATTATTACGAGGTTTGCGCTTACCTTTCTTACCCTTATTTTTACTTTGAGGAAAATGATTGTCCAAGCATGGTTTGGAAGTGAAACTCATGGTACCTTTCCTCATATCAATAGTTGCTCCTACGAGCTTCAACAGATATCTTCCAAGGGTAATTTGTCCTCCTCCTATACATTCAATAACAAGATAATCAGCGGAGACCGTTTTTCCTAGGAGTTTCATAAACACTCCCTCAGCTATCCCAATGGGAAATATAGTGGTGTTATTAACGAGACGAATTTCTTCTCCTCCCTCAGCAAGTCCCCAAAGGTTCAAAGATTCATAAATCTCTTTAGAAATAAGACAAAATTCAGACATAATATCACAACGAGCATGAAACGTTTCACCATTTATAGCAGCATTCACCAAAGGAATCATATTTGAGGCTTCAGAGTTTATTGGGACATAATCAAGATGCTCACGAATCTGCCCATAACCTTCTTTTAGATAAGAAATATGTTACTCAAGAATATTCAATCTAGCATAAATACTTGCAAAGGCTTTATCAGAACTACTGGGTAAACTGTAGGTTGCAATTAAATTTTTTATAGCATTAAAATCTTGCTCTCCATCACAATGATGGAAATATCCTCCTACCACAGTATCCAAAGCATATCTATAGCAAAGAACAAGACCAAAGTAAAAGCTACGAAGAAACAGGCTTAGAGTCAATTTAGGTTCAATTTTGCAATAGGAATCAAAAACTCTAGACCAAGCTTCCTTAAAACTCTCATCACTCCCTTGTTTGAAAGTGAAGATCATTTCCTCATGTGACATGGTAACAGGAACATGAGTACTCATTTTAACAAGACTAAAAACATGAATAAAACTATAGCTCGAATAAGAACTAAATTTTTTGTGTTTTTGATAAAGAGAAGCAAACAAGACAAAATAAAATAAACTAAGAAAAACTAAAACAAAGAAAAGAGATTGGAAATGAGACACTCCCCTTGAATAAATTCTCTTCCTTCCCGACAACGGTGCGAGAAAACTTTGATGCAAACGTTGGTAAACCCCAAGTGGAAGGTTGTGAAGAGTGCAGCGGCAAGTTTTCCCTCAGAAAAGAAACCAAGGTTGAATCGACCAGTAGGAGGGCAAGCAATCTCTGAAGGTCGATGCAGCTGAGGTGGCAGGGCGCACTACCGGTTCAGCAGCAACGTGGAACCTACACAACACAATCAAATCACTTTGCCCGAACGTAGCAGTGAGGTTGTCAATCTCACCGGTTTTGCTGAACACAAAGAAATTAAATGTATGGTGTGGAAAACATTAGGAAAACAGTATGAAAGAAGTAGCAGCAGTATGAAAGCAGTGTGAAAGAAGTAGGTGTTTTATCAGTATGAGGAAAATGGACCGGGGTCCACAGTTCACTAGTGATGTCTCTCCGTGAAAGATAAATAACATGTGTGGTGAACAAATTATAGCTGGGAAATTGACAGAAATGAAGGCTGCACCGTAGTGCATATGCAAGACATAAAGATTACTATGTGATTCATGCGAGGATTACAACAAAATACATAGACCGTCATCCAACTGCATCTATGTATAATAATCCACCCTCCAAATATCATCCGAACAAACGTTGGGTATTAAGTTGCTAGCAACAGATTATCGGAGTAAGCAAAGTATGTAATGTAAACAATGTAAACTAGGTAAACACCGTTGTTTTCTCCCTAATGGCAACATCACATCCTCCACCCGTCACGTTTATGTCACTCGAGCATAGATGCAAAGGAGGCATGAACCCACTAACGAGCATAAATACTCCCTCTTGAAGTTACTAGCATCTACTTGGCCAGAGCAACTACTAATAACGGAGAGAATGCAAGATCATAAATAACATATGCATGAAGATAACATGATAGATTGATAATCAGAAGACATAGCATTCAAGATTCATCAGATCCCAGCAAACAACATGTAGCATTACATAAAGATGATCTCGGTCATGTGAGGCAGCTCACGAGATCTAAACATAAGGTACAAACTGGAGAGAACAACCATCTAGCTACTGCTATGAACCCGTAGTCCAGTGATGAACTACTCATGCATCACTTCGGAGGAGGGCATGGTGGTGCAGACCCCTTCGTCGATGAATTCCCCTCCTTGCAGGGTGCCGAGGAGAGCTCCAGAACCCTCCTGATCTCGGGATGACGATGACGGCGGCCTCGGGTGTTTTTCGGGACGAAGTGGTATATCTTCAGGGTTTACGTCTCGGGGGGTATAAATAGGCGAAAGGGCAAAGGCGGTGGAGGCCGAGGGGGGCCACACTACCCCATGGCGCGGCCTTGGGGCACGCTGTCCTATGGTGTGGGACCCTTGTGGCCCCCCTGCGGGTCTCTTCGGGACTCCGTGGAACCTTCGGGAATTCTAGGACCTCCGGACATTGAATTTTCCAATTCCAAGAATATTTCCAGAAGAACTTTTCTGAAACTAAAAACAACAGAAAACAAGGAACTGGTTATGTGGCATTTTGTCAATAGGTTAGTCCCGAAAATCGATAAAATGACATAAAGTGTATAGCAAACATGTGGGAAACAATAAGAAAACAGCATGGAACATCAGAAATTAAGGATACGTTTATGACGTATTAGGAGCCAAAGAATATTTATAAGCCTTAACAACTGAGTTGTCAATTCAGCTGCACCCAAAAGTAGACTTGCTCGCAACATTTTATCAGTGGTAACAGTTTTATAGAAGCAGGTGTAGAAAAATAACAGCAGGAGTAAAATAGTAACAGCATAAGCAATCGCGGAAAACAACAGGATCAAAGTACTGTAGGCATAGGAAAAGGATGAACGAACGTTTCATGGACAAGATAGTTCATATAATAATCAAAACATGGGCATTGCAGATACTAATAATAATAAAGCATCCAAATTCTAGGCAACCATAGGCATGTGTTCCAATATAGTCATATGTGCTCGCAATGAGAAACTTGCACAATATCTTTTGTCCTACCAGCCCGTTTGCAGCGGGGTCCCAAGGGAAACTAGGGGTAATTAAGGTCCTCCTTTTAATAAAGCACCGGAGCAAAGCATTAACACTCCGTGAACACACGTGATCCTCACATCACAACCATCCCCTACGGTTGTCCCAATTTCTGTCACTTTGGGGCCTCGGGTTTCGGACAATGACATGTGTAAATAACTTGTAGATATGATCAAGAAACATAATTATACTCATGAAACAATAACATGTTCAGATCTGAGATCATGGCACTCGGGTCCTAGTGACAAGCATTAAGCATAACAAGTTGCAACAACGGTAGAAAACACTAACAATGCATACTAGGCACTATGCCCTAACAATATGGCATTATTACATGATCGATCTCATATAATCCCTTCCATCCCTCTCAGCCTACAGCGGGGATTACTCACACATGGATGGGGGAATCATGGATGGTTGATGGATAAGAGGTGGCAGTGACGATGGCGATGATCTCCTTCGAATCCCCATCTCGGCAGGGCGCCAGAACAGGAACTTCTGATCCCCGAATTGAGTTTCGAGGTGGCGGCGGCGCTTTGTGGTGTTTCTCTGGAATATGACGAACACCCTGTTGTTTTAGGGTTACGGTGGATATGTAGTCGAAAGGGGATCCCGAGAGGTGCCTGGGGGCCGCACACCACCTGGTGGCGCGACCTAGGGGGCGCGTCCAGGGGTGGTGTGGCCCCCTCCTTGCCCCCTCCGGGTCTCCTTCTGGCTCCAGGGGTCTTCGAGTGAAATAAGGTCTTTGGGATCTTTTTTGGGCAATTTCCCGAATGTTGATTTTTTTGCACAAAAACAAGACACCAAGGTAATTCTGCTGAAAACAACATTAGTCTGTATTAGTTGTATCCAAAACTCATAAGTTCAGGGGCAAACAATATCAAAAGTGTTCGGAAAAGGAGGTACGTTTTGGACGTATCAGACGTCGACAAAATGAGTGGGAGCACGGTGACGGTAGACCCGGCCATCACGGCCATCATCATCTTGGTGGCGCCTATAGCCATTGTCATCATCACGGCGATGCACACAGTCATCATGGTACCTGTAGCCATCCTCATCATGGCGCCCATCATCGCGGCGCTTGTCATCATCACGGGGACGGTACTGGTCACCGGTGTCTCGGCGCTCTTGGCTGTAGCAGTCACCGCGATCACCACGGGGCGCGCGGTAACTACGCTCTAGGGAACGCTCGCGGTCGCCACGGCGGTTGCCGTTGCGCCAGGCTGCAGCATTTGCGCAGGAGGTGAAGCCACCAGAGTTAGCAAGCATCTCTTCTTGAAGGTCATGAGCCGAGATCTGGGCAAAGATATCATCCAGGGATGTACCCTGATTAGCATTGACTGACGACACTAGGGAGTTGTATCCAGCACCAAGACCATTGAGTATGTATCCCACCATCTCATCTTCAACCGGCTTCTCGGCGGCTGCAGACTCGGAAGAGAAATTCTTCATCTTGGCAAAGAACTGCCAAGCAGTCATCTCGGCCTTCTTGGTGTTGTTCAACGCCCCTCGCAGGTGGTTAAACCGAGTCCGGGAGTGCGAGGAGAGCATGCCGGTGAGGATATACCAGACTTCAGCCGAGGTCTCCAATCCAACGACATGCGGTAAGATTTCCGGCGACGGAGAGTTCACGAGGAACCCGAGTATCGTCTGACCCCACAAGATCGATGCAGCATAGGCAGGGTTGGGGATTGTGGTTTTCTTGCCTACATCATCAGCCTCCAAAGTTTTTGCCGGCGCGACGTCGGTCCCATCGAGCAAGCCGATGGGCTGAGCAACACGAAGCGGCGGGAGTATGCGCGTCTTCCAGAACAAAAAATTCGTTTGAGTGAGCTTTTGGGAGGGGGATCCTAGTCCGGCGGCGGCAGCAGTTGACGAGGAGGATCCAAGCGACATGGCAGCGGCGAGAGAGGATTGTGGTTTGTGTTTTGGGTTGGGTTTTTTCTTTTGCTTGGTTGTAGATCGATTGGCGGTGGCGGCTAGGTCGGGGAAGAGCGAGGCTCTGATACCATATCAACCATGGAGGAAACAATGCCCTTTGGGATCATCGGGTTACGTGTTATATAGTGGTGGGAATAGCACCCAACTTGGCTTATAAGGAATACGATATCGGGTGGTATACTATACCATATATTACGTTCAACACTATTATGAACCTAATTATAAGAATCTCTAATCGGGAGATGACACCTCAAAACCCAATTATAAGATGCTCTAGTTCAATTAGGATCTCAAATTAGAAGGTCTAATTAGATCCTCTAATTCTACTAGAGAGAGAGAGACAGAGCCTTGAGAGCCAATTGTGTGTTTTGCTATGAGTCTTGGGGTTCTTTATATAGTGGGAGGGAGGGGAAGCTTACAAAAGAGTGGGGGCGGAGTCCTAGTGGGACTAGGAGATGGTGGTCGCACCCTCCCTCCCAGCTCCACTCAGATTGGGAGGTGGTGTCCATCTCCACCTCCTCTCTCCCTTCCTTTCTCTTTTCCCTCTTCTTTTCTCATTTTCTCTCCAATAAATTCTGGAAAAATATCGGGACGATGAGTACCAACTTGTGAACCCAGTGGGGCCCACCTGGCATCCCCTTAAAATAGGGTTCGGCCATTAAGGGGAAATCTGCACCCTCCCGACACTTCTTCCTCATTTGGAAAGTCCCCGAAACTGCCCCGGAACCCCTTTACCCCTATTAACAATGTTAGAAACATATTTCTAACACGTAAGGACATCTCATGTCCTCCATTACCTCTCATATAAGTTCTGCCTAACACCGTGATACGTTGCAAAAGCATCTGTAATTTTTGATGCTCCATGCTTGTTTTCTACCCAATGCGTTTTATTTTCCACATGTTTTCTTCTGTTTTCTTTCATTATACGGATGATTTCACATACTAACCTATTAACAAGATGCCCCATACCAATTGTTGTTTTCTACTGTTTTTCTATTTCAGAAAAGTTCTTAAGCAAATATTCTCAGAAAGGGCTGAAAATCCACGAAGATCATTTTTTACCCGGAACGGCCGGGGGCCCAGGGGGCCACCGGGAGGGTACCAGGCGCGGCCCATCCCTTGGTCATGCCTGGTGGGCCCCTGGCGGCCCTGGCCACTGCCTCTCGTCCCCTCTTCGCCCATAAATTGCCTTCAACCCCAAAAATCACAGGGACGGAGTTCTTTTCCATGAAACATACAGAGAGGCGTCGTCACCTCGAAAGTCCAATATAGGGCTTCTGGAGCCCTACTCTGGCACCCTGCCGGAGAGGAGGATCATCATCGGAGGCCTCCACACCGCCATGATCGCCTCTGGACAGATGCGTGGGTAGTTCATCTCGGGACTATGGGTCCATAGAAGTAGCTAGATGGTTGTTTTCTCCCCTATGCCTCCATGTTTAGAGTCACGTGAGCTGCCTCACATGATCGAATCCACCGTTATGTAATTGTGCATGTTGTGTTTGCTGGGATCCGACAAACCATGAGATTATGATTATTTTGTACATGTCAATCTGTGATGTGTCACTTATATTTGTAGAGAGTTTTAATCTTGTATTGCAATCCTCTCCCGTGTTAATGATTACCTTGGCCACGTAGTTGTTTTCACCTCCGAGAGAGGGTTTATATGCTAGATAGTGGGTTCATGCGTCCTTGTTGCCTGCGCTTGAGTGACAGAAACATGCGGGGGGAGGATGGGATGTTGCCACTAGGGAGAAAACAGAGGTGCTCCTGTCTACGGACGAGGAACACTTCTTACATTACTTATTGTTATTAATACATTTGTCTTCTGCACACAAAGCAGTCACTTCGTTGCTGCAACTTAATACCAAGCGATTTGCTGGATAGCTTTCTTGTGGTGGACTTCTAGATTTGGGTGCATGTTGGATAGCGGTCTATATGCCTTGACGTAACATCTACAATGTTAGAATCCGTGAACTATATCTTTTCATAATAGTATACTTATATGTTCATGATTTGTCAATTGGCCAATTGTAATTTGTTCACCCAACATGTTTGTTTTCATTGGAGAGACGCCATTAGTGAACCTATGGCCCCCGGTCCTATTCTGCTCATATTACAACCTTCTTTTAAGCAGTTTTCATCATTGTTTCCTTGCTGTTTCATTTTTTTACTTTTATTGTTTTCCAAGTCTCTATACGTTTAATTCTCCTATTTTCAGCAAGAACGGAAGATTGACAACCTTCAAGAAAGTCGGGCAAGAGAGAGTTTGTGCTTGTGTGTAGGTTCCACGCTTAGTCAACATCGACAAACGGCATCGTTAATACAAGCAACCTTCTTCAAGACTACGAAGTCCTACTGGTTCGATAAACTCTGGTTCCACACTGGGGGGAAATTTTCCACTAGACTACATCATACCTTCCCCTTGGGGTCTCTCAACGATCGTGTGATCACGTCAGCATCACACCGGCATAATTTCTCTCTTGTAGTAACTTCCCTGAAACCACTCCGATTGACATCGGACTTGTTTATGTGATATCGACATGAAATCGAACATTCATAAAACTAATAAAAACATATTATTTCTGTAAATAAAAGGTTAGCGCGGCTTAAGCGTGTGACCCGTAAAGGCTCGTGGACCGTGGACGTCCATGATGGCTCCCGTGTGTTCCCGAAGAACGAGGGAACTTTATAGGTTACTCATTGCACTTACTCCCTTAACTTCATGATACCAACGATATCACGAGGCGAGACTACGTGATTTGGTCTGATCAAACCCTTTGATCATAAAATATAAAACTCGTTTACCGATATTGTTCTCTTTTCTCATCCATATCCCCGATGACCCTGCGATAAATCACACTATGTCTAGCCAGACGATATGTCATCGGTGATACTGAGATGGTCTAGAGAATGTATCTCTCTATCTTCTAGAGGAGTTAAGTACTAGTCTTGAACAATCTTGGTTCCATTACACTTTCTAGGTCATACCCAGATATCACCGTTATAATCCCTAGTTAAGGCAAGACGGTTGATGATATCCAAAGTATAACTTTTGATCATGTGGTCACTAGGTATTCTGATAGTATAGGAATTATAGTCAATGTTAACTTCGGATTCATTTGCTAAAATACATAATGATTGTTTAGTCTCTTTTAGCAACAACATACACTTGGGTCGGTTCAGTACTATTGTTACCATAACAATAAACTCTTATGTTTTGCTAGACTTTCATTCAAGTCCATGATCAGGAAAATATGATCATTTCACAATCCATAAATTAATCTTAGAGACAAGATTAGGAACTCTTGTTTGTTTATGTCTTCACACCCGCGCAAAGATTTTTCTTTGGAAACTCACTTTTCAAGTGTTATAGCGGTTGTAGCATGATAACATAAACTTAATTATAAACTTGGAGATAGAATAATAACTGAATATTATTGTCTCTAGGGCATACCTCCAACACATCATTGGCCACATATGAAACACAGCAATGCTGAATATCTAAACCCAAAAGTCTATAAAAACCAGATCGGGTACATTATCAAAGCCTAACCGAACATAATCATCTCTCACATTTATTAACTACGCCACCAGAATGCCACAAATAAAAAGGAGACACTAAATCGACTAATACGACCTATATATCGAATCATGCACGTACATTGAATACTAGAAATTTGCAGATCTACCGTGCATGTCATGCTACGCTCATAAATCGAGCTCGATCTAGAGACCTACGAGGCATACGAAACATATGAGGGTAAGAAATCATCTTGCCTCCATTGATGAAGCACTCGAGGAAGACGGGTCAAGGCGGTGCTCCGGATGTGCCGACGGAACTTCTGCTTACTCGAGGATGGAGAGATGATGGTCGGCCTTCTTCTCCCGCCGAAGAAACTAGACGACATGCTCTTGATCTGCTCGTAGAAAGGGAACCACCAACAACGAGAGAGAATAGGAAGATGAGCAAGTGGAGGGGTGGACTGAGTGGGAGAGTGAGCGGTGAGGAGAATAAATGGCATGTGTTCCCGAAGGGACGCGACGTCTCCCGTGTGTACGCGAGCGTTTAGCGATTGCGCTCCGCTCAGTCTAGCCCTGAAAAAACTGCCGATTCGGCCGGTTTCACGGAGCCTGACCCAAGGGTGCTTTGAGAAGCGCACTGGCCTAACCCAGAGCCTCATACAGATAACCATTCACCGGGCTTTCGCATCTGACGGACCTGGTTAATTAGACCTTATACAGTCTATTAAACGCGTCCTAAACAAGTCCGGCGGCCACGATCCATTGTAAAACACGAACTAACCTCTGGTTGGCTGGTTAGAAGAGTGCTTGTATCTCCGACCCACCAGAATTTAGACCACTGGTTTGACACAGGCGGAATGTTCTTTCAGCGATATGCGACGTTACCACGGACCTGGATTATTTCTCTTGGCGGGCACTACCGTGTATAGGCAGTAATTTCTCGGTATCATGGTTACAACATATTAACAGTACTGATCGATCCAGTCAAACGGAATATCTCACTAAGCGAAGTACTGGGTCGAAAATGAGTAGCATAATAATACTCGTTCCGTCTCAAATTAAGTGTCGCAAAGTTTGACAAAAGTAAATGTATCTAGATATAAAGCTAGTCACCGTCACCAATCTTCATCGGACACCCATCAATTGACGACCGAGACGTGAACAAGATCTCGTGGCCGGAATAACATGCGTGCGTACACACAGACACTGTCGCCTGCACCTTACGAACTCTGGTGCGGCTGGTCACGTCACCCGACGGCCAGCGTCGGCATCTCCGGATGAGCGAGACCCCGACAGGGAGTCACAGGGACAGAGGATTCGAGCGCATCAGGACACGAAAGAGTGCGTCCGAATTAGCAGGCATGGATAGAGCCATTGACCACCGCCTCACGCAGTCACGCTCCTCCATTGCAGGTCGCAGCTAGCGTTTGAACCCCCAATCGAGATCGGGGCTCCTCGTCTCAGGCCGGGTGGCACCAAAACGCACATTCATTCCGCTTTGGCACGAACCGGCTGCGACCTGCTCTGCGCTAGCTGCTGCTCATTGCTTCATTTAGACAGCACAATCCTGCGTGCATATTATCTTCTATTATCTTCTATTCCTAAATAGTTGCCTCCCACTAACTATTTTTCCTGCCTCCTCCTTGAGCCACGTCACCCTTCATTTGGTATTGGGCCACGTCAACTATGCGTCTGACGGTAAGTCCCCTACACTCCCTATTCCCATGCAGGTTGCAGGCACATCTCATCCCAACAGGATCTATCACGAGTTAACGAGTGGTCGTTTCTTCTCCCCCACCAACACACCTCCTCTTTTAATACCTTTTTTATCTCAGTTTTTCATCGGAAGTTCATCAGGTAGAACAACAAACAGGGACTTAACCCAGCCCACCGGCGGCACTAACGCCTTTCGGCAGTTCCGGCCGCCGCGGCCTCCCAGGCTAAGTGTTCTTCATCAATGATCTCTTCATGGGCAAGTTCTTTATTTTCTTATAATTCGTTATTGATTCATGGATTGGCGTTCTGCCCTTCATCCTAGCACCACCGAGACCAGCGAACGCTACTGCGACAACCCCCAACAAGATCGTGAAAAATCGATCAAGGAGTTCCGGCCGCTGCGGAGGAGTAGTTGCAGGACGACCAAGTCACCATCAGAGACTCCAACAAAGAGTACTGCTATGCATACGACAAAATTTGTACGATCTTTGTCCGATGCATTTTGTGGGCCGTTGCACGCTTAATTACCACAGATTCCAACGGCTTGATCAAGCATCGTACAGAAATCGTAAGGCAAACGTCGTACGCGAATCATTTCCGCTCCAACATGCTGCAATCTGGTGATCTACCCGTCATGTAAACCTTCCCATCTTATGCAATCTGCTGCAATCCTAAATTCACATTACAGTATCACAACTGTAATTATTTGATATATATATATACCATTGTTTTGTTGTTACTGTAGATCCGTTCTTTTTGGTCCAAACTTGACTAGCGGCTCTTATTGAGATTTGTATAGTCGTAACAGATTGCTCAATGAGATATATCATTGCATTTTTTTTTTTGACAATTTAATTGAGATGTGCCTTAATTGACGATTAATGTCCGTACATTTTCTACTACTCAGCATGGTGTTGCCATGACAAAGGTTTTATACGTATTGCCAAAATGGGTCACAATCATGATTACAACTTAAAAGTGGTATGTATCTTCTATCAATTTACCAACGTCAGGTGTGTTTCCAGAGGGTTATAACAAATGTTCTGACTGATACATGTTTAGTTTTTGCTGGGCAAGTACGACTATCTACAATTTTGAATGACTGAATGTCTGTTATTTCTAGAATTTTTAGTCGGTCAACTCAGTAATTTTCCATGTTCAAATATGTCCAATTTTTTGCTTGGATTGAAAATGTAAGAATATTAAGTCTCTATTTTTTATGTAAGAATATATTTGTCAGCTAGATGTCTCTGTTATGTTGCTCTAACCAATTAGTATGTTGCTGCAATGATTGGCTCGATTAAGTCCCTCCATCTCATTCTGCCAACTAGGTCATTTAATTGTTCAATCACATTTGTGAAGTGGCTCTTATTTACTCATAGTAACTCAAGTATAGTATCTTATATGGAATTGTTATTCTTTAGTTTGTAGGAGATTTATGTAACAAGCAACAATTAACCAATTGGTATCTCAGGTAGGACTGAATCACAGACTTATCATGGTACCTCTTGAAATTTGTTAGAACTGGACCTAACTGTGCTCTCAGTTTCAAGGTGCGTATCCATTTGGGATTATCCGTTAAGTCTACATATTTCCTTTTTTTATCTTTCCTGATCTTTTAAAGGCTTCCTTCCTGATCTGTGTTATGGACTTGGCAAGAATTAACTAACTCATGTTCTTCTACCACTCTATATTCATTTTTAAAACTATCTTAACTTTGGTAATAATTGACTAACTGAATTTTATTCTAACGTTGCAGATTCACTTCAAAGGCTTTTTTCTCCCCATGGAATATTGGCAGGTATAATTTGATTAAAGTGATAAGATGTCAAGTTTATTAATTATTGAAAATTACACTCATGATTGGTTTCGACTTTATGATGCAGGCATATGCACAATAACTTTTAGGCTTGATAGATTCTACCATACCAGCAAATTGGCAATACCTCTTATTCTGATTTTTTTTTAAATGTCGTGGCCAACAACACTTTATTTGTGTATCACTGGAATGATCAGTGTTATTTTCTGTTCAGGTCAAGACACCATTGGCGGAGAAAGGAAAAAAAAACTTCACAATATATTGATCGCCTTTCCCAAATACTTACTGATGTCATTTTTTTTGTTTCATATGGCATCCATCTAATATTTCCTGCAGCGCTAAGGCTATATTGAAGAGCGAGAACAAGCTTGGTACACTAATAAGTTATTTGGTCTTTCGACGGCTTCGCGTCGTGTGTCTGGCATTCAAGTTTTGTAGCCAACGAATGCACCTCAGAAACAACATTTAGTTATTGCCAGCATCCATTTATGCCTTCACAACATATCGACAAATTTATGATGCTAATTGTACTGATATTGGATGCAAGAAATATGTAAATGTGGTGTAATGTTGTGAAAATTTGTATGAATATCTAATGTTAGGAGATGATTTTTAAAACCTATCACTTACCATGCTCAGTATTCGAAACACAATATTAGGTACATATATTCCTTACATGGAGATTTCCTACTTTGTTCCTACATGCATACAATATAGTTTTTCTCTTTTTCCTTACACATTTGTCTCCAAATTCCCGCCGCAACGCGCGGGGTATTTTCTAGTTATAGCGGGGGGGGGGGGGGGGGGGGGGAACCTATTTCAGCAATCCTGCGTGCATGCATGGGTGGGCCGCGATTGGGCAGCTGCGCTGATGAGTCCCTCCAAAACTGAGGCCGGCCAGCGACGTGCCTTCTCAGCCCGCATGTCAGCCGGCTGGCCGGTGCATAGCTATCTCTCGGCGACAGACCTCATGCATACGCAAACCATGGCGCCGCGCATGAGAGTCGACAGGAAGGCGCAAGCGACAGTGTAACAAACAGGGTGTCAGCTGCAAGCACGCATCGGTACGACGGTAATTTGCCGATCGAGCGATATCATGTACTGTATGCACACTAGTCTACCTGCACGCAGCTCGTGCAGGTGCAGATAGGGAGAGAGAGAGCGCGCGCCGCGGTACTTTTACAGATGATGCAGGTTCTTTTTTTTGAACATAAAGGTGGCACCAGGGTGCCAATTGCATTACTCATAAGCAAGTTACATCATTGAAAACATATCCCAGATCTCGAAGGCTTAGCACCTTCTGAACAATCGGGCAAGCAGTATTGCTATGAGCGCTGTTCCTGCAAGAACAGGTGGGCTCCGACCTACAAGATCGAAAAGCCTGCTGAGCACAATCATGGGCTAAGTTGTTTAGGTCCCTAGAGACATGATGGATAGCAGCAGAAGCATCGTGGAGATGATTGTTAATATCTGCAACTTGAGAGCGAATGCTCCAGGGCACACTGGAACAGGCAGAAGAAGCAGCAGTAACTGCATTGACGAGGACCAAATTATCCGAATAGATCAGCACTGAAGAAATAGTCAAAAGATTAATGATCCTTGCAGCTAGTAGGAGGCCCTCCGCTTCTGCCTGCAAAGGAGAACCAACTCGGGCGACTCGGGCCTGCACAAAAACATCAGAAACCATATTCCCCAGCTTTGCAATTAAGAAGACCCCAATCCCCGCTGTGGACGGCAGAGAATTAGGATTTGGTTTCCACGCTGCGTCAACAAAAACATAAGAGCAAACATTAGAAGTTGACAACACCGGGGGCGGTTTTGGCAAAGGTCTGGGAGCAGGAACCAACTGCGAATCCAACTGATTATAAGAAGCAAAGTCCTGCAAGATCGCAGCTGCGGCAAAATTAATCTGATACGGCTGACCAAGCTTCCTGCAAAAAAGCTCATCGTTTCGAGACTTCCAAAGACACCAAAGAAACGTGAACATATTTGAAATATTCATATGAGGATGCGGCATGGTCAGCAAAGATGCCAGCATAAGAGGCAAAGAAGGCTGGTTGACTGTAACAACATCAGCCCTAATGAACCATGGATTCTGAAACCAAGCCGCACGAGCGAAAGGACACAAGAAAAAGATATGCACATCATCTTCAAGAGATCCACAACGGCAGCACTCACCATTAACATGTTTAGAAATACGAGCCACCCTTTTACCCGAAGGAATGGCTCTCCGCAGCAAACGCCAAGCAAAGGTCTTGATTCTAGGTAACAGGCCCTTCTGCTTCCAGATTCTGCATAACAGATTAATAGTAGTATTGTCTGGTCGTTCCACCACAGAAGTACCTGCACTATGCAAGAAATTATAAGCCACATGGTAAGCTGACTTAGAGGAGCAGATCCCATTGGAGGCTGGTTTCCAACACAGAATGTCTTGATCTTGCAGATCAATCACTGGAGTGTTTTTGATAATAGAAGCCGTGGGATTAGAAAAAAGGGAGTCAATAAGTTGAGCATTCCATTCCCTGGACCCCTGCAACCAAAGCTGATTAACCAGACTAGGATAAACAAACGGAGGATCCTGAATAATTAATTCGTCATAAATCCTAGCCCAAGCATCGCACCAAGGGGTACTCCAAATAGAAAGGTTCCCTGTAGTAACCTGATAAAAGGAGTGCTGTTGCAAAAGAGGCAAAACCTTTAAAACAGAGCTCCAAAAAGCAGACTTTGGTACATGCGGGTTAGGTCTCCAAATGGAAGAATCAAAGAAATATTTAGACCTTAAAACCCCATAAATATGACTAGATGGTTGAGCTGCTATTCTCCAGGCTGCCGAAAGAATAAGACCGTAATTAACCGCTTGCAGATCCCGAACACCCAGCCCTCCCTCTTTTTTTGGAGTACAGATCTTCTTCCAAGCTAGCAGACAAAGAGGCTTCCTTTGTTGGTCATCCGAAATGCCTGTCCACCAGAATTTCCTAATAATAGCCGTGATCTTGGCAATAAACTTCCTGGAGAAAATGATGTTAGACATGTAATAAACCGGGATGGAGGCGAAAACAGAGTTAATGAGCTCAAGCCTAGCAGCATGGGAAAGAGAATTCGCCTTGTAAGTGCCCAACTTATTTGCAAACTTCTCAAGCACAAAACCATAAGCCTCAGAACGGTTTTTTGCTGGAAGAATCAGAGGATGACCAAGATGAACAAAAGAGGCATCCATAACAGGAACTGGGAAAATAGCTCTGATATCCAGAATTACCTGCTGAGGAACAAGCTTGCTGAAAAGAATACCTGATTTCGCCCAGTTTGGTAGTTGGCCCGATAGACGACAAAAGTTGTCGACAATGAGCTTGATCTTGGAAGCCTCCAAAGAAGATGCCTCCCCACAGATGGGAAGATCATCTGCAAATAAAAGAGAATGAATCGGGGGGCAAAGAGGACCCAACTTAATCCCTGAAAGATGATTGGACTGTAAAGCCTCCTGTAAAGAGATCGACAACTCATTAATGGCAAGGACAAATAAAGTAGGAGATAAAGGACAGCCTTGTCGGATCCCACGTGTACTGACAAAAGAATGTGAAGCCTGACCATTGATCAGCACTGCAAAAATGGGAGAGGATATACAGGCGTGGACCAAACTTATGAAATGACCATGCAGCCCCTTACGTTCAAGAGCCGAGAGAATGAAACGCCATTCCAACCTATCAAAAGCTTTAGCCAGATCAAGCTTAAGCAAAAAGGCCTTATGATTCCAGGAAGATAACTGAAAAGAATGGGAAATCTCCTGGGCAATAATGATATTGTCAGAAATCCTGCGGCCCTGAATAAAAGCTAGCTGAGACGGATGAATGTAATCTGGAAGGTGAGGCTTAAGCCTGTTGGCAAGACATTTAGATATGAGCTTATAAATAACATTACAAAGACTGATAGGCCGATAATCAGCTGGAACAAGAGGCACAAGCTTCTTGGGAATAAGAGCAATATGCGTATCGTTGAGATGAGCTGGAAGAATTGCTGAACAGAAAAAAGTATGAACTAACTTACAGACGTCATCTCCAATCCACTCCCAAGTCGCTAAATAGAACTCAACATTAAAACCATCTGGCCCCGGGGAAGCATTCCTTTTCATCTCCTTCAGAGTGTCCAGCAGCTCTTGCTTATCCGGAATGGAATAAGTAGGATCATCTTGAGGCCCTAACGAAGAACCAGTGCCTGGCTGCAAAATGGGGTGAAAGGAAGAAGCAAAAATGGATCTAAAATAAGTTACAAAGGTAGCAGCAATTTTATCCGGCATGTGTTGGACCTGGTGCTGCTCATCCTTTACTGACAAGATGGTATTTCTTTTCCTTCTCTTAGCAACAAACTTATGAAAGAAAGCTGTATTTCTGTCGCCATCCTTTACCCAATGCTTCTTCGCTCTTTGCCTGAAAAACTCATTTAGCTTAGAATTAGTTTGCTCAAATCTAGCAATTAAGGAGGCTTCAAGAGCATGATCCTGCAAGTGAACCGGCTGCAACTGTATACTCTCAATTTGCTGCTGCAACTCCTTTAACTCCTCCTGCAACGGCTTCTTCTTCCTACACCAGACCTTAAGATTGGAAGCCAAACTATTAGTTCTGTTATAAAAAGACTTGTTTTGAGTGTGCGCCCAACAATCCTTTGCAAACTGATGGAAATCAGGTTCTTTGAGCCACCAGTTTTCGAATTTAAAGGACCTTCTCACTTTAATACTCTTACCTTCCGTGGAGCACAGAATCGGCGCATGGTCACTAAAGCAGTGAAGCAAAGGCAGATTATAAACATTGGAAACAGGATAACACATGCACCATTCATGATTAGCCAAGCAACGATCAAGCCTTTGAAAAATAGGAGAAGAAGCAGAACGGCGATTTGTCCAAGTGTATGCCGGACCAGAATAACCCAGATCGAACAAACCACAACTTTTTACATAACGACGGAAAGCATACATACGGGAACGGTTAATATTAGGAGTACTCTTGTCCATATCATACAACAGGTTATTTAGATCCCCAATACAAAGCATCGGCAGGTTGCTGTTGTCGTGCACAAAATTTGCAACCTGCTCCCAAATAGAAGCAGTGAGGATGTGGTACGGATCTCCATACATGCATATTAGACCAAACCTAGTAGAGCTAGACTTATCCATAGCTAAGGCTAAGATGAGATGGAACGACGAGCTATGCACAACGATATCTACATCAGCAGACCACATCAACCAAAGCCCTCCCGAAATCTTCCGAGAAGGCTCTACAAAAGCATTTGACATGTTAAAACGAGAAGCAATATCAACAGGGGAAAACTTAGCAGATTTTGTTTCAGAAATAAAAATTACCTGAGCTTTTGTGGACACGATCAGGCGAGCAAGGTGGAGCATTTTCGGACTACCAAGGCCCCTGCCCATACCTTGGCAGTTCCACCCGAGAGTCCTCATTGTCCCCGTGACGCCTTGAAGGGCGGCGCCCAAGCCCTGTCATCGTCAGCCATGTTCTGCGCATCATCCAGCACAGCGCCTGAAGAACCAGGTGGAAGTTGATTCGTGGCTGGATCCAATCGGTCGATGAAGGTCCCAGCGTAACGAGAACCAACATCCCCAGCCATATAGATGTCGCCAGCCATCCCAGGAGGAGAGAAAGCACCGTGGCGAGAATCCTGCGAAACCGAAGAAGGCGGGCTCCCCATCCAGAGCGGAGCAAAGTCTGCCGCTGCATTGGAGCTGGTCGTTGAAGATCCGCGGCGAGGCGATGCAGTGTAGGGGAAACGAGAACTTCCCAAAGGAGAGCGACGGCGGTTGCGCACAGGCCCACCATGGCCCAGTGGAGAGGATTGACCCACACGGTGCCAAGAGGCAGCACCAGAGTGACGGACAGTAACCCCCAAAGGATGTCTGTGGAGGCCTCGAGCATGAGCCGCCGGATCAAGATCCCACCGAGACCATCGGCGGCGAGTCCCCATCATGATGCAGGTTCGAGTACAGGCTTCTGTAAGTACGACGCGATACAGACACAACCAGACCATATGTATGGGTTTGTCCGTACATACCGGGGCTGATACCCGTTCGGTCGGCGGTGCTCGCTTAGTTAAGGAAAACGCTGACTATCAGGCGGGGGATCCTGTCGTCCCGTCCTCCGCCTTCTGGTAGCGACACGCGTCCAGAGGCCCACCCACCACCGCATCCGCACCCGCACCCTTATCTCCTTCCTCTCCCCGTCCGCCACACATGCTCTCTTCTCCCCCCCCCCACTTTCCTATCCCGTCTCTGCCACGGCGTCACCGTGGGAACGCACCGCCGAAGAGAAGGGACGACAGGATCCCCCGCCTCCCTAGCTACGCCCCACCATCCACCGTCTCCCTAGCTACGCCCCACGCCAGGCCGCCGCGCGGCCATCTCTTGGACCGCCGCAACCAGCTCTTGCGCCGCCGCCATAGGCGCGCTCCCATGGTCGGTGAGAGGTGCTCCCAACGGCGCCGCCCGATGCTCCCAACGGCGCCGCCCGATGCTCCCATGGTCCGCGAGAGATGCTCCCATGGCCGCGAGAGGTGCTCCCAGCGGCGGCGCAGATGCTCCCAGCGGTGTCAAGTGATGCTCCCGGCGGCGAAGCCCGATGCTCCCGGCGGTGTCGAGGATGCTCCCAACGGCGGAGCCCGATGCTCCCGGCGGTGTCGAGGATGCTCCCAACGGCGGAGCCCGATGCTCCCAATGGCGGAGCCCGATGCTCCCGGCGGCGAAGCCCGATGCTCCCGACGGTGTCGAGGATGCTCCCAACGGCGGATCTCGATGCTCCCGGCGGCGAAGCCCGATGCTCCCGGCGGTGTCGAGGATGCTCCCAACGGCGGATCTCGATGCTCCCGGCGGCGTCGAGGATGCTCCCAACGGCGGATCTCGATGCTCCCGGTGGCGAAGCCCGATGCTTCCGGTGGTGTTGAGGATGCTCCCAACGGCGGAGCCCGATGCTCCCAACGGCGGAGCCCGATGCTCCCGGCGGCGAAGCCCCACGATTCCATGGTAGCAGCAGCCATGTGCGACGAGCGGCCGACGGCGGCGGCTACGAGCTTGGTCAAAGACGGCGAGAGATCTCGGGAGCCGACCGTCTCAGCAGTGTGCTTTTGTGCGATGTGCTCCGACGCCATCGGGTGCGCTGGGTATCCTTTCCGTTGACGCGAGCGGATAGAGATAATGGGACACGTGTCGCACAACGGAGGCGGGGGATCGGGAGTTACGATCCCCCGGGGGACGCTCAGCAATCCCCCTTAGTTAATTACTCACTCCGATCCTAAAAAGTGTCGCCCCAAATAAAGTGAATTAATCCTATACAATCTGTAGGAATAGCTTCTGACCACCGAAGGGAGTAGATGGAATTGTTTGGGTGACTTCTTTTAGCTTTCTGCTTATACATAAGTAACTCTAGATTTTGGTGGAGAAACTATGGTGGGTAGAAGCTTTTAGAAACTGTCTAGAGAGTTCTTTTGGGTTTTTGAATATTTGACTTATTTGCAAAATTGAGTTGTGAGATGTCTACAACGCCCTTAAATTTCATATATACACTAAATATATCTTACTTATGCGTTTTTTTAGAAAAAATGGTCTAAAAATATTACAAAGATATGAGGAGCACACCCATAGCATCCAAATACAAAATTAGCATAACATATGTGAAAATGCAGTGCACCATCACATCCATTACACAAATCCAGAAGAACTGTTGCATCAAAGGAATGAAATTGATAGGACAACAACTAATTTACTACAAATTAGTAGCAAACCATCGCATCCAATAAAAAAATAGAAAAAAATCGAGGTATTTCCCAGCCCAACAAGGGAGGTCTAGGATGGAGCCGGTCGGGGACCGAGGCCAGAGCGTTAGGGGCGGGGTCGGACGAGCTAGACGGCACCCTGCTGATAACGACGAGCTCAAGCTGCAGAGCTCGAGGGGGCGACGGCCGGTGCATGTGAGGACGTGACGGAATCGTGGCGGGCGGCGCGGAATCGGGGCAGTTTCTGGCGGGTCGGGGTGGGGTCGTTGGGGTGGGGCATGTTGGTGTCTAGGGCGGAAACGATGACCTCGTTGGAGGCATCGTGTACGTGTTATATAGCAAGGAAAAATCCTCCTGCATGTCGGTTACAAGGGGGCGAATACGATGGAGTACTACTCCATAACGTATGGGCCAAGATTACAAAGTTGTTCGACACCCTCCCTTAATCTAAACTTGTACAGAGATTTAGATTACGCTTAAACTCATCTAGACTCTTAACAGGAAGAGTCTTTGTGAAACCATAAGTTACTTGATCCTTACTAGAAACAAACTTTATCTCTAACTGTTTATTTGCAACTCTTTCTCTTACAAAATGATAATCTATCTCTGTGTGTTTAGTGCGGGCATGAAAAACAGGATTAGATAACAAGTAGGTAGCATCTAGATTGTCACACCAAAGACATGGTTTTTGCATCATCTTTACTCCAAGTTCATGAAGAAGTGCTTCAACCCATATTAACTCTGCAGTAACATTTGCTAAAGATTTGTACTCAGCTTCTTTACTAGAAGGTGATACTATTTCTTGTTTGCGAGCACTCCAAGAAATCAATTTGGATCCAAAAAAAGATAGCAAAACCTCCAGTGGATCTTCTATCATCAAGATAGTCAGCCCAATTTGCATCTGAAAAGACACTCCATAATGTGGATGGTGAATGCATGAGAGTAATACCAACATTCACTGTACTCTGAACATATCTCAAAATCCTCTTAGCAGTTGTCCAATGAGTTGTTGTGGGAGCATACAAAAATTGACAAACTTTGTTAACTGCAAAGGACAAATCTGAACGTGTAAGAGTTAAGTTTTGGAGTGCACCAACTACACTTCTATAGTGTGTACTGTCATCAGGAGCAAGAGGTGTTCATGTGTGCAAAGACAATGTCTCACTGGAAGACAATGGCGTGGGAGCTGGTTTCTAGCATGTCATGCCAACTCGAGCTAGAAGATCATTAGCATATTTCTCTTCAACAGTAAACCATTTTGGGTTCTTTTAACCTCAATACCCAGAAAATAGTGTAAATCTCCAAGATCCTTGATAGCAAATTGTTCATTAAGATCTTGTAGCAAAGCAGGAATATCATCATTGGAAGAACTTGCTACTATGATATCATCAACATAAACATACTAATTTCTACTTCCTGATATAAGAACAATGAGGTGCCAGCCTTGGATGGAACAAAACCAAGACTTTGTAGCTTAGAACTGGGTCGAGAGTACCAAGCTCTTGGAGCCAGTTTTAATCCATAAATA
Organism: Alopecurus myosuroides; assembly: GCA_028641055.1. NCBI lineage: Eukaryota > Viridiplantae > Streptophyta > Magnoliopsida > Poales > Poaceae > Alopecurus > Alopecurus myosuroides. The sequence continues at coordinate 130,204,426 of CM054059.1, read as the reverse complement.
GCTTTATCAAGCTTGCAAATATAGTGAGGAGTGACAACATTTTCAAAACCTGGAGGTTGTTTCATATAAACCTCTTATTTCAGAACACCATGAAGAAACGCGTTCTTGACATCTAGTTGTCGTAAACTCCATCCTCGAGAGACTGCAACTGCTAAGACACGTCTAATGGTTGCATCTTTAACCACGGGACTGAAGGTATCTTCATAGTCTATGACATACCTTTTCTTGAACCCTTTTGCAATGAGGCGTGCTTTGTATCTATTACCATCTGCATGTTTCTTGACACGATAAACCCACTTACGGTCAATCAGATTTTTGTTCCTGCTGGGGGGAGGGGACAAGATGCTAGATCTTGTTTTGGAGCAAAGCATCATACTCTTCCTCCGCTGCTTTGCGCCCCATAGGATCATTAAGTGCTTCAGTTAATGAGGAGGGTTCACCTGTGGAAACTACCAAACCGTGACAAGTAGAGTGGCGTTTATAAATTTGTGGTTGCTTTCCATACCTTATCGTGCCATCTTTATAATCTTTAGGTTTTCGAATTCCTTTTTGAAGCCGAGAACTCACTTTAATTTTCTGAATTGGAGAAGCAACAGACGAGGTAGAAGTTGTGGATGGCGCAGACGATCCAGGAGCAGCAGAAGCCCCTGAATCAGCATCGGATCTTGTTCCATGTGACGTGACAACATATGTGTGGCCTCCGGTGTAATCCGCATGCACATGTGCAGAATCAGAGAAGGATGGAGTGGGACGCTCTGTCCCGCTGTCGTTGTCCTCCACGTGTTCATCAGCCACACGCCGAGACGAGGCAGGCGGATCAGGGGAGAGGGACGGCGAGACCCGGTGACGCTGTCAGTGTCAGTCCGGGACTGCACGGAGTCCCGCGCACGCGTGTCGGGGACGCGGTCGGTGTCGCTAGGGGACCGCACGGGAACCCGTGCGCTCGTGTCCTCGCTTCACGTGGCCGACGAGGAGTGGCCATTCGACGCTAAAGACCACGCAGAGTCCCGTCCGCGCGCTGGAGCCTGTCGTGGACGACGTAGAGTGGCCATGTGTGGCGGGGGAGTCGTTCGAGGCGTTGGAGTCATCATGGGGACAATCTGCCACGGGATCGGAGGGCTCCGGATCCGAGATATCATCAGAAGATGCATCAGAATCATCACCCATGTTGTCATTTTCAGTATCCGTATTTTCGCCGTTTTGGCTCATTTCTTCAGTATTTTGGACCGAATTTTCTCCAGCTTGCGCGTCAGGTACCTGGGTATGTTTAGTAACAGGTATAACCGGCAAAGTAATAGGATCATCAATACTTGCATGCCCATGTATATGTGGTGTAGGAAGCAGCAAAAATTCGTTGGCAAAGGAGTGCACCGGCATTTTTGTGCATGGAGGCAAAAGGAAAAACATTCTCATGAAATACTATGTCACATGAAATATAGATGCGGCCAGTGGATGGTTCTAGACACTTAACTGCCTTGTGGCGTGGAATGTATCCTAAAAAGACACATCGTGTAGAACGAAAAGCAAGTTTTCTTTTTTATAGGGACGAAGATTTGGCCAGCAAACACAACGAAAAATATGAAGAGAGCCATAATTTGGCTTAGTATGAAGTAGACGTTCAAAAGGGGATTCAAATTTGACGACTTTGCTAGGGATTATATTTATGAGGAAAGTAGATGTAAGAATAGTTTCATCCCAAAATTTTAGTGGCATAGAGGCATGAGCTAGGAGAGCAAGACCAACCTCTACAATATGGCGATATTTACGTTCAGCTGAGCCATTTCGTTGGTGTGCATGAGGACATGACATGTGGTGTGTTATGCAAACTTGTTGAAAGAAGTTGTTTAGTTTCTTATATTCTACTCCCAATCTGTTTGCATGGTTATAATTTTTCTATCAAACTTACGTTCAACAAGTTGTTAAAAATTGAGAAATACTTGATACACATCAGAATGTTTCTTAAGAAGATAAATCCAAGTGAACTTGCTAAAATCATCGATGAAGCTTACATAATAAGAGTGTTTGCCAAGAGAGGTTGGGGCAGGACCCCATACATCAGAAAATATTTGTTCTAAGGGGACATTAGAGACACTAGTAGACATAGGATATGGCAATTGGTGGCTCTTAGCTAGTTGGCAAGAATCACATATGTAAGAGTTTCTTTCTGGAGAATAAGCTAACTCATTTTTTCTAAGAACTTGTTGCGCGAAAAAGGATGAAGGATTCCCTAAAACATCGATGCCATGTAGATGACGATGGCTTTATGTAAGTAAAGGACTCTTGGACGACCCCGAAGAGAATGTCACTAGGGGGTAGAGACCATCAGGACATGGCCCTCTAAATAGAATTCTCCTTATTGCCTGATACGTCCATTTTGCATCACTATTTTATATTGTTATTTTCTTTTATTCATCGATATATTTTATTTTATGATGTATTACTTATGTTATTTTATATTATTTTGCATATTTCATAATTTTTGGAAGAAACACCGGGACCAGAAATCTGATGTAAAAAGCACCGTCAAGACACCCTATTTCAGAAGATCAGAAGAAGAGGGAGGATACCGAAGGATCCTTAGAAGGCCCGAGGATAAGCTAGACAGAAGGGCACCCGGAGGGGGTCCACCTGGGGCCCACACCACCAGGCGGCGCCCCCCCTTGGCCGCGCCTCGGGGTGGTCTGGCCCCCCTGGCCCAATTCGGGGTTCCCCCTTTCGCGTACTTGACCCCCAGGGAACCCTAAGCCCCAGAAAATCATCGAAGAAATATTCCGCCCCCGCCTCGGGGTGGAAAACAACAGAGAGAGAAAAACTCTCTGGCAGCGAGAAATTTGTCGGGGAAATTCCTCCCGAGAGAGGGGGAATCATCGCCATCGTCAGTTCATCACCGTCATCGCTCCAGGCATCATCAAGATCGTCATCATCATCACCACCAGCACCATCACCCTCTTCATCGACCTTCACCCCGCTGTAAGAATTAGGTGTCTCTAATGTTGTTCTACATTGGATCTCTCTCCCGATGTGGATTACTTGTTAGTAGTTGATGCTTGTGAGATTTCTCGGTGTTTAAACTTTATGACCAGATTGTTATTAACCATTATATCACCTCTGATTATGATCCATATGATGTCTTGTGAGTAGATCATTTAGTTCTTGAGAACATGGGAGAAGTCATGATGTTAGTAGTGGAATTATGTTGAAGTAATATCTGGTGGTTTGGTATTTAGATTGTGGTGCTATTCTTCTACTTGTGTCATGTGAATGTCGACTACATTATACTTCACCTTTATGGGCCTAGGAGGATGCATTGTGTATTTGGATACTAATTGTGGGGTTGCCGGAGTGACAGAAAACTAAACCCCCGTTAGGAAACCAATGCACGAGGGAGTTGATGGAGCCTTGACGCCCTTGTTGGTAAACCCCAAGAGAAAGGTTGTGAAGAGTGCAGCGGCAAGTTTTCCCTTAGAAAAGAAACCAAGGTTGAATTGACCTGTAGGAGGACAAGTAATCTCGAAAGGTTGATGCAGCTGAGGTGGCAGGACGCACTACCGGTTCAGCAGCAACATGGAACCTACACAACACAATAAAATCACTTTGCCCCAACGAAGCAGTGAGGTTGTCAATCTCACCAGTTTTGCTGAACACAAAGAGGTAAAATGTATGGTATGTGAAAAACAGTAGGAACAGTATGAAAGCATTAGTTGTTTTATCAGTATGAGGAAAATGGACCGGGGTCCACAATTCACTAGTGGTGTCTCTCCGTGAAAGATAAATAGCATGTGTGGTGAACAAATTACAGCTGGGCAATTGACAGAAATGAAGGATGCACCGTAGTGCATATGCAAGACATAAAGATTACTATGTGATTCATGCAACTTTGAATATCTATGCTATTTTATTTCTTTGCAACTTTGAATATCAGAATTTTTTGGTGAGGTATTATGTGTTTTAGACCTGAACATGACATTATAGAATTTGGATTGTGAATATGATGATTTAATATGTGTAAAAATGGCATTCATGTGGTCATGTAGTTGTCTATATTATGAATAAAGTATTGTTGTTGTCCATATCGTTACCTGAAAGTTGTGTTGTGTTATAAATTTGTGTATTGCGTGTGAAATCGGTCAAATACAAAGACTTGTTACCGCCACAAAGAAAATAGTGTGTTAAAGAGGAATGTGTCTGAAGTCCAATGTGGGGGCACATCAATAACAAGTATACGAAGGAGAGCGGCTGATTTGAACCGGCGGGCACATGCTCCTGTCTAAAAGTTTTTTTTGTAAATGTTGATTTAATCCATTTTCTAAAAGTCAAAAAAAAATTAAAAAACATATGCATAGGTAATGAAACCCATGCGTGACGACTGAGTTTGGTGATAAATTTCTATTTACTTTGGCTATGCAAAAAAGTTAAATTTCCAGTGCTATATAGCAGTATATGTGTCATATATTTTTCTTTTTTACACATACCAAGTGAAAAGTCGTTTCTCCATAAAATTTTGTACTATCACATAGTACATGTATATGCATACTCCAATTTTTTCAGAAATTTTAACCTTTGAAAAGTGGATTTCTTAGACAATAGCATTTATACCGAGGTTCAAATGACTCGTGCGGGGTCGGATCATGTACCATTACTACTAGACTCTGGTGATCCTGCTCATATTGGGAATAAGTCATTATTCTCATTTGAATTAGCTTGGCTGAAGCATCCGGGCTTCTATGACCTAGTCAAAAATGAATGGATATCTATTACAGCGGGAAATAATCAAGTAGTGCAATGGAAAAATAACATAAGACACCTCCGTAGTTTTTTGAGAGGTTGGGCCAAGAATTTGAACGAGGAATACAAAATTCTACGTGATAAGTTGTTGCTGCTTATTAATGAGTTGGATTTGAAAGATGAGCATGCCATTCTTTCTGAGACGGACAGAGCAGCGAAGCTAGAGGCTGAATCTTTCCTTGCAAAGTTTCGTCATGATGAAGAGTCTAAGTGGGCTCAAAGGGGCAAGGTCAGGCATATTCAGGAATGGGGCAGTAATACGAGATATTTCCATTTGATTGCAAATGGTAAACATCATAAGAAACGGATCTTCCAGTTAGAACAAGATGAGGGTACTATAATAGGACACCAGAACTTTAAAACTTCCATCTCTAAGTATTATAAAAAGTTGTTTGGAGCACCGGCTCCATCTTCTTTTACCTTAGATGAGGATACAATTAATAACCTCCCTCAAGTGTCCACAGAGAAGAATGAAATCTTGACACGTCCTTTTTCTAAAAGGGAAGTGTGGGAAGCCACTGCTCAAATCCCCTGAATATAGCAGAGCAAATAGGGCTGGATGGGTTCCTGGCGGATTTTTATCAGAGATTTTGGGAGGTTATCCGATGGGACTTAATGGGCTTATTTGCTCTCCTACATTCAGGGGATTTGCATCTTTTCAAGTTGAATTTTGGTATAATAATGCTTCTTCTTAAGAAGGAAGATGCGAGCAGGATTGAAAAATACAGGACCATCTATCTCCTGAACGCGAGCTTCAAAATATTTACAAAAGTAGGCACTAACAGGGTATTTCCATTGCGCAGAGGGTTATCTGACCTTCTCAATCCGCTTTTCTTCTGGGAAGAAATGTTTTGGAAAAGGTAGTAGTCCTACATGAAACAATCCATGAATTAAAGAAGAAGAAAATGAATGGTGTTCTTCTGAAGATAGACTTCGATAAAGCGTATGATAAAGTAAATTGGGTGTTTCTGCAGCAAACATTGCGTATGAAACAATTTAATCCTAAGTGGTGTGATTGGGTTGCTAGATTCGTTCAAGGTGGGAGTGTTGGAGTTAGGGTGAATGATGACATTGGTCATTATTTCTAGGAATTAAAGGGAGTGTGTCAGGGGGATCCGATATCTCATTTACTCATTAACTTGGTTGCTGATATGTTGGATGTTCTAATTGCACGAGGAAAGGAGGATGGACAAGTAGGAGGATTGGTACCTCACCTTGTTGAAGGTGGAGTATCCATTCTGCAATACGCTGATGACATTATTCTTTTTCTTGAGCACAATTTAGATAAGGCCGTTAACATGAAACTACTCTTATCTATCTTCGAGCAGTTGTCCGGTCTAAAGATTAATTTTCACAAGAGCGAGATCTTTTGTTTTGGACTTGCTAATGATTTCTAGCAGGACTATAGACAAATTTTTGGGTGTGAGCTTGGAGCTCTTCCCTTTAAATATCTTGAAATTCCGATACATTACCGCAAACTGCTTAATAGAGAATGGAAACCTATTGAGGACCGTTTTGAGCAGAAGTTGAGTTCGTGGATAGGAAAGTTCCTGTCATATGGAGAATTGCTTGTCCTTATTAATTTGGTATTGTCGAGTTTACCAATGTTTCTACTCTCTTTCTTTGAGTTAACTATTGGGGTTAAGAAGAGATTAGACTTTCATACATCTCGTTTCTTTTGGCAGCAGGATCAGACTAAAAAGAAATATCGTCTTACCAAATGAAATATTGTGTGTCGTCCTAAAGATCAAGGCAGTCTTGGGATTGAATGCCTTGATGTAAAAATAAATGTCTACTAGCGAAGTGGATATTTAAAATTCTAACAGAGAACGCAGTGTGGCATGAGTTGTTGCACAATAAGTATATTAAAGGGCTTCCTTTAGCTCGGGTAGAGGCTAAACCGACAGATTCTCCATTTTGGAAAGGAATTATGGGAGTTAAGAAGGAGTTCTTTGACTGTGTTTCCTTTTCTATTGGTAATGGTGAGAGTACTAGGTTCTGGGAGGATCCCTGGTTAGATGGAACACCATTAGCCCTACAGTATCCTTCTCTTCTTAATATTGTTTGCCGTAAGAATGTGGTTGTCCACAAGTTCTTAATCAGGATCGCCCAAACATTGAGTTGAGGAGAGTCTTGCATGGGACAAGTGGGTTCAGTGGCTTCATTTGGTTGAGAGATTAATGGATGTTTCTTTGTCTGATGAGAAGGATTCTATAGTTTGGAAACTAACGGATTCGGGAGTGTTTACTGTTAAGTCGTTCTACACTGATCTTATGAATGCTAATACTAGGTTCTTACGAAAATACTTGTGGAAGTTAAAGGTACCACTAAAGATCAAGATCTTTATGCGGTTTCTTAGTCATAAAGAATTGCTTACTAAGGATAATTTAGTTAAACGGAGATGGACATGATGTTTAAAATGTGTGTTTTGTGATAGGAATGAAACAGTAGAGCATTTGTTTATCTCTTATGATTTTGCTAGAAAAATTTGGAGATTGATTCACTTTACTTTTAGCATTACTCCACCAAATAGTGTTACTAATATGTCTGGTAATTGGCTAAATGGTGTTGATAAATCTACTAAAGTGAGTATACGCATTGGTGTATGTGCTTTTCTTTGGGCAATTTAGAATTACCGAAATGATGTGATTTTTAACAACTTAAAATATGGTCATTTTTTGCAGGTAATTCATCGCGCTGCACACTGGATTTATATTTGGTCATTCCTTCTTCCAGACGACCAGCGTGGACGTTTGGATGTCGGATGCTCTCGGCTGATGACGGTCGCACGGACTATCTTCGGCGCGGGTGGATGGCCGCATACTAGACGTTTATCATGGGTTGTGGTATAAGGATACTTTCCTTGTTTAGGTGGTTGATCTTTGTCGCCATCCGTCCTACTGGTTGAGATGTAATAATGTTATCCCGGATGTTTCATACTTGGATGCTTCGTTTTAATATAAAAGTTGTGTGCATCAATTAATTTGATGTAGACACTAGGATTACCCATTTAAAAAAAAGACACATATTTGCTTTGAGACACCTCATCCCAAACGGGTATGGTCTCAGCGACGGGCGCTATGCAAGGGCGGAGACAAGGGGGGCTAGTAGGGGTTAGACCCTTGCCAAGGTTCGGCCCCCCTAATGATTTGGAGTACGTATTATTAGTGTAGTTAATGCATATACTTGCTAATTATCTCATATACTTGCTAATTAGTACTTAAGTCCCATGACTACGCACGCAGTGAGGCCCAACCCAATTTAGCCACGTTTCTTCTTACGTAACTTCTTTTTCTTTCCGGTGTCCGAGCGGCCGTACTCTTGCCCAAGATCAGATTGATCTGCCATGCCGCCATGGCGGCCATGGCTGGTCAAAACTATGCCAAGATACACCCGCTAGGAAACTCTCCCGTGATGTTGTCGTGTCAACCTCTATGTTGAATTATTAACCGGGCTGACTGTTTCTTCGAGACGGGTCGCAATTGCTAGCTGAAAATCCAACAATTTCACCTATACTCAGTATGTAGAAACTGATCATAAATTTTTGCCATCCCGTGCCTCGCCCCCCCCCCCCCCCCCCCCCCCCCTATACCTAAATCCTGGCTCCGCCCCTGCCGCTATGTGACAAATTTACTTTCCATAGGAGAGAAAGAAGCAATTGCGTGAAACTACCATTAAAACTAATAGAACCCTTTTGTAGTTGATCATTGTGAGGGTTTAATTGGGATTCAGTATACCTTAGCCGATATATAAATAGCTATATTTTCCGATCGGTAGTTTTAGTTGTACATACCACCCTTAAATTTTTAGGCTTAAATGGATCTCGTGTTTAGATTAAATAAGTGTATCGACAGTCTTAGAAGTACATCCTCCATTTCATAATTCTTGTAATGGTTTCGATTTAAATTTGAAATGAAACCGTATTAAGAATTATGTATTGGAGGTAGTGATTAATAAACTACTTGGAGAGTTTTGCACTGAGCTATATCGTTTCTACGACATATAATTCGGATCGCAGTGTAAGATGTTTTAGCTCTTTTCCATATATACACATGTCTATTTGTATCTAGACAACTTGTAGTGCACATGTTCACTCATATTAGCATGTATCTAGACAACATGAACAATAGCTACAACATCTTATATTTAGGAACGAAGAGAGTAGTATTTACTACGTATAAATGATGACAACAAGGTAGCACGTACAAACCCTAGCTTATTTTTTGAAAAGGGGATTTCTAGCCTCTGCATCTCATTGATGCATACGGCTTTTATTAAAAAATAACGCTCGAGTATAGAGTATATGTTTATAAAAGCCCTTTATCAAAAAAAATACTCCCTCCGATCCATATTAATAGGTGCTGAAGTGGATGTATCTAGCAATAAAACATGTCTAAATACATCCACTTCAGCACCTATTAATATGGATCGGAGGGAGTATATGTTTACAAAACCAAACAACCGAACATCATCCGTAAGGGCTCACAGGCTAGAACCATAATAATGCTAGAATTAACCAACGTAACGTACAAACCCGCTGCCTGAAACAAATGACAGCAAGCTAGCACGCTGGCCAATCGATCCTACTCATATGAAGGCAAGTCGGCGAGCCTACAAATTTTAACACCCTGGCGCATATACATACGACAAGTTTTTTTTTTTTTTTGCATGGTTGGTTTCGGACACGCAGCATACGGTACAGGGGAGTGGGGACATACTATTGTTCGGCCGTACGTACCACCAGATCTAGACGGAAGGATGTACGCACAGAATACATCTGTACACGAGCAGGTCGATCAGGCGCGTGTCCCTTCCATGCTGCCACGTGGCCCCCATACTACTCCTACTACTTGGACCATGGTCCAGCGTCCTGCTGCCGGCACAGGGAATCCATGTGATCAGCAAACCCTACTCTCCTCGAAAACCACGTCGATCGCGCACAGTCATACTAGCTGGAAATCTGGATCTCTCTGGTCTAAAGCGTGCCATGCAGCGGTCACTTTTGGAACCTCTCGATATCATCCAAACTTTCTACTAGCATTGCCTTCTTCTTTCCTACAGTATGTCCACATAGATTTGAGCAGCTAGCTAGAGGATCAAATTATGCATGCTCATGTACTGCAATTAAGCTCGTTCATCAGCTCGCATGAATTTATCGTACTCCACAAAATGGCTGCGGCGGAATTGCCGGCCAGCTTTGATAGTTTTGAGTAGTAGTACCACCATTCTTTCGAAGTTGTATATATCTAATATGGTCCGGTCAATCCCTAGTGTTCTGGGCTACTATTCCGTACGTGTGGTGCCATCTAGCTGCATCGTGCATGTGCATCCATCTGTTTGTTACAACACCTACGGTTGCATCCAAAAAGACATTCTTAAGTGGGTATCTCTCTTGGTACTAGATTGTTGGTGCTAGCCCCACAAGATTAGCATCTAAGAGCGTGCACGTACAAAAAAGTTAGGAGCTAAGAACAACCTTTTTTTTAGAATTGGTTCTAAGAATTGGTGCTAGCTATGAAATTTCTATAATCGTCTATGGTACATGAATTTGGTGCAATTTTTTTTTTTTAATAGTTGGTGGGTGATCTCTCGTATCGTGTCCCATGAAAACTAAGTAAACAATTAATTTATTACTAAGCACTCTCACTTGGCTCAATGGTGGGTAGGCTGAATCGCCAAGCACCGGGTTGCAGGTTCGAGTCGTCACTTATGTATATATATATATATATTTTTTTTTGAAACGGGAACCCTGTCCCAGCCTCTGCATCAAATTGATGTACACAGCCGATTTTTCAATAATATACGAATCAAAGAAGTACACAGTAAACAAACCCGAGGCCGCATGCCTCACAACAACACCTACACGAGACTACCTCTAAGCTAATTGGAAAAGATAAAAGTAAAGATACATACACAACTTCTAAACGAAGCCTCCAAGAAGGAAAAGCCACACGTGCGCCGATGATGACGAGTCCGACCAAAGACCGAGCTCGGGATTTTCATTCCCAAAGTCAAGGTTCGAACCATCACCTTCAGCAAGGTAACGACGCAAGCGCGTGTCAACTTCGCCCGAGATGTTTCCACCGAAGTGTGTAGACTCGACACCAAATCTTCTACCATCACCATCTCTCCGGCCAACAAATAGCCAGATACCACTGGAGGAGAAACTGAAGGCCGATGACGTCCCATACCGCTCCGCATCTAGTCGCTGTCACACCACCTTCTATCGAACAACAACAGGCATGACTTGACACCGCGGAGAAACGTCGTGCGTAGCACCTGCCAGGATCAGGCATATCGCTACCGCCGGCCAGGCATGTCTTGACAGCTCCTTTGAAGTCGTCATGCGTAGCACCTGCTGCGTCGAATAGAACCCTGTCTCGAAATGGAGGGGGTGTCCCATACCGCCGCCAGCCTTGGAACTCTGCAGCCACAGAAGAGAACGTCCCATACCGCCATCGACTGTGACTTACGAAGCCAGAGACCATCACCATCTCGAAGATCAGCCATCGCATCATCCACATGACCACGAAGACCACCACCGTCGAAGAAGCCGTGCCGCCGCCCCATCTCCAAACTCCTGCGGTGTCAACGACACCGCATCGAGCAAATTGCGGCCAGCGCACCGCCGCTAGACCAGCTGCAAGCAACCACGCTGCCACGCAGCATCGACTGCCGACATCGACCTCCTCCTCGCCGCAAGCCGTTGCAGATCCTAATCCATAGGTCCGATGACCTGGAAAGTCGAGGCTGCCACGACCTTGGCCCTGCCGCCGCTGGTCCCTCCATCCGGTGAAGACTCCAAAGCGATGCCCGCAAGAGGGAATACGACGCCGGGACGCCGCCATCGCTCGATCCCGATGGGATCTGAGGTTTCCCCCGGAGACGAAACCGGAGGTCCACCGAACGAAAGCCATCTCCGACGAAGAAGACGACCGCCGCCACCATCCCCGGAAACGCTGGGAGAGAAGGGCCGCCCCACCTCAGCCAGCCGCCGGCCAGAGAAGAGCCACCGCCGCCGCCACGCCACGCGGGACTTTGCCCTGTGACGCATAGGGCGGCGGCGGCGACAGGAAGGAAGCGTGGGGAGAGGGACTGGAGGCATGGGGAGGGGGAGCACCCCGGAGGCGGCGGCGGCACTGCCACGGGGGTGGGAGTCTGATCGTCACTTCTATCTTAATGACAATGCTTGGGGTGAAGTCCACCTCCGATCTTGTAATTTTTTAAATTAATTTCTTACTATCTCCGAGATAGTATCTCGTGAACCATACTTGTAGGTGATTAGCATTTCGACACATTTACTTTTATCAAAACCCAGTCTTGATAATATTTATTAACACCAACTCATGTTGTTCTTACTCTATACTCCATCAAAAGGTATATACTACTCCCTCCGTCCTGGAGTATATGGCATAATCCTAAAACTATGTTAGTGGCCGGTTGCCTTTCCCACCAATGCATGCAAGATTTTAGCATAAATCAACTCAATGTGCAAGAGCAAAGGCAAACGCATCAGATGCAATGTATTGAGATTCAGTTGGGTGTTCAGCCGTTAATGCACACATTCTTGGTCCGAGATATTTGCTATTTGTGACTTATAAACCAGGACGAGGGAGTATTGCATTTTAACTTGTTGTGCGCCCTTTTATGTTCCGAGTGTCCTTTTATGGAAGGAGTATTGAATTTTAACCAGGATGGAGGATGTAAAATTGTTGCAAATGAAGGTTATGTTGTCAGAAACACATGTAAAAACTTCTCTGAAAAAGATGACCATTTGTACCTTATACCAATTTAAAAGACAAATTTCTACAATCAAGTTTGCCATGTCAAATGAGTATCGATCCACCCTACCTAATACTCACTCCGTATCAACGTTTTAATTTTTTCCAGATAACACGTATCTAAACATTTGTATCTTGTACTAAAACATGTCTAAGTATGTTTTGTCTAGAAAATGCTAAAACATATTATATTTCGATACGGAGGAACTAGTACGTACTGTATCTTTTCGATTACCCAGAAAGTTGTGAATGTTTTCAGAATGTATCAATTCTATATCATGTGTACGTCTGAAAATTTTGGTGTGAAATGGTTAAATACGTGACGGAAATAGATCACACTTAATTAGGACTTTGAATATTTTGTTCCCGTAAAAAGAATAGTGAAATGTTCATCTCACACGTATAGTCAGGCTGCATTTTTTTTAAAGGACACGTGTGTGTGGCTGGTTGCATTTCTGATGTGCTTTTTACTGTCGGGTCTAGCTAGCTAGTGACTGGGCGAATATATGTCGAACGACCGGTGTACGTACCAAAAGTCGAAGTCTGTTGGATCTGGGCGGCTTGGATTCATTGCCCTGGAGCTTATGCGGATAACTGAATGCCTCTCAAAACCACGATCGAAAGTGCGGTGGTGCAGATGACATCGATTGATCCATCGATCGCCCTCCCCTGTCTTTGTGCCGTCCCGACCACTGTTGGTCCATGTGGCCGCCAGGCGCATGCCTTTGTACCACCCTGGCGATTTCCACTCATGCACATGTGAGAGCCCTACTTTCACCATTCAACCTACGAAATGAAGTACTTATAAATTTGTTGTCAAAACAAAGTTCTTGCACCAATTTTTTGGATAGATGTCAAGGAACTACGACCACTAGGAATTTGGGATATAGAAGTTTTAGAAATTCAATATTTCTGGCAAAAAAAGAGCCATGCAACTACAACTACTGGGACAAAAGGTATTTTTCCAAAACCATATTGATTACCCTCATTCAGTATTCACCCATTCATCAATTCAAGCTAAAGATATCAATTAAACAATCTTGGAAAAATCTAATAGAAGGCGCCGCCCGCGCGTCGCTCGCAGCGGCGGCCGTTGAGATTCATGCGACGCACGCGATTCGCTCCGTTTCCGCGCAACCGCTCCGCACACCCGATAACTCCCCCCGTTTCCGCACGCGCATAACTGCTCTAAATCAGTGGGTCCCACCTGTCCGTGTCCCGCGCGAGAGAAGAGAGCACGATTTCATCCGCACGTCGCCCTTGTTGTGGGCCCACCTTGGCAGTGACACGGGGAAGTTTTGCGGGGGGTAAGAGATTTGAATTTCGGGAACCGTGCCCAGGGTTCATCTGGTCCAAATCCATTCCCCTCGCCGCATTCTCGCTCTCTCCTCCGGCGACGAGGGCGTCAATTTGCCGTACGTCGCGTCGCCCGCCACCGGTGGAGAGCTCCGCCCTCGCTCCTCGAGCCAAGGTGAGCCCGTGCGTCCACTTCCCCTCTGGATTTCGTTGCTTCTCTTGCCGCATATGACAGTGACACGGGGATCTCCTGTAGGTTGTTTCTTTTCCGACGCCGGTGAGCCCGTTCCCCCTCTCGCCGATGTGATTCCGCTGCTCCTCATCGTCGTGGTGAGCCTCACCTTCCCCTGTGGGTTTGTTGTCCGGCTTCGCGCATGGTGGGAGTTAACCGGGTGTCCGTCTTCCACCGCAGGTTCGCCGTCGAAGTTTAGGTTCCCCTCGTCGTGTTGAGGCGCAGATTCCCCTCGCCGTAGATCTCTGATTCATCTAATCCCCCTCGCCGCAGTGAGCATTTCCCCCCTATCCCCCTGTCCATTTTGATTGAAGAATTGAAACCACCTCGTTTTTGGTTGCCCCTGGCCATGTGGTTCTTCTAAGTATTTTGATGTAAATTTGCTGCATGTATATGCTCCGAATCTGAATCTGCAGTTGGCCATGTAGTTTTTTGTGTGTCATATACATTGGTAGCCTTTTGTTGTTGGATTAGTGTTAGCCACTGTTTTTGTGCTTCAAAATATGTTGTTTATTAATGCAAAGTAGATAACAATTGTCTTCAATATCAGATTTAGCCATGTCATGACCTTTTTTGGCTGTTTTTTTTATTTTAAATGGTAAATGAATAGTAGTTGTTTATTAATGCCAGAACAAAGTATAGTTGTATGTTAAGCCTTGTGCTAGATGTTTTTTGGGGTGTACCTGTTCAAATGCTTTTCTGTTATATATGACTGTGTGTTTGTTTTCAAACCAACTAGGATTCTCACATTATTTTACACGGCTTTACAATTTTTTCAAGAATATCAATTCCATTTTTAATATAGTTTCTTGTTTGTTTGTTATTTTTTAGATGGGTCAGAGGAAGTCTGCACCGAATAAGCCTCGTGTTGTCAAAAGGAAGGGTCAAAAGAAGGACATCAAGGTATTTTAGTCCTGCTGTCTAGCATGGTATCTAAGAACAATAATTGTGGTAGCTACTAGTGTGTAACCTGATATCTACAGGCATTTTGGATTATTTCTTCTTTTCTAAACATCAGTGTAATTAACAGTTTTAAATACGGCAATTATCACCGAGTTACCTAGTATCTACAAGCATGCTGTTGTTTTTTATCCTTTTATCTGATATCAAAACTTTATTGGTAGCTACTAGTGGTTAACCTGGTATCTACAAGCTTTTAGATTTTTTTTTCTTCTAATACTTCATGGTAACTAAGAGTTTCAAGTTTCGACTATGGGAATTATCAGTGGTTTACCTAGTATATGCAAGCATAGTGCTGTATTTTTAAACAAAAAAATTTCATGGTATCTGAGGTCAATTTTTTGTTGTAACTGTTAGTGACTAAATTCATATCTACAAGCATATTTTTTCTACTTACTATCCCCCGCTACCATTTTGTTTTTTTCTGTTTAATATTTTTACTTCTTTCTTACCTTTTGTTTTCTTTTTGTGTTTTTCTTTTGCAGTCTAACGAGGTAGACCGTAACAGGGCATCTCCAAGACCAGTCATCAAGCTTTGTAAGAATGGTCTGACAGATGATCAGCGTGCATCTGTAGTCACCATGGGACAAGGTAGTTTACTGAACATCAAGTGTGAAGATGTGCACAATCCCTTGGTAAGTTGGTTTGCAAGATGCTACGTCCGTCAAGGCGAGCCTTTGTTATCCCCTGTCGTGGAGTTATACCTCTTACTCAAGAGTCTGTGGAGATAATGACTGGTCTGCCACGTGGCCCGCTGGAGGTCAATTACACAGTGGATTTTGACCTGGAGGCAGAGATTTCAAGTCGCCCCTTTCCTAGTAAAGGCAGCAGGCCTAGTGCATCTTATGTTGCCCAAAAAATTTCCGATCACCAGGAAGCAGACGATACTTTTAAGGAGCTATGGATGATTCACACTGTTTCCACTATAGTTGCTCCTGCCTATGACAATAAAATCAACAACAAAGTTTACTCCATTCTGGTATATTTTATTTTTCACAGTTTCTTGTTTCTAGTTTTTCTAGCGTCATTAACTTTTGTTGACTTATCTGTGCAAAAAAAATTGCAAATAAAATAGCCTGACATTGGAAGAGCTGATGAGATGAACATGTGCAAGTTTGTAGTTGATCAGCTGCATGAGAGTTTGTCAAGTGGGAAATTTGGAAAGGGTTGTCTATTATATTGCATGGTGAGCTTTTTCTAACTCACTGATTATTATGGTAGCTTTTTTTGTAGTAAACAAATCTGATGTTCTACATATCCATGTTTCCATTTTTACTTGTCTTTTTTTTTGAAATAAACATGTGAGTTCTGAACTTAACACATGATAGTTGCGTATTACAAATCGGGTATCTGTGTTATCATATCATGGTATCTTACGAGTTCTACAAATTTTTTTGGTTCTAATTCATCATTGGACTCGTACAATAAATTATGTGTAGCTGATTTCGTAACAATAGAAAAGCTTGTATCTTCATATGTAGCTGCTATTTTTTTATTCATGTTTTAGCTACGCTACATCACTGCTCTCAATACTGATGAATTGGTTCTCGAGCTAGAGGATTCACCGTACGCAATTAATTCATGGACAACAGTTGCAAGGGATTGTGTAACCGCATGGGACACGCAGGAGTATGATTCAACCAAGTTTGGAGTGATGCAGGTTGTTTCCTAACGTTTCTCTATATGTAGGTTTGCATCCTTTTTTATGTTCTTACTTATGTTTATTGTTCATAAACGCAGCTAAGAGATGAATTCAAGGATGTTTTATCTCGGGAAATGGGCCTTTTTGGTGGGCCCGATGGTTTTGAGTCTTGGATGCAGATCAATATCCATCCCACAAGTACCATTGAGGTATTATTTTTCGCATTGTTTGTTTACCTGGTACTCCTAACTTGTTTCTGTATTAGTTTTTTTTCCTAATTCAACCACCGGGTTTATTTGAAAGAACTACTATATTGTCTATATATAATTGCCATTTTTCTGTGTCATAGCTATCATGTTTCTGTAGTACTAGTTTAGAAGCCATTTTCTGCCATTTTTCAACTAGAAGATTTTGTATAACCAGTTACTATTTTTTCTTGCAACGTTGCTATCACACTGCCTTTGTTCTAGAGCTTTCTAAGTAGAATTTTAACTGTTTTTATACATTAACAGCAAAGGAAAAGAGTGCACTCCCTCATGATGTGTTTTGCTTCCAATGTCAATGGTGCTCTGAGTACTCTTGTTCAAGGGTTAACTGAATCTGTTCCATGTGAAAGATGCGCTGAATTAGATGTTATTAAAGACTCGGAGTCAGATAAGGAAGATGAAGATAATGCAGTTCATGGCAACAAGTTCTCAGGTGAAGATGCAGATGGTGATGAATCAATATCTACGGACTATGAGGAAATAGAAACAGAGACAAAACACATTGCAAAAGAAGCTCCTGAGCCAAGTCATCGCGGAAGAATACAAGTGCCATCGAATGAAGCAGGTCCTAGTAAAATCTCACCCGATATTCCTATGCAAGCAAGGATGAGTGTTAGTCCGTCACCAGCTCCTATGCACTCTCAAATCAATGTTCCATCAGATAGTGAGTTATTTGGATCAGATGGCAGCGGTCAGATAGGCGGATATGTAGGTGATTCTCAAATTTCCATCAGCAAGATTGCTGATGATAAAATCAAAGTGGTGACGGCAAATCTTGCATCCAATCTTAGCAAAATGAAGTCCCAACAAACAGCTCTATCAGACTCTGAGAAAGACGTGCACAATGAAATCAAGCTTGTAGTTGCAAAGGAACTAAACATTCCTTTAAGAATTTTTATGGAACCTCAACAGGATGAATATCAGAATCAGGGAGGTCAGGGTATAGAAATTGAAAATGGTTCAGATAGACAGAGCGATGAGGTTGCAGATGAGACAGTGATTCAGAAAAGGTCTGTTATAACATCCTTTGGCTATTTTTTTCATTTTTTTTCTTGAAACTCATAGGTTGCATGAATTAAACTTGTATGTATGAACTTTTTTCATTGCGTTTATGTAATTTTTGCAGTTTGATTTATCTTCTTTGTAAATAACCTAGTAGCTATGTTCTTCTAAATTGGTATTTGTCATGTATTTAAATGGTATTTGTCTACTTTTTTCTCCTTACATCTTACATCAGCTTTTTTTGCTTCCAGTAGTTCTTTCGAAAGAGATCCATCTGTTGTTGCTGACAGTGTTGTATACCATCTGGGTAGCACAATAGTGGACCTGCAGTGGCCTGATCAGTCCCAAGTGATTGATAACCAGGCCAGCAAGGACTCTGATGAAAGTAATAAAGAAAAAGGGAGTGCAGTCAGCAGCGATGCTCCGAAGTATAACCCGATTCACAAAAGGTTTGCAAAAGAATGTCTCTCTTTATTAATTTAGTTAGTAGCCATGTTTTTCTTAAAGTTGTAGTACTTTATCTAAATGATATGGTTTTTAGGGTCATTTAACATGATATATGTTGTTTATTTACTTGGTATCCATAAAAAAATTCTAGGTGTTATTTGTAAATTACCTTGTATACATGATCATTTAACATAACATTTGTTATTACTTTTCTGGATAGTTATTATGGTTATCCAAATTATATATACTTTTTTTTATTTTCAGATTGTAGTTACCACATTTAGTAACTTCATATCCACTACCATTTTTCTTGATATCTAATTGTGAAGTTTCATGGTATTCAGCTCTTTTTGTTAAAATTAAATCTCGTGTTCTTTTAACCTTTTTATTCTAATTTTTTTTTCCTCAATGTTTTTGAAGGAAATGTCATATTTCATCAAATTTGTCTCCTTCAAGGAAGTCACCAAGGTTAGGTCAAGTTAATGCTAGGAGCCAAAGTGTTAGCACTCAATCAACTATCAAAAAAGATGCCAAAGAAAGCAGCAGTGTTCCAAAGCAGAGTTCTGAAAGAGATGGCAACAGTGCTAGGTCTGTCGTTGTATTGTCACCCACAATTTCCAATGCGCCGGGGAGAAGTGCTGAAAGAGATGGCAGCAGTGCCAGGTCTGTTGTTGTGGTGTCACCCACTGTTTCTAGTGTGTCGGGGAGGATTGCTGAAAGAGATGGGAGCAGTGCTAGGAATGTTGTTGTGTTGCCACCCACAGTTCGTAGCAACCTGAGTGCAAGTGCTGAAAGAGACGGTACTAGTGCGGGGACTGCTTTTGAGGTGTCACCTAGAGTTTCCATGACCCCCAAGCACAAAATGTCTTCGAGTAAGATGAAGGAGATACAAGATGGGAAAAGGATTAGCAGTGCAATCCGCATCTCACCAACTGTTACCGAGACGAATCCGGAGGATAACAACTGTAGGGAGATGATCATCTCACCAAGGACGCAGCAAATGGATGCACAATGCACACGCACTCCCGACAGAAATTACACAGTGTCCCCTATTTTCGGCCCTCAACTGCTCAGTCTTGGCCCAATTGGACGTAGTCCAATAGGTGTGCCTCCGGATGTTGCTTCTCTTGTTAAAAACTTGTCAGACTCTATTATGAGGCAAGGTTTGTTCTCAACTGTTGGAGCAAGTCACCATTTTTTAGATGGTGGTGGAGCAAGAAGTAGAAAACGCCCCGATAACCAAACTTCCTCCGAGAGCAAGGAAAGATATAATCGTTCGGGGATGTTCACTCCTCCACCATTTAATCTCAGTCTTATGGGGAGTTCGCAAGAGGCATCAAGCCTAGATGAAGTGATTATCGCAGAACTATTAGCTTGGGCTCCATCACAAGGTACTTACTTTTGTTTAATTTTTTTCGGGGTGTACTTGTGTGATTAACATGATAGTTGTATGTATATTGTGTGGTTGCTTCTCTAAATAAACCTGGTAACTCTTTTGAAATAACATAAAACATGATAGTTGCTGAAGGCTAGCTTTGTTTTTTTTAATTCTTGTATAATATGGTAATTGCTTGAAAATATCATGGTACTTCATAATTCTTATGTATTTTTTGTACTTGAATGAACATTTTATTGGTTAATTTCTTGGATATACACTCTACATCACATCTGTCACCTATATATATGGCATATGGCTACTTTTTTCACACCTTTTTTCCCTGCATATTTTGTAGATGAAGTATCATCTGCTGATGATATTGAAGAGATGAAACTTTCTGATGAATTGGAAGCTTTTGTACTCGGGAAAACTACTGAAGTTTCCACGGAGGTTGAGGAGCAGTGGCGTAGATACGAGGAACGTGCAAAGGTTTTTTCTGCAAGGCAACGTGTGTTACTTGAAAAAGTAAAACCAAGCAGATCAAAAGGTGTTCGAAGCTTAACTCCCAAGGTGCAACTGCACAAACCTAGGGTTAAGAAGGTTTCCCGTTTCAAGCAGTCTCTATATGGTGTGAAACTTGTTGTGAAGCAGGAGCACGATCATCTTTACAATTTGGTTTTGAAACACAAGTTTGCTCGAGCGAAAGATTCAACAAATTTGAAGTAGTGCATAGCTTGTGCTTATCTTTTTTGTGCTTAGTTGCATCTTGCTTTGTCTTTGTGCTCAGTTTCTTTTTTAACTTAATTTTTTTTGTATGCAGCTATCGTGTCATCCTCTACAAAAATAGTTGGTCATACACTCAAGATCTAGCTGATTCCATCTTCTTCAGGGGTGAATTGTCAAATCATTGCATGGAAGTTGGCATTGAGTACCTCCAAAGGACAAACGCGATCAAGGAGAAGTTGATCATGTCACCCAGCTGACCAAGTATGTGATGGATGGACAATTTACAAAGCCGTTGGTCGTTTCTACTTTCAAAAGGACTGAAGTACATTCCCTCAGTATTATCAATCAAGTAAGATATTTGTGTTTTTCCTATTTTTTATAGTGTGAGGTTTTTATTTAAATTTCAATTATTCTGATAGTTTCATTGAGAAAACCTGGTTATTGCTTTTGATTAATTTGATATGTGACTTCAATTCAATCTGGTAGATACATTGTACAAACTAATCTGTATGCAATATGGCTGCCTTGATTTTTAATACCTTTTTTTTATCTTATCACATATCCATTTCCAGTTTTACATGAAATTGCACCAAATCAGAAATTTGGGACCACTGGTACAACCTATGCTTGAACTTTGAAGCTGAAAGATTTGAAGCTCTTAACTCTCTCCGCGGTGGATGCAACATGGGGCTTGTTTTCCATGCAACTGCGCTTATGAACAGGATTAAGGAATTATGGGCATCCTATTATCAAGATTCCAAGATTCAAATCCAGGATTATGATCTCAAGATAATCGATGTCCCTAAACAACATGGAAAGTAAGTTAATTCTGTCTTTGTAACAAAGTTATAGAATCATTTGTTTTTGGATATGTCTGTTGAAACATGCCCAAAGCTAAATTACATGAGCAGTGAGTTTTCATGGTAGTTAAATCTTTTTTAATTAGGTAACTTTGTTTTGGTGTAGTAGTTCATCCTTAGATGGTCATATCTGTTTTTAAACTGGTAATTGTGTTTAAATATAATGGTGGCTGAAGCTGTAGAATTTTTTTGGTAACTGCCTTTTCCAAATCTGATAGTTACTACTCATAAGATTGGTATCTCTGTTGGAACAACATGGTGACTATAAATTTGTATTTTGGTAGTTTTACCTACTTCTTGGCTGGTTGGTTTCTTCTACTTAAACTTTTGGCTAACTTGAATCTTTTTCACCTAAGCCATGACTGTGGATACCATGTGCTCTACAACATTGAGAATTGGGATGGAGAGAACATCCCACTGATCGGCAAAGACGACGTAGATAAATTGATGAAAATAATTCCATACAATTGGGCAAACGCATAATTTAACCAAGCTACTGACTGGAAGAGGCATCTGGAGAATAACATTTGAGGTAAATAAACATATCTATCTCACAAGTTTTTACACAACAAGTGACATGAATACTGTTTTTGTTTTTTGATATGAATATATTAAGACATCTCTACCACACTGTTTTCTCCTTCGTTTCATCATTTGATCTATGTGTTGTTTGCTTCTGGTAGCTCCCCCTTTCCGGGCATGTTCTGTAGTCATGATTCTCTGACCCACAATGCTTGCAAGTGCGGATTTCTTTTCTGTTAATGTTCAAAGGGTTCTGAAAAGCTTGCTTCTTTTTTCTTCCTTTAGTGTTTGATGAAGGGAATATGCCCGAGAGGCAATAATAAAATGGTTATTATCTTATTCCTTGTTTATGATGAATGTTTATTTCTCATGCTAGAATTGTATTAACCGGAAACATTCATACATGTGTGCTTAATAAACAAACAATGGTTCCTAGTAAAGCCTCTCTTTTAACTAGCTCGTTGATTAATAGATGATCAAGGTTTCCTGATCATGAACATTGGATGTTATTAATAACGGGGTCATGTCATTAGAAGAATGATGTGATGAACATATACCCAAAGAGAATATAGCAATGCGATCAAGTCATTTAGTTTACATTGTTATATCAAACATACGAAGTAACTTATTCCTTAGACCATGAGATCATGTCAATCGCTGATACCGGAAGAGTGCTTTGATGGCATCAAACGTCACACCGTAACAGGGTGACTATAAAGGTGTCGTTAAGTATTCGAAAGTATTAGTTGAGGATCATGGATAAAGAGTGGGATTTGTCCATCCAACTGACGGAGAGATATACTCTGGGCCCTCTCGGTGATATAACATCGAAACCGCTTGCAAGCACGTGATATGATCACAAGGATGTTATATCACGGGAATGAGAAAAGAGTACTTGTCAGTAACGAGATTGAACAAGGTATGGTTGATACCAATGATCGAATCTCGGACAAGTAAAATATCGCGAGACAAAGGGAATAGTTCACGGTGTTGTTGGTTCACACGATCACGAGAGTCATCGTTGAATATATAGGAGTCATCACGGATCTCCAGATCCCGTTGTTGATTATTGGTCGGAGAGGAGTCTCGATCATGTCTATCTTATTCGCGAACCGTAGGGTGACACACTTAAGGTTCGATGACGCGTTTGAGAGGATACGGAATATCGAAGAATATTTTGGGCAGCACCGAAATTGTTTCGGGGAAAATTGAATAGTTCAAGGGGTTTTTCGTCGAATGGTTGTTAATAGAATTAACAAATGATTCGAGGTGCTATATGCAAAAGTTTGTTAATAGAATTAACAAATGCTGAAATAAAGAAATAAAAAGGTTTTATTTATTTATTAAAAGAAAACCTTTGGATTTTCCAAGTGGGAAATAATGGGGAAATGAGTGGGTGTGAGTGGAGTGTCCACTCACATGATGAGGGAAGAGGTGGGGGCACCCCATGGGCTGGCCGCACCCCCCTTGGGCTGCCTCCCCCCTCTCCTATAAAAGGAGGGTGAGAGCTCTCCCTCCTCCACACACTTGCCACTTCCCTTTCCCTCCACCCGCTGCTCCATTTCATGGTCTCCCGCTTGGCGAAGCCCTGACCGTGGGATTCTTCTTCACCACCACGCCGTCGTGATGCTGGAGTTCCGAGGGATCCTCTACTTCCGCGCCCCGCTGGAACGAGGGAACGGAGGTCGTCATCAACCGTACGTGTGACCAATCACGGATGCACCGCCGGATTGCGGTGCCCATCTTCTCGCTATCGGGATCGGTGTGAGTACGACTACGCCAACAACGAGATTTGATCTTGTACCACTTTGAGTCTTCGAGGGTATGTGTTCTCCTTGACCCTCTTGTTGCCCGTAGCACTTCGTCTCCTAGATTAGATCTTGGCCTTTCGGGTGTCTCTCGTGTAGGAAAATTTTTGTTTTCTATGCAACGAACCCTTCAGTGGTATCAGAGCCGGATCTATGCGTAGATGTTTTGTACGGGTAGAACACATAGGTGTATGTGGGCGTTGATGATCATGTTATTGCCTCCTTGAGTATTTTATGATCTTAGTGGCATAGTAGGATGAAGCTGCCCCAGACTAAGTTTACGTGTACTATATACGCGAGAGTTGTCTCACTTGTGGCTAAGGGGGTGTTTGTTTCTCCTACTATAGTTAAGATCTAATCTACGAAGGGTTGCTAAAAATATGTTTATCAACGTTGTGGTTGATGTTCGTAGGTATGAACGGTTCTATCCTCGAAAGCCCTAAGCCACGTAAAATATGCAAAAATAAATTAGAAGCGTCTAACTAGTTTTTGCTGGGCATGTGATGTGATATGGTCAATATTACAAATTTGATTATGAGATGATCTATTTTGTAAATTATTGATATACCGGAAGGTATCCATATGGTTGTCTTCTTATTGATGGATAATCAAGATTGGGTGCCATGGTACTTGGTACCACGTCGGTGGAATGATGGAGATCATACCATAATGCACATGATGGAGATCAAGTGCAAGGAGGACCATATCATATCACGTTATCCTTTCATGTGATGTCTGTGATGTTAATCCTTTTTATGCATCTTGTTTTGCTTAGATAATGTTGGTAGCATTATAAGATGATTCCATTCACTTAATATCAAGATAATAATGTGTTCTTCCTTAAAGTATGCACCGTTAAGAAAGTTCGTCGTTTCGAGACACCACGTGATGATCGGGTGTGACATACTCAACGTTCGCATACAACGGGTGTTTTCAAGCCTAGCATGTACAGACATGGCCTTGAAACACAAGCAATACTACGGTTCTACTTGGCGAGCCTAGCATGTACAGACATGGCCTCGGAACACGTAACTGAAAGGTAAAGAATGAGTCATATGGATGATATGATGAACATGTTGATGTTCGCCTTTGAAACTACATCATCTCACGTGATGATCGGTTTTGGTGTAGTGAATTTGGTTCGTGTAATCACTAAAGACGACTAAGAGGGATGTTGTTTTTGAGTGGGAGTTCATGGTTTAATTTTGAATTAACTTGAACTTATTTATCATGAACAACAAATCAAAGTGAATTTGCACAAATTGTAGTATTCATTGGCATCTATAATTACCTTACACTTAGATTGTTAATTGAGATATAACGGTTATGATCTGGTAAATACCATTTAAGATTGGTACCGTATTAGTGAAATTTAAAATTGAATCCTATTGCAGATTTTCGGTATTTCCTACCTACCTCCATGTGATTAATGATTGATTGATCTAGAGAGCAACCAATTCCTACTTAGAATCCAAAGTCATGGTTGCTTCCGTATTACTTTATCTTCAAAAGAATGTTTTGTTGATCAAAGTGATTTAGGAACCGAAAAGAATTGTTTTCAGAAACAATCAAGTGAAAGATATATTGATATCTAGAAAATTATTTGTTGAAACATGTCTGAGTATAATTTAGCGTGACAATGTATGCTTATATTATTTGAATATATGCAATGATTGAAGACGCTAGGCGTTTGAATATTCCAAGAAGTTGGGCGCTAAAAATTATCCTCTAAATCCCTTCCTTCGAGCTATAGTAGCTTAATCATAAAATTGTTATGAGGGGATGGATTAGAAGTATGGGTAAAGTAGTTTACCTTACTTGGAAATTGGTAAGAGTGGAATCTAGAAGAATGCTATTAATATGGTGATATTAGTAGAACAATCAAACTCAAAGTATGACTCAAGGGGTGATAGTATATGACTAACACGCCAAAGAAAATGAGCTAGTAAGACTAGCATTGTTTGATGTTGAATGATTCTTCTATAAAGGAAAGGGAATATTGAAAATAGAATCACAAAAAGATATATGGCAGAAAAAGAAGATAACTGGAAAATTCCAGCTCAGGAGTATATGCTTGATATACAAGTTATAGATGTATTACTAGTTAACAAAGTATTTTTTGGTATTTTGATACCACATTGGTTGGTATGAGTTGTCATACAAAGCAACGCAATGCAAGAAATACAAGGGCCTAAAAGGAACTAGTAATAGATGTGGAATCGATTATGACAAGAACATAAATAAAGTGTTATTGTGTTCATTGTAGTATCGAATCAAACATTCAAGATTTATTTTAAGAACATAATAAGTTGTTATTTTGTTCTAGTCTTTTGTGAGAACAAATGAGATTGTTCAAACGATGACCATATTCCATAATTGATGGATATGTTAATATAAATCATGTTGGTAAAGCAAACATCTATAAGACTGAATGCTAAACGTTGCAAGACGTAAAAGATCACTTAAATTGTGACACCACCATTTTAGTTCATATCGGAAAGGAAAACATGAAGGAACTCCATATTGATGGACTTCCGGAGTCATTTTGTTTTGAATAAATTGACGCTTGTGAGACCTCTTCCAAAAGATGACTAGAATTCCGTTCATAGGCCAAAGTAGAATGGAGGACTAATTTAGTGGAGATTATACATATTGATGTATATAGTCCATTATGTGTAGTCGTGTATGGTGGATTAATTTTTCCTTCATAAAATTCTGTCGAGGACTTGAGTAGATATGTGAGTATATCTATTTAAAGGGAACGGAGTTTGACATTTTGAATTGGTTCAAAAGGTTGTTAATATGAAGTTAAAATCAATGTAACAAGATAATCAAGTATTTATGATTGGATCATAAAGTATAAAGTTTGAGTTACAAGTTTAGCAAAACATCTGAGAAGTTGCAGAATTGTTCTACAACTTATACTTCTCGAATACCCCACATTAGATTGGAGTATTCAAAAGACAAAATCAAACCTTGTTTGACATGGTAAGATTAATAAAATTGCCATTATAATTTTGTAGTTTATACATTAAGGACAACCGTTTTCACAGTGAAAAGAGCACCATCATGATCCGCTGAAATTGACAACATATAAGATATGGTTTGGGTAGTGACCCGAATTGTCATTTTTCTTAAGTTTTGGTATGCATAGCATGTGTAAAATGTTTACAACCAAAATAGGATAAATATATGTTTATAAGTTATCCCAAATAAAACATTGGGTATTTCTCCTATCACCGAACCAAAAGACAAATGTTGTTTGTCAGAAAGGGTTGATTTCTCGAGAAAGTAGTTCTTGCGAAACAAGTGAGTGGGAGCACAGTACAAACTCAACGAGATTGGAGAATCTTTGTTATCATATCAAGAGTAGCGCAGCACTGGAAGTTGTTCCGGGGTTTACTATTTTGACTAAGTAGAAGACACTACAAATGTTGTAGATACTTCAAACGAGTTTGCGAACTGTACCAGAAAAGTCCAAAAACTTTGTACTTTGAACAACTTGTGGTTTAAGTGTAAAGTGTTGTTTTGACAACAAAAGGACCTGGACCTTATAAAGGAAGCAAATGATGGGCTCTGACTTCGTAAAATTGACTATGAGTCATTATATCCGCCATAGTATCCTTGTATGAATATCAAGTATGTGACTTGGTAGTCTTTTCGATAGGCATGATGCCTAACGATAGCAAAAGGGTCTATATAGCGACAAAGACATGGATTTTACATCTTTTGAAAGTTGTACTTATCGAAAAGTTGTTTTCGACGAAGTTCAAAGAGTTGACTACTACAAGATTTTGATCTTCCGTAGTGATGCTTTAGTCTTTGCGGATAGTTCTAGCAAAAGGTTACATATTATGATATGGCAGTTGAATAACAAAACCAACTCTCCTCTCGAGGAAGTTTGATCAAGGATGTGTACTTGACACAGTCTGAGAGTTTTGTAAAATTCAAAAGGTTGCTAGAAAGGTATGCACACTTCAATGGTTGAAGTGAGCATAGCGAAGTTGAAATCTTTAGCTTAATGAAGTTATCAAAAGAGTTTGATTCCATCATGAATGATAAAGATGCTTGTAGAGTTACAAGAAATTAAGTGGGAGCGCTATGACATATTTCCAATATTTTATGTAGATGACATATGGTTGATTGGAAAATATGTATTTTAAATTAACACGGTTAAGATTTTCATATTGATGAAAGGCTTAGAAGATATTGGGCATCGATATCTATAAAACATGGATTGAAGCACCTGATATGATTGAAGCCAAATTACATAGATGAAATATTGAAGTAAGTCAATATCGAAATGACAAGAAGGAGTTCTTGTCACATGGAAAATAATTGAGAAAGATTCATGTGTTTTGACACATGATGAGCATCATTGAAATTGAGATTTCTAAGTCATGTTTCCATGCTATGTACACGACCAGATGAGTCCTATGCTATAAAATGTTATAGTAGGATAATTCATATGATGATTAGACAACAGTGGGAGAGATCCTTGTGTCATTTTAGAAATGCTAAGGATATGTTTTCCTATATAGCAATGACAGAATATTAGTTGTAATATGTTACACTAATAGTCTTGTCATTTATTCAAGAAATTTTATCTCAATTAAAATATGTGATGAAGGGTAGCACAATAGGATGGAAGAAAGTTCCATGCTGGATTTGAAAGAGTTTCAAAATTAAAATATTGTGACAGATACTACAACAAAGGCTAAAGTATATCGTTGTGTTAACAACTAATTATAAGCGTATTTTGTGTTAAGGAGTTCTTTATTGAACTTGGTGAATTTCCAAGAATGCTGAAACTATGAAGCTACATTTTCACAATGTTAGTAACATCAGTTTAAGCTGAGGAATTAAGGTATCACCGGAACTTGGTGAGTTTCCAAGAATGGTAACACTATGAAGCTACATTTTCACAATGTTAGTGACATCAGTTTAAGCTGAGGAATTAAGTTTTCATCAATTGACCATATATATACAAAGCCATCTCATTAGAGAATGAGTGATGCGTGTAGACGCAAAGAACATGCAAATACAATAGGACCTGAACAGTTCAGATCTTTTTGATGATGTTTACCGCATGCGAAGCATGGTAATAACACTGGTACGCCATATGTGTTAAAATGCTTACAGACTAGACTATTGACTCTAGTGCAAGTGGGAGACTGAAGGGAATATGCCCGAGAGGCAATAATAAAATGGTTATTATCTTATTCCTTGTTTATGATGAATGTTTATTTCTCATGCTAGAATTGTATTAACCGGAAACGTTGATACATGTGTGCTTAATAAATAAACAATGGTTCCTAGTAAAGGCTCTCTTTTAACTAGCTCGTTGATTAATAGATGATCAAGGTTTCCTGATCATGAACATTGGATGTTATTAATAACGGGGTCATGTCATTAGAAGAATGATGTGATGAACATATACCCAAAGAGAATATAGCAATGCGATCAAGTCATTTAGTTTACATTGTTATATCAAACATACGAAGTAACTTATTCCTTAGACCATGAGATCATGTCAATCGCTGATACCGGAAGAGTGCTTTGATGGCATCAAACGTCACACCGTAACAGGGTGACTATAAAGGTGTCGTTAAGTATTCGGAAAGTATTAGTTCAGGATCATGGATCAAGAGTGTGATTTGTCCATCCAAATGACGGAGAGATATACTCTGGGCCCTCTCGGTGATATCACATAGAAACCGCTTGCAAGCACGTGATATGATCACAAGGATGTTATATCACGGGAACGAGAAAAGAGTACTTGTCGGTAACGAGATTGAAAAAGGTATGGTTGATACCAATGATCGAATCTCGGACAAGTAAAATATCGCGAGACAAAGGGAATAGTTCACGGCGTTGTTGGTTCACACGATCACGAGAGTCATCGTTGAATATATAGGAGTCATCACGGATCTCCAGATCCCGCTGTTGATTATTGGTCGGAGAGGAGTCTCGATCATGTATATCTTATTCGCGAACTGTCGCACCCTGATTTCTAGGGGATACTCACCGTACGAACTGGATAGCAGATGCTTGGATTATGGGGCATAACTGCTCCCACGTCCCAGCTTCCTGGTAGGCCTGCGCTTATGCGCGACAACACAAGCCCTGCTATTCCATCGTCGATGTAAACTATCCACTAGAGATCAAAGGCACTTCCGTCGACGTACTTCAAACCATACACACATGGTACGTCAACGGCGTTTAACAACTGATATCACAACAGATCTCTACGACACAAAAGTTTGAAATAAGTTGCAATTGGCTCTCATTAGAGCAGAGATAGCAAATACAGTCATTCAGAGGGCACATGCCCCAACAATACATCAGTACAATACAACGGAAGCATTCAACATGTCTGAGTACAGACAAGAACCAAATAGGCCTAAGAGGCCGGAAACAAACAGACGGAGCCCATCCACGAAGGTCTCGGATCCTGCCCGGGTCCGCTATCTACTCGTCAGCAGTCTCGTCATACTCCACGTAGTTGCCACCATGTAGATCCTCGGAAATGTAGGTCTGCGGAAACCACAGCCCCAAAGGGGTCAGTACATAAACGTACTGGCAAGCAAGACTCACAGTTCACCAAAGTGTAACCCGTCAACACCAAGCACAGATGACTTGGGTTCAACGGAAGAGAGGGGATATAAAAGATGCTGCAACTGGCTGCGCTAACCAACTATAGAGATTCTATCACTTCCGGCTAACAGAAAGGAGATAAGATCGAGGATGGTAACCAACTGAAAGATAACTTCAAACAAACCCGTCCTGGATCTCGCCCCTTATCCAAAGAAGCAATCCGAGGATAACTCACACAGTTGAGTTAATGATGGTTCAGATTATTGTGTCAATAAGCCTATTACTAGTCAGGTTGTTAATCATTGGGTGTAAGGTTGGTAATCATTAGGTTTAAGTTGTCCTGAGTACTTGTTAGCCAGTACTTTCACCAAGTAATCCATAACCGCGGAAAACACGGCTTCTCGAGAAGATTATCCCTGCAGGGTTGCACCAATTTGGCCGTACACGCATGAATGGCCCGCCAGATGGGAGATCACCCCACCAAGCGGGGCACTCAACACAACCAACCATTCTTCGCATCAAGCCCAAAGCACCTTGGGCGCACGGCTAATCAAGCCCCGAAGAAAAGGGACCCTCATAGCACTCTAAGACCGTGTCCCCCTATATGCCGACTACGAAAATTCCACCCTGGCCTGGGCTCGCAAAAACATGCATGCGGCAAATAGAACACACGAACTAAATGAGGCGATTTGGACGAGATGCGAATCAGGTCAAGTTGAGGGGGGCGCCCATACTCGCTTCCCACATGCGGTTAGTGCGCTCATCATGGATCAGTAGACAAGACCCTTTTCCTATTAGGGTCGACACTAGCAGGCTTCAAAACCTCTCATGGGCCTCCTGCCGGTGCCTTATCATCAATTTTATTATTAATAGTAACATTAGCATGATTGATTGATTAAACATCGAGCCCCCACAATGTAATAGAAATAGTAACAGAAAGTAACGGATAACAGACTCGAGCAAAACAACCTAAGCATGCTAGTAAGGCACTGGCTCAAACAATGGGTTGTAGGAAGGGAGATGAGGCAATATCAGGTTTAAGGGATTCATGTGATAGGTTCGTAACAGAAACAACTACTACTAAGGCTAGCAGGAAAGAACAACGGAAAGTATCGTTAATCAATGTTGAAAGGAACACAGTGGTTCATGTGAGTGATAACTTGCCTGCAAAACCCAGTAGCCTGGTACTGAGCTAACTCCTTAGAAGGGGTGTCGTAAGTATCGTCGGTCTCAACGTCGTCGTGTATCCGAGAAGAAGCAAACAAACAATGCAGAAAGATAAACAATCAATATAATGGCATAGGTGCACAAACATGGGATGATGCATGTCATGTTAATAGATGCATCAAAATAAACTACTTGACAGGAGAGCACAGTTTAATTGGACCCATATGCAATGTGAATTGCATATGGATGCAAATGGTTGAGGTTGAAGCAATGATCTACAATTTATTAACAAGTGTAAGTGGTTTAACATGATGTATGCATGATGATAACAAGAAGTAAACAAGTTAGATGCAATTGGAAAAGGAATAAAACAAGTGTGGGATTTTATTTGTCATGTTAAGAATTTTTTGGTTCCTTATTGATGTCACACAAGTAATTGTTGTTTTCATCAAGTTAAAGTGTGCAAAACAATTAGCAAAATTTATATTTGAAAAGAATGTCAAATTTTAGTTGGATTACATGTTTCACATTTTGAAATTGGACTTAGGATTATTTAATTATGAATTAAACAATATTAAACAAGTTTTAATTGAATTTAAAACAAGTTTGAATATTAATTGAATTTTATTTAGTCAAAACATAATTTCAAATTCACATTTGCAAAGTTCACACTTTGGTGGTTTGAAAACATATTTTGCATGTCCAAAAATATTTTATTTTGAGCAAGTTAAGATTTTAGCAATTTTAATTGAATTAAACAAGATTTGAATTGTTTAGGCAATTTAAATTATTCAAACAATGAAACAAATTTTATATTTGAATAGGATATTCAAAATGGTGTGAAAAACATATTTTATTTGCTTTATTTGGAATTAGTATGAATTATTTATGATTTATTGCAAATTACATTTGAATTATTCAAATTTGAATTTTTAAATGCATTTTGAAAACTCAAAACAGAACACAAATAAGTTATTTGGAAATATTAGGAAATTTTGAACAGAAAACATATACAAGTTTTATTTATTGGATGCATAGATTAATAGTTATTGATTTTTGAAGTTTTATGCTTTAATCTGTTATTTAAAAAGAAACAGAAAACGTTTTATACTTTTGTTACGTGGGTGGCATCTACACGCAGCCTCTGCTGCGTGGGCCAGGGCCAACGTGGCGCAGTGCACGCCCGCGTGGCAACCAGGCCCGCTGACGGGTGGGCCACTACAGGGAGAAAATTCTCCAAAAAGGTTGCGGCCGCGGGGGATCGATCCCGCGAGCTCGCGGTTGCGTGCGCGCTCTCTGAACCGCTACGGTGTGCTCGCGTGTTTGACAGATAACAACACGCAGCGAGGTTAAGGTGTGGTTTCACTAACTGAAATTCCCTGACGAACACATCCTTGTCTGAGACTGACGGAGGAGGTCGCCGGCGATCAACGGAACGACGCGCGTGGATGTTGTGCTCGCTACTGCACTGGATGCATGCGGGCTTGCGAACACGACGGAGAGGGAGGGAGGAGGAGCACGGTGGAGGCTCACCGGGATGTTGCCGGGGTTGTTTCTGACGGCGGAGGGGAATGCCGCGGCGGTGGCGGGGTAGTCGAGGATGGCGGCGTGGATTCGGGACCCCTCGAGCCCCACTGGGGTGTCGATGACGAAGGTGGCACCGAGGGCGTCCCGTTCCCGTGGCTAGCTCGCGATGATAGTCACCGGAGACGGCGAGCGGCGGCGGGTTTCAGAGAGACGGCAACGGTGGGTGGTGCAGGGTTCAGAAGCAGCAGAATTTGGGGGGGGAGGAAGAGAGGAGAGAAAATGGCGGCGATGGAGGGTTAGGGTTACAGAGGGTAGGGGCTAGGGCTGGTCTAGGGTCTTATAGGGCGAGGGGATGGCGGATCGCCGTCGAGATGGTACCGTGCTGCCGTGGAGGCACGGATGGCACGCCGTACTGATTGAAGACGAGGAAAGATCAGGGAAAAAAAAAAGATGAACCGGTACGTGACTGGGTATTGGGCTGGGCTGCGCATGGAAAAAGTGAGGAGGAGGGAAGGAGAAATGGGCTGCATGCCTCCCTCTCCTCTTGTTATTTTTTTGTTTTTTTTTTATTTTTTTGTAGAAATAGGAAATGGAAGCATTTGATAGGGTTTTTAGGTTTAAAAATTAGAGAAAAATCATGGGTAAATGTTAGCTCAAAATCTATCAGTGGGCAATTTGGATTTTTGGAATTCCAAAGTTTTACTTGCTGTTTGGAGAAATAACCCAAAATTAGATGCATTTCTCTATCAAATGAACTTTAATAAAAACCAACTTTTAAATAGGGTAACCCCTATGCAAATAACTTGATTAAAAATTGTTGATTGGATTGGTAAAGTTATAAGTTCAAAAGTGGTTTTGTTTGATGCATTTGATTGGAAATTGAAGGTGTTTTAATTAATTGATTGAATTAATGGTTTGATTAAAACCAACAATTTAATAAATGAACAACATGGAATAAAATGGAACAATTTGGTTGTTTTCACTTGTTATTTTTATTCCAAAAGTTGTAACAGAACAAGTATGAAAACATTGTTTGAGTAAGGTTTGAATTTGAGTTGTGAAAACAGTGGAAAACAAATGCAACAATTTAGAAACAAAAGCAAACAACATGATGACATGATGCAATACTTAAATAAACAAGAAATCAATCATTCTAAGGGGAGTTTTCATACTTGGGCTGTTACACGAACCGTAGGGTGACACACTTAAGGTTCGATGACGCGTTTGAGAGGATACGGAATATCGAAGAATATTTTGGGCAGCACCGAAATTGTTTCGGGGAAAATTGAAATAGTTCAAGGGGTTTTTCGTCGAATGGTTGTTAATAGAATTAACAAATGATTCGAGGTGCTATATGCAAAGTTTGTTAATAGAATTAACAAATGCTGAAATAAAGAAATAAAAAGGTTTTATTTATTTATTAAAAGAAAACCTTTGGATTTTCCAAGTGGGAAATAATGGGGAAATGAGTGGGTGTGAGTGGAGTGTCCACTCACATGATGAGGGAAGAGGTGGGGGCACCCCATGGGCTGGCCGCACCCCCCTTGGTCTGCCTCCCCCCTCTCCTATAAAAGGAGGGTGAGAGCTCTCCCTCCTCCACACACTTGCCACTTCCCTTTCCCTCCACCCGCTGCTCCATTTCATGGTCTCCGGCTTGGCGAAGCCCTGAACCGTGGGATTCTTCTTCACCACCACGCCGTCGTGCTGCTGGAGTTCCGAGGGATCCTCTACTTCCGCGCCCCACTGGAACGAGGGAACGGAGGTCGTCATCAACCGTACGTGTGACCGATCACGGATGCACCGCCGGATTGCGGTGCCCATCTTCTCGCTATCGGGATCGGTGTGAGTACGACTACGTCAACAACGAGATTTGATCTCGTACCACTTTGAGTCTTCGAGGGTATGTGTTCTCCTTGACCCTCTTGTTGCCCGTTGCACTTCGTCTCCTAGATTAGATCTTGGCCTTTCGGGTGTCTCTCATGTAGGAAAATTTTTGTTTTCTATGCAACGAACCCTTCATTTGATGTCCGAGGGTCACGTAGAGTAGCAGCCTGCGATGTTTCCGAATCTGCTTGCGTGACAGGAGCAGTTGTGTCAGGCTCGCTGTTTTGTGTTGTAGGCTTAGCTGCAGCTTTACTTCTTGGCCGTTTGATTCCTGATTGAGGTCCCGAGCTTGCTCGTCTCTGAGGAGCTCTTGTGGTAGTGTTTGAAGTTGGATGCGGTCCAGTCGGAGCTGTAGGTGGGCTACTTATAGTAGCATGAGCCTTAGCAGCAATAGCAGATTTCTTAGCTCTTTTCAGCTGCTCTCTCTTTAGATCAGCCAAATTTTTCCTTATACTCTTCAAATCGGTGTCCAACACCCTCCTGCCATATTGTGTCTGGTTCCCTTGTATTGCTAGAGACTTAAACTCGGCACAATAGAGTACAAGTTTCATCATTTGTCTTGATTCCCCCGGCATCATAGACGGTTTGCCTGGTGTTTCTTCAACCAAATCGTCCTCCGCGCTCCATGTCCACCTTCTTAAGATGTATGCATCTGGTAGCTTGGTTATTCCAATCTGTGCCATAGTCTGCATTTTTTTTAAATTATTAACCTCGTAATTATGCAGTATAAAATAGTCAACAGTGCATTATGAAACTGTTCTATTGCCAATAGTCTGCACACACATATTCTTGGTATCATGAGTTATAAACCTAATAATTATGCACACTCGCATCCTGGTACTTTTTGAAGTTTATTCTGGTATTTATGAAGTATATACTAGGTAACTCTGAATTATAAACCTGGTAATTGTGCACACACAATTTTATCTGGTACTTATGAATTAATATTTTTAGGGTAACTATGAACTATGTACTAGGTAGCTACGAAATATAAATCTAGTAACTATGCACAAAGATATTGACCCCTAA
Organism: Alopecurus myosuroides; assembly: GCA_028641055.1. NCBI lineage: Eukaryota > Viridiplantae > Streptophyta > Magnoliopsida > Poales > Poaceae > Alopecurus > Alopecurus myosuroides. The sequence goes on along the minus strand of CM054059.1, from coordinate 130,168,517 downwards.
GAATTATCATTTTGGTAACTATGAAGCATGTAGTTGGTAGCTGTGAAATATAAACCTGATAACTACATAATTTTCTTACCCTTAGAATGTGGCAGCACACAATCCCACCTCTCTCAAATTTGCAACACGTGCATCTGTATTGTTCGTTCGAAGGATTTGCATAAACCTCGTAGGCCCGATTGTAGTAGTTTGAAACATATTTTGTAATGCATTCAGCCAGAAATGTATTGTCGCCTTTTTGTCTTATGTTGTACGAATACATGCTCTGCATTTCAAACTGGAAGCGTACATGTATGTTCCTTGTGTAAAATTTTGACACCTGATGCTCAATTGGGTGATAGCAAAATTCTGAAGGCGTGGTAGTGCACTGTCTGCTTCCCCCTTATTTTGAGCTTTTATTATCTTAGCCTGTATGTCAGCATATTGCTTAACAAACTCTAGCACTAAATTGAAAGGGTTCACATACTTTTTGAGCACAACATTGAACCCCTCGCTGCGTTGAGTTGTTTGCAGAAATGGAAAGAAGTTGTGCATGAAATAAGCTGGAACCCAGTATTTCCTCTTCTCATATAATGATGCTAATTTTGCATGTTGTCCGACACCATACTTGACAACCATTTCTTGCCATTTTGTTTCAAACTCTTCTCCTATCAAGTTGTTGTTAATACAGTCATTGAAAGCTTGCCGAAGTTCTTCATTCTTTGCAAGGAATGGCCCAATCTCTTTAGTTGCTTTTCCAATAATATGCCACCTACAATTTCTATGGCTTGCATGGGGGAAAACCTTGTCGATCCCGCCTCTCATTGCAAAATCTTGATATGTTATTATGTTTAGTGGCGCTAGACCATCCATTGCCTCTAGAAATGCCTCAAAAATCCAAATAAAGTTCTCTGTCAGCTCATTGCACACAAATGCACAACCAAACTGAATCGACTGCCCAAGGTTGTTTATCTCGATGAAAGGAGCACACGGCATTTTGTAAGTGTTGGTCATGTAGGTTGTATCGAAGGAGACACAATCATTGTACTTTTTGTATGCTTTTCTTGTTGCACCATCGACCCAATACAGATTTACTACCATGTCCTCCTCATCAACCTTAAACTTGTCGAAGAAATCAGGGTCAGTCTCTTTGCATTTCTCAAAGTATACTCGCGTATCATGCATGTCAGTCCACTTACTGTCTGCACGAAGGGTTGATCTAAAGTTTGCCATATCCTTTGAGGTGTAACCTAGGCCTTCAAGTGAACTGTGTAGCCTTGTCATTATTTGCATCTGCCTACTTGTCTCCAAGTTGCATAAATGCAGTAGAGTGATGAAGTCTTTGTCTTCCTGCGGTATGTCTCCATGTCCACGTAAGAACCCTGTCAACGACCACTTTTTCATCAAGGGGTGGTTGTGGTCGTCGTTGAAGTCAGTGAAAACCTAACTGCCATCTCGAAACTTCACTGTCATGTGTGCCGGGCAGTTAGTGCGTGGATGCGTGTTTCTCCTTCTCTCCGGCAAAACGGATTTTGGGTTTTGCGTGTCTTCTTTCAATTTTGCTGGTTTTCCTCCCTTCGTGTAAAGTGCAGAAGATCAATTGTAGTCTTCAATGGGAAGTATTACCCAAATTTGTAGTTCGACTCAGTGGGAACACAAGAATACCGGTGAGACTTTAGCAATTGGGACATCACTCCCAACCACACCTGTATCAACAAACTTGCAGCGAGAGTGGTGAGTGTAATAATGCAGTGAAAGTAAACAAACAGAAAGTAAATGGAGAGCAAGTGTTTTCCCAGTTTTCACCGGAAAAGAGTGAAAGTAAACCAGAGACTAAAACGCAGGCATGAGGTGACAGCGGGGTGTTGCACGGATAAGATTGATCATGTAATAATGTTTTGCTAGCAGCGGGGCCTTTCTCTATCTCAGTTTTATGTAGGTGTGTGTTCCGTAAATTATTGTGCGTACTAACCAAGAGAATTTGCACAAAGCCTATTGTCCTACCTGCCCATTTCACCGGGGCCAATTTGGAACTACAGGTAATTAAGGTCTACCCTTTCGAATAGCCCGGACCAACGCATTAACACTCCATGAACACACATAATCCTCAAACTAGAACATATCCCCCTTGTTTTCCCTAGCTGTCACTTTAGGGTTCGCGGGTTCAACATAATAGAAGGTAATACACATTGCAGATAGATACCAAACTCAAATATATGATGTAGCAATGTAAGTTCAGTACTGAATTCATGCCACTTGGGCCCTAGTAACAAGCATTAAGCCTAGCAATAGTGCATCAACATAAGACATAAGAATTCTCAAGACAAACCCCTAGATCCCGCATACCGGGTAGCAATTACATGATCAGTCTCATCCAAAACCCCTCACACCTCACATGCCTACAGCAACTACTCACACATGGAGGGGGTGATGGAGCTCATGGTTGATGGAGATGATGGTGGTGATGATGATGGTGACGAAGCCCCCCGAATTCCACCTCCGGGGGAGAAATCCCGGATCAATCTGACTCCAAAATCGAAGATCGTGGTGGCGGCGGCGCTCTGTTTCGCGAACAGACCTCTCTTCGAAACCCGTCAGTTTCTCGTATATATGGAGGGGTACGTCGAAGACCTAGCCGGGGTGGGCCATCTGGGCCCAAAAGGGGTGACCCCATGCGGCCAAGGAATCTGGCCGCGTGTGGGCCCCCTTTTGGCCCTCGGGTGGCCCCCCGGCCCCATCTGGTGCTCATTCCCCTTCTTTTCCATAAAAAGTTACGTGGTTTTCGTCCCATGTGAAAAGTCCTGCGAAAATAGACGGAAAGAAGACTTTTGCTAAAAACAGCGTCAGATTCTGCAGATTTATTCAATTATGGGGGGACTCCGGAGAGAAATACGATGCAAATTGCTTGGAAAAGTAGATGCATTTTGGGTGCATCAACTCCCCCAAGCTTAGCTCGTTGTTTGTCCTCGAACAACTCAAACGCAGTGCAGAAGCGATAAAAACTTTGGCAAGAACTTTGCATTGCATATGATCATCAATTAATACTAGCAAATACTCAAGACATGATTCCTGTAACAAGTAGCAAAATACTAGCAAGTGTGCATCTACTCAGCGTTGAAGCATATATACTTGTTGCAATAGAAATAACATGAAGTGTTAATACTTGAATGAGTTTGCTCAATTGTAGACATAAACAAAGGCTTGTGCATCGCTGATGATTGAATCATATCAAGATTTTTGAGATCTCTCATTCTTTCATATGTTGACAAGTAAAATCATTGTGCTTACTACCTTGCTCTCAGTTTTGCTAAAGCATTAATTTTTCATTTTGATTCTTATGCTTGACAAACTACAAGTTGAAAGCCTCATGCCCCTTAAAAGCAAAGTCCCGCACCATGATTACTCAACTCTAGATTCCTAATAAGCCTTGTGCAATCATTGTTCGTATTAATGACATCATAGAGAGCAGCAATTGGGGTACCTCTTGCCCCATGACATGGAAAACAGCCCATGTCAAAATGGCAAGACAAACAAATGGAATGGACTCATTATCCTTTTTTTATTTCATTCACTATATGCATAGCTTCTTATTTTATTATAGGATATGTTGCGGAGTCCATTCTAGCTATAAGTAAATTTCCACCATGATATCGCATGGCTTGGTTTAGCGGCAAAATGCGTCTCTCTAATCATATATACTTACTCATCAAGCCTTACTATTCCTCTACGTCATTTCGGCATGACAGGCATCCACAGTTAAAAGAACATGATATCAACTTGAATATAGTATTCTTAGTGCAGCGTTGAAAGTTTTCCATGTGATACACATTTAGACTAACCCCCAACCATAAGTTCGTCAAGCATAGGACTCCACTTTTATCATTCATGAAATTTTCTCTTTTAATTCTTTCCTTGGTTGGCAAGTTCAGTAAGCACAATGGGATGCGTAAACCTTTGCTTAAGGCTACAATTATTCAATCCATCGGCCAAGTAATGACACTAAACAATATTTCAGTTGCATCAGAATATATTCTACTAAACCACGGAGAAGATAAACAATGGCTATTATGTCACTAAGTGTTAAGGGAATCATAAGGTGTGCACTTGCTGTTATTAAAAAGCATACATAAGCACGGCAAAGGTGTCATACCTTTCATCCCTTCAAGCACATTATCATATCATTGTTGTTCTCCTCTCCCCACTTGAACCGCTCAATAAAAACTCAAATCTTGCTATAAAAAGTTACTGCATTCAGCAATTTGTTTACCTACCTAAACACCTCAAAAGTTTCTCATGTTTTACAGAGGTGAAGGCCATAAAAAGTTGCAGTAGTGATTAAATTTTCAGCTCAAATGGAGTCACAAGTAAAGATTAAAGTATATAACAGTGAACATATTTCAACAATTCCTGCAGCTCCGTGTTTATACTAAACTCAAGAAAACAAAAATCTTTTTGTGGTTTTTGATTTTTAGAAACATAATGTAAATAACCAGAAGTAAACTAGCTAACAAATAACAAAAATATTTTTGTGTTTTTCAGATTTAAAGAACATAAAACAACAAATAACATGAAAGTGGTATAACACAACGAATGAGGAGGGAGATAAATACTCCCCTAAGCTTGTGATCAAGCTAGTATCCTGGGTGGTAATCATGTCCACCACTCGACGAACCTCCCTGGAAGAAGGATGGATCCTGCCATGCCTGTGCTCCAAGGTGTGGTTCAGGTAAGCCCCAGGGATATGCCATATGCGCCTGGTATTGGGGCTCCTCCTGTTGTTGCTCTTCTTTTTGTGGCTCTTCTTGCACAGTCCACTTTGTCTCCCTGTCAAACAAGTCAGCAGAAGGGAGCCTAACAGACACAATGTGCCCATTAGAATCCTTATAGCAATATGAAAAATATTCTTTCTCAGCCCTGCTCATATCCATGCGAAAAAGTAAACCAAAATCCAGCAGTCGAGACTCATTTACCATGGTACCCAAGTTATCATTAAAACCTCGTTCTGCCATAATGTATCCATGGATTAAAGTGGCAATGGAACCAACATATAAAGGAGTTTTATCCGTGCCATTCCTACTCATAGCTAAATGCAAAGTTCTAGCAAGTATGGTTCCCAGGTTATATATAGGTGTTTTATTTTCCATTGCACAATTAAATAAATAGATCATAGGACCAGTGCAATAAGAAGTGTTATCCCTAGCAAGGAATCATCTAGCAAGAAACAATGCAAAATATCTAAGGCCCGGGTGTTGGATGCATGTGAGCTTGCCTCTATTCATTCTTTCAGGAATATTTTTAGCAATGCTACGCCAGAATGTGACAAGTTCTTCTCTAGAATCAGCATATGTTTCATCCCATAACCCCGTAGTTGGTACACGTATAGCCTTACAGAATTCCTCTAATGACATGACTAAATGCTGCCCCCTCATTGTAAATTTAATGACAAAAGTAGCTAGAGGAGGGTTCTTAGACTTACTTTTCCGGTGCACCACCGGTCCCTCAAACCTGAATGTAGAGAGGAATTCCCTCGATAGTTCCACATATGTGTTGCGTGGATGTCATGAGAACTCAAGCAGCCCCGTAGTTGCAGCAAAGGCTTGGAAATCTTCAGCAATCCCCCAATGTTCAATAACTTCGGGGTCTTGCCATATTGTGGTATGGACACGCAGATTTTCACCTGCAAAAACCAATTCATCCTCCCATAACTGATTATCATCATGATTGTTGGACACCCTTGATTCTCTTCTCCTTGTCCTTGAGGACATCCCAAGCAATGCATTTCCCTTGTTCAGCATGTTACCTTGTTGTACCAAAATAAAATTCAACAAAAATTAAATTGTATCACTCTAAAACATTACTAAGGCATCCATAACTAGTCCTCTAATCAATATCATGCATCCATATCAACTAGAAAACTTAAATTCATGGAGTTCTTAGACATAATAGGTGACACCTAGTGCAGCAAAATACTTCATACACAAAGCATGGGAGCAAAAAGTAATTGGATGAGTGAAGGAGTTACATACCAAGGAGTGATTCCATCAAACAGATTTGAAAAATCCGCCTCAAATGTGGAGATCGAGGATTGACGGAGAAACAGATCACGGGAAAAATGGAGGAGATGAACTGGGGTTGGTTTTCGGTCGAAAGGGAGCAGAAGAGCATTGGATGGGCCCCAGCATCCACTTGTGGCCAAAAATGGGGTATCCCACGCGGCCAAGGAATCTGGCCGCGTGGAGGTACCTATTTTGGCCCCTGGTGGCCTGCTGGTACTCCCCCACTGGCTGCTGGTCCCTTCGGGCAAAAAACTGACCCCCTAATTTTTCTGGAATTTTACGTGAAACTTTTCTACAGAGAATTACTAAAACTTCATATTCTGTGACTTCTGATTCTAAAATTTTTAATACTATGTCTATGTCTCACAATTTTAAAGCAAATAACATAAAAAATGCAATTTAAATGTTTGTGAATCATGCCTTTATCATTTCCAAATTAGTAATGAGGTTGATCATGTCTCATTAGCAACATGTAAAGAATATAGCTCATGATTCTTATTATTACTTATTATAAAACAATAAATCAAGTTACCTCATATTTGATTGGAATGGTCCCAATCATCAATATTTCATACCTTGGTGCTGGAGGTGGTATAGGTATTTCAATGCTACCAATCTTAATGGAATTTATTTGTATAGCATTCACACTTGTGCTCATACTTGTAACATGTTTCTTCTTGGGAAAATAAATAGTGTGCTCTTTGCCTTTAACATTAAATGTCACTTTGCTCTCAGTGCAATTTATCACAGCTCCTGCAGTATTCAAAAAAGGTCTACCAAGAATAATAGATAGATTATCATCTTCAGGCATTTCTAATATAACAAAATCAGTAGGTATCAACTCATTAGCAATAGAGATGGGAACATCCTCACATATTCCTATAGGTACAGCAGTTGTTTTATCAACCATTTGTAAAGATATTTCTGTTGGAACTAGTTTGTTCAAATTAAGCTTCTTATATAGTGAGAAAGGCATAACACTAACACCAGCTCCTAAATCACATAATGCATATTTCACATAGGCTTCTTTAATTTTGTAAGGAATAGTAGGAATACCAGGATCTCCACGTTTTTCAGGCAATTTTCCTTTAAATGAATAATCAGCAAGCATAGCAGTAATAGCATCAATAGGTATCTTTCTTTTATTAGTGACAATATCTTTCATGTATTTTGAATATGGAGGATTCTTAATAGCATCAATAAGTGGAATCTCTAATTTCATATTCTTAATCATATCATAAAATTGCCCATACCTCTCTTCATCTTTTGTTTTTGATACCCAAGGGGATATGGAATGGGTCTTTGTACCCATGGATCCCTTTCTTCACCTTTATCTTTATCTTTATTTGGTTTCTTCTTCTTCTTGGTCTTCTCAATAGGAGGCTGAGGATCCTCCTTACCAGCAGCTTCTTCATTATTATCATCATGTTGTTCAATATCAGGTGGAGATGATTCTTCTTCTTCATTATTATCATCCTCAGTTTCAGCATCAGAAATAGAAATATCCTTGTCTTGCTCATTGGAGTCATCATCATGCTCATTTTCATTGGGAGATTTTCCTGCAAAAGATTTATCTTTAAGAGAAACCTGCTCTTTTCTTTTAGGATGATCATCAGGATAATCAGGATCCTGGGTGCTTGCACCTCCCCTTGTATTAACTCCACATAATTGTTTTTGTTTATTCAGATTTTCATACAATTGATTTTGTAAAGAAATCATTTGCTCAACTTGATTGTTCATCATTTCACAATGTTTAACAATTCTTTTAACTTAACCTACACTAGCATTTAAATTTTCACGGAGGAAATTAATTTTATGATGGTTTTCCATGATAGTCATTCTAATTTTACGCTCCTCAGGATTATCATGATAAGAAAAATTGTTAACATAAGAGACATCAACAGGAGGTGTTACCTCCTCATTACCTTCCATAGGGAGTATAGAGTTCACTTGAATTGGAAAGGATGGTTCATCAGTAGGAAGTTTAATACCCATTTCAGATAATTCCTTGAGACGAGAGGTTTTAATTCCCTTCTCTTTAATATCCTTGGAAGCTTCAGCCATTGTTTCTTAGTTCAATTCGAGTATACCTCCTTTCTTCTCTGGGAGTGTCTCATTTTTATCTATCTCCTCAATGTTCCAATCAGCTTCATTCTCGAGAATAGACTCCAGTAATTCAATTGCTTCATCAACACTTCTGTCCCTAAAGATATTCCCTGCAATACTATCAAGGTAGTCTCTTATTTCCCCCATTAGTCCATTATAGAATATATCAAGCAATTCATGAGGTTTAAAACCATGACCAGGACATTTCTTACACATTTTACCAAATCTCCCCCAAGCTTGGGGTAGACTCTCTTTTTTATCTTGTTTAAAATTGCCAATTTCAACAGTTAATGCATGTATCCTTTCAGCAGGAAAATATTTATTGAAAAACAATTGCAAGCATTCTTCCTTACTAGTAATACATGCAGGTCCTAAACGATTATACCAAACTCTAGCATCTTCATCCAAAGAAAAAGGAAACAATTTTAAGAATAAATAATGTTGACGGATTTCATCATTTCCAAATGTAGTAGATAAAGCATGCAATTCAGCAATATGATCAAGAGGAGACTCCTCATCTTTTCCACAGAATCTAGACTTCTCAACTATCTCAATTATCTCAGGATTAACATTGAATTCATAATCTTTATCTCTAATTCTAATAGCTGGGCCACACAAATTCCTAGTAGCAGCAAAACAGTTTCCAAGAGATGCATCATCATAAATAGAGAGTTTATCAAGTTTTGTATAATCAGATGATATAAAGGCCTCAATAAATGCTTCTTCTTCTTCAGAAGAGGCCCCATATTCATACTCTCTATGAGTCTCATTTCTTTCTAGCTCAAGTTCTACATTTTCATCTACAGAAGATTCAGGAATTTCAGTTGTTTCAGGTGTTTCATTTGCCTCAGGTGTTTCAATAGTTTCAGGAATTTCAGAAGCTAGTTCTTTGTCTACATTATCAAGTGTTTTATCATTAGATGTACTAGTAGACATTTTTGACAATGGTGATTTACCAGCTATTCCTTTCTTTTTCTTAGCAGCCACAGTAGAAACAATATTAGGTGAAAAATTTGGTCTACTAGGCAAATCATTACCAGAACGAGTAGTCGAAGGCATTACCTCCTTCGAAGTGTCCTTTCCCTTTCCCATTGTAGGGAACAAGAAAGTGCAGCAAGTAGACAATAACAAGTGGTCTTACCAATAAAGCTAGGCTCCCCGGCAACGGCGCCAGAAAACAGTCTTGATGCCTCCCAAGTGCAGGAGATCAATCGTAGTCTTCGATGGGAAGTATTACCCAAATTTGTAGTTCGACTCAGTGGGAACACAAGAATACCGGTGAGACTTTAGCAATTGGGACGTCACTCCCAACCACACCTGTGTATCAACAAACTTGCACCGAGAGTGGTGAGTGTAATAATGCAGTGAAAGTAAACAAACAGAAAGTAAATGGAGAGCAAGTGTTTTCCTAGTTTTCACCGGAAAAGAGTGAAAGTAAACCATAGACTAAAACGCAGGCATGAGGTGACAGCGGGGTGTTGCACGGATAAGATTGATCATGTAATAATGTTTTGCTAGCAGCGGGGCCTTTCTCTATCTCAGTTTTCTGTAGGTGTGTGTTCCGTAAATTATTGTGCGTACTAACCAAGAGAATTTGCACAAAGACTATTGTCCTACCTGTCCATTTCACCGGGGCCAATTTGGAACTACAGGTAATTAAGGTCTACCCTTTCGAATAGCCCGGACCAACGCATTAACACTCCATGAACACACATAATCCTCAAACTAGAACATATCCCCCTTGTTTTCCCTAGCTGTCACTTTAGGGTTCGCAGGTTCAACATAATAGCAGGTAATACACATTGCAGATAGATACCAAACTCAAATATATGATGTAGCAATGTAAGTTCAGTACTGAAATCATGCCACTTGGGCCCTAGTAACAAGCATTAAGCCTAGCAATAGTGCATCAACATAAGACATAAGAATTCTCAAGACAAACCCCTAGATCCCGCATACCGGGTAGCAATTACATGATCAATCTCATCCAAAACCCCTCACACCTCACATGCCTACAGCAACTACTCACACATGGAGGGGGTGATGGAGCTCATGGTCGATGGAGATGATGGTGGTGATGATGATGGTGACGAAGCCCCCCGAATTCCACCTCCGGGGTGAAATCCCGATCAATCTAACTCCAAAATCGAAGACCGTGGTGGCGGCGGCGCTCCGTTTCGCGAACAGCCCTCTCTTCGAAACCCGTCAGTTTCTCGTATATATGGAGGGGTACGTCGAAGACCTAGCCGGAGTGGGCCATCTGGGCCCAAAAGGGGTGACCCCACGCGGCCAAGAAATCTGGCCGCGTGTGGGGCCCCCTTTTGGCCCTCGGGTGGCCCCCCGGCCCCATCTGGTGCTCATTCCCCTTCTTTTCCATAAAAATTTACGTGGTTTTCGTCCCCTGTGAAAAGTCGTGCGAAAATAGACGGAAAGAAGACTTTTGCTAAAAAGAGCGTCAGATTCTGCAGATTTATTCAATTATGGGGGGACTCCGGAGAGAAATACGATGCAAAGTGGTTGGAAAAGTAGATGCATTTTGGGTGCATCAATCATCAAGCTAGAATGCAAACCAAGGTATAGTCTTCTAGTCCATATGTCAAAATTCACTAGCTAGTTTGTGTTTCTTTGTCCTTTAGTCTATTTTGTTTTTGTGGAGAACCAGATGTTGTGCCAAAATTCATATGTGTGCTACCCTTGTCATGTTTGTTCTGCTATATTCATGGGTAATCTAAAAACATGGTTGTCTTGTTCAAGTTTTGTGGTATGAGTATTCATGATTGGTGCTCTAATTAGTTTTTAATAGGAGGAGAAAATCACATGTGTTTTTTGATCAGATCATTGGATTTTTATGCAACTTTGAAATCATTTGCTCAGTGTTGAAAAGTAGAGTGTTGGCATCAGATTATGGGAGGTTAAAAAGTAGATCATATCAATGTTGGTTTCAGCTTAGAACAGGTAGTTTAGCATCAGATATTTGATATGTGTTGGTCTCAGTGTTGAAAGTAGCATGCTATAATTTCTGGTCAAAAGTTGCGGGGGTGGGTGTAGGAAAGTTCATACCTGTGCTGCAGATCAATTTTTCTTGGAATTTAGCAAGTTTTCCAAATCTAGTAATGACGATCTTGCCCTTGCTGGGCGAACTCGGGCAGCGACTCGTTTTCTGCGGACGAGCTGTCTTGCGAAGGAAGAAGGTCCGGGGTAGGCTTTTTATAGTTGGCAGGTTAGGGTTGTGGAGAAGAAAAGATAGACCCATTTTTCGTGGCCCAGTTACTGGCCTGCTGTTAGCAGCCCATTTTCGTGGCCCAATTTCTCGCGCGCTGGCGTGCGCGGGCTTTATTCGCTCGTACGGAGTTGACCACGCTCGTGGCCCAGTTTTCTCGCGCGCTGGCGCGCGCGTTCGCTAGCGTTGTACGAACTTGCCGCCGCTCGGGAGGACTATCTAGCGGCGCCGCCTCGTAGTCCTGTCCAAAAATCTTTTATTTATTTTTCAATTTCAGACCAAACTCCAATTCTACGAAACCCCGATCTCAATTCTCCATGCACTCTTCCTTCACACAACAACCACGATCATATCAAACGGATTTGAAGGTGAGACATAGTCGCTTTCTCAGAGTGTCACCCATAACTTCATTATAAAAAAAGGCACTTCATTAGATGGGGATCCTGAAGTTTGGGTGGATGGCTCGAGACAAGATCGACTAGCCATAAGTTCAATCAGGTCAAAGTTTGAGAGCTCATGACTCCTCACTTAAAGCGTGCTTAACTGTCTGACTGAATTCCTCGACCGACTTTGTTCCTTACTTGCAAAGGGGCATGGAAGCTTTTGCGGCAACGTAAGTGGAAGCAAGGAGCGTAGAAGAAAAAAAAAGGGGGTGCCAATTGAGAAGGAGAAAGCAATTGTGCTAGATACGGACTCGTAGGGATACCAATAATATCTATGGATCTCCAACCCAATGGACATAGATATGTAGGCATGTAGGGCATTACCAACCCATGAATTTTTACGTGGTGGCTACCCGCGAGCTTAGGTGCTAGACATGGATAGAGGCTTACTCCATGGATATCCAATGGATACATGTCTGACGGTTAGGACCGATATTTCCGTGACCCAGAGTATGTAAATAGTCCTAGTGTCACTTCTCTAAAGCCCGAAGGCATAGAAATCACCTAATTGTGTTGTTTGAGAATGATACAATCAAAATTCTTGTTGGTTGGAGGTATTATTTTTGGGATGTTTTCGCTACCATTTATACATTTTTATTGCGACCATTGTTGTTGTCATTTGTTCTTATTGCTTCATCGATATCCAGCAGGTACCGATATGGATAACACTTTCTACCCATGGATATATTTGTGGGCGGAGATATGGATATGTGCATGGATCTAGGGGAGTTTTATTCCTCCAAAACCCGCCTTTTTGCCATCTCTACCAGTTCGGTTCATTTTGACCTAGTCGGGTTTGACCTGTTCTAGGTGAACATGTGATGACACAACGCACGCGGTCAACTAGTGAGCCCAAAAGATCATCATCGTTGTCAGTTGAGCTAAACCAAGGGACTTCGACTGTAACTCACCGTCGAGTGGTTGTGGTTAAGCACAAAAGTGTGCAAATTTATGGTTTAAATGTCTTTGTTTCGATAGTTTGGTTTCATTTATATTTTTACTAAACCTTTTTATGTTTTGCCAAATCTAATTGGGCTGAGGACTTCTTTATGTCTATGTCAACACTTAAGTCGTGAACAGACGACTAGCATGATGAAATTTAGGCATATACGAAATCTCATTCCGTATGGTGGGGCGAAACGGAACACTACCAAGATAAAGAAGAGCTAGCTAGCACGTGGGTGTGAAACACATTCCACCGCTATAACGATCAACCCATGACAGAAGATGCCGCCGTACCCTCACGTAAAGCCAGGTGTGATTTGGCATGCCAAGAAAGGACATCACCGCACTCCCACTGTATACATTTCGAGCTAAGCAAGAAAGGAAAAATGGCAGCGCGGGGAAGCGAGAGACCACACCTCCTCCATCTCTTCGATCTCGCTCACTTTTCTGTGAGAGGAGAGGAGAGAACAGAGAAGAGAAAGCTAGCTGGCCATGCATGCATGTCTGCTCCTATCACGTGTAGATGGATAGGGGTCAGCTCTTTCCCCAAAAGATTTCACCGCAATGTCAAAATGAAGGGAGCTTTTGGTGCCGGGTCCCTTGGAGCTAGCCATGTTTTTACAAATATAAACCCCTGCCAAATCAGATTGTAAAATTAACTCACCGAATTTTATTGTCAAAACTACCTGGCGACCGGAGAAGCGACACGTGAACTTTCCGCCTTTTCTGTCGCCCAACGTGGTCGCGACGGTACTAGCGTCCTCGGCACAAAGTGACTTTACGCCATTTCCTTTGGCGGAAATTAACTCTCCGCCTTCACAGTTGGCGGAAAAACACGTGTTGCTTTTTTCTCCTTCCGTTAAGATACTTTTGACAATATAATTCGAAGGAACCTATTTTTGACAATATGATTTGGCAGAGGTTATATTTGTAAAAAAAATGGGAGCTAGCTTAGCTGGTAGGATTGGCGTGGTGACGCAGATCCAACCGTCCTATACACCTGCCACATCCGCAGCCCACTGCTGAACCGCGCCGCTGTTGCCTGCCCTCGCTCGCTGCCACACTTGGAGCCCATCGCCGAGTTTAGCTTCTGCCGCGCCCCACTCCGCGCGCTGCCCGCAACAATTATTTTTACACCGTCTCGTGCCTGTCCTTGCTTCCCCCATGTCTCCCTACAAACGCACAGCCATAGTCGCGTAGCACGATCCTAGCCGGCCGCCCAGCTGCTTCGCCCCATCGATCGGCATAACGATGGATGCCCTCTGCGCCACCACCGACGTCCTCGTCTACAACACCTTCAACGCGGCCGCGGCCGCGAGCAGCTTCGGCTTCGGCAATGCCGGCGCCGCGGAGGTCGGGGCCAGCTGGATGATGGGTTCCGCAGTGATGCCGGCGGAAGAGGGGGAGAAGGTGCAGCCCGGGAGGAGGAAGCGGCGGCGGCGGGTGAGGAGCTGCAGGAACCGCGAGGACGCCGAGAGCCAGCGGATGACGCACATCGCCGTCGAGCGCAACCGCCGCCGCCAGATGAACGAGTACCTCGCCGTGCTCCGCTCGCTCATGCCGGAGTCCTACGCACACCGGGTAAGTACGTACGTAAGCGCATTGTCACCTCACGGCGAATAGGCGCTCCTGATAATCCTGACGTGCTCTGCATTTTTGTGTCGATATTTTGCGTGAAGATCTTTAGGTTGAGCGAGCATCTTTTCAGTTGCCGTACTTGGATAATATGGATATTGGGGAGTTCTTGTCTCTTCCATCCCGGTCTCTGTCATTAGCCACCAGAGCCCAATAATGGAATGTATCCCTCCCCCCGTGAGACATACAGTATATTCCTCGGCCACATTGCGCCATTAATGCTCCTCATCTCCTTATCATTACCTCACTCGTAGTTGCAGTAAATGTTCTAGACTGCATTTGATTTGCCCCCGCTGAGACAGAGTGTTGCTACACTGTTTTTCTAGAGTGGAGTAGTATTTTTCGCTCAACGCAACAACATTTTGTACCTGTCCTTACTGTCGCTCGCTTTTCATTCCATCCGTGTGCAGGGCGACCAGGCATCCATTGTCGGCGGCGCCATCGGTTTCGTCAAGGAGCTCGAGCAGCTGCTGCAATCCCTCGAGGCGAAGAAGCGCACGGTGCTGGCGCAGCAGCAGCCGCCCGTTCGTGACGCTATCCCAATGCCGAGCATCAGTAGCACCAATGCGGCAGCCTCGGCGACGACGAGCAGCGGCAGCGGTGCAGGCGCAGGCGAGGAGTCGGCGCCCCCAGACGCGACGGGCCCACCGTTCGCGGGGTTCTTCGCGTACCCGCAGTACGTGTGCCGCCTCCCGCCGCGGGACGGCGCCGACGACTGCGCCGGGGCGGCGGACATCGAGGTGACCCTGGTGGAGACGCACGCCAGCGTGCGGGTGATGGCGCCGCGGCGACCGGGGCAGCTGCTCAGGATGGTCGCCGGGATGGAGAGGCTCAGCCTCACCGTCCTGCACCTCAACGTCACCACGCTCGACTCCCTCGCGCTCTACACCCTCAGTGCCAAGGTACGATCGGTCGACCGATCCATCCCAGGAGTCTTTACATGTTCGTTTAATTTCTCCTGTCTTACGGCAAAAAAATTTAGTACCGGCCGAGAATGACAACGCCACTGGCATTTTCATTTCTTCTCAAAGGAAAGAAAAAAAGAAACCTGCATGTGGCTTGTCAGAAAGACAACAGAATAATGCTGGTTCTTCTACCACTAAGATCCAAAATAGTGGAAGCTGTAGCAAATTCCCTACAAACTCTCTTTATTCCGGTGGTGCAGAAAAGCTAGAGACTTTGTGCCTGTGCCGGCTGAGATAACTTCCACAGATTTCGCACCCATCATAGTACTAGCAAGGAGCCAACGAGTCCATGTATAGACAATGCATGGATTTGCCTATACAATGGCGAATTTTCTTACAAATATAACCCCTGCCGAATAGCATTGTGAAAAATGACCCCCTCCGAATTTATTTGTCAAAACTAATCCGGTGGAAAGACAAAAAAAAACAACACGTCGACTTTTCGCTAACTCCGAAGGCGGAAAGTCATTTACCACCAACTCAGCTGGCAACCGCCAACTCAGCTGGCAAGAAGACACTTCGTGCTAGTGGAGCGGATACACTCTAAACCACATCCCGCCGGTTGTATTGGCACGACGTGGCTTTCCACCAATTGGGCCAACGGAAAGTACACGTGTCACTTTCCGCCATGTTAGTTTTGACAATAAAATTCGGATGGGTCATTTTTTGACAATGCTATTTGTTAAGGGGTCGTATTTGTAAAAAAAATCGTGCTATTGCATCAGTAGCGCTGCAGAGGTTTGGCATGCATTGCTGGCTAGGACTAGTAGCTCAGCGAGTGCTGCTTCACGGTGCTGGTCATGGCTGGAAGATCATGCAGGCCAAAAGCTGATCCACTCTGCTCTCCTAATCCGTAGCAGCTCTGAACTTGGCCAGCCTTAATAGTGCCCGACTGCCCGTTGCACTATATATCAAGGCATGCTACTTAAGCTCAAAAGCAGAAACAAAATTTGCGTTTAAGTTTAGCTTTCCTTTCCTTCTAGATAGGCTTAAAAGTGAGCTCGAGATGGTGTCCTGGAGAATCTTTCTGCCGAGCTGGGCCGTAGATATAGATTGATGTATGGCCAGATACACAGTGGAAAGAAAAGGCTACAGATCAGTCCGTGTTGCCTTTTCTTTGAGCTGTTCGCAGTCGCAGCAGGACCCATCGGCGCCGAATCTACGAGAGCTTTTCACTCCGGCCTGTCCGACGATGGTGTAGCTGGCAGTCATCGATGTACTACAGTAGTATACTTTGCTCACCCGGCCTCTTTGCCTTGCTTGCGTTGGCGGTACAGTGCTCAGGGCCTTTCGTGTTTTGATTTTCTGTCTGTGCCTTGCAGGTGGAGGAAGGGTGCGGCCTGGCGACGGCGGACGACATCGCGGCCGCGGTGCACCAGCTGCTCTGCTTCATCGACGACGCGGAGGCGACAACGCAGCGGCTGCTCGCCGGCGGGGAGGCGGACCTTGTGAGTTAGCTACGCAGGTGCACGCCGGCGAGCCTGCAGTGTAATATTTGTAGAGAGTAGCGGACCTCACTGAGGCTGTAGACGGAGACGGTGGTTTGTGGCAAATGGGCGCCCCGAGTCGGGGCAGTTCCTGTTCTGGGATCGCTTTTTTTTTTCTTCTTATAGGGATGTTCATGAATCGCTCGGCTAGGTCCGATTCAGGTCAGGCCCATGTCTTCCAATAGCAGCAGAAAGTGAATCGCTCAGCCGGGCCAGAGGCCCATTTATCTAGATCAGCCCAACGCGATTAATGTCCGTTGTTTTTATTAAACTTATTTTTTATTGGGTACAACCCTAGTTTCAAAAACCGAACTGGACCGGCGATCTGACCAGGAAAATCGGAGCGCTGTCCCTTTTTTTAAGCTGCATTGTTCTTTAGGAAAAAACCGCGAAAAATTAAAATTTGTGTTCAAACTGGGAATTGAACACTTGACTTTGACTCAACGGACACTGTAAGCCCCTGTAACCAACTAAACTAACAATATTTTGTGATTTCTATTGAACGGCATAAAATATTACGTGTCTTAAGTTGATCTGAGGTCAATTTTTTTAAATAGTTTAAATATTCCGGTTTTCTGTCCCTATGAACCTATGAACGGACGGTTCGACCAGTCAAAACCTGAACCGACGGCTCTTGTGGACTCATGAAATTTCTTGATGTATATGATGCGCTTGTCGGATTCCATGTTGAGTTGACTCACTGGTGTAGAGGCAATTGTAGGATATCAAGAACAATGTTGGGGTTGAAGTCGTAGACCATCTAGAATGGGGTTTTATTTGTAGCTTGATGAAGTTCTCGGTTGTAGACGAACTTGGCGTGGGGGATGCACTCTTCCCAGTTCTTTAGGTTGGACTTGATGAATGCGTGGAAAATTGAAGATAGCCTTCAATTCACAACTTCCATTTGGCCATCGGTTTGCGGTGGAGAAGAGTAGTTTGCCTTCGAACTTGGCCATGAATGTCTTCCAAAAGTAGGATGTTAACTTGGCATCTCTATCCGATACAATTCTCTTGGGCACACCATAAAAACGAACGATTTCCCTAAAAAATAGATTTACGATATGTGAAGCATCATCCGTTTTATTTAAGGAATAAAATATGCCATCTTTGGAAAGAAATCAACAACTAAAAATATAGAGTCCATTTTTAAGTTTGTGTGTGTATTACTAACACGAAATCCATACTAATGTCACTCCATGGGAGGTGTGGTGTAGCCAATGGCAAGTAAGGATCATGAGATTTGAAAGTGGACTTAGCTCAGAGACATGTTGGACATCACTTGACAACTCGTTCCACTTGGTGCTTCATCTTAGGCCAATAGGGGTTGGCGGAGAACATGGTGTACGTCTTGTCTCTTCCAAAGTGTCTCATGAGGCTGCCTTCATTTGATTACTTCAAGAACAAGATTAAGCGAGGTCTCGGGGATGCAAAAAAAATAGCTTTAAACAAGAATCTATTTTGCAAATAGAAATCTTCAAATACTCAATTTGGTACATATTTTGCGAAGATAGGTCCAAAGAAAACATCGGAAGGGTACAATTATTTAGTTTCATCCAAACATATCACGTTAATTTCAACACGTGTAAGAAGGTATTCCATGCGAGATAATGCATCCGCACCAACATTTTATTTACCCTTTTGTATTTGATAATATAAGGTAAAACTCGATAAATTCTACCCACTTAGCATGTCTTTTGTTTAAATCCGTTTGAATTTTCAAAGGATTCATGATCTGAATGAATTACAGATTCGTTAGGCCAAACATAGTGTTGCCAAACTTACCAAACTCGAACAAACGTGAAAATATCTTTGTCATAAATATGGTAGTTAAGTCTAGCATCCTCTAGTTTTTCACTATGATAGACCACGAGACGTCCATTTTGCATTAGAATGACACCAAGGCCTATTCCGCTTGCATCACATTCAATTTCAATTTTCTCAAAATCTAGTAAAACAAGTAAGAGTGCTCCGGTAAAACGCTTCTTGAGAACATCGAAAGATTTTTGGTGTGCATTGACCCAAACAAACAAAATATTTTTATTTATAAGTTCGTTTAGGGGACATGAAATAGTTGAGAAAAATTTGAAAAAACGGCGATAAATTCCGGCAAGGCCATGAAAATGGCGAATTTCACCTATGGTTGTTGGGTTAGGAAATTTTTTAATAGATTCGGTTTTTTCTTTCATCAACTTCAATGCCATTGGAATAAACCACAAAACCCAACAATATAAATTTGTCGGTGCAAAAAATTGCATTTGAAAATATTTGAAAAAAAGTGTTTCTTTGTGAAGAGCAAACAAGACTTGTAAAATATGACGAATGTGGTCCTCCGAAGACTTGCTATAAATAAGAATTTCATCAAAGTGGGCAACTACAAATTTTCCAATGAAAGCTCGTAACACTTCATTCATGAGACACATAAATGTTGAAGGAGCATTTGAAAGTCCAAAAGGCATGACAAGTCATATAAGTCAAGTTAAGTTTTGAAAGAGGTTTTCCATTCATCTCCAATGTTCATGCGAATCTGATGATAACCACTTTTAAGGTAAATTTTGAAAAAGATAGTAGAACCACTTAATTCATCTAACATATCATCAAGCCTAGGTATTGGATTCATGTGTCTCACGGTAATAGCATTGATGCGATGAAAATCCATGTACATCCTAAGTGTATCATCTTGTTTAGGAACGAGGATAATTGAAACGACACAAGGGCTAAGAGATTCTCGAATGAAACATTTCTCGAGTTCTTCTTAAAATTTTCTTTCAATTTCGTTGGTCCCTTTGAGGTTGGTGTGATAGGGAGATCGGTTTGGAATAGGCGCACCCGGTATAAGGTCGATGTGTTGCAAAATGCCTCTGAGAGGTGGAAGGCCTGGTGGTAGCTCTTCGGGAAACACATCCTCAAATTTCTGCAAAATAGGCAACAAAGACAGGGCGAAAGGTTGTTATGTCATTAGTCTCAAGGACTTCGCATTTGCACATGAGAACAAAGTGAAGTATAGATGTGTTTTCTCTCAACTACCTCATCTCATGTTCGAAAAAAACTACCTCATCTAGCATTTGGTGGCAAGTAAGGCAAGACCTTTGGGAGCACCCTGTTGGTCTACCCTGTATAAATCAAAAAAAAATCCCTAAGCCGCCAAGATCACTATGTAGATAGCGAGTCATGCCCATACATGCAAGGATCGGGATCACTGCTCCCCTGGCAGTGGAATCGTTGTAGTCGTAGAAGAGTTTTGAACAATCGTATATCCTCACAACTAGGACTATTTGCATGGATGTCTTCCCTCGTCAAGAATCACACGTGTAATCATTCTTATGGTTTGCATGTGTATGATCGTGTCAACCCGTCTGCGCTCCGCCCTCCAGGACTCAACACCGACGAAGAGAGACAGCCTTTCGGTGTTGCTAATTGGTGGCACTAATCTACTACGATTAGAGCTATATGAATTTGGAAGTTTCTCAACACATGAGAAAGAACAACTAATTAGAGCTAGGTATAGGAGACCTCAAAACCCAATTTGAAGAATCTCTAATTAAATTAGAGATGATCTAATTAGACCCTATAATTCTACTAGAGAGAGAGAGAGGCTTGCTCACAAAATTTTGGTTTATCCTTTTATAGTTGGATGGAGGGGGACATTTCCAAAGGGAGGGAGGAGTCCTAGTTGAGCTAGGAGAGACTTGGCCGCACCATGGAGGTTGTCCCACCCCCTCTCCTGACCCAACTCAAATTGGACTCCCTTGTGGGAGTCCAACTCCATCTCTTATCTCATTCTTAATTAGAGCCTCCACGATGTCAAAAATATATTTTCGACACACTTGGACATATCATGCCCCCTGCAATTGCTTCATAATGCAGCCTCAATTTCTCTAACAAAAGATCTCCGGAATAAATTCCGATAGTAATAGAAATTGTTTCTATTACTCTAGGACATCCAATGCCCTCAATATAAATTATCGCCGATATAGAAAATATATATGTCACACAGAAACGCCATTCTAATGATACTTCTAGTTGATCCGGACCTACCGATATACACAAAAATTAGCCATAAATTAAGTGTGTTTCCCCTGCAGGTTCGATAGTGCGTGGACATGAAACTGGAAACTCTTTCCTTTTAAATAATAAATAGCAATGCCATTGACACTTATATTGACTCCCATATACTATATGAATAAACAACCGAACTATTTAGTATTATACAATTTTGTCATTACTCACGATACCGAACTTACCCGAGACTATGGATCCGATATTGCCGTGAAACAATCTCTGGTTCACTTATACCTTTTTCTTGTCTCGTTAACCCGTAACTTTCCTTCTACTCGTTATTGTATTAAAGTATCCCACATTATGTATCATCATCATGCATTGTCTGTGGAACTTATGGATATCAAAAATTCCGAGTGGGCATAGTAATGTATCTCTCATTTGACGGAGGAGTAATTCCCACCTCAGAACATCGAGGCAATATACTCCTTTAAAATTACCCAGTGGCTACCTTTATGTTCACCCAGTTTACGGTGTGACTCTTGATAGTACAAAAGTAAAACCTCCAGAATAAATCACCACAATAACCTCATGGTCAAAGGACATATTGTAATATAACTGTATCGTGATATGACACTCAGGAAAAAAATGTCTTAACAGAATCTCTTATCATATTAATCTACTTAGAGAATATCCATCCACATTGTTCCCTCTCAATAATATGTTGTTCATTAATGCTGACATAAACAATTTTCATGACAAGAAAAACATAGTCATGAAGCATATAATGAATTAGTCGTAAAAGGCAAGACTAGGGTTTAATATTGTGTTTATGTTACTACACGTGAGCGTGAGTTTTTCTTCGAATCTCATATTCAGGAACCACGTCAGTTATAGCAAAGTAATATACAAATATTATTGAATTTTGGGCATACATCTAACACACGCCATCGCTCAGAGGACGCTGCCGCCCACGCAACCGCCTGGAGGACGCCGCCACTCACCGCACCGTGCCGGACGCCGCCACCACTCCCCGTCTTCCTATCCAGGCTCAGGTTGAGCTTCCTGTCTCGTTCTTCTCCTCGTATAGATACTTCTAAACTGTTTTCGATGTGGCGTTGTGTTAAGATTATAAAGCCTAGACTTAGTAAATCTAAAATTTGTTAGATCCCTACAACTCATGAACCCTAGATATGCACTATTTGGGGCAAGTGATCCTTGTGATATGCACAAATATCATTCGATTCATTTAATTTAATTTCATATTTTTCAAGAATGTCGATAATAAAAATGTTGTGGCACTGTTTGATCCCAGGACGGGGAAAATGAGCCTTGTGATATGCATAAATCGTGTGCATCCTACTTGGCTCACTCGCACCATTCCTGGAGATTATGTGTCGAACCTAAGTATGAGGCACAAATCCAATTCGTTTTACTTTACTTTCATCTGTTTTTCGCGAATGCCGATGATTAAAATGGTGTGGCACAATGTGATCCATAGATGGGGTGAGCGAGCCTTGTGATATGCACAATTACAAATCTTATGCATCCTACTTGGCTCGCTTACACCATCCCTGGGGATTATGTGTCCAACCTAAATATGAGGCACAAATCCAATTCCCTTTTCTTTACTCTCAACTATTTTTCGCGAATGTTGATGATTAATATGTTGTGGCACTATGTGATTAGCACTAGTGGCGAACAATTTGGTATGTGCAGCACAAGAAATGTTAATTAGACTTTATTATAAGTCCCTTAACAATGTTACTACACTACTAGAAAGATGACATTTATCCACCATAAGTAAGCAAGTACCTTACTACAAAGATGAATTACAAAGGAAGAAGGTGAATTTGGAAAACTCTTGCTGAAGTTTGCCACCAAAAGTGAATTACTCTATCCGCTTCTCCATTTGATTTCTTTTTAAATATTTTAGCAACATCCTGTGTTGTAATGAGTTACTACATGTTATGGTGATCCGGAGAATTATGACCAAAAGAAGACAGGGGTTTTGTTACTTCTTTGGAGCTAAATAACGTCACCTGAAATAAGGGTTAGTGAGATTAGGGAAAATTTGGAATATTGAGTGGACATCCATAACGGTGACTTCCAGAAGTCACCGTTATGGATGTGTACAGAAGAGTCCAACTTTTTTCTTATGTCACTAACCCTTACATGTGTGTGACGTTATTTAGTTTCAAATAAGTCCAGAAACCCTTGTCTTCATGCTTTCTCTAGTCACCATGAGGTGTACTCTAGAAAGAGCTCTATTTTACAAGTATCCTCTTTTTTTTCTTTGTGTTGATAGATTTAGATTGGTTTAAATTGACAAGTTTCATTTAGGATGATCTATTCGATGTATGTTTCTCATAATTTATTTTTGTGTCATGAACTATTATGGAAAATGGATGTGTGTGTTGATTGTGACTATAATGATTGCATGGCTAAAAGTTTTGTCGTCGTACTTCCAATGAACTATAGAACTAGAACGGTATGTTTGTTTTAAATCATTATTTGTATGTTCTTGATCATAATTGTTCAAGATCTAGTTATGGGGCCAATGATTAAACTACTGAGCACTATCAATTGAAGCATGGGTCTAAATAATATAGTGGTATGTACAATACCATCTATTATATATTACTCTTGGTCCTTTAATTCCTATGCTTGGAATTTCATGATATGCACTCTTTGTATGAGACCTTTTGGGTGTCATGTCTAATTCATGTTACATGTGTTTCTTTGGTATGTCTAATTCATGCTCTTTCTAAGACCATCTCTTTCAAATCTAGATGCAACTTCATGGAGGACGTCCAGATTCCAGTTATTAGCCACCAAACATTTGTGATGACCTTGGTCAATATGTCAAGGTCGTACCTGAGTTACAAAGTGCTCATTACCATTGAAATAAGCCGGACATAATTTGTGGTAGTGCTTGGAGGAAGTTTACCGATGAAATGGAGATGAGAGAAGCTACGAAGTGCAAGTTCTATCTCAAGGAAGGGGAGAAGTTAATCTTGTAGACACATGGGAATCCAAACCCTGGCGTCAACCCACATTTCTTCGCGATGCAGGATGAGAGATATCCATAAGATCAGCTAGCTAGGTAGGTATTGAGAGAAGAGATAGCTGTCTAGTTTGATGCTATCGATCGAGTTCGATACTTTTTTTGTTTATGGATATCCAACTATGTTTTTTAGTTGATTCTTGTAGTTAAGAGTAAATTACTATTTTGTTTTGTATGTGGACATCATATATCTTTTATCTGTTTTTTGTGCAATGCAAATATCTGTTTAGTGCAACTTTTATGTCCAATGCAAATCATCCAACAACATGTTTTTATCCCCAAGATCATACTTGTGGAGCTCAGTCTGATACGGGAGGCGCTAGTACTTCATAGCCATGGCGCACGGCCAGCCTTATGCGCCACTAGTACAAGCATTACCTGTGGAAAACATCTTTCTAGTTGCAGCACAACTATTTCTGCTTACCCGTGGCACGCAAGCTTTGTGCGCCACAAGTAGGCCTTTACCAGTAGCGTGACGGTAGTGGCGCACAATTGTTCGCCGCTCGAGGTCCAAATTGGTGCGCCACGTATAGGCTTTTATCTAATAGTGAGACTTACTATTTTGATTGGTTGTTGGTTTCGATCTCATCATTATACATATTTGGCTATGTCTATGTTGACTGTGGCAGTCAAGGGGTTGTGGTGGCAATGATCCATTTCGAGCATTCATGGCGATGTTTACTCGGCCTGGGATTGGTAACCCAAGTAACCCTACATATGTGTAGCACTTCCCGTGACACATAGCATCTTTGTATAGATTTGGTCAGTATCATAAGACTATTGTACCGATATTTTTCGGCCTGACTGCCGATGATTCCGGTCTATCTGTTATCGTGTTCTACGGGCGGGGCTGGTAACCCCAAATACCTTATGGGTCCATAAATAGTAGCGCATAGCACTTATGTATACCTCTGGGTCTGGGTCCGGACATCGTCTGTGTGAAGGCGCGCGATTGGCGCCACACATCGAGGGATTTACTGTCAAAAAGTTATGGCATGGCAACGTCTTTCCGCGACTCCTCATGTTTCACCCGTAGAAAAATACACGATCATGGCACTCTATTCATTTTGCGTTGTATTTAGACTGTCCTGGGACCGCAAATAAGACGGAAAAACACTATGAGAGCAAAACTGCAGTCAAACTGATGGGAAATCTCGCAAAAGATTCTTTGACAAGGTTTGACATGTATATGACTGTCTTATCTATAATGGTAACTCCCAAACGGTCAAATTCGGCTTTCCTTAAAGCCGGAAATTTTAGTTCTTCTTTGTAATGTTACGAGTTCTTCACTTGTAATACCTAAAGGTGTCATTGACATAATAGATAAAGCAAGGAGGAGATGCTTATGGAGGAAGGACAAAAATAAGCAACGAGTGAATTCTTTAGCTGCATGGGATATGGTTTGCAGGCCCAAAAACAAAGGAGGATTAGGTATCATCAATCTTCAGATTCAAAATAGAGCTCTACTACTGAAGTTCTTGGCAAAATTCTATAACTCTATGGATATCCCTTGGGTCCATTTAGTCAAGAATGCTTATTATTTTCAATCAGTACCACATGCTGTCACTTCTTGTGGTTCTTTCTGGTGGAGAGGTGTTATGCAATTATCTGATACCTGGTGTTCCATATCTTCTTGTGTTTTGGGAAATGGTTTTACTGGGCTTTTCTGGAAAGATTCGTGGATAGGGCAACCTTTGGCACTAAAATTTCCAAGATTATTCTCCTTTGCCAAGGATCCACTGTCTTCTGTAAGGGATTTAATAATGTTGACAGATCTCTCGGATGCTTTTCATCTGCCGTTTTCAAATGAAGCTTTCCAGGAGTATACTGATTTGCAAGTCATAGTGGATAATGTCCAGTTGATGGATAATGAGGACAGTTGGAGATGCAATTTCAATAAAGGGGTATATACCTCAAGTAATTTTTATCAACTTCAATTTGCTCATTTACCTACTGATGGACCTGCAAAATGGATCTGGAAATCCAAATGCATGTCAAAACATAAATTCTTTGCGTGGCTGATTCTCAAGGATAGAATTAATACAAAGGACATGATCAAACGAAGGAACTGGAAGATTGAAGGCACTGATCATTGTGTTCTTTGTTGCACACATTGTCATGAGGACTGGATCCATCTGTTTTTTCAATGTGTTTTTAGCTCCCGGATTTGGAATTATTTACAAATCAGCTGGAGTGATAACACACTTGTGCAAAATATTAAGCTGGCAAAAAATTCTTTCAAAGGACCTTGTTTCACAGAGATAGTGATTGTTGCATGCTAGAATATTTGGAAGCAGAGGAATGGAGTCATTTTTAAATCGGAAAGACATTCCTTTATGGGATGGAAAGTGGGCTTCTTGTTAGATCTCCTTATGCTTAAGCATAGGTTGAGTGCTTCTGTGGCTGCTGATTTAAATGTATGGATTAATTCACTAAATTAGTCTGGGATAGACTGCCTTAGTCTAATTCCTTGTAATTTTGTATATATATGTAACTGTAACACTCTTGGTTGGCAATAAAGGGCTGTGGGGGGCTCCCCTGCAGTAGAAAATGTTTCAAAAAAATGTTACGAGTTCTTTACCCGTCTTTTTTGGAAGACATTATTGAAAATCCCAATGAACATTCACCATAAGATGGAAGGCTGGAGTTGGGAAACTCGAAACTTTACGGGGGCTAATTTTGGTATATGTCGAATAGGGTATCACTAGCATTGGCTAAAGCCGGCCTGCCAGGGTCGCCCAAAAGGGTGAAAAGTATTTGTTGGGCGGCCCAGCAGGACGAAGCGCAAGGTTAAGACCTGGTCCAGAATTAAGGAGTCTAATATGAAGCTAGAACAAGTTACCGCCTTGGATAATAAGAATGTGGATTAGCTAAAGTATTAGAATAGGACCCCGTCCTTATGTCGGTTAGTACTTACCTTGTAAGACGGGGCACATCTCCTTTACAAACCGTCCCGCGTGAGCCTTAGGGAATAAGATTTGTAGCATACTCTCATTGTAACCCGGCGACATATCCCGCCTTATAGTGAGTTATAGCAGCACGTAGGCTCTTGCCTCCATTGACTGATCCAAAGCTGGGTAAATTGGGTGTGATGCCATCACCGGGAGCCCCATCCCTTCACACCCACATACTCTAGAAATATCCATGATGGTTAGGGTACCCCGTTTCCTACCTGCAGAGACAATACCACGACAGATATCGTGTCGGTTCCTTTGGTGTAAAGTTTGGCCTCCTTGTTATTTTTATGCTTATCCTTCATTTGCATTATGAGATGGTCGCCTTGATGACCCACAAGTATAGGGGACCGCAACATCCTTCGAGGGAAGTAAAACCCAAATTTATTGATTCGACACAAGGGAAGCCAAAGCATATTTATAAGCCTTAAAAGATGAGTTGTCAATTCAGCTGCACCTGGAAGTAGACTTGCTCGCAACAGTTTATCACTAGCAACAGTTTTATAGCAGTAGCAGTAGTAAAATAAAAGCAGGAATAAAATAATAATAGTAGTAGCAATCGTGAAAAAGAGCAGGATTAAAGTACTATAGGAATAGGGAATGGATGAACGGGCGTTGCATGGATAAGATACTTCATGCAATAATCGAACATGAGCATTGCAGATAGATAATAATAAAGCATCCAAATACTGGGTAAACCATAGGCATGTGTTCCAATTTAGTCATACGTGCTCCCAATGAGAAACTTGCACAACATCTTCTGTCCTACCAACCTGTTGCGGTGGGGCCTCAAGGGAAACTACTGATAATTAAGGTTCTCCTTTTAATGAAGCACTGGAGAAAAGCATTAACACTGCATGAACACATGTGATCCTCACATCAGAGCCATCCCCTCCAGTTGTCCCGATTTCTGTCACTTTGAGGCCTCGGGTTCCGGACAACGATATGTGTAAGCAACTTGAAGATATGATCAAGAAACATAATTATACTCATGAAACAATAACATATTTAGATCTGAGATCATGCCACTTGGGCTCTAGTGACAAGCATTAAGCATAACAAGTTGCAACAACGATAGATAGCACCAACAATGGATACTAGGCACTATGCCCTAACAATCTGGCATTATTACAAGATTGATCTCATCCAATCCCTACCATCCCTCTTGGCCTACAGCGAGGATTACTCACACATGGATGGGGAAATCATAGATGATTGATGGAGAAGTGGTGGAGATGACGATGTCGATGGAGATGATCTCCTTTGAATCCCCGTCCCGGCAGGGTGCCAAAACATGAACTTCTGATCCCCAAATTGGGTTTCAAGGTGGCGGCGGTGCTCTTGTGTTTTTTTTTGGAATATGAAGAACCCCCTCGGGTTTTAGGTCATGGGGGTTATATAGTCAAAAGGGGATCCGGAGGGGGTGGCTGAGGTGGACACACCACCAGGCAGCACGGCCAAGGGGGGGCCGCGCCAGCCTATGGTGTGGTCCCCTCCTTGCATCCCCTCCGGCTCTTGTTCTGGCTCTAGGGGTCTTCGGGTAAAATAACGACTTCGAGATCTTTTCCGTCTAATTTCCTGAAAGTTGATTTTCTGCAGAAAAACAAGACATCGAGGTAATTCTGCTGAAAATTGCGTTAGTTGCATCCGAAAATCAAAAGTTTAGAACAATACAATAGCAAAAGTGTTCGAAAAAGTAGATACGTTTTGGACGTATCAACTCCCCCCAAGCTTAGCTTATTCCTTGCCTTCAAGCAATTCAGTTAACAACTGAGTGCGATAAAAGAACTTTTATGAACATATTTGTTTGATATGATGTAAATATTCTCACTATATGACCAACTGATTAGGCAATTCAAATAAGAAATATGCAAATAAAGTCACCTAATAGTTATGCTAACCATGAAAAGGTACCAATACACGAATAATAAGCAACATGAAATATATCAATCTGTCGGATTGCAATGTTCATAATAAGATATGATAAAGTGGTATCTCGCTTGCCCTTAATAGTGGAGCAAAACATAAATGCCAGGGCACCTCTCAGGTTCATATGAAGACTAGAAGTAAATATATAAAAGATAAAAGCATCAAAGTTATACCACAATCAACCGTGTTCTGTGACAAGCACATTATACTAAGAATGAAAGCTATGCTCTCAAGAAGGTGCATACAGTTAGAAGGTGAAGACTCAACATAAAAGTAAAAGAAAGGCTCTTCACAGAGGGAAGCAGGGATTAACATGTGCTAGAGCTTTTTATTTTATTGAAAACAGAAGTAAAATGATTTTGAGAGGTGATTGTTCATGTCAACAAATGGTAATAGAGTTCTTGTTATCTTCCATACGAAACAAGTTGAGAGTGGTTCCAAATTATTTATATTGGACACTTATAGCATTTTATATAGTATGACACTCCTCCCCACCTTGCTTTCGCAAACCATGGCTAACCGAATCCTCGGGTGGCTGGCAACAATCTCATATCATGGAGGAGTGCATATTTAATTGTTTAGCTTTTTTATGTCATAATGGTCTAACCAGCTCTTTGCAAAATTAGTGACGAGCACATGAAGCATGCAAGTAGGTGTACCAAATTAGCATGGAAGATAACAAACACAACTAGTACTTCCTCGTGAGATAAAATAGTGTCACAAAACTAGTAGTATTTTGAAGGTTTTAGAGGCACCACATGCAAATTTTCTTGGACTGGCGGTGAAATACCACATATAGGAGGTATAGTGGACACATTTGGCAAACTTTGGTCCCGGTTGATGCCACCAACCCGGACGGATACCCTCCTTTTTTCCCTCGAGTGCGGAGAGGGGGGCCGCGTGGAGCGAGCGCGCGGGGGGCCTTTGTCCCGGTTATTTGCATAAACCGAGATGAATACCCGATTTTCAAAAAAATCAAACTATTCAATTGTTCCCGCCCTTTTTTCCAAACCTCCTATAAACATTAAATACATTTAAAAATAGCTAGTTTTGAATTGTCTTGAATTTGGAAAAACTTTCAATATGAAAAGTGTTTCAAATTGCATAACTATTTCAAATACATTTTCTATTTTCAAAAATAATTATTCTAACTATTCAAACTAGTAACAATTTTTGTATTTTCACATACTTAAAATACCTAGTTTTTGAATTGTTTTGAATTTGGAAAAACTTTCAATATGAAAAGTGTTTCAAATTGCATAAATAATCCAAGACATTTTTTCAAAAATAATTATTCTACCTATTCAAACTGCTACGAACGACAATACCCGCCGTCTTGACTTTTCCCTAAAATCGGCTCGGAAAATTCCAGCAAACGAAAAAATCCAAAATGACGCAACACCTACGTGTGGTGTCATTATATATGTCCTAGTATCCACCAAAAATAATAACTTTGGAATACGAGAGTTGTGTTGAAAATGTGTTCACAAAAAGGAGCTATCGCCTCCGAACATTCAAGGGTTTCAGTCCAAATGATGGGTATTATGGCCAAATTCATGGCATAGTTTGTTTTAATGTGCCCATATTCCACACAAACATGCATCTTGGAAGCACGGACAATGTTGACAGAGGAAGTTTTCCTTTTTATTGAATAAAAAACCATTTTCCATTTTCCGAGTGTCAAAAATGGGTTTTTTGTGAAGGACCTACTGATGGTGCAGATCTTGCACTCGTTGGGAGACCCCAAGAGGAAGGTATGATGAGCACAGCAGTAGTTTTCCCTTAAAAACATACCAAGGTTTAATCGACCAGTAGGAGGAAGGAGTAACTTCAGAAGGTTGATGCAGTTGAGATGGTATGGCGCACTACAGGTTCAACAGCAACGTGGAAGCTACACAACACAATCAAATCACTTTGCCCCCAACGAACCAGTGAGGTTGTCAATCTCACCGGTTTAGCTGAACACAAAGAGGTTAAACATACGGTGTGGAAACCAGTATGAGAACAGTATGAACACAGTAGAAGCAGTGTGCATACAGTAATTGCAGTGGTTGTATTATTAGTATGAGAAAATGGACTGGGGTCCACAGTTCACTAGTGGTGTCTATCCATAGAAAATAAATAACATGTGTGGTGAACAAATTATAGCTGGGAAATTTATAGAAATGAAGGTTGCACCATAGTGCATATGCAAGACATAAAGATTGCTATGTGATTCATGCAGAAATTACAACAAAATGCATAGACCGTCATCCAACTACATCTATGACTAATAATCCACCTTCCAAATATCATCCGAACAAACGTTGGGTGTTAAGTTGCAAGCAACAGATAATCACAGTAAGCAAAGTGTGTAATGTAAACGAAGTAAACACCGTTGTTTTCTCCCTGATGGCAACATCACATCCTCCATCTGTCATGTTTATGCCACTCGAGCACAGATGCAAAGAAGGCATGAACCCACTGTCGAGCATAAATACTCCCTCTTGGAGTCACTAGCATCTACTTGGCCAGAGCATCTACTATCAACGGAGAGCATGCAAGATCATAAATAACATATGCATGAAGATAACATGATAGATTGATAATCAGAAGACATAGCATTCAACATTCATCGGATCCCACCAAACACAACATGTAGCATTACAATAAAATGATCTCGGTCATGTAAGGCAGATCACGAGATCTAAACATGAGGCATAAAGTGGAGAAGACAACCATCTATCTACTGCTATGGACCCGTAGTCCAGCGATGAATTACTCATGCATCTCTCCGGAGGCGGGCATGGTGGTGTAGACCCCTCTGGTGATGAATTTCCCTCCCGGCAGGGTGCCGTGAAGAGCTCCAGAACCCTCCCGATCTTGGGTTGACGATAATGGCGGCAACGGGTGTTTATCGAGAAAAAGAAATATATTCTTAGGGTTCACGTATTGGGGGAATAAATAGTCGAAAGGGCGATAGCGGTGGATGCCCGAGGGGCCCACACCACCCCACGGATGGGCAGGGGGCGCGCCGCCCCATGGTGTGGCCCCCCTCCAGGCCTCTTCGGGACTCCGTGGAACCTTCGGGACTAAGACTTCCGGGCTTCAAATTTTCCAATTCCAAGAATATTTCCAGAACAACTTTTCTGAAACTAAAAACAACAGAAAAGAGGGAACTGGCTCTGTGGCATCTTGTCAATAGTTTAGTCCCGAAAATCGATAAAAATGACATAAAGTGTAAGCAAACATGTAGCAAATAGTATGAAAACAACATGGAACATCAGAAATTAAGGATACATTTATGAAGTATCAACATCCCCAAGCTTAGTTTCTACTCCTCCTCGAGTAGGTAAACGATAAAAATACATAATTTTGTAAGGTGACATGCTACCAACATAAACTTGATCATCTAAATTGTAAAAGCATAAACATAGCTGAGATCATAGAACTTTTAACACAAGCATGATAAATATAATTCTAACAATAAAACATAGTAATCACCTTGCATAATGACAAGTAACACAAACAAAAGATCATGAATAATAATGCACTTGAAAGCTATACGTTTGTTTCAAGCATAGAGATAACATTGCAAAGTGATATTTCGCTTGTCCTTAAGAGTGGGGAAAAACATAAATGCCAGGACACCTTCAAAGTTTAAGAGGAAGACTAGAACAATTAATTTGAGAACAAACAATAACATATGATGAATCAATTAATAATGTTTCTGGGACAAATGTGCATTAAACTCAGAATGCCAACTATGCTCTCTCAACTGTGCATAAAGTTAGAAGATGGAGACTCCACATAAAAGTAAAAGAGAGGCCCTTTGCAGAGGGAAGCATGGATCACTCATGTGCTAGAGCTTTTTATTTTATTCAACGGAGGTATAAAATGTTTGACACTCCTCCCAACCTTTCTTACACAAACCATGTCTAACTGAATCCACGGGTGCCTGCCAACAATCACATGCCGTGGAGGAGTGTCTAGTTTTTAGAGAAGTGTATGCTTATGGCAACGAATGATAAACAGAAAATACAGTACGTCACAAGCCAACTAGACTTCACAAGAGAGGATCCCATTGAAGGACGCAACTGGTATAGAATGTCATCCCTCTTTCTCTTTTGTTTACACAATTATGCTTTGACTGATAAATCAGAGGTAAAAATAGTGAAGAGAATTTGTTTGTATTAATTTGGGGCTGGGCACCCCGCTGCCAACTCTTCTATAAATTGGATAAGCGGATGAAGCCACTAGTCAAGGGTGTGAAATCCAATCAACAAGTTAGATAAAGATTCTCTATTTACGTCCTCATGAGCTAAAACAGGAACACAAAACAGGAGTAATTTTGAACATTTTAAAGGTAACACATGATCAATTTACTTTGGAGTGGCGGTTAAGTACCAAATGTAGGTAGGTATGGTGGACACATTTGGCATACTTTGGTTTTTGGGAGTAGGATGTACGAGTAGGGCTCATACTCAGTACAGGTGGAGGCTAGCAAAAGACTGGAAGCGAAGAGAGCATAAATGCCATAATCATGCGTCGCGACAAAAACATCATTAATGAAAGCATAAGTGGTACTACAAGTTCAAAACCTGAATGATCATAGAGGCTATAGGAGACTAGTTTGTAGTAATAAACATGGTGTAAGCATGCGCCAAGTCAACCAAATAAAACATTCAAAGAAGAACACCACAAATTTATGCTTAATTATGACAAGAGCAACTCATGATTCTTTCAATGGCACATTAAACACTCTCAGATATTTGAGACAAATCATGCTACCAAAATAACCACTAGGCTTTAGAATTAAAATAACATCTAGACTGACATGAAATAGTCTAGCCACGGTCTATACAAGCTTTTATTTGCATTGTTATAATTTCTACCACATGCAGCAATTTTTTTTCCGAACAAGCACCATACAAAATATGTTTAAAAACTCTCTAAATGATACAGAAAGCAAGCATGAGAGTACTCACATAATACTACTAAAACTAACATCTCTGAATAAGAGATGCATGAAAATAGAACAGGAGCTATAAGGATTGCAGTAACCAGAAGAAAAACTAAGAATACGAACATACCGAGTATTAAAATGAAAAGGAGGAGCGTGTCTCTCTCCCAAACAAGGATGCTATGTTCAAATGATGTTTATTGCATCAAGGAAAAAAATAAAACAAAAGAAAACAGAACGAAAAATAACATACGCTCCAAGTAAATTTCATATGATGTGACCGAATAAAAATATAGTTTCACTAGAAGTGACCTGATAAATTGTTGATGAAGAAGGGGATGCCGTGGGCATCCCCAAGCTTAGATGCTTGAGTCTTCTTAGAATTTGCTGGGATGACAAACCGGGGAATCCCCAAGCTTTGACCTTGCACTCTTCTTGATCACATTATACCACCCTCTTCTCTTGACCCTTGAAAACTTCCTTCACAACACACTCAAAGAGTAATTCGCATTAGAGGGTTAGTGCAACAATAAAAAATTCATGGGTTCTGTATGGGCACAAGTTCCATTGATACTTTTAAACTTTAGATACAGCAACTGATGTTTCATGAAGCAAAAAAATCCACTTGATATCATAAAAGAGAGAATGCAAGAAACATGGAAGAATCTGCGAAAACCAGAACCGTCTGGAACCACGAATTTTTTCGGGGCACTTAAGTTGCTCAAATCGAAAAACTTAAAAAACAAAAAAGTTTCGTAATTTGATGATGAAAATGCACGAAAACTTTTAGGTCATTTCGATCTTTTTGTGAATTATACGATTGTTTACGGTGTACATCATAAATCTGTTTCCTGCGCAGAAATCCAAAACCAACTCCA
Organism: Alopecurus myosuroides; assembly: GCA_028641055.1. Lineage (NCBI taxonomy): Eukaryota > Viridiplantae > Streptophyta > Magnoliopsida > Poales > Poaceae > Alopecurus > Alopecurus myosuroides. The sequence goes on along the minus strand of CM054059.1, from coordinate 130,133,915 downwards.
ACTTTCGTTAGAAACTTTACTTGGAACAACTAATACATGAAAATAAAGAATAAAAGGAGGATATACAGAAGTATTCAACCCCTTGGGTCAAATAAAACAGATAAAAACAAAGCAAAAATAAAACCATGGGTTATCTCCCACGAAGTGCTTTTCTTTAACGCCTTTTAGCTAGGCCTAGAAAAGTGGATTCACGTGTTTTCAAGTGAAGAAGATGCTCACATAAAAAATATGAATTATATCAAAAGAGATCATCAATAAGAAAGTATCAAACAAATTTAAGTCTAACCCACTTCCTATGCATTGGAATCTTGTAAATAAATTAATTAAATAAGCTCAAACTAGAAATCATGGGAAGGTAGAACATAGCAACTTCAAAACTTTCAACAAAAAAGAGAGGTGTTTTAGTAACATGAGAATTGCTAAAACCATATTTTCCATTATGTTTGTTCCATAAAGCATGTTTGTCATGGTCTAAAAGCACACAATTCATATCAAGCTCAAAAATAGTGGGATCAAAATTCATAATAAAATCCTCTTCTTTCCCACTTTTAGCAATAGCAAAACAATATGATTGATCACTCATAAAAGGTATGGTACACATTATAGAAATCATATTTTTAGTAACATTATAATTTATAACATCAAGTAACATAGGACCATCATCAAGAGCATTATCATATAAATTTTCTAAACAAACTTCCTCATTATCATGCATATAAATAGTTGTAATAAATAGAGGATTATCATAGGATTTATCAAAGTAGCATCGATTATAATAAATAAAAGTAGCAATATCCTTCTCACAAGTTTCATTCATAGTAGTATCAAGGTCACAAGTATAGCAAGCATGAGTTTCATCAAAAAGGGATATTTAAAAAGAATCAATAGGATCATCACAATTATGAGTTAAAGAGTTACTCTCGTTTGGAGGTAGACATAGGTAGCTCCATTCTTCCTCCTCTTGATCATCACTCTCCTCCTCTTTTTCATCCAATGAGATTCCAGATTCAGCAATTTCTTCTTCCATAGGCTCCTGAAGGCATTAATCTCTTCCTTAGGATGAGAGCATTTATCAAGATATTCCATTATGTAGTAATTACAATCCTTATTATTATCAAAGAAATATTCAATTATACCATAAATCTCGTATTTATAAGGTACACCATCAATACTTTCAAGCAAATAGGCAATTTCGAATTCACCTTTCCAAGCAATAAATTCTTCAATTTGTTCCACATCATAAAATTCATAATTTCCCTTAACATAAGAAGATATGGTAACATTATCATTATATTCACATTAAAAATGGAGGTGTTTACATCTCCTACAGCAATGAGATTTATCAAAGCAATAAGTAACATTATAAGTAGAGCACAAGTTTCTAGCATGGTCATGCAATTTATTAATTTGCTCCCATAAGTGTATCCCTTTTTGTGAAAAGTGGTGTTCCTTATAATATTTGAAGGGTACGTTGCATAGAAAACAAAAAAAATTCTACGTGAGATAAACCCGAAGGGCCAAGATCTAATCTAGGAGATGAAAGGTAACGGGGAGAAAGAGTCTTAGGAAAACATACCCTCGAAGACTCTAAATGGTAAGAGAAAAATCTCGTTGTTGGCGTAGTCGTACTCATGCCGATCCTGGGAGCGAGAAGATGTGCACTGTAATCCGGCGGTGCCTCCGTGATCGGTCACACATCCATCTCGATGAAGACCTCCGTTCCCTCGATCCAGCGGGGCAGTGGAAGTAGAGGATCCCCCGGAAGTCCAGTAGCACGACGGCGTAGTGGTGGTGAATAATCCAACAGTCAGGGCTTCGCCAAGACGGAGACCATGGAATGGAGCAGCGGGTGGAGACTAAGGGGGTAGGACAAGTGTGTGAAGAAGAGGAGCCCTCACCCTCCTTTTATAGGAGAGGGGGAGGCAGCCCAAGGGTGGGGTGCAGCCAGCCATGGTGGTGCCCCCACCTCTTCCTTCTTCATGTGAGTGTAAACCCCACTCACACCCACTCATGCTCCCATAATTTCCCACTTAGAAAATCCAAAGGTTTTTCTTTAATAAGTAAATAAAACAATTTTATTTCTTTATTTATATTTGTTAATTCTGTTAACAAACATTTGCATATAACACCTTGAATCATTTTTTAATTCTATTAACAACCTTTCAACGAAAAATCCCTTGAACTATTTCAATTTTCCCCAAAACAATTTCGGTGATGTCCAAAACATTCTTCGATATTCTGTATCCTCTCAAATGCGTCATCGAACCTTGAGTGTGTCACCCTACAGTTCGCGAATAACATAGACATGATCGAGACTCCTCTCCGATCAATAATCAACAGCGGGATCTGGAGATCCGTGATGACTTCTATATATTCAACGATGAGTCTCGTGATCGTGTGAACAATCAACGTCGTAACTAATTCCCTTTGTGTCGCGATATTTTACTTGTCCGAGATCCGATCATCGGTATCAACCATACCTTGTTCTATCTCGTTACCGACAAGTACTGTTTTACTCGTTCTGTGATATGACATCCTTGTGACCTAGTCACGTGCTTGCAAGCGGTGTCGATGTGATATCTCCGAGAGTGCCCAGAGTATATCTCTCCGTCATTTTACATGGACAAATCCCACTCTTGATCCATGAGCCTCAACTAACACTTTCGGAATACCTAACGCCACCTTTATAGTCACCCTGTTACGGTGTGACGTTTGATGTCATCAAAGTACTCTTTCGGTATTAGTGATTGACATGATCTCATGGTCTAACGAATAAGGTTACTCCGAATGTAATACATAACAATATAAATTAAATGACTTGATCGTATTGTTATACTTAGTTAGGGTCTAAGTTCATCACATCATTCTCCTAATGACATGACCCCGTTATTAACAACATCCAATGTTCATGATTAGGAAACCTTGATCATCGGTTAATCAACGAGCTAGTTAAAAGAGAGGCTTTACTAGGAACGATTGTTTGTTTATTAATCACACATGTATTAATGTTTCCGGAATACAATTCTAGCATGAGATATAAACATCTATCATAAACAAGGAATAACATAATAAACACTTTATTATTGACTCTCGGGCATATTCCCTTCACTGTCCCACTTGCACTAGAGGCAATAATCTATATTACATAGTTATGAATATAACACCCATGGAGTTCTGGTGTTGATCATGTTTTGACTTTGGGAGAGGTTTAGTCAACAGATCTGCCACATTCACATCCGTATGTACTTTGCAAATCTTCACATCCCCATCTGCGACATGTTCACGGATGGAGTGAAAACGGCACTTGATATGCTTGGAATTCTTGTGAGACCTTGGCTCCTTAGCATTGTCTATGGCACCATTGTTGTCACAATAGATAACCATTGGATGCAACACACTCGGAACCACACCTAGATCGGATATGACTCCTTCATTTAAACTGCTTCCTGTGTTGCCTCCGAGGCAGCAATATATTCCGCTTCTGTTGATGATCTCGCGACCACGGATTTTTTGGAACTCCTCCAGCTTACTGCTCCTCCATTCATAACAAATACGTACCCAGATTGAGACTTAGAGTCATCCAGATCAGTGTCGAAGCTAGCATCGACGTAACATCTTGTGACGAGCTCTTCTTCACCGCCATATACGAGAAACATATCCTTAGTTCTTCTCAAGTACTTAAAGATATTCTTTACCGCCGTCGAGTGTTCCAAACCTCGATCAGATTGGTACCTACTAGTCAAACTAATAGCATGTGCCACATCTCGTCTTGTACATAGCATAGCATACATGATAGAACCTATGGCTGAAGCATAGGGAATCTTATTCATTATCTCTCTGTCTTATGTTGTAGCTGGACATTGAGTCTTACTCAACGGCTTGCCTTGCAACATTGGTAAGAACCCCTTCTTACTATATTCTATTCTGAACTTCTTCAGAATCTTGTCAAGGTATGTACTTTGCGAAAGTCCAGTTAAGCGTATTGATCTATCCTTGTAGATTTTGATGCCTAATATATAAGCTGCTTCACTGAGGTCTTTCATCGAAAAACTACTGTTCAGATAACCTTTTACGCTTTTTAAAAGTTCTATATCATTTCCAATCAACAATATGTCATCCACATATAGTACTAGAAATGCTACAGAGCTCCCACTCACTTTTCTTGTAAATACAAGCTTCTCCGTATGTTTGGATAAATCCAAACCCTTTGATCACCTTATCAAAACGGAGGTTCCAACTCCGGGATGATTGCTTCAGTCCATAAATGGAGTGTTGAAGCTTGCACACCTTGTCAGCATCCTTAGGATCAACAAAACCTTTGGATTGCATCATATACAACTCTTCCTCAATATCACCATTAAGGAACGCCGTTTTGACATCCATCTGCCAGATTTCATAATCAAAAAATGCAGCAACTGCTAACATAATCCTAATTGACTTTAGCATCTCTACCGGTGAGAAAGTCTCATCGTAGTCAACTCCTTGAATTTGTCGGAAACCTTTTGCAACAAGTTGAGCTTTATGGACGGCCACGTTACAATCAACGCCAGTTTTCTTTTTAAATATCCATTTGTTCTCAACGGCCTTGTGGTCATCGGGTAAGTCCACCAGAGTCCAAACTTGGTTTTCATACATGGATCCTATTTCGGATTTCATGGCTTCAATGTAGAGGCACCAAACCGGATGGTCCAGAACCCCTCATATGCATACATTCAAGATCCCAAGAATTCAATCGTGAACATAATACGAAGTTGGTACACATATACATTATCCATTACACGAATAAAAGAGTCTTACAAACAATGGTCACATGACCAAGTCTTAACAACTGTCACGCATGACAGACAAATGTCTCACAAGCACACAGTGGAAACTAAACATAACGTAGATAGCCCATGTCACGCCTTCACCAACAGGCTAATGACCGGGAGCCGGGCCTAACTCGCATAGTCTTGGGAAAAGTACTCCTCCTCATACTCCTCCTCGGGTGGCATCTCCTCAAATTCTGGCCAAGTAAATAGCCAGGGGCGAAACCAATATGAGTACATTTGAATGTACTCTGCAAGACATCCTTTATACACTTACAAATGCAATATGCTTATATGGTGGATAGGTAGGCTATAAATAGGGCTCACTACCCATGGTGTATGTAAGATAACATCATGGTTGCTTTAACATCTCTATATCTTTATTGAAGAAGATACTTTAAAAGAAAATAATATAATTTTCTTTCTCTTGTAGATATTGCATATCCAAGAGGTTTTATAAAAGAGAGTTTTTCTTTTTGCAAAACTTATGGGAAATCAACTCCCGTTTTCTTCATCGGTACCTTTCAGGTACAAACCCTTTGTTCAAAAACATCCCTTTTGAAAACTGACACAATGCTAGCTACATGGCCATTCAACTGCCCATATCTAAGGGCTCGGCTATTCAGAATAGTTTTACTCTGCAGAGGTGTACACAATCCAGAAGATCCACTCATCTGCCATGAACTACCCATGGATCGACACAACGATATGCAGGCATCAGAAGAATGATCCTAAATGTCCACTCTGATCAAGCTAGTATATGCTTATCCCTTCAGTTGGGTGTAATCTCCCCGGCACCAGGTGAAAGTGCACTATGGTCAACTAGAGGGGGGGGGGTGAATAGGTTGACTACCAATTTTTCTTTTCTTTTCCTTTTAAGGGGCTTAGTAAGATAAGATACGATTCTCTAGATGTGCAACTAAGTGAACAACCTATGTGAAGGGAGTAGTATGCGCAACGGAAGTAAAGCGTAAGGTAGTAAAGCAAACAACAAGTGTAAACAAGGAGACAAGGATATGTTTCACCGTAGTTCCTTCTCAAAGAGAAGTACGTCTACGTTGGAGAGGTGGGGAGCCACCTAGGCGCTCCTCAATAGCACGGTTGTGCACACCTTGTTCTCCTTGAGCTTCTCCGGTGAGGGAGATGCTCGTTTCCACTATGAGGTCGACTTGAAGGCGTTGACCAAACCTTTACAAGGGCTTGAGGTCACTCCACAAGGATGGAGGCTCTCAAGCAATCCGTAGCTTCTTGCAACAAGGTGGAAACTACAAGCACGAGATCTACTAAGGTTTCTAGGCCTCAAGTAGGATTCTAGATCTACTAGGTTGTGGTGGATGGATTTGAAATTCCTTTGGTGGAAGTGTGGATCTAGGTCTCCTCTAGCTCTCCACCAAGTTTGGGAGTGATTGGGTGGACGGAGAGGGAGATCTAAGAGGTTGAAGCTTTCATTAATGGCTAGGAGAGAGAGTGGAAAAAGCTTAGCATTTATGAGGTAGGTGAAGGGGTATTTATACTCTTGGCCACGAAGTAGCCGTTTGCAGTCCAGTGCACCGGAGGCTCCGGTGGTTTCACCGGAGGCTCCGGTGGGTCTTCTTTGCACTGCGCAGTTGCGCAGTGCCTTATCCTTTTTGCGCTGCTGAGGAGGCCGGAGGCTCCGGTGGATCGAGCGGAGGTTCCGCCCACCGGACCCGCACCGGAGGCTCCGGTGGAACCTCCGCCACTTTCCAACAGAAGGGGTGCTGAGCGGAGCTAGCACCGGACCCTTCACCGGAGGCCATTTGCCCTAGCGCCAGGGGGCCACCGGATGTCCACCGGAGGCTCCGGTGGAACCTCCGCCACTTTCCAACAGAAGGGTGTTTGAGCGGAGGGACCACCGGATGCACACCGGATCCTTTTTGCACCCAGGCTGAGTGGCAGCGGCGGGCTGAGCCTCCGGTGGATTCACCGGAGCCTCCGGTGGATTTACCGGAGCCTCCGGTGGATTCACCGGAGCTTCCGCCCCTGCATATTTTGGCTTCCTGGGATCCTTTCTCTTAGCACTTTTCGAATATATTAAGCATTAGCCCCATAGAGATAGTGAACCTAATAACCTGGGCATTTTCATCATTTGAACAAACATTAGATCCAACAATTATGTTGTCATATAATTACCAAAACGGACGATGATCTTTCAATCTCCCCCTTTTTGGTAATTGATGACAACATAATTATTTGCATGATTACGGACTCAACATGAACGGAGCTCCCCCTAAAGATATGCTCCTTTCATATTGAGATCACTAAGACATGATATAAACTAATAATAATATGACAATGATAACACATAGCACACATATCACATAGATAATATGAAACGAGGTTCACACATGATCACAATATAGCGAGGTTCATGATAGATACGAATAAGATAAACAACCGAAGTTCCAAATAGTTCAAATCAAATTCCCTCAAGCAAAAGAGAGATGCAAGTCAAAGAAAAGCTTGAGGGACCATGCAAATGCCCGTTGCCTAATATATCTTTCTCCCCCTTTGGCATCAAGATACCAAAAGAGGGAGAGCCAAGTGCTAACGCCCCAAATCATTCGGAGGATGTGGGAGATGCTTCCGGAGCCGGGGAGGGAACACGGTGAGAACTAGTGGCTTCGTCTCCTTCTTCCTCGGACCATTCAATGAGCTTGCCCTTGGAGTCCTTAGCTTGCCAAGCATCCCAATCTGTGATGCTATCAAGAACCGGGGATTCAATGGAGAGACCCTCTTCACGGAGACGTTCACGAGATGCTTGAGCCTTTTTACGTGCCTTGAGTTCCGCATCATAATGTGCCTCCCATTGATGTTGCTCAATCTTTTTGTTCAAGCAAAATACTTTCTTGAGAGCCCGAGCCATCCATTTGAAGGCATTGCTAGAAGGAGGGGGTTGAGATGGACCCTCGGGTTCCGCTTCCTCATCCACAATGATGTGAGGCCGAGCCTTGTGCTTGCGAACAGCTGGAGTGGGATGCACATCGGGCTCGGTGTGATTCTTCATAAGGAGCCTCTTTTCCGTATGAGAGATCCAAAGAGAATCATCCAAAGGATCATCCGGAAACCTAGCATTCCACACCTTCAATATAATTTTCATGATGAAAGGACCAAAGCAAGCATTCCTTCGGTTGGCAATGACATGCCACATCTCGTTCCAAATGTAGTCAAGGACATCAAGCTTGCGAGGAGTGGCATCCATACGGTGTTGATGAGTGAGAAGCAACAAGTTCTTCATGAAACCTTGAATCTCATCCACATTGCCCGCCTTTGGATTGATAGTCTCTCTATAGACCCGTAACATGATGTCATAGGTGGGATAGAGACCCTTGACGAAGCCCACAGCATATTTCTTCCAATGATAGAGGGGAGTGAGGTCATCCTTTGAATTAGCTTGAGCGGAGTGAACTCGAAACCACCCATTAGCAAATTCTTCTCCGTTGGCAAAAGGACCAAAATCTGGGTAGCCACCAAGCAGAGTGCCAACATCCTTCCAAGTGATGTCAAGTTGTTTGTCCTTGGTCATCCAAATGAGGTGGCGGTTGGTCTCATTGCCAAGATGAACTGTGGCGAGGAACTGACAGACGAGCTCTTCATCAAAGTCTTGTTGAAGGGTGATAATGGGACGGAGGCCAAACTTCTCAATGACCTCAAGGGCCTCCCCAAAGTACTTGTGGTTGCGTTCCATGTGACCAATGCTTATAGCATGTTGGGGAACCACATTTTCCTTGGGCTTCCTCATCAAGATCTCCTTGAATATCTGTCCTTGGAGGGCGGTGTGGAAACGCGGATCCTTCCCCCGGAATTGGGGCATTTGGCGGTCACGGGCAATGACATAGGGATTTTCCCTTCTTTCCTTGATAAATGTCCCATCGGACATCTTGGATGCGGTTGGTGCGGTGTTCTTCCTTGGCAAGGTCTTCTCGGGAGCCGGAAATCTCTTGCGCTTGCCTTGAGTACGGTCAAGTTCCTCTTGAATCTCATCCACGGGAGGTGGGTTGCGGCGGCCCGTGGACTTGTACCTTACTCCTTTCCCTTTGGAGCCGGAAGCATCTATCATAAAAATCGAGAAGAGCAAGAAAAACAAGTAAAGCTCGAGTCAAATAAGGCACGCACAAACCAAAGAACCAAGATATTCATGGTGTTAGGGTTGAATAATCTAGGGTTAGGGCAACTTCCCATGGAACCGCAACGATTCAAGCCTAACATGGATTATCTAGGTTGCTAGGGTGAGTACTTGAGAAAATCCACTCCTAAAACTCCAAAACCACAAATCTAGAATGCTAGAACATGAACTCCTATGCATCTCATCCATCAACTAGATGAGAGAGAGAGAGAGCACATACCGGCTTCATCCATGGTGGAGAAAGGAGGAGGGAAGGTTCCCGGGGCGTCCCTAGGCGAGGAGGAGGTCTCCCCGCGGTGGAGCACCCGAATCCGGCGGCGGTGAGCTTGGGGGCGGCGGCGGTTGAGAGGAAGAAGATGGGGGCGTGGGGGAAAATGAGATTGGATCTCACTTACCCCCGTGCGCCCCAATCTTTAACCGCAGTGATTTTTCCGCCGGCGGAACCTCCGGTGGTTTCACCGGAGCCTCCGCTCCCGCCAGCGGAGCCTCCGGTGGAATCACCGGAGCCTCCGCTCCTGTCCCAAAACTTTAAGTTTTGGCCCGCTGAGCCACAGGGACCCAGCGGAGCCTCCGGTGAGGTACCGGTGGACAGCCCCGGCGGAGCCTCTGGTGGATTCACCGGAGGTTCCGCCCAAATGAATTTCAGCGCGCCGAGATTGGAAAAACTCGAGCAATACAATAAGAGCAATGGTTTGGGCAAGTTGGGCTTGGGTTGGAAAAACTTTTTACTGTCATACGAGAGACATTGCTCGACGGGGTTCGCAAGAGCCATAAAACACGTGAAAAACCGAACCCGTACGAGTTGTCAAGATGAGGATATAAAGTGAGAAAATGATCAAAAACACCTCAAGGGTTGGTGGCCGAGGCCACCATGTTTGAGTGTGTAACTTGGCACCGCGAAGATATATCTTGGGTCCAAAATTACTACTCACAATTAAGCACAATGAGTCACAACTTGACTAGATATGCAATGATTGATTGATTTTCGCATAATAAAAGGAGTGCATACTCATGAGTTGAGTAGCGCTCCCCCTATATCCATGCCTACACCTAGACGAGATAGCAAGTATAATGAGGGTAGATATGCAAGGTTTCAAGTGAAGTTGGAGGAATCTATGACATTTAGTTCATTCCTCAAAGCTCGAAATCTTGGTTCATCAAGGGCCTTCGTGAAAATATCGGCAAGTTGATCCGTGGTGGAGACATAAGAGAGATCAATATCACCTTTCTCAACATGATCCCGAATAAAGTGATGACGAATCTCAATATGCTTCGTCTTGGAGTGAAGAACCGGGTTGTAGGCGATCTTGATAGCACTCTCATTGTCACAAAGAAGAGGCACCTTGTCAAAATGAATACCATAATCCTTCAAGGTTTGCCTCATCCATAGCAATTGGGCACAACAACTTGCCGCGGAGATATACTCGGCCTCGGTGGTGGAGAGAGCAATACAATTTTGCTTCTTGGAAGACCAACAAACCAAGGAGCGGCCAAGAAATTGGCAACCCCCGGATGTGGACTTCCTATCCGTCTTCTCTCCCGCATAATCCGCATCCGAGTAACCAATGAGCTGAAAGCTTGAACCCTTGGGGTACCAAAGACCGAAGTTTGGGGTATGAACTAGATATCGAAAGATTCGTTTCACGGCTTCCAAATGACTTTGCCTCGGAGAGGCTTGAAACCTTGCACATTTACCTACGCTATACATGATATCGGGTCTAGATGCACAAAGGTAAAGCAAAGAGCCAATCATGGAGCGGTATACCTTTTGATCTACCTCTTTCCCATTAGGGTCGGGTTTCAAGTCGGTGGTTGTGGACATAGGGGTCTTCATAGGTTTGGCATCATTCATATTAAATCTCTTGAGCATGTCTTGAGTATATTTGGCTTGTTTGATGAAGGTTCCTTCATAATATTGATTCACTTCGAAGCCAAGAAAGAATTCCAACTCTCCCATCATAGACATCTCAAACCTATCGGTCATAAGCTTGCAAAACTCCTCATTGAACAAGGTGTTAGTAGACCCAAAAATGATGTCATCCACATAGAGTTGGCATATGAACAAGTCACCTCCAACCGTCTTGGTAAAGAGGGTGGGATCGATTAAACCAACATTAAACCCGCGATCTACTAGAAACTCTTTAAGGTGCTCATACCACGCACGTGGAGCTTGTTTAAGCCCATAGAGCGCCTTATCAAGTTTATAGACATGATCGGGGTGGTTGGGATCCTCGAAACCCGGAGGTTGCTTGACATATACTAACTCATTAATGGGACCATTAAGAAAAGCACTTTTGACATCCATTTGTTGTAATTTGAAGTTATGATGAGATGCATAGGCAAGTAAGATACGAATGGATTCAAGGCGAGCTACAGGGGCAAAAGTTTCACCGAAATCGATACCTTCGACTTGAGAAAAACCTTGGGCAACCAATCTTGCCTTGTTGCGAATGACAATACCATCTTTGTCTTGCTTGTTCTTGAACACCCATTTGGTACCAATAACATTTTTGCAATCCTTGGGTCTTGGCACTAATTTCCACACCTTGTTGCGCTCGAAGTTATTGAGTTCATCATGCATGGCTTCAAGCCAATCTTGATCTTCGAGAGCTTCATATACCTTCTTGGGTTCAATGAAGGAGACAAACGCATGAGCCTTGCTAAAATCCGCCAATTGCCTTCTAGTGACCACTCTTCCACGAACTTGACCAAGAATCATGTCCTCCGTATGACCCGCTCGTTCAAGATTCTCTTGCCTTCTCTTTGCTCTTCGAGCCAATATCTCCTCCAAAGATTCCTTGGATATGGATTGAGAATCACCTTCTTCATCGGAGACATGTCCATCTTCATTTTGCCCTTGATCAATAATGGGTGATGAATCACCACTAGGTTGAGCATTCTCAACAATAATAGAATCTTGATCATGATTTAGGTGTGTTGCTTGGCCTTGGTCATTAGCTTGGCCTTGATCGTTAGCTTGAGGGCTAGGTGCATCTTGTTGGATAGCTTGATCATCAATGGGTGTAGTCAATGGCTCCACTTGAGTGGGGCATAGTCCTTCTCCCTCCGTCATCCGGTAACCCTCAATGGGAATTATTTCACCAATCCCCATTCTTCTTATGACGATGGGAGGAATTGCATCTCCTACAACACCATGATCTATACGCCCCCCTTGGGAGCCATTATCCTCATCAAACACCACGTCTATAGCTTCTTCAACTTGTCCGGTGGACTTGTTGTAGACTCTATAGGCGTGAGCGTTTGTGGCATAACCAACAAAAATGCCCTCATAAGATCTAGTCTCAAATTTTGACAACCGTTTACCTTTCTTGCGAATGAAGCACTTGCAACCGAAGACCTTGAAGTAAGATACATCCGGTTTCTTACCCGTGAGAATCTCATAAGGGGTCTTGTTCAAGATCTTGCGAAGATATAACCGGTTGGTGGCGTGACATGCGGTGGAGACGGCTTCGGCCCAAAAGTTATAGGGAGAAGAGAACTCCGCAATCATAGTTCTAGCCGCATCCATCAAAGTCCGGTTCTTTCTCTCCGCAACACCATTTTGTTGAGGGGTATAAGGAGTGGAGTATTGATGAGCAATGCCCTCTTCACTAAGAAAACCCTCAACGGTGTAGTTCTTGAACTCCGAGCCATTGTCACTCCGGATAGCCAATATGGTAGCATTGTGTTGGCGCTCGACTAGAGTGATGAACTCGATGACTCTACTTTGAGTTTCACTTTTCCTCTTGAAGAAATACACCCAACAATATCTTGAATAGTCATCCACAATTACCAAACAATACTTCTTTCCTCCGAGACTATCATAGGATAGTGGACCAAAGAGATCTAAGTGAATGAGCTCGAGAATTCTTGTAGTGGAGATAGATGTCTTGGTTGGGTGTTGTTCTCCATGTTGCTTCCCAAAGGTGCAAGAGCTACACACACGATCTTTAGCAAATTTAGCTTTGGTTAGTCCTAGAACGTGATTGCCACTTTGGAGATCATGCAACATTCTCATATTGGTGTGGGCTAGTCGGCGATGCCAAAGCCATCCCACATCAACTTTAGCCATTAGGCATGTCGCGGCACACGTGTCTTCTTTAGAGAAGTCCACTACATACATGCCGTTCTCGACAAACCCAACAAAGGCTACTTTAAGAGATGTCTCCCAAGTGACAATCACACTCTCTTTATTAAAGAACGAGGTGAAACCACAATTTGCAAGTTGAAGAACGGACATCAAATTATAGCCAAGGGACTCAACAAGGAGAACATTCTCAATTGATAAATCATTCGAGATTGCTACCTTGCCTCGTCCCAATACCTTAAGCTCGGACTTATCACCAATAGTGACGCAATTGAGATGAGGTAGAGGAGGTTCAAGATTGCTTATTGCGTCAAGGCTTCCGGTCATATGTTGGGATGCACCACTATCCACTGTCCATTTGTTAGACCCGGAAGCATTTCCCTACAAGAGATCAATTTCTTGATTTAGGTACCCATCCTTCAATGGGTCCTCTTTTGTTAGTAACAAGGGTCTTAGGAACCCAAATAGTCCAATGATAATCATCACCATAAGAAGTACCAACGTATTTAGCATAAACATGTCCATCCCTAGATTTCATAAGAACATAAGATGGATTATATTTTCCGGCGAAATCATTATGAGTGATGCTCCCCCTAGAGGTATCACCACCCATAATGGCGTTGGTCTCCTTTTCTTTGGTCACCTCACCCTCTTTTACAAATACAACATTTTGAGGGGGAGAGGTGACATTCTTGGATGTCTTCTTTGACTTGGAAATGAACCCAAGTCCCTCTTTACCTTTCTTGGCACCTTGAGAGCTTATTGCATCGTTGAGAATTCTTTCCTTCCCTACATTGTTAGTCGTAGAGGAAGAGGTAGGTGCAATAACAACACTATTTGATGAAGATGCAACATGCTTATTTGATTGTTGAGCTAGAAGCTTAATTCGAGACTTGGCAAGTTTGTCATGAATTTCCTTAAGAGATTTAAACTCTTCTTTTAGTTTGTCATGTTCCTTGTCAAGTTTTTCATGAGCTATTCCTAGCTTCAACTCTTCCTCTTCAAATTCTTTAAGCAAAACAAGAGATTTAGCATGTTCTTTCTTAAGTTTGGCAAGAGATTTTTCATTGTCTTTCCTAAGCTTAGAGACACTAATAGCATAAGAGTCTTGTAAGCTAGATAGTCTTTCTTCAAGAGAGGCTCTCATGGATCTCTCCTTTTCGAGAGCCTTAATTAGTTCACCATCATGATTCTCATTGGTACCACCATGATTCTCCAAGGTCATGATGATTTCCTCTTTCTCATCAATGAGAGAGTTGGCATCATCAAGTTGCCTTAGGAGAGTTTTTACTTTTTCTTTAGTTTCACCTTCAAGACTATTCAACCAAGACCCTAGGTTCTTGGCCTCCTCATCTTCACCAATGTTTTCAACACAATCCAATAGCGAGGGAGAGGTAGTGTTAATAGACTTGGAGGTGGAAGTTATTACCGCGGTGGCTTTTGCCATGAGACATGTAGGTCGGATCGATGTCTTCTCATTGGGAGATTCAAATAGAGAGACCGATGAAGAGGAAGTGGTAGCTATGGCGACGTGGGCAACACCTACGACTTCATCTTCTCCTTCATCTCCGGAGTAGTATGTCTCCAATGTGGGGCCTTCTTGAACATATAGGGCCCTTGGAACCCTTCTAGCGAGGTTCTTGTGTTGTGGAGCTTTGTTCTTGTCCTTGCGAACAAGCTTCCCTTCATTCTCTTCTCTTGGCTCGAAGGGACACTCCTTGACAAAGTGGTTTGCACTTCCACAATTATAACATGTCCTTGGCCGTTCCCCTTTCTTCCTAAAGATCTTGTTCCTTGAAGGTCTTGGGGCACCGGCTTTGTGAGCCTCCCATCTCTTCCAATACCCTTGCATGGCAAGAGCAATACATTTATGGGCACCCTTGTATGTATCCTCATAGTCCTCATCATCATCATCATCAACTTCTTCAATCTTGGCCATTGCTCTAGACTTCAAGGCAAGGTTGGGAGAATTTCCATGTCCTCTAGAGCGAGCAAGAGCATCATCCGCACTTTTGTGAGATAGGGATATGGCAATGAACTCACTTAGCACTCCAATGGAGTTAAGGGAGTTGTAGTCGGATCTTGTTCGAATGCTAGTGGAGAGGTTCTTCTCAAATGGAGTTATGGCCTTGACGAACTTCCTCTTGATCCATTCATCGGAGATTTCCTCTTTCCCAAAATCTCTTAGTTGATTGCCAAGAGTGACAACTCTTCTATATAGCTCCTCGGGACTCTCGTCTTCAAGCATGACGAAGTTTTCGGACTTGTCGAGAGCCACATCATATTTTGATGATTGAATGCTAGCATTTCCTTGGAACAAGGAGTCAAGTTTATCCCATGCTTCCTTGGCGGTCTTCAAGCCGCGAATGTGCTCAAGATGTTCTCTTGGGAGAGCTTTTTGGATAGTCACAATAGCGGTCTTGTTGAGTTGGAATTCCACGTCTTCTCTTGGGGTCAAGTTGTTTGGATCATGAGGGTGGAATCCATGAACAACGCTTCTCCATAAAGCGGTGCAACAACCTGAAATATGAGACTCCATATCGAACTTCCATGATGAGAATTCGTTAGTGTTAAGCATGGGAGGATTTCCAACATTAACCATGTGTGGTATTGTAGCAATAGGGTGGATAGAATCATAATTGGGAGGTGGTGGAACTTTAGAGTTAGACCCCGAACCGTTAGCCGATTGAGACTTGGAGCCCTCGGAGTTCCCACTACTCTTAGCCTTTTTATCGGCTTTTGCTTTGGCTTTCGCCTTAGCTAAAACGATGTTAGCTTCCATTTCATCAATGTCCGGAATGGATTCTTCATCCGAGCTAACATCGTTGGTAGTGAGAGGTGCTTCCTCGGACTCCTTGGTTCTCCCCATCAATACCTCCATCATTTTCTTGATGCTAGAGACCTCCGTACTGACAGTAGAGCTAACCTTAGACATTTCGGCTTGGAGGATTCCAACCGAGTCTTGTAGGTTAGATATACTGTCGGACATCTTGGAGATTTCCGCACTAGAACTACCGGGGGTATTTTCATCGACCATTGTACTCTTAGGCGGTTAAGCCCTTAGTAAGAGCCGAGGCTCTGATACCAATTGAAAGTGCACTATGGTCAACTAGAGGGGGGGTGAATAGGTTGACTACCAATTTTTCTTTTCTTTTCCTTTTAAGGGGCTTAGTAAGATAAGATACGATTCTCTAGATGTGCAACTAAGTGAACAACCTATGTGAAGGGAGTAGTATGCGCAACGGAAGTAAAGCGTAAGGTAGTAAAGCAAACAACAAGTGTAAACAAGGAGACAAGGATATGTTTCACCGTAGTTCCTTCTCAAAGAGAAGTACGTCTACGTTGGAGAGGTGGGGAGCCACCTAGGCGCTCCTCAATAGCACGGTTGTGCACACCTTGTTCTCCTTGAGCTTCTCCGGTGAGGGAGATGCTCGTTTCCACTATGAGGTCGACTTGAAGGCGTTGACCAAACCTTTACAAGGGCTTGAGGTCACTCCACAAGGATGGAGGCTCTCAAGCAATCCGTAGCTTCTTGCAACAAGGTGGAAACTACAAGCACGAGATCTACTAAGGTTTCTAGGCCTCAAGTAGGATTCTAGATCTACTAGGTTGTGGTGGATGGATTTGAAATTCCTTTGGTGGAAGTGTGGATCTAGGTCTCCTCTAGATCTCCACCAAGTTTGGGAGTGATTGGGTGGACGGAGAGGGAGATCTAAGAGGTTGAAGCTTTCATTAATGGCTAGGAGAGAGAGTGGAAAAAGCTTAGCATTTATGAGGTAGGTGAAGGGGTATTTATACTCTTGGCCACGAAGTAGCCGTTTGCAGTCCAGTGCACCGGAGGCTCCGGTGGTTTCACCGGAGGCTCCGGTGGGTCTTCTTTGCACTGCGCAGTTGCGCAGTGCCTTATCCTTTTTGCGCTGCTGAGGAGGCCGGAGGCTCCGGTGGATCGAGCGGAGGTTCCGCCCACCGGACCCGCACCGGAGGCTCCGGTGGAACCTCCGCCACTTTCCAACAGAAGGGGTGCTGAGCGGAGCTAGCACCGGACCCTTCACCGGAGGCCATTTGCCCTAGCGCCAGGGGGCCACCGGATGTCCACCGGAGGCTCCGGTGGAACCTCCGCCACTTTCCAACAGAAGGGTGTTTGAGCGGAGGGACCACCGGATGCACACCGGATCCTTTTTGCACCCAGGCTGAGTGGCAGCGGCGGGCTGAGCCTCCGGTGGATTCACCGGAGCCTCCGGTGGATTTACCGGAGCCTCCGGTGGATTCACCGGAGCTTCCGCCCCTGCATATTTTGGCTTCCTGGGATCCTTTCTCTTAGCACTTTTCGAATATATTAAGCATTAGCCCCATAGAGATAGTGAACCTAATAACCTGGGCATTTTCATCATTTGAACAAACATTAGATCCAACAATTATGTTGTCATATAATTACCAAAACGGACGATGATCTTTCACCAGGTCCCACCCCGCCACGGCAGGAGACCCAACTGACACATCCGTAGGGAAAATTAATCCCACACTATGTATGTCCCGTTTCTCCCTCCTGGCAACACTTCGGTTCAGAGAATCATCCTCTCTATAACATATTGGGATAAGGCACACACACTAACCAGAACAAGCATCTAGATAGGCCCCATACCCATGTTGGGGTAGAGTGGCAGTACTTCTTGGTTGTCCAGCGAAGACTAGGTTATGTGACTTTTGTAGACATTTTTTAAAACAACATTCCTTTCCTCCCCCGGTGAACAAGGTCCTGCCTTTCCACCGTGGACTTTTCATAAGACATTTGTTTGCAAAAGGCACTTTTTAAATTTTCCACTTAGGGACTCAGGATTATTATCTTAGGCGGTATTTATATACATTATGGTGTCTAAAGGCTTGGTAACACCAAGTTGACTAATGGAAAAGTGATAATATACCTACATAATATTAATAGTAATAATAGCCACTCAAAAATAGTTTTGGTAATCAAGGGTTTGTAAAACTTCATAAGTAGAACATGCATGAGAGATAAAGATAAGTAGTATAACAACAAGGTTTAAGGATGGCTTTCCTTGGTGGAGGTGAGGGTCTTTCTCGTGGTAGCAACATGAGTGATAGTAAGATCCTCCCGCACCAACTATCTCTTTCTCGTTTTCTATCGTCGCAAAAATAAAATAACGACACACAATCAGAACCAAACTAAGAAAGCAATGATACTAAACCAAACAATACAGCAAGCAATGCACAAAAAAAATAACACACAAGCTTACATAGCAACAATCCACAAGCCTACACCAAAATAACAATATTCACTACTACTATTACTATGGTTGAGATATGCCATTTCTCACCAAAATGAAATGGAACCAGTGGGTGTTCCGCTAGGTTTTCTATGAAATGAAAGAGGTCCTAAGCCTCTGTTCCAACTTGTGGAAAACAATTTATGCACTAAACAAAAATACAACTATTGATACTAGTGAAAAATAACACTATGAATAAATAACACTCAAACTATACATGCTTCTATAAGAAATTATTTGCAACCTAACAGAGGTGAAAACAACTCATAATCAGTACCAAAGTGGTACTGGATCCAACCAAACATCACTAAAAACTTAGGTAATGAAACTAGCTACACTTGCATCACAAGGTTTATTAAAAATAAAAGCTAGGAAACAATGCTATGCATATACTAATTCCATATCTTTTCCAAACATGCACACACTTTCTAACATGCTAGATCTGTAAGTAAACAACATTTTAACACCAAGCGAAACATCTAAGCATGCTATAAAACAATATAACAACTAGAAAGCAATTATTATAAACTATTTCTACACATTTTATTTCTAACAGAAAAGTGCAAAATCTTAGATCTGTTGCCAAAAATAATCTAGAGCTCTAAAATCACACAAAGCTAGGATAACATAGATCTATGCATATACTAACAGATCCAGTTGGATTCACATCAAAAAGTATTTTCAAACTTCTAAAAATCCTAGAATATGCTATTGGACCTTTACCAAAATGGATGGCATTTCCAAATGGTAGCTCACCTTTATGTGAGGTCGAGCCCTACAAAAAGTTATCCTATTTTTTCTCTAACAGACAGTGTGTAGCACAAGATTTACCACAGGAAAAATAATGATCCAAAAGTAGCTCTACAAGTTGCATGCGTTCAGGAAATTGTAGATCTATCACTGGGAATTTTTGTTGATTTGATTTTTGAGTTTTTCTATTTTTAACACGATTAAATTAAAGTGCAAGTTTCTGTTAATTTTAAAAAGGAAAAGGAAACACGAGTGTGGGCTGGGGTTCTACTGCGCGCGGGGCCTTCTAAGCCCTTGCGGCCCAGCTCACTAGCGCGAGCATGCGCGGCGCGCGTACCGTTTCGCGGTTTAAATGTGGCCGTTGATTGTGGGATCAATGGCGCACGGCCGTCTCCTTCCTCTCCTCTCTCCTCTCTCTCTCTCTCTCTCTCTCTCTCCCCCGCACGATCGGAACAGCCAAACGACGACGAGGTCTCGATTGTCTCACCTCAGGGCTGCGTATGGTGGTGCCGCGGTGCTGGGGTGGTCTCACGTGGTCGATGCGGTGTAGGTGCGGCGTAGTTGCAGCACGGGACAGCTCCAATCGACGGCGCGCGTCTGCGAGTCCGCGGCAGCTCCCGCGAGCTCCACGCCGTCTCCGCAAACGAGGGGACAAATGGACACGTTAGAGAGGGTCTACAGACGGAGGAGAACACAACGGAGGCAAGAGTGAGGGGTGGGAGTGCCCGTGGCGTGCTCCACCTTTCTTCCTCCTCTGCGGTGACCGGCGGCGTCTAGGAGCTCGCTGGGCTCACAGAGAGCCCAGGGCGTGCGTGCTCTGCGTCTGTGGGTGAGGGTGGAGTGATGTGAGTGGGCAGGCGTGGTATGGGTGTGCCCATGGCTTTATAGCCACGGTGCCACGAGTGGGTGCACGGGGGTGCACTCGGGGCGGGAGAGATGAGCTCGGGGGCGTGCTCCCGGTGCCCATGCCGTGTCTCCTTCCCTTTGGGCGTGTCCAGGGGGTGGTCTAGGGGAAAGCCAAGGCCAGCAATGGGCGTGTCAGGTGAGGAGAGCACGGACATGGCGACAGTGCCCTGCACAGTGGCGCTCTGTCAGCAGGCCCATGCCACCCTCCCTCCTTTTCTTCTCTGAACCCGACCCTCCTCTCTCCTCTCTGGTCAAACATTCGAGCATCCAAAGCTAGGAAATGGTTAAGGATACAAAGGGCTTCTAGAAGGTACAAGTGGAACTGATTCATTCCTCTCCAATCAAAAGTTATGGTCTAGCAAAGATTTGTGCATTTCACAGATTTCAGAAATTCAGTTTTCAGTTAAAAATGACTTAGTCATTTTGGCTAAGTGTTGGAAACATACAGGATCAAGCAAAAGTTGGTTCCGTTTTTAAGAACCAAACAACATCCAAAATTTGTTTTCAAGGTGTGGTTTTGTTAAGCAAGATTTGTAATTTCAGAATCATCAAAAGAAAACAAATCTGAAATTCAAATAGGACCTGAAAACAAGGTGAGAAAACAGCTAGTTCCTGTTTTTGTTTGTTTTCCTAAAAACCACTTTTCTGCCTTAATTTCTTAACACAAAAACCATCAAGCATTTTATTGTTTTCTCAAACCAATTTTCAAACCAATCTCACACATTTGTATTCCATATATTAGAGAACACATTCATGCCAAGAAAACATAAAATATGATTCCCTAACATATAGAGAACATGAGCTAAAAACAACTACTTGGCTAATTTTTCAGAACTAAGTTTCTATAGAAAACTTACAAGAAAACATCCAATTATTCTTTTGCCAAATTGTTTTCTTGGTTCAAACAAAGCCAAATGTTATGATTAAGTTGAAAGCAACATTGTCACAAGAATTTGAATGAAAAGTATTCAAATCATCATATATAAAACAACATAGAAACAATCAGAATGCATCAGGAAAAATGATAAATGATTTTTAATAAAAGGCTTGCTTGCATTTAATAGATACTCATGGTTCATTGCATAATGTTGGATTACACAAGTGCATAAAAAGTTTTTGTTGGCTCACAAAAATGGCTTCTCTCATTGTGAACATGTGACCCAAAAACTGGGGTGTGACATTCAAGCCATTTGTTGGAATCTGGGCTCATCATCGCTTCATCATACGTCACAGGGTCATCACCTCCATCTACCATGAAGTTCAAGACGGGATCTCTATACAGTTCAGGAGTTGTACGTTCCCTATTTGACCTGCGAGGTACGGTAGTTTCCTCTTCTGGAGTTTCTTGATCTTGATTATTAGCTCCCTCTTCAACTGACAGAGTCGGCACCAGAACAACTTCGGTGATGCGCTTCTCTCCATTCCAAGAAGAGAAGGTTCAATAACCTCGTCGAGTTCTACTTTCCTACTATTCACACCTTTCGAGAGAAACTCCTTCTCTAAAAAGGATCCGTTCTTGGCAACGAAAATCTTGCCTTCGGATCTGTGATAGAAGGTGTAACCTATTGTTTCCTTAGGGTATCCTATGAAGACGCATTTTTCCGCTTTGGGTTCGAGTTTATCAGGTTGAAGCTTATTCACATAAACATCGCATCCCCAAACTTTTAGAAATGACAGCTTAGGTTTGTTTCCAAACCATAATTCATACGGTGTCGATTCAAAGGATTTAGATGGTGCCCTATTTAAAGTGAATGCAGCGGTCTATAGTGCATAACCCCAAAACGATAGTGGCAAATATGTAAGAGGCATCATAGATCGAACCATATCCAATAAAGTACAATTACTATGTTCGGAAAGACCATTACGCTATGGTGTTCCAGAAGGTGTGAGTTGTGAAACTATTCCACATTGTTTCATATGCATGCCAAACTCGTAACTTAAATATTCACCTCCACGATCAGATCATAGAAATTTAATATTTCTATTACGATGATTTTCAACTTCACAATGAAATTCTTTGAACTTTTCAAATGTCTCAGATTTGTGTTTCATTAAGTAAATATATCCATATCTACTCAAACCATCTGTGAATGTGACGAAATAACGATATCCACCGTGCGCCGATACACTCATTGGCCCACACACACGAGTATGTATGATTTCCAGTAAGTCTGTCGCCTGTTCCATAGTTCCAGAAAACGGGGTTCTAGTCATCTTGCCCATAAGGCATGGTTCACATGTTTCAAATGATTCATAATCAAGTGATTCTAAGAGTCCATCAGAATGAAGCTTCTTCATGCGTTTAACACCAATATGACCTAAGCGGCAGTGCCACATGTAAGTAGCAATATCACCATTTAACTTAATTATTTTGGCATTCACATTATGAATATGTGTATCAATACCATCAAGATTAAAAAGAAATAAACCATTCTCTCAGGTGCGTGACCATAAAATATATTATTCATATAAATCGAATAACCATTGTTCTCAGACTTAAAGGAATAACCACTCTCCATTAAGCAAGATCCAAAAATGATATTCATGCTCAATGCAGGCACCAAATAACAATTATTCAGGTTTATAACTAATCTAGATGGTAAACGAAGAGGTAGAGTCCCGAAGGTGATCACATCAACTCTTGATCCATTGCCGACGCGCATCGTCACCTTATCCTTTGCTAGTGGTCGCTTATTCTGCAGATCCTGTTTCGAGTAACATATGTGAGCAACCGAACCAGTATCAAATACTCAGGCGCTACTGCGAGTACTAGTAAGGTACACATCAATAAAGAGTATATCATATATACCTTAGTTCATTTTGCCGGCCTTCCTATCTGCCAGATATTTGGGGCAATTATGCTCCCGGTGGCCAGCGCCTAAGCATTGAGAGAAGCTCGGGAAGAGACTTCTTCATGCCTTGCATATTATAGTTCATCCCAAAGTTCTTGTAACTAGGTGGCAGAGATTCAAGAACACAGTGTATCCCTAGCTCATTGGGGATCGACACTCCCAAAGCTATGAGTTTATCAGCGTACGCAGACATTTTGAGTATGTGCTCACTAACGGAGCTGTTCTCTTCCATCATGCAGCTAAAGAACTTTTCTGAAGCATCATAAATCTCCATTGCAGCATCGGTATCAAAAATCAATTTCAATTCTCCCATTGTAGCATAGGCAGTGCTATTCTCGAAACGTTTTCGCAGCTCTGGCTCTAATCCATAAAGGATGCCGCAATGAACTATATTGTGGTCTTCTTGTTGAGTCAGATAAACATTTTTATCTTCATCAGAAGCATCATCAGCGGGTTGGTCACCTAGCGGTGCATCAAGCACATAGAGCTTCTTACAAGCGGTGAGGAGAATCCTCAGGTTAAGTGCCCAGTTGGTAAAGTTGCTTCCATTGTTCGTAGTTTTTCTTTCTCGATGAACATATTGAAATTGAAGGTGGGTGGTGCCATGATCTACAACATATTTGCAAAGACTATTTAGACTAGGTTTACGATAAATTAAGTTCAAGTTAATTCTAAAATTATCCGATGAACTCCCACTCAAAAACAACATCCCTCTTAGTCGTCTTCAGTGATTACACGAACCAAATCCACTACACCGAAACCGATCATCACGTGAGACGGTGTAGTTGCAAAGGCGAACATCAACATGTTGATCATATCATCCATATGACTCATGCTTTACCTTTCGGTTACGTGTTCCGAGGCCATGCATGTACATGCTACGCTCTCCAAGTAGAACCGTAGTATTGCGTGTGTTTCAAGGCCATGTGTGTACATGCTAGGCTATCACACCCGATCATCACGTGGTGTCTCGAAACGACGAACTTTCTTAACGGTGCATACTTAACGAAGAACACATTATTATATTGATATTAAGTAAGAGGGATCATCTTATAATGTTACCGTCGTGATCTAAGCAAAATAAGATGCATAAAAGGATTAACATCACATGCATGGATAATGTGATATGATATGGTCCTTCTTGCACTTGATCTCCATCTTGTGCATCATGGTATGATCTCCATCATCCCACCGGCGTGGCACCAAGGTCCATGGCACATCCATCTTGATTCACCATTTATTGCTTTGATGGTGTGTTAGAAACCCCAAGAGGAGGGTTTGATGAGCAAGTGGCAATAATTTCCCTCAGTCAAGAATCAAGGTTATCAATCCAGTAGGAGGAAGAGGATCTCGGGAAGGTTGATGCCACTGACGATGATGATGGCGCCTCACCGATGTCAGCAACAACGTGGAACCTGCGCACAACACAACCAATATACTTTGTCCCAACGGTACAATGAGGTTGTCAATCTCACCGGTTTTGCTGAAAACAAAGATTAGACGTATAGTGTGGAAAATGATGTATTCTTGCAGTAATTAAAGAAAGCATAAAATTGTTGTGGTTTGTTTAACAGTGTGGAAAATGGACCGGGTTCATAGGTTCACTAGTGGTGTCTCTCCATAAAGATAACATGCTGGGTGAACAAATTACAGTTGGGCAATTGACAAATAGAGGTTGCACCGTAGTGCACATTATAACATGATGACTACTATGATATTTAGTGCGGGCATTACAACAAAATACATATACCGAAATCCATCTGCATCTATGACTAATAATCCACCCTCAGGTTATCATCCGAACCCTCTTATGTACTAAAATGCAAGCAACAAATAACTGCATTAAGCAATGTGTGTAATGTAAGCAATGATTGTACACTCGGGCACTCACACAACTGTTTTCTCCCTAGTGGCAACATCACATTCTCCCCCATCACGTTTCTGTCACTCTAGCATAGGTGAAAAGGAGGCATGAACCCACTATCTCGCATAAATACTCTCTCTTGGAGTCACTAGCAACTACTTGGCCAGAGAAACCACTAGCAACGGAAAGCATGCAAGATCACAAATAACATATGCAATAAAGACTATAATAAACTTGGCATGCATTCAATATTCATCATATCCCAGAAAAACACAGCATATAGAATTACATAAGATCAATCTCGGTCATGATAGGAAGCTCACGAGATCTAAACATGGAGTCATATGAGGAGAAGACAACCATCTAGCTACTGCTATGGACCCGTAGTCCAGGGATGAACTACTCACTCATCACTCTGGAGGCAGGCATGGTGATGTAGAAGCCTCCGGTGATGATTTCCTCTCCGGCAGGGTGCCGGAAGACAGCTCCAGAACCACCTGATCTAGGGTTGACGACGACGGCGGCTACGGAACTTTTCGGGGATTTTTGATCAGTTGTTTAGGGTTTTCCATCCAGGCGGAATAAAATAGGCGAAAGGGCGAAGGCGGTGGAGGACTGGGGGGCCACGCCTATAGCTGGCGCGGCCAGGGGAGGCCATGCCACCCTATGGTGTGGCCCCCTGGTGCCCGTCTTCGACTCTCCTTCGGTCTTCTGGATGCTCCCGGGGAAAATAGGCACTTCGGGCTTTGTGGGGTCCAATTTCGAGAATGTTTCGAGAACAACTTTTCTGAAACAAAAAACAGCAAAAAACAGGGAACTGGCACTTGGCATCTTGTTAATAGGTTAGTCCCGGAAAATGTATAAAAATGCTATAAATAAGGAAGAAAACATGTAGCAATTGGCATAATATGATCATGGAGAATAAAAAATTATAGATACGTTGGAGACGTATCAAGCATCCCCAAGCTTAGTTCCTACTCGTGCTCGAGTAGGTAAACGATAAAACAGAATAATTTCTGAGGTAACATGCTACTATCATAAAATTGATCATTATAATGTAAAAGCATATGTATGCTGAGATCATAGAACTTCAAACACAAACATGATACTCCCTCCGTCCTGGTGTATAGGGCACATATAGCAATTCTCTAAGCCCTAGGTATTCATTCATTGGGTTTAAAACATTACATGCATTGGTGGAGAGGGGTGGAGAGAGCCAACCACCCACTAATTAGAAGAGAGTTAATGCAAAATGTGCCTAAGTGATGGGACTGCATGTGTTTGGTATTGTGCCCTATACACCAGGACGGAGGGAGTAAATAGAACTTTAATAGTAAAGCATAGCAATTACTTTGCACCATGAAGAGTATCTTTACTATTAATCTTACTGTGGTGGTATGGTGTCACACTTCGCACTAATTACACCACGAATGCCACCCCACATAAATCACAACGCACTAATTACAAAAATAATGCCACCCCAACAAATCGCACCTAAACAAACTTCACTTTTTTTCTCGAATCCTAACTGCAACTGCCCCCTCAAGAAAAAAAAATAGCGTCAAGTCCAACCCTTATCCACCCACTTACATTCGATCCTCTCTCTCTTCGGTTGCAGCAACTTTCGGCGGCTGGCAACGACCAGGCCGCAGCGGAGGAAGATGTTGAGGAGGTGAAGGAAGAGGAGGACCTTCGCCGGAGGAGGAAGTGCTCCCACGCGCGTTCGGGAAGGTGTCGGTGCTGGTGCCGCGACCGCAATTCCCGTCAAGCACGCCCTCCTCCAAATCTCACTTAAGGTGGGCCACGGCGTTGCCGCAGACAAGCGCGGCTAGGCGTAGCCAGGCTCTTCGGCGGCTCGCCGACCCGTCGTGCTGTCAGAAGTTCACCAGGTTAAAGGCGGCGGCGAGGAACCTATCCAAGCTCCAGGCCATGGGCATCATCGCCGGCGACGCATCCGAGGAGGAGACCCTCTCGGTGATATCTCACTCCTTCCCTCCATCCTCAAATATCGATTTTGTGGTTCTATTCCCCATTTGTGCCTCAGACTAGGGTTGATAAATCTTGACGTGCCACGCATAGTTAACCTCTTTGTAGCTGTTTATTGCGATTGAACTTGAGTCTGGTGTGGGATTTACGTGCTGGCAGTATTATAGTCTACTTTATAAGGGAAATTATGATCAAAGAGCCATGATTTCTGTGCAGCTATGAGTACAGGAAGCCACGGAGCTGCTGCTGCACGAACCGAGTCAGTTGAAGTATGCAGATGAAGAGCTGAAGAAGCAGAAAGACGAGAAGGTTGCAGTGAAAGCACTGAAGAAACAGCAGAAGGAAGCAGAGAAGTCCGCTATGGAATGTAAATATGGCTTGTCTGAATCAAGCGAGTGTGGGGAGTATCAAGCCGTTGACATGAGCTATGTTGCCACTTCCATGCCTGGAGTTCGGCAAGGATGGTGATGTCAATGTCAGTGCCCCAAGCTACCGTCGAGGATGAGCCGTCGAGCGAGGATCAGATCATCTGCAAGCCGGCGACACGGCTGCTCTTGTACAAAACCGCCAAGGACGCCGACTGCATGGACAACTTTAATGAGTGTACCTGGAAATACTTCAAGCAACGAGAAGAGCCTCATGGCGCTGCACTGTAGGTTGGGGGAGGAGACCCGACGTGGTGGGGATTTTGTCGTCGCCCGACAGAGTGCCACGCCATAGAGGTTGTTCCTCCTTCGCACGGATTCAGGAACTTCACGCTCGCATCGTGGCCGCCTTGATGGGGAGGCCATGGTGTCGTTCTTATCTAGCGCAGTGTTGGTGTTTGTCAAGCTCTTTGTCTTCGTTGGTGCGTCCAGGGTGAGGGTCCTGTTCGAGAAGGCCAAGATGCCACTCATCGTATTCATCGGTGACACACTGACACTAATGCTGTCAATAGGCACCATGGTGCCAGGATGGCTGGTAGAAACGATGAGAATGTGTGACGGTGTAAGTTGCATTGCTTTTGGTAGCTGATAGGAATACACAGTCAAATTGGATCTATTTTGAGTGTAGCGCCATTAAGATGTAGAACTTATTTGTATTGTACGGCCAAGTGCATCTTATATCTGAACCTAATATAACTTATGTGTTCTTAGATATCAAGTTCATATACTCTGCTCCACACTGGCTATCTCAACTACGGCGTGAATCGAATGTCAGAGTTTGTTACTGAAACCTCCAAGTGGGGCTTCAAATATTCCTCGACATCGGTTTGGTAAGGATTTTTGGTTCTCCTCCTCTGCTTTCCTGCTCTGTATAGTCCAGCCATCGAGCCCTGGTTTAGAATAAATCCTATTCTGTACCGATGGATGCATACATAGTTTTTGGTATCATATATCTTGTACTTAACTTGCCCACAGTAAGAACATATTCATATGCATGGATATTCTTCCTTTTCAGGATAAAAAACTGAGTTACTTTGGTATTTTCGCAGGTGATAGAAACCAAAAAAATCATCATGCAATTAATTAGTTTTCAATAGCTCCATCCATGCATAATTTGTGAAGGGTTGATGGCACTTTATATAACTGAAAAGCGTACAATGCATGACTCGTGGTTCTTGTGGCCTTAGTAATGAGCAATTGTATAATTTGCCACATAACCGATTGTATGCCATATTCCTAAAAGTGATCATTTTTTCTAAAAATGCATAACTGATTGTATGCCATATTTCTGAAGTGATCATTTTTTCAATTAAATTTTTAGGTGTTTCTCTGTAGAGCTAGCATGGCTATTGAATAAGAATATGTAAGATGTGCAGGCCAAGAATTCAGCTATTGAGTCTTTCCCAGCTAACTACACAATCTAGGTGCATGTGCCATCACGGACTATTCAAATAAGTACTAGGAGTAATAAGGGGATATGTGGATATGAAGTCGCTGAGAAATAATACTGTCCTTCTATTTCAAACACTATTAATTAGTTACTTCAAATCTCTCTCCCTCTACTGGTTGTACAAGCCTAGAATATACTTATATCAGGTTAATGATGTTGTTTTCCTGTAGGAGAGGGTCAGTGGTGATGGCCGAATTGGCCGGCCGTGGGTGTAGAGCTGATGCCACTGCCGGAACCACGACTGCCTCAAAGAAGACATCATCTCCAAGGCCTTCCAGGTGAAGAGCAAGAATAGATTAGCTTCCACTTCAGTGGTTCACCGTACTTAATTCTTGGGTCTTGAGGCCTCAGGTTGCAATGGGAATAATGTTGGATTAGTTGGGGATGGCATGCTGAAAATAAGCATCAATTAGGAAGGTGGAAGATGTTTCGGCAACTGCACTGGTTTTAATGCAGGAGTCCGACAACGCTTCTTTGGTTGATTTTAGCGTGTGAGCAATAGCAAATACTAACTCGGTTATCTAGAGTTACTGTGATATGTAACAGCAGTTCTAGGAGGCTGCCACATGAGTTATCGATGGCTTAATATACTATGAGATGTTCATTGCAGATGAAGAATTTGCCGTGAGGTGCTCTGCTGGAAGTATGAGAGGGCCTAGGAGGAATCACAGAAGTACATGGACGGTAAATTCATATTTTAGAAGGCCAAGATCGTAGAGGATAATTTGTAGTAAATAAAAGAGTCAACGATATGCATAAATGCTCTTACGGAGATGTGAATTGTGATTCATGCCTTTGTACAAAGCAGTCACTTGTAAGTACCTGTTTATTGGTTACACCATCTTATTTCCATGCCTTTGTGGTTTGTACATAGCAGTTGCGGGTAAGTACCATTTTGTTTGTTGCACCATCTTATTTCCATACCATTTGTAATTGACACTTCTGTGGAGAGATAAAATTATAAATGTTTAAGGAAACCATTTTCTCATTGTTCATAAATAAATGGTTTAACAATCCTTGATGATCGAAGCCTCATCCGACCCCCTTCCGCGGCTTAACCGTCCCTAAGTACCATTTTGTTTGTTGCACCATCTTATTTCCAAATCATTTGTAATTGACACTTCTAGAGACAAAATTATGTATGTTTAAGGAAACCATTTTCTCATTGTTCATAAATAAATGATTTAACAATCGTTGATGATCGAAGCCTCACCCGACCCCATTCCGCGGCTTAACCTTCGCTAGCGACTACAGAGAACACATCCACACTCCATTCCATCCGAGCTCCACACGTCTGCTCAATCCTTGATGATCGAAGCCGACGAGATGTAACAACATGAGAGATCCAATAAGGAGCAGCTCGATCTCATGCCGCACACCATGCCCACTACTGACCACCATGTCCTGCTCAACATCTTGGGGTGACTCTACATAGCGGTGGAACAGTGATTCATTTTATCGAGACGCTAGAGAAAAGGCGATACATCAAAGAGGCGACACTTAGGAGAAGAACTAGAGCGGGACGTTCAATAGGAGCCAAACTTAATATCTGTGTGCATTTCATGTTTACACATGCGACATGCACGTCGATAATTTTTTAATGACCCGTGGCAACGCACGGGCATTCAGCTAGTCTTAAATAAAGGATCATGGATAATAATGCAAAGAAAGATAAACGTTTGTTTCATATATAGAGAAAGCATGGAAAATGGTATTTTGCTAGTCCTTAAGAGTGGGGCAAAACATAAATGCCAGGACACTTTCAAAGTTCATGAGGAAGACTAGAACAAATAATTTAAGAACAAATAATATCACATCATGAAGTAATTATTGATGTTTATGGGACAAATGCACATAGAACTCAGAATAGCAAAAATGCTCTCTCAACTGTGCATAAAGTTAGAAGATGGAGACTCAACATAAAACTAAAAGAATGGTAAAGAGACAATCACATACCGTGGAGGAGTGTCTATATTTTAGTAGAGGTGTATAATAACGTCAACGAATGGTAAAGAGACAATACAGTACGTCACAATCCAACTGGAATCAAGAGCAGATCCCATGGTGAAGGACGCAACTGGTGTAGAAGGTCATCCCTCTTTCTCTTTTGTTTACACAATTATGCTTTGACTGATAAATCAGGGGCAAAAATAGTGAAGAGAATTTGTTTGTATTAATTTCGGGCTGGGCACCCCGCTGCCAGCTCTTCTATCATTTGGATTAGCGGATGAAGCCACTAGTCCAGGGTGTGAAATCCAATCAACAAGTGAGATAAGATTCTCTATTGACGTCCTCATGAGCAAATACAAGAACACAAAACAGAAATAATTTTGAAGGTTGTAAAGGTAACACAGTAGAAATTTACTTGGAGTGGCAGTGAAATACCACATGTAGGTAGGTATGGTGTACACAATGGAAAAACTTTGGTTTAAGGAGTTTGGATGCACGAGTAGAATTCCATACTCAGTACAGGTGGAGGCTAGCAAAAGACTGGGAGCGACAAATCAAGAGAGCATAGGAGCCATAATCATGCACGGCGACATAAGAATCATTAATTAAAGAATAAGAGGTATCACAAGTTCAAAAACTAAGTGGTCATGGAGTCTATTCGTGACTGGTTTTTAGTCATAAACATGGTGTGAGCATGCGCCAAGTCAACCAAATAAAACATTCGAAAGAGAATACCATATATTGATGCTTTACTATGACAAGAACAACTCATGAATCTTTCAAGACATATTAAACGCTCTCAACTATTTAAGGCTATTCATGATACTCAATAACCACAAGGCTTTAAAACTAAAATAACATTTAGAATGGCATGAAAAAGTTCTAGCCACAGTCTATACAAGCTTCTACTAGCACTGTTATAAATTCTACATCAAGCAGCAGTTTTCTTTTCCCAACAAGAACCATACAAGATGTGTTTTAACAAAAAATACTCTTTATGATACAGCAATCAAACATGAAAGTACTCATATAATACTACTAAAACTAACAACTCTGATAAGAGATGCATGCAAAACAGGAGCTAAATAAATGCAGCACCCAGACAGATAGTAAGAATACACCGTATTCTCATGAAAAAGCGGAGCGTGTCACTCTCCAATAAAAGAATGCTGGGGTCCAACCAAACTTATTGTAAAAAAAAACTGAAAGAAAAAAATAAAAGACGCTCCAAGTAAAGCACATAAGGTGTGACCGAATAAAAATATAGTTTCACTAGAAGTGACCTGATAATTTGTTGATGAAGAAGGGGATGCCTTGGGCATCCCCAAGCTTAGACGCTTGACTCTTCTTGAAATTTTCCGGTATGTACCACCGGGGCATCCATAAGCTTAGGCTTTTCAGTCTTCTTGATCATATCATATCATCCTCTTCTCTTGACCCTTGAAAACTTCCTTCACACCAAAATTCTCACAATCTTCATTGGCAACGTTAGTGCAATCGAAATAATAAATTCACATGGTTCAGTTTCAACACAAGACTAGCACTCAAAAACACATTAGCTACTGTCACAACTTCTTTTAAAACTCTTTTTTCTCAAAAGAACACCAAAAGAACGAGATTAAGATGCAAATGCAATAATTGGCAGAAATCTGTCAAAGTAGAACAGCAGGTAAAGATCAATTTTTTTGGAAAATCTTCTGTTGCTCAAATAAAAAAGTGGTCAACTAAGAAAAGTTGCGTATATAGCCCAAGATTAAGCACAAAAAGCTCAAGTCATTTTGAATCTGTGATTTTATACATATTTAACAGCGGCCAGTAGAAATTTGTTTCCTGCGCAGAAATCCGAGATATAGGCTCAACTTTCCACTAAAGGCTTTACTTGGCTCAACAAAAACACAAAACAAGTGCAGAGCACACAAAAGAAAAGAAAGGGAAAATTAATGAAAACAGAGAAATAAAACGGTTTGTCTCACGGTAGCGCTTTTCTTTAACGCCTTTCAGCTAGGCATAGAAAGCCACCCAAGTATTTTCAAGTGAAGACGCATCAACATCTATACCAAGAACTCTCCTTTTACTCCTCTTACCCTTCTTCTTGGGTTTGGGGAATGTGTGGCCACATGGTGTGAAGGTAAATTTTAATGTACCTTTCCCCACATCTATTACTCCCCCCAGGAGTTTCAGCAAGGACCTTCCAAGTGTAATTCTTCCTTCTCCTACACATTCAATAACAAGATAATCAGTGGATACGGTACTTCCCATGATTTTTGTAAACACGCCCCCAGCTATCCCAATGGGCAGAATAGTGATATTATTGATAAGGGGTATTTCTTCTCCCCCTTCAGAAAGTTTCCAAAGATTCAAAGACTCGTAGATTTTTCTAGGCATAAGACAAAATTCAGTCATAATATCACAATGAGCATGAAAAGTTTCATCATTTATAGCTACTTTTACTATAGGGATCCACTTTGAAGGTTCGGAGTTTATTGGCACATAATCATAACGAGCACGAATCTGGTTATAAGCTTCTTTTAAACATGATATATTTGTTTCAAGAGTGTTTAATCTATCCTGAAAAATCACAAGGGATGAATCAAATTTACTAGTTAAGCTAGAAGTTGCAATCAACTTTTTAATGGCATTAAGAGCTTGATCCCCATCAAAACGTAGGAAGTCTCCTCCTACTGTAGAGTCTAAAGCATATCTATAGCAAAGAACAAGACCAAAGTAAAAACTACTAAGAAATAAATTCAAGGTCATCATGGGTTCAGTTTTAATATAAGAATAAAAAATACTAGACCAAGCTTCCTTGAAACTCTCGTCACTCTCTTGCTTGAAAGTGAAGATTGTTTCTTCCAGTGACATAGTGACAGGAACAAAACTAGACATAAAAGCAAGCAAATAAATAACAACTATAAAGTAAACTATTTTTTTGTGTTTTTAATATAGAGAAGAAAAAAAAAGAAAAAAATAAAAACAAGACAATAACCAAAATAAAGAGGTTGAGAGGGAGAGACTCCCCTTGCCAGAAGACTTCTTCCTCCCTGCCAACGGCGCCAGAAATTCTTTGACTGCTTTGATGGTGTGTTGGAAAGCCCAAGAGGAGGGTTTGATGAGAAAGTAGAAAGAATTTCCCTCAGTTAAGAACCAAGGTTATCAATCCAGTAGGAGGAAGAGGATCTCGGGAAGGTTGACGCCACTGACGATGGTGATGGCGCCTCACCGGTGTCAGCAACAACGTGGAACCTGCACACAACACAACCAAAATACTTTGTCCCAACGATACAGTGAGGTTGTCAATCTCACTGGTCTTGCTGAAAATAAAGATTAGACTTATAGTGTGGAAAATGATGTATGCTTGCAGTAAATAAATAAAGAAGAAAATTGTTGTGGTTTGTTTAACAGTGTGGAAAATGGACCGGGGTTCATAGGTTCACTAGTGGTGTCTCTCCATAAAGATAACATGCTGGGTGAACAAATTACAGCTGGGAGATTGACAAATAGAGGTTGCACCGTAGTGCACATTATAGCATGATGACTACTATGATATTTAGTGCGGGAATTACAAAAAATACATAGACCGAAATCCATCTTCATCTATGACTAATAATCCACCCTCAAGTTATCATCCGAACCCCCTTAGGTATTAAGTTGCAAGCAACAAATAACTGCATTAAGCAATGTGTGTAATGTAAGCAATGATTGTACACGCGGGCACTCACACTGCTGTTTTCTCCCTAGTGGAAACAACACATCCTCCCCGTCACGTTTCAGTCACTCGAGCACAGGCGAAAAGGAGGCATGAACCCACTATTTAGCATAAATACTCCCTCTTGGAGTCAGTAGCAACTACTTGGCCAGAGCAACCACTAGCAACGGAAAGCATGCAAGATCACAAATAACATATGGAATAAAGACTATAATAAACTTGGCATAAGTTCAATATTCATCGAATCCCAGCAAACACAGCATATAGAATTACATAAGATCAATCTCGATCATGATAGGCATCTCACGAGATCTAAACATGGTGGCATATGAGGAGAAGACAACCATCTAGCTACTTCTATGGACCCGTAGTCCAGGGATGAACTAGTCACGCATCACTCCGGAGGCAGGCATGGTGATGTAGAAGCCTCCGGTGATGATTTCCTCTCTGGTAGGGTGTCGGGAGACAGCTGCAGAACCCCCCTGATCTAGGGTTGAAGATGACGGAGGATGCGGAACTTTTTGGGGATTTTTTATCAGGTTTTTATGGTGTTCCATCCGGGGGGATAAATAGTCGAAAGGGCAAAGGCGGTGGAGGCCTGGGGCCCCACACCTATAGCTAGCGCGGCCAGGGGGAGGCCGCGCCACCCTATGGTGTGCCCCCTGGTGCCCGTCTTCGACTCTCCTTCGGTCTTCTGGATGCTTCCGGGGAAAATAGGCACTTCGGGCTTTGTGGGGTCCAATTCCGAGAATGTTTCCAGAACAACTTTTCGGAAACCAAAAACAGCAGAAAACAGGGAACTGGCACTTGGCATCTTGTTAGTAGGTTAGTCCCTGAAAACGTATAAAAATGCTATAAATAAGGGAGAAAACATGTAGCAATTAGCATAATATGATCATGGAGCATAAGGAATTATAGATACGTTGGAGATGCATCATCCATTACAACATATCACATGGATATGACATACAGCACGCAACCCATAAAAATAAGACAACCATATGGCTCCTGCCGGTATGTCAATAATTAACAAAAGATATCTTCTTATACATAAAATTTGTAACATTGACCATATCACATCACATGCCCTGCAAAAACAAGTTAGACGCCTCTAATTTATTTTTGCATATTTTACGTGGCTTGGGCTTACGAGGATAGAACCGTTCATACCTACGTACAAGATCCACAACGTTGATAAAACATATTTTTAACAACCCTTCGTAGATTAGATCTTAACTATAGTAGGAGAAACGGACACCCCCTCAGCCACAAGTGAGACAAGTCTCGCGTACATAGTACACGTAAAGTTAGTCTAGGGCATCTTCATCCTACTATGCCCAAAGATCATAAAATACTCAAGGAGGCAATAACATGATCATCAACACCCACATACTCTTATGTGTTCTACCCGTACAAATCAGCTACGCATAGATCCGGCTGTGATACCACTGAAGGGTATGTTGCATAGAAA
Organism: Alopecurus myosuroides; assembly: GCA_028641055.1. Classification (NCBI taxonomy): domain Eukaryota; kingdom Viridiplantae; phylum Streptophyta; class Magnoliopsida; order Poales; family Poaceae; genus Alopecurus; species Alopecurus myosuroides. The sequence goes on along the minus strand of CM054059.1, from coordinate 130,098,231 downwards.
ACAAAAAATTTCCTACGCGAGATAAACCTGAAGGGCCAAGATCTAATCTAGGAGATGAAAGCTAACGGGGATAAAGAGTCTTAGGAAAACATACCCTCGAAGACTCTAAATGGTACGAGAAAAAATCTCGTTGTTGGTGTAGTCGTACTCATGCCGATCCCGAGAGGGAGAAGATGTGCACCGCAATCCGGCAGTGCCTCCGTGATCGGTCACGTGTTCGGCTCGATGAAGACCTCCGTTCCCACGATCCAGCGGGGCAGCGGAAGTAGAGGATCCCACGGAACTCCAGCAGCACGACGGCGTGGTGGTGGTGAAGAATCCCACGGTCAGGGCTTCTCCAAGCCGGAGACCATGTAATGGAGCAGCGGGTGGAGAGGAAGGGAGGTGGGACAAGTGTGTGAGGAAGAGGAGCCCTCACCCTCCTTTTATAGGGGAAGGGGGCAGCCCAAGGGTGGGGTGCGGCCAGCCATGGTGGTTCCCCCACCTCGTCCCTCTTCATGTGAGTGGAAGCCCCACTCACACCCACTCATGCTCCCATAATTTCCCACTTAGAAAATCCAAAGGTTTTTCTTTAATAAATAAATAAAATATTTTTATTTCTTTATTTATTTTTGTTACTTCTATTAACAAACATTTTCATACAGCACCTCGAATCATTTGTTAATTATATTAACAACCTTTCAACGAAAAACCCCTTGAACTATTTCTATTTTCCCCGAAACAATTTCGGTGCTGTCCAAAACATTCTTCATATTCCGTATCCTCTCAAATGAGTCATCGAACCTTAAGTGTATCATCCTACGGTTCGTGAATAACATAGACATGATCGAGACTCCTCTCTGATCAATAATCAACAGCGGTATCTGGAGATCCGTGATGACTCCTATATATTCAGCGATGAGTCTCGTGATCGTGTGAACCATCAACATCGTAACTAATTCCCTTTGTCTCGCGTTATTTTACTTGTCCGAGATCCGATCATCGGTATCAACCATACCTTGTTTGATCTCGTTACCTACAAGTACTCTTTTACTCGTTCCGTGATATGACATCCTTGTGACCTAGTCACGTGCTTGCAAGCGGTGTCGGTGTGATATCACCGAGAGGGCCTAGAGTATATCTCTCCGTCATTTTGGATGGAAAAATCCCACTCTTGATCCATGAGCCTTAACTAACACTTTCCGAATACCTAACGCCACCTTTGTAGTCACCATGTTACGGTGTGACGTTTGATGTCATCAGAATACTCTTTCGGTATTAGTGGTTGACGTGATCTCATGGTCTAAGGAATAAGGTTTGTAAGACATAACAATATGAACTAAATGACTTGATCGTATTGTTATACTTAGTTAGGGTCTCAGTTCATCACATCGTTCTCCTAATGACATGACCCCGTTATTAACAACATCCAATGTTCATGATCAGGAAACCTTGATCATCGGCTAATCAACGAGCTAGTTAAAAGAGAGGATTTACTAGGAACGATTGTTTGTTTATTAATCACATATGTATTAACGTTTCCGGTTAATACAATTCTGGCATGAGAAATAAACATCTATCATAAACAAGGAATAACTTAATAAAGACTTTATTATTGCCTCTCGGGCATATTCCCTTCAATATTTTTGTTGTTCTTCCGTGAAACCACCTTTCCTATAAGATCTAGTTTCAAAGACATTAACCATTGATAGCAAGCATGATAAAGAAAAAATAACGACTAGTGTAAGAACTATTTTTTGTGTTTTTGATATAGAGAAGCAAACGAGACAAAATAAAATAAGAAAAACAATAACAAAGTAATGAGATCGAAAGTGAGAGACTCCCCTTGTAGAAATTCTCTTCCTCCCCGGAAACGACGCCACAAAAGTAGCTTGACGGTGCAGATCTTGCACTCGTTGGGAGACCCCAAGAGGAAGGTATGATGAGCATAGCAGCAGTTTTCCCTCAGAAAGAAACCAAGGTTTAATCGACCAGTAGGAGGAAGGAGTAACTTCAGAAGGTTGATGCAGTTGAGATGGTAGGGCGCACTACCGGTTTAACAGCAACATGGAACCTACACAACACAATAAAATCATTTTTTCCCAACAAAGCAGTGAGGTTGTCAATCTCACAGGTTTTGCTGAACATAAAGAGGTTAAACGTATGGTGTGGAAAACAGTATGAAAAAGTAATTGCAGTGGTTGTATTATCAGTATGAGAAAATGGACCGGGATCCACAGTTCACTTGTGGTGTCTCTCCATAGAAAATAAATAACGTGTGTGGTGAACAAGTTACAGCTTGGCAATTGATAGAAATGAAGGCTGCACCATAGTGCATATGCAATACATAAAGATTACTATGTGATTCATGTCGGCATTACAACAAAATACATAGACCGTCATCCAACTGCATCTATGACTAATAATCCACCTTCCGAATATCATCTGAACAAACGTTGGGTATTAACTTGCAAACAATAGATAATCGTAGTAAGCCAAGTGTGTAATGTAAACAATGTAAACGAAGTAAACATCGTTGTTTTCTCCCTAATGGAAACAACACATCCTTCATCCTTCCCGTTTTTGTCACTTGAGCACAGATGCAAAGGAGGCATGTACCCAATATCGAGCATAAATACTCCCTCTTGGAGTCACTGGCATCTACTTGGCCAGAGCATCTACTTACAACGGAGAGCATGCAAGATCATAAATAACATATGCATGAAGATAACATGATCGATTGATAATTAGAAGGCATAGCATTCAACATTCATGAGATCCCACCAAACACAACATGTAGCATTACAATAAGATGATCTCGATCATGTAAGGTAGCTCACGATATCTAAGCATGAGGCATAAAGTGGAGAAGACAACCATCTAGCTACAGCTATGGAATCGTAGTCCAGGGATGAACTACTCACGCATCACTCCGGAGGCGGGCATGGTGGTATAGACCCCTCCGGTGATGAATTTCCCTCCCGTCAAGGTGCTAGGGAGAGCTAGAGAACCCATCCCGATCTCGGGTTGACGATGACGGTGGCCTCGGGTGTTTCTCGGGAAAAGTGGTATATTCTTAGGGTTCACGTATCGGAGGGAATAAATAGGCGAAAGGGCGATGGCGGTGGTTGCCCGAGGGGCCCACACCACCCCACGGCGCGGCCAGGGGCGCGCCGCCCTATGGTGTGGCCCCCCTCCGGGCCTCTTCGGGACTCCGTGGAACCTTCGGGATTTCTAAAATTTCCGGGCTTCGAATTTTCCAATTCCGAGAATATTTCCAGAACAACTTTTCTGAAACTAAAAACAGCAGAAAACAGGGAATTGGCTCAGTGGCATCTTGTCAATAGGTTAGTCCCGGAAATCGATAAAATGACATAAAGTGTATAGCAAACATGTAGCAAATAGCATGAAAACAACATGGAACATCAGAAATTAAGGATACGTTTATGACGTATCACCTACCACAAATATGTCGCAAAACTTGGGAGCAACATTTTTTAATATACTAGACCATGTTATATGCACAAATAAACAATTTGTTTCCTAAGAAAAGGTTTCCATCAACCTATTTTGAAAAACACAAGTTTCTGCCGATTCATTCAGAAACGAGACAAATTTTGCTCATGATTTTTGGCAAAAAATATTTTTAGGTACACAACTACCTATTTCAATGCAGATACACTGAGATTTTCGCAATATTCAACGCGTAGCTACGAACGACAATGCCCGCCGTCTTGACTTTTCCGTAAAACCGGCTGAGAAAATTCCAGAAAATTTAGAAGAAAAAAAACCCAAAATGAAGCAAGACCTTCGTGTGGTGTCATTATATATGTCCTAGTATCCATAAAAAATAATAAACTTGGAATACGACAATTGTGTTGAAAATGTGTTCACAAAAAGGAGCTATCTCCTCCGAACATTCTAGGGTTTCGTTCCAAATGACAGGTGTTATGGCCAAATCCATGGCATAGTTTGTTTTAATGTGCCCATATTCCACAGAAACATGCATCTTGGAAGCACGTACAATGTTGACGGAGGAAGTTTTCTTTTTATTGAATAAAAAAACCATTTTCAATTTTTCGATGTTAAAAATGGGTTTTTTTAAGGACCTACCAGAAATATGTTGCAAAACTTGGGAGATGAATTTTTTGAATATACTAGACCATGTTATATGCACAAATAAACAATTTGTTTCCTAATAAAAAGTTTTCATCCACCTCTTTTGAAAAACACAAGTTGATGCCTACTTAGTTGGAAACGGGACAAATTTAAACTACAAGTGCCTCATAATTTGCTCATGAATTTTGGGGAAAAAAATCCATTTTAGGTACAGAACTACCTATTTCAACATAGATACACCGAGAGTTTCTCAATATTCAACCCCTAGCTACAAACGACAATGCCCGTTGTCTTGAATTTTCCCTGAAACCGGCTGAGAAATTTCCAGAAAATTAAAAAAACCTAAAATGACAGAAGACCTTCACGTGGTGTCATTATAGATGTCCTAGTATCCATCAAAAATAATAAACTTGGAATAAGACAGTTGTGTTGAAAATGTGTTCACGAAAAGGAGCTATCTCTTCCGAACATTTCAGGATTTCGGTCCAATGACGGGTGTTATGGCCAAATCCATGGCATAGTTTGTTTTAATGTGCCCATATTCCACACAAAAATGCATCTTGGAAGAACGGACAATGTTGACGGAGGAAGTTTTCCTTTTTATTGAATAAAAAACCATTTTCCATTTTCCGGGTGTCAAAAATAGGTTTTTTGTGAAGGACCTACCACAAATATGTTGCAAAACTTGGGAGCTGCATTTTTTGAATATACTAGACCATGTTATATGCACAAATAAACAATTTGTTTTCTAACAAAAGGTTTCCATCCACCTCTTTTGAAAAACACAATTTTCTGCCGATTCAGTTGGAAACGGGACAAATTTGAACTACAAGTGTCTCGGAATTTGCTCATGATTTTTGGCAAAAATTATTTTTAGGTACACATGAAAATTATGAGTCTATGGTGTATCTGTGACCTTCAACACAGATACACCATAGACTCATAATTTTCATGAAGGTTTAACACATTATTGCATAGTAGACTCATAATATTACATGAACCATGAAGTTTTAATACATTACATCCCCAACTAGTGCTGCCATTATTTTATTTTCTGCCGTAGCCAAGGAGCATCTTCATTATTTAACGGGATGATTGGGTCAGTTTTCACTGTGAAGGGCGGAATTTCATCAAATTTATTATAATCTGCTGACATGTCTGTCTTGTCCTCGACTCACACGATGTTTCTTTTCCCTGAAAGAAATATGTGACGCTTTGGCTCATCGTATGATGTATTTGGTTGCTTTTTTAATTTTTTTCAGTCTGGAGGACATGTCCTTCACATAGAAGACCTGATCCACATCATTGGGTAGGACGAATGGTTCGTCATTGTAACCAATATTGTTGAGATCCACTGTTGTCATTCCGTACAACAGGTCTACCTTTATCCCTTCTCCATTTAGGTTGACCCATTTGCACCGAAACAAAGGCACCATAAAAGAAGGTCCATACTCAAGTTCCCATATATCCTCTATGTAACCATAGTATGTGTCCTTTTTCCCATTCTCGTTTGTTGCATCAAAGCGAACACCACTTTTTAGTTGGTGCTCTTCTTATCTTGGGCAATCGTGTAAAATGTATTTCCATTTATCTCGTACCCTTGGAAACTCACAATAGTCGAAGATCGTGACCCAGCCAACAAGTAGAGCTGATCTCCGACAGTGGTGTCATTTATAAGATGTGTTTGCAACCAACTGCTCAAAGTCTACATGTGTTTGAATTTAATCCATGAGTCATCCTTCCACGAGTTTGTGGAGCATACAATATTCTTCTGTTCCTCGAGATACGGAGCCACGAAGGTGGAATTTTGTAGAACCGTGTGGTGTGCTTAGTAAAAGAATGTTCGTCCCTAGGGTGTCATTGTTTTCTTTCCTAGCGTTCTTTTTTCCCTCAGTCTCCCTTCATGCCATGATTCAGGAACACCAATCGTTTTAAGGTCAGGAATAGAGTCAACACAGAACCCAATGATCTCCTCTATTCCATAGCCCTTGGAGATGCTTTCTTCTGGCCTAGCACGGTTATGAACATATTTTTTCAAGACTCCCATGAACCTCTCAAAGGGGAATATATTGTGTAGAAATACCGGACCGAGAATATGAATCTCTTCTACTAGGTGAACCAGGAGATGTGTCATAATGTTGAATAAGGATGGTGTGAAAACCAACTCAAAACTAACAAGACACTGGACCACATCCCTCTATAACCTTTGCAAACTTTTTGGATCGAGTACCTTCTGAGATATTGCATTGAGAAATGCACATAGCTTCACAATGGGTACTCGAGCATTTTCCGGTAGAAGCCCCCTCAATGCAATCGGAAGCAATTGGGTCATAATCACATGGCAGTCATGAGACTTCAGCTTTCAGAATTTTTTCTCTCCCATTTTTGTTATCCCCTTTATATTCAGCAAGAAGCCAGACGACACCTTGATACTGTAAAAGGTCTTCAAAAAATATTTCCTTCTCTGTTTTGGTAAGAGTGTAGCTGCTTAAGTAATGACGCCATGTATCTGTGTGCTTGTTGCTTGGGTCTTTCATACGTTGCTGGTCCACCCGTGCTTCCGGTGTATCTTTTGACTTCCCATACACGCCTAGGAAGCATAGCAGGTTGACGCAGAGATTCTTCGTCATGTGCATCACGTCGATTGAAGAGCGGACCTCTAGGACTTTCCAATAGGGTAGCTCCCAAAATATAGATTTCTTCTTGAACATGGGCGTGCGTCCGGTAGCGGGGTCGTTCGGAACAGATAGACTGCTGGGACCCTTCACAAAGATTACTTCTAGGTCCTTGACCATACCAAATACATCATTACCACTACGAAGGTTAGGCTTCTTCCGGATATCTGCCTCACCTCTAAAATGCTTGCCTCGTTTCTTTCTTACGGAATGCTTGATCGGAAGAAATCTACGATGCCCCATGTATACAACATTCTTACACTTATCCAGTTATACACTATCAGTCTTATCTAAACAGTGCGGGCATGCTTTGTATCCCTTATTTGTATGTCCGGAAATGTTACTAAGAGCGGGCCAATCATTGATGGTTACGAAAAGCAACGCCGGTAGGTCAAATGGCTTTTGTTTGTTCTCATACCACACGCGTACACCTGGTTTGCCTCACAATTGTAAGTGTTCTTCCACTAATGGCCTTAGGGTACACATCAATGTCGTTGTCGGGTTGTCTCAGGCCTTGGATGAGCACTGGCATCATAATGAACTTGCGCTTCATGCACAACCAAGAAGGAAGGTTGTAGATACATAGAGTCACGGGCCAGGTGTTGTGACTGCAGCTCTTCTCACTAAATGGATTCACGTCATCTGTACTTAGACCAAACCTTAAATTCCTTGCGTCGCTTGCAAAATCTTTGAACTCTCTGTTGATATTTCTCAACTGCGACCCATCAGCGGGGTGTCTCAACTTTCCGTCTTTCTTACGGTCCTCTTTGTGCCATCGCAACAACCTGACATGCTCTTTGTTTCTAAATAGACGTTTCAAATGTGGTATATACCACATCGCCTTGTCAGGAACCCTCTTACGCGGGGGGGGGGGGGGGGGGGAGGGGGTTCGCTGACAACATCACCAGGGTCATCTCTTCTGATCTTATACCGCAGTGCAGTGTATACCGGACATTCATCCAAATTCTCGTACTTATCACCGCAGTAGAGGATGCAGCCATTAATGCATGCATGTATCTTCTGCACATCTAATCCTAGAGGGCAGAGCGCCTTCTTTGCTTTGTACGTACTGTCAAGCAATTCATTATCGTTTGGAAGCTTCGGCTTCATTATTTTCAGTAACCTCTCAAATGCCTTGTCAGTCACACCGTTCTCTGTCTTCCATTTCAGTATCTCTAGTGTGGTACCGAGCTTTGTGCTGCCATCTTCTTAATTTCGGTACAACAACTTTTTGTGACCTATAACATGTCGTCCAATTTCAACCTCTCCAATTCACTTTCGTAGTATTTCCTTGCATCAGCAATAACTCGACCAAGATCATTAGCAGACTCATCTGATGTCCGTTCTTGATCACCTCCTTCATCTGCATTGTCTTCCATTGCAGTATCACCGTATTCAGGGATCATATGATCCTCTTGTTCTTTTCATTATCTTCCATCACAACCCCTCTTTCTCCATGCTTGGTCCAACAATTATAGCTAGGCATGAAACCTCTCCGAAGCAGGTGGTCGTGAAGGACTCTTGAGGAAGAGTGCTCCCTGACGTTCCGACACTCAATACATGGGTGAAAGTAAAGTATAGGCACCTAGAGGGGGGGGTGAATAGGTGCTACGACCAATTTTAATTTTTCTTAAGATTTAGGCTTGACAAGAAGGTAAATTCTCTAGATTATGCAACTAGGGGTGAATTTACCTATATGACAAGGCAAGCAATTAAGGCAACTAGAACAACACTTAATACAACTAGTACAACAATAAATGTAACAAGTACTAGTAAGTAAATAGGGAGGAACGAGATAACCGATGGAAGCACACGGAGACACGATGTATTCCCGAGTTCCTCCTTGTTAAGGGAGTACGTCTCGTTGGAGGGGTGTGAGCTCGCCACGAAGGCCTACTCAACGCCACGAAGGCCTCACCCTATTCTCCGATGAACTCCGCCACAAAGGCCTAGTTCACCTTCCACTATAGAACCCCTTTGAGGCGGGGATCAAATCCTTTACAAACAAGTTTGGGGCACACACCCACAACTTAATTGGGGGCTCCCAACACTCACAAATCACCAAGAGTAGCAAGAAGCCTAGGTTCTCCACATGAGGAAACCCTAGGCCAAGATTCCTCAAGCAAAGGAGAGGGGAAATGAAATCCGGTTGGTGAAGACGTAGATCGGGGCCTTCTCCTTCAATCCTCCAAAGATCTAGGCTTTTGGGTGGTTGGATTGGGAGATCTAGCAAGGTGGTTGAGCTCCAACAATGGTGTCTTTAAGTCTGGTCGAGCTTAGCTGGAGGTAGGTGGAGGGGAGGGGGTATTTATACCCCTCATCAATGCAAAGAGCCGTTGGAGCATTTCTGTCGAAATCATACCGGAGACTCCGGTGTAAAGACCGGAGACTCCGGTCTGGGCCGGAGACTCCGGACAGTTTCCGGTGTCCCAATTCTTCAGAGAAAAACCACTCCGGAGACTCCGGTCTGGCGGACCGGAGACTCCGGTCTTGGCGCTTCGAATGGGCACAGAGGGAGTCTGTGGTCTTGCGGTTACAGGAAAAATGTACTCACACCGGAGACTCCGGTAAGTATCCGGCAAGTCTCCGGTGTGGGTACAGTGCGCGACACCACCAAGTCCTTAGCGAAATTCTTGAAGAATATCCCACACCGGAGACTCCGGACAGTCTCCGGACACTCTCCGGTGTGGGTACAGTACGCGACACCAAAGTTCCTTAGCGAAATAATCCAGGGAGAAATCTCCACACCGGAGACTCCGGTCTGGTGGACCGGAGACTCCGGCCTGAAGAAAACTCCAGTGAACAGACTTGGATATCTAGCTCCTTTTTGTACCACAGCACCACCATCGATAAATAAGTTGAAGTAAACCCCTGAAATACATCAACACTCATTAGAGTACATGTGTTGTTAACAAACACCAAAACAAGGTGATTTAAGCGCGTTTGCACTTTCAATCTCCCCCTTTTTGGTGTTTGATGACAACACACGTATTTTAGCAATTTAGAGCATAGCTGGGCTAAGTTTGTAAAAGATAGAGCACTCACAAAGTGAGCTCCCCCTATTTTTCACAAACCAAGCCCTACTAGAGCAAGCATTTGAACAATAACAAATAGAGAGACAAGGATAAGGCATAATGAGTAATGATAAATAAAAGATAGCTTCACCACAGGGTCTCTCACAAATAACAATCATTGTTCACTAAACACGCAAATCGAAATCAACTAAGATAGTGGGAACACAAGTCATAAGAGGCAAATCAAGTTCAACGACTTGTGTTCCGAAGCAAATAAAGCAAAGTGGAGAAGACACAAAGCTACTTCTCCCCCTTTGGCATCGAGACACCAAAAAGGGGCGAAGAGAACAACGCGGTCCTAAGGCTCAGTCCTCATCCTCGTAGTCCTCATCATCATCCTCCCCTGGTTCCGTGTCACCATCATCATCATCAGCTCCACTCCCAGCATCATCATCATCATCACCGGAGGCAAAGTCACCAAGGTCCTCATCCTCTGGATCATCCTCAGGCTGATCATCAACAAAGTCTTCCTCAATCTCCGGGGTCCTAGCATGGTGAGTCGAGGTAGAAGGAGCCGAGGTGACATCCTCAAAGTCACCCCATGGAAACTGATCAATGTTCCACCCCTCATAGGACATAGTCACATAAGCGGTGGGAGGGGTGGGTGGAGTAGTGGGAGGAGTACCCATAGGAGGTGTAGCACCAAGGCCCGCATGGTCATGCAGCTTGGTGATCATCTTCTTCAGCTCGCGTCGCTCCTTATAAGCAGCATGGTTCTCCTTGTGCACAGCCACAGTCATGCATAGAATGTTACGCTGAAACCACGTGAGCTTCTTCATCTCATCCCGAGTCTCCTCCCTGCTAGAGCGGCGAGAGGGAGGATCGGCATTCTTCCTCCTAGAGCGAGAAGGTGCCTCAACATCCCCCATGGGAGTGTCATCGTCACGAGAGCGGCCGGTCAGAATCTGGAGAGAGCCAACAGGGTGCACAGTATCATGAGCAAGGCCAGGCAGCTGGTCAAGAATGAGCCTCATCACATATGGAGCATAGACAGGCACCTTCTTGATCTCGATCATAGCACAGTAAATCTCCTCCTTAATAAAGTGCATCACATCAATCTCAAAACCCTCTCCATCAGGGCCAGCAAGGTGACACTGGAAGGCCTGATAAAGGAGGTTCACTAGGCCACCGCGAATAGCATCCACATTCCCAACCTTGGGAGCAATGTTGCAGCGAAAGAGACGAAGGCAAATGTTGTATACCCTCTTCAGATTCTTGGCAGTGCCGCAGCTGGAGAGCTTGTCATACATAGGAGCCATGCGCTTCTTATCATAAGCAACTCCATGAGCGTGCATACGCTCACCATTCCCTTCTCCCCAAGGGTAACCAAGAAGCTCAGCAAATCGTTCCATGGACGACTCGCACTCCACTGTCCCAGACATCCACTTCATAGTGACCTTCTCATCTTCAGCAAGAGTGACAGTGGCAAAGAACTGCTGAATAATAGGAGGGTTGTAGTTCTGCTGAATGCCCACAAGATGCTCGAGACCCAGCTTCCTAGTGATCCAGACTGCCTCCTCAAAGTACTCAGAGCTGCCAAGTGCCTCTAAGTCAAGGACTTTCTGTGGACACACGGGCTGCCTGAACCGAGTATAGATCTCATCCATGATCAACTCGGACTCCCTCCTCCAATAGTGGGCTGTATGAGAAGTGCGGGGCATCTCGAAGAAAGGACGACCCCTCATAAGCCTGTACTCCTTCTTGCTCAAGGATACCACTGAGGATAAAGAATCATATCTTGCCTTCTTTGCAATTTCAGCATTCACTCTGTGCTCGTGCTTGTTTTTCTGACGCCTCTCACTCTCAAAGGCACCCCTCTGACCATAAAGACCGGTGGCTTCATCAATAACCATATAGTTGCGGGAGTGAGGACGAGAACTACGCTTGACCACGGCCTTCTGCTTTGTTCCTGAAAGCCAACACAAACGAAACAACAACAGAGAAAACAAAAAAAATGAGCATACATGTCCAACGAGGTGCAGAAATACTACAGATGCACCAGAAGACGCAGCTGAAAGAACCACACCGGAGTCTCCGGTCCGAGACACCGGAGTCTCCGGTCTGATAAACAGCAAAGTGCAGGGTTCTTAACAGGGGGTACTACTGGTGAATCTAAGCATGTTCTTTACACAAAAAAACTAGCCAGAGGAAGTTCTACCAACAGTAAGTGCAACATCCCCAAAGAAATCACCTAGTTGTTCAGATCTAGATGCAAAACAGAGAAAAAACGTGGGGAGATGTTGTACCCTTGCTTCCTTGGCCTGCCATTGTCCCTCCCACGGATGGGAGAGGCAAGGGGGAGGTTGGGGGACGACTTTGGGCGGAGGAAATCGCCCGGGACGGCTCCTGGCGGTGGCGGCGGCGCAGTAGTGCTTTGGGGGGCGTGGGGGAAGTGGGGAATGAAACCCTAACTTCCCTCAGCCCCCAGCTTAAATAGCACCCGCAGCACACCGGAGTCTCCGGCCTAGCCGGAGTCTCTGGTATGGTACACCGGAGTCTCCGGTCTTTCGCCAGAAACACTACCCAAAAGAACATGTAATGCTCAAAAACAACAAACATGAGATTTTGGCAGGAGAAACAGAAGCAACACAAGGAGGGAAAAATGTACTCAAAAACAACGAGAAAGAAACGAAGAACATCAAATGGTGAGTACATCCCTTAACAAAAAAAATGCCAAAAGCTCGCAAATAAGAACCAATTCTTCACGGAAGAGGTTGGTGGCCTAGGCCACCATGTAAGAGTTCATGGTATGCAACCGCGAAGATATATCTTGGGGGCATTGCCATTACTCAACATTGAAGCTCACAATTCAACATTAGAAAAAGAGAGATCACAATGAATTTTTGCTTTGGGCATAATGGGGGGAGGGAGAACCCAATGTGTTAGGATAACACTCCCCCTATGTCCATGCCTACACCTAGACTCGAAAACGTTTCATCTATAGGGGTGTGTGCAAGATAATCAAGTCAAGCTCCTTGAATCAATCACATTTAGCTCATTCCTCAAGAACAAGAATCTTGCATCATCAAGTGGCTTCGTGAAAATATCCGCAAGATTGTCCTTGGTGGGCACATAACTTAGTGCAATGTCTCCTCTCGCTACATGATCACGGATGAAGTGGTGGCGAATCTCAATGTGCTTCGTCCTTGTGTGTTGCACCGGATTGTATGCAATCTTGATAGCACTTTCATTGTCACATTGAAGAGGCACTTTGTCCAAATGAACTCCATATTCCTTGAGAGTTTGCCTCATCCATAGCAATTGAGTGCATGCACTTGCGGCGGCAACATATTCGGCTTCGGCGGTGGAGAGTGAAATGCAATTTTGTTTCTTCGAGGACCAACTTACAAGGGACCTACCAAGAAATTGGCAAGCCCCGGAAGTTGACTTCCTATCATCTTGATCACCCGCCCAATCGGAATCCGTATATCCATTGAGAGAAAATTGTGCCCCCTTTGGGTACCACAAACCAAATCTTGAGGTATGAACCAAATAACGAAAGATCCTATGAACCGCCATTAGATGGCAATCCTTAGGAGCCGCTTGATACCTTGCACACACACCTACACTCAAAACGATATCGGGCCTAGATGCACAAAGATAGAGCAAAGAACCAATCATAGAACAATAAAGCTTTTGGTCCACATCCTTACTCCCTTTTGGATTACGAGAGAGATAACACTTGACTTTCATGGGAGATGTCTTGATCTTAGCATCTTGGAAGTTAAACCTCTTGATCATATCTTGGGTATACTTGGCTTGAGAAATGAAAGTCCCACGAGCCAATTGCTTGATCTCAAAGCCAAGGAAGAATTTAAGCTCACCCATCATAGACATCTCGAACCTGTCAGTCATAAGCTTAGAGAACTCATTATTGAAAGCTTGGTTAGTTGAGCCAAAGATGATATCGTCCACATAGAGTTGGCATATGAAAAGCTCTCCCTTTACTCTCTTGGTGAAGAGAGTGGGGTCAATCTTCCCAACTTCGAAACCACGATCATCTAACAACTCCCTAAGGTGCTCATACCAAGCACGAGGTGCTTGTTTGAGACCATAGAGAGCCTTGTCAAGTTTGTAAACGTGGTTGGGAAAGTTGAGATTCTCGAACCCCGGAGGTTGCTTGACATATACCTCCTCTTTTAGTGGACCATTCAAGAAAGCACTTTTCACATCCATTTGTTGCAATTTGAAATTATGTGAGGATGCATAAGCAAGGAGGATACGGATGGACTCAAGGCGAGCCACGGGCGCGTAGGTTTCATCAAAGTCAATGCCTTCAACTTGGGTGTAACCTTGAGCGACCAATCTTGCCTTGTTCCTAATGACAATGCCATTCTCATCTTGCTTGTTCTTGAAAATCCACTTGGTGCCAATAACATTGTGGCAATCCTTGGGTTTCTCAACCAATCTCCAAACTTTGTTGCGCTCAAAGTTATTGAGCTCATCATGCATAGCTTCAACCCAATCTGAGTCCTCAAGAGCTTCATACACTTTCTTAGGCTCCACCATAGAGATATGAGCTTGATGCTCACAAAAATGAGCCAATTGCCTTCTAGTGGACCTTCTAGTTTGAACATCCTCCAAGACCTTGTCATCTTGGGCATCAATTTGCTTCAAAGCTCTTCTTATCCTTTTGATGCGACGGGCTTCGATCTCCTCATTATTGCGAGGAGGAATCACTTGATCATCTTGATCATTCGGGTCCCCATCTTGACCAACATGGCCTTGATCATCAACATCGTCATCAACAATATCTTCAATACTAGCTTCAACTTGAGAAGAGGAAGAAGAGGATGATTGATCTTGGCCTTGATCTTGACTCGCATTAGTGAGAGGAGTGGGTACGACTTGCGGAGTCACTTGATCAATGAGAGGAGGGTCTTGAATATGTTCTCGGTTAGGTGAATTAGTTGGCTCCTTGGCTTGATCTTCAAATGTAGAGGAGGGCTCCACTTGGGTAGAGCATAGTCCTTCTCGAGTCGCCATAAGGTGTCCCTCGATGGGGCGGAAGAATCCCACACCCATCCTTCCTATGGCTTCTTGAGGCATTTCAACATCTACATTTGAAACATGAAATTGCGCCACTTGGGAGCCGTCATTTTCCTCGAAAACCACACTACAAGATTCTATGACAATCCGTGAGGCTTTATCATAGACTCTATAAGTGTGGGATTCGGCACCGTAACCAACAAAAATACCCTCAATAGTTTTGGATTGAAATTTCGACAACCTAATACCCTTGATCAAATAAAAGCACTTACAACCGAATACACGGAAGTAGGATACGTTGGGCTTGTTGCCGGTGAGGATCTCATATGGGGTCTTGCACAAGCCTTTGCGGATGTAGAGGCGGTTGGAGGAGTGGCATGCGGTGGATATGGCCTCGGCCCATAAATATTGGGGAGAAGAGTACTCCGCCAACATGGTCCTTGCCATATCCAAGAGAGTGCGATTCTTCCTTTCGGCAACACCATTTTGTTGAGGAGTGTAACTGGCGGAGTATTGGTGGCGAATGCCTTCTTCACTAAGAAATTCATTCAATGTATAGTTCTTGAACTCCGATCCATTATCACTCCTAATAGCCATGATTTGCACATTGTGTTGACGTTGCACTTCGTTGGAGAAGTCGATGATGGTTTGTTGGGTCTCACTCTTACACTTGAAGAAATAAACCCAAGTGTATCTTGAGTAATCATCGACAATCACCAAGCAATACTTCTTGCCGCCAAGACTTGCCTCGGGCACGGCACCAAAGAGATCAACATGGAGAAGCTCCAAGATCCTCTTTGATGAAATAATAGTCTTGGCCTTGTGCACAATGTCATGCATCTTCCCTTCAACACACGACCTACAAACACGATCCTTTGCAAAGGAAACATTTTCTTTTAGTCCAACAATAAGGCCACTTTTGTGAAGACTTTGCAAAGTTCTCATGTTGACATGGGATAGGCGGCGATGCCATAACCATCCCAAGTCCGCCTTCCCGAAAAGGCACATTGATTGAGTGTTGGTTGACTTCGAAAAATCCACCACATACAACTCATTTTCAACATGTCCCACGTGAACGACGTCAAGAGTCTTGCTTCTCAAAAGGACCACAATATCACCATCAAAGAAGACGGAGAGACCCATCTTACTAAGAGAGCGGACGGAAAGTAAATTGTAACCAAGGGATTCGACAAGCATGACGTTCACGATAGTGATATCGGGAGCCACCACAACCTTGCCAAATCCGGATACCTTAGACTTGGACGAGTCCCCATAGGTGACGGTTGCTTGGATGTCATTTGGTTGCAACTCCGTCACAAGTTCTTTGCTTCCGGTCATATGATTAGTGCATCCACTATCAAGAATCCATTTAGTCCCACCGGAAGCATAGTCCTGCAAGAGATCATTGACTAGAGTTAGGACCCAAGTTGGGTCCCTTCATGTTAGCAACAAGGGTCTTTGGAACCCATATAGTGTAGTCAATAAAACCCTCAATAGGACCAACATATTTAGCTTGCACAACACCATAATAATCAACATATAAGAAATCGTGTGGGTTGTTAGTTCCCGCGGAGGAGCTACGAGTAGTGTTGTCCCTCATGACAATACCACCCGAAGCACCATGTTTGTTCTTCTTCTTGTTCTTCTTCTTCTTGTTCCTTTTCTTGGCTACATAGCCAAGACCTTGTTTGCCCACTTGTTGCCTTGGAGCACTCACTTGTGGTCTAGAAATGACCGCATTGGTGCTTGGGGCAACCACTTGTGGGGTGGCGAGCACCACCTTTTCAACTTGAGTGCTTTTGCCCTTGAGCCTTGCTAGCTCATCCTTCAACCTAGCATTTTCTTCAATAATTTTTGCATGATCACAAGAAGAAGTAGAAGTGCTAGGATGGTTAGATTGAGTAAGTTGAGTTTGAAGTTGTTCATGCAACTCTTTGAGGGATGAGTGTTGGCTTTCCAAAGCTTTGTGAGCAATGGTTAGCTTTTCAAACTCCTCGGTTAGTTTACCATGACCAACCCCAAACTCTACTTTATCCTTTTTAGCCTTTTTATATTTAGCAATAGCAAGATCACGTTCCTTAATGATTTTAGAGACAAGTTCATTATGAGTAGTTTCAATAGTTTCAAGTTCATCCTCTAGAGAAACTCTACCATCATGCTCTTCTTCAAGAGTCATTGAGAGGGATGCAATTTCATCCGCATCCCTTCTCTCAATCTCACCTTTCTTCTCAAGGGCCTCTTGGGCCTCTCCCAATTGCCTCATGAGATGCTCAAAGTACTTCTTGGTCTCCCCTTGCATGTTAGACATAAATCGGTCCAAAGAGGCCCTTTCCTCTTCTTCTCTAAGACTAGCAATATGTTCTAGTTCACTAGGGGTCTTAGAGTTAGGAGAATATGATACCTCCGTGGCCTTGGCCATGAAGCACTTGGCATTGCGTTGAGGAAGATTTTCATTGGGGGATTCAAAGAGAGATGACGAAGATGGAGTGGAAGCAATAGCTAGAGCGGCCACTTCACTTGTGGTTTCTTCTTCTTCATCACTCCCGAAATCATACTCCTCTTGAGTCAAGAGCACAAACTTGGTGGGGGTCTTCTTGTTGAAAGGTTTCTTCTTGAAATGAGGTTTCTTGTATTCAACCTTGGACTTGTCCTTGCGGATGAGCTTGCCGCTATGGTTCTCTCTATTCTCATAGGGGCACTCCGCAATGAAATGGTACTTGTCTTGGCAATTGAAGCAAGATCTCACTTTTTGATCCCCATCATTACCATAACGATACTTGGTCTTCTCCTCAACAAATTTCTTGCCTTTTGGGGGATTGTTCCAAAACTTTTGCACGGTGAGAGCTATTAGATCCTTTAGAACGGGATCATATTCTTGTTCCTTCAATGGAGGCAATGCTTCTTCACCATCTTCATCATTCTCAACTTCTCTTGCCAACACCTTGGCCTTCAAAGCAACGGAAGCTCCTTGATGCATCCCAATGGCCCTAGCACGGTTGTCAAGAGCATTCTTGGTTTGCACTTTGTAGGAGCTCAATTCTTGCATGACTTGAGTAGAGGTCATGGTGGAGAAATCATGTCTCCCTTGAATGCTCTTCATATCCGTGCCCTCAAAAGGCATCACGGCAATTATGAACTTCCTCTTGATCCAAGCATCATCAATATGTGTCACACCCGCATTAGAGAAAGCGGTGGCAAGAGATTTGAGCCTCCGATACATGTCAACGTGATCTTCTCCATCACGCATGAAAAATCCTTCGGCCTCATTGGTCAAGGTGTCATAGCGATTTCTTTGCATGCTTTCATTCCCAACAAACATGAGGACAAGTGCATCCCATGTCTCTTTGGCGGTGGAGAAGTGTTGAAGATGCGGCATGTGATTGGGGCCCACGGCTTGATGAAGGATGGATAAAGCGGTGTAATTGAGTTGGCAATCTACAACCTCTCTTCTTGTGAGATTCTTGGGATCATATGGCTTGTATTCATCACGAGTGATTCTCCAAAGATCTATACAAGAAGAGTTCAAGTGAGTCTCCATGTAGTATTGCCATTCACGAAAAGAATATGCATCAATTTTAGGTGGATCTCCCCTAGGAATTATATGAGGAAAAGGGATGGGAGGATCGGGAGAATATTGGCCTTCAACGGCATGATATCCTTCCTTTCCACTCACACCCTTCTTAGCGGATTGTTCGGCGGAAGCAGTTTTAAGTGGTTCACCATCAACCCCTTTCTTGGCACCCTCCATTTCCGGAGGGGATGAGTCGACCACCTCCGGTTCCTTGGCTTTGAGGAGTGTTGTCATGAGTAGACGCAACTCCTCAAATTTAGTGTCTATGGATGAGGTCAATGATTCTCTCAAAGCATTGAGATCATTCATGGTCACGTTTCCTTCGGACGGAGCGTCATCCTCATCACCCATACTTAAACTCTTAGGCGGTTAAGCCCGATAGAAGAGCCGAGGCTCTGATACCAATTGAAAGTAAAGTATAGGCACCTAGAGGGGGGGTGAATAGGTGCTACGACCAATTTTAATTTTTCTTAAGATTTAGGCTTGACAAGAAGGTAAATTCTCTAGATTATGCAACTAGGGGTGAATTTACCTATATGACAAGGCAAGCAATTAAGGCAACTAGAACAACACTTAATACAACTAGTACAACAATAAATGTAACAAGTACTAGTAAGTAAATAGGGAGGAACGAGATAACCGATGGAAGCACACGGAGACACGATGTATTCCCGAGTTCCTCCTTGTTAAGGGAGTACGTCTCGTTGGAGGGGTGTGAGCTCGCCACGAAGGCCTACTCAACGCCACGAAGGCCTCACCCTATTCTCCGATGAACTCCGCCACAAAGGCCTAGTTCACCTTCCACTATAGAACCCCTTTGAGGCGGGGATCAAATCCTTTACAAACAAGTTTGGGGCACACACCCACAACTTAATTGGGGGCTCCCAACACTCACAAATCACCAAGAGTAGCAAGAAGCCTAGGTTCTCCACATGAGGAAACCCTAGGCCAAGATTCCTCAAGCAAAGGAGAGGGGAAATGAAATCCGGTTGGTGAAGACGTAGATCGGGGCCTTCTCCTTCAATCCTCCAAAGATCTAGGCTTTTGGGTGGTTGGATTGGGAGATCTAGCAAGGTGGTTGAGCTCCAACAATGGTGTCTTTAAGTCTGGTCGAGCTTAGCTGGAGGTAGGTGGAGGGGAGGGGGTATTTATACCCCTCATCAATGCAAAGAGCCGTTGGAGCATTTCTGTCGAAATCATACCGGAGACTCCGGTGTAAAGACCGGAGACTCCGGTCTGGGCCGGAGACTCCGGACAGTTTCCGGTGTCCCAATTCTTCAGAGAAAAACCACTCCGGAGACTCCGGTCTGGCGGACCGGAGACTCCGGTCTTGGCGCTTCGAATGGGCACAGAGGGAGTCTGTGGTCTTGCGGTTACAGGAAAAATGTACTCACACCGGAGACTCCGGTAAGTATCCGGCAAGTCTCCGGTGTGGGTACAGTGCGCGACACCACCAAGTCCTTAGCGAAATTCTTGAAGAATATCCCACACCGGAGACTCCGGACAGTCTCCGGACACTCTCCGGTGTGGGTACAGTACGCGACACCAAAGTTCCTTAGCGAAATAATCCAGGGAGAAATCTCCACACCGGAGACTCCGGTCTGGTGGACCGGAGACTCCGGACTGAAGAAAACTCCAGTGAACAGACTTGGATATCTAGCTCCTTTTTGTACCACAGCACCACCATCGATAAATAAGTTGAAGTAAACCCCTGAAATACATCAACACTCATTAGAGTACATGTGTTGTTAACAAACACCAAAACAAGGTGATTTAAGCGCGTTTGCACTTTCAATGGGCAACACATCAAGTCATTCTCTTTGTTCGCCTTAGCTACACCGAGAAATTCATCCAGGCCTGCCCTGTACACGGAAATGCGTCGGTCACCGTACATCCATCGCTTACGTGCATCCTTTTGCATCGTATAATTAAATTTATCAAAAACCATTACAATAACAAACTTCAATACTGAAATGACCACCGTACATCGAAAAATATAATATTTTTGTATCAACTATAGATGAAAAGGATAATGTTGCTAACCTCGGTCAATGATATCATTTTGTGTGAACTTAAGTGTGGCTTGGGTATTTCGTCGAACACCTCGTGTGCGTAGCAAAGGAACACAAAAACTAGCACCCACCTCTCACACCTCCTAGGAGAAAAAAAAAGAGGAGGGAAGTGGCTGGGAGGCTGGTACATATAGGGAAGGGGAGCATTCGTCCCGGTTTGTGGATTGAACCGAGACCAATGCCCATGCACTGGCCACATGGCGTATGGCAGGACATTGGTCCCGGTTCAAGCCACGAACCGGGACCAATGACCCCTTTCGAACCGGTACAATTGCTCTACTCGACCCTGGCCGCTCGAACCGGAACGATCGCATAGCATTCATCCGAGTTCGTGACGAAACCGGGACGAATGGCTTGGGCCTCTCTGGACGAAAGGCCCAGTTTCTACTAGTGAAAGCGTGCCAAATCCAAGTCTCATGATCTGTCACAGCCTCAAGGAACACTACAAACTCCTTGATGGCCCCCTTTGTACAATCCTTGCCAACCAAATAGACAATTCTTCCAGATCCGGTGCATGCAATCGATACTTCCAAGTTTACCAGGAAATCCTCTTGCTTCATTTGTTGTCGAACAGTATCTTGCTCGTTTGGTCCTCTCGAGTAGTTTGGGTCAAACACATCCACTATCTCCTTGCAGAATCTGTACATGGTTTTGGTAGCCGTCGACTCAGACAAGCGCAGATAGTCGTCCTGACCATCTGTATGGGCTCCATATGCAAGCATTCTCATAGCAGTAATGCACTTCTGAATTGACGAGAAACCAACCATCCCCACTTCGTCTTTCTTCATCTTGAACCAGGTGTCGTGCTCACGCACATTCTGCACCAATGTGAGGAACAATCTTCGGCTCATTCCAAATCTCCGACGAAAGTCGTTTGCATCGAATCTTGCCTCATCGGAAAAATAGTTGGCGAAGATCATACAGTGGCCCTCCATTCTCATCCTCTGTTTGGTCTTTCTCCTCCCAAAATTGGAGGCTCCTAGCTTTGGTTCACTATTGGCATCATCGTCGTCAAGGAGTTGCGCAAGACAAGTAAGAACAAGCAAGTTCTCATCTTTCTCGGTGTTGATATCGACTTATTCCTTGAGGAAAAAGTTCACCATCAACTAATCGTCGATATCCATCTATCGAAATAAAAGTGGCATCAGAAAATGGTCGCCGGTGGGTAACAAGACAGACTAAAAAACAGTCGGCGCCCTACCAGTCAAAATGACGAACACCTTCGGGGCAAGTTGGACACCCTTGGTCACCGGGAGCGACGCAGGCGAGGCACCGGCGACCTGCACGAAGCTGGAAGAACGACGGGGCTGGAGGCGCGGCGTGGAAAGGGCGGAGGAGCGGTCGACTGGGGCAGGTCGCCGGTGGTGGAGGGAGACGCAGGGCGGGGCGCAGTGAGGGGCAAGTGGACAGAGGGGCGCTTCGTGTGGCGCTTATTGGAGGGCTTGGCCTGTGTCGCTGATAGGACAGGTCCACAGCGCGCGCCGAGCAGTCCGGAGCCCACACGGATTTTTTTCGGACGGGAATTGGGAGCCGTCTGAACAGGAAGGCGCATTGGAGGGCACGTGTTTACGCTTTTGGGACCAGTCCAGGCAGGAAACGGCTTTGGAGGGCGCGACGGGAGATGCTGTTAGGGGTAACTTTGAAGCAATCCACTCGTGACTCGTCTGAATCTGACCAAAGATGTGGTTGGTTTACAAACGAAAAACAGGTCACCGTGATCGTCCCACATCAACGGAGAACACGAAAGTAAACCAAATCTCCCTGGAAAGAATCATGTCACAATCGGCATCCCTACGCTTTAGTCTATCCGCATAAAAGACTGAGAAAAAGGAGAGATCTCGCTCGCCCGGCCCACGGCCTTTTGACTCGTTTCTTCATCATCCTCTCTTCCGCCGAATGCCATTTCGAGTTCGAAACAAAGACGGAACGGAAAGAAAGCACAAGTACCGATTCTATCCCGCCGCTGCGGCGCCTTTACCCCGCAGGCTTGCAATATAGTACTCCTACTACTACGACGACTGCAGTGAGCACATGCAACAATGCTCTCGCCGACGGCAACCGTCCCAAATCCCGACGCCGACAAGATCCAGCTTCCATCGACGCATCCCCAGGCACACAACGTGCCTATGCGCCCTCGGCTACTGCTGGTAAACTATGCATCTAGGTGCCTCTTTTCAGTGTTCCGTATATGACTGGAGGTTGGCAGCGAAGCCACCTTCAGGTATTCAGCCTGGTGTGGTGAGTGACACGACACAAGCTCCTAGTCCCAGCGTTCCGAGCCCGAAATACAAGATAAACAATCAACAATTGTGATTACCAAGCTTTCGTAGACCAACAGTGTGCCTCCGCCTAACCACGAGATTCTGGCATCATTGCTGTTACAGAAACTAGCTTCCACAGCACTACTGTCCGTAACCTGCAATTCAGCTGGGAACAAAAGCGGGCACTGGTCGAATAGAAATAGCATTCCTTTTGCTGCAAAGTGGATGTGGGGAGATCAGATTCTCGGTTGATCTGAGACCGAGATCTGACTAAGTAAGAAGAACCATGCGGCAAGCATCCGCGAGCCCCGGATAGAAAAACGTGCATTCGAATAATTCAGCACAAGGATGCAACTTTAGTAGGTGCCCCTGAATTTAAGCTAAAAAAGGGTGCTGTATGCAAAAGAACAACGAATTCTTGTTCTACTCTTCGGAACAAATTCCGCCTACTACTAATATTCCACGCTAACATTTTGATCCTCCAGGTTTCACACTCCCCTTCGCAACGAATTGCAAAGGAATAATAAACACACACACAAAAAAAGCAAGAAAAAACAGGTCAGGGAGAAGAGAACTTTAGCCCGTTACTGCACTCACTCAGTGTAAAACATGTCTACTGAAAGAACGGAATGAGTGGAGGAGACGAACCTATGCCATAAAGACGCAAGAGCAAAAAAACGAAAAGATCCAAATGCCTGCCGAACTATCATCACAAGAGATCTTATCCAAGCGTCGGAGATGAACAGTCTGGCCGTAGCATCACATGCAACAGAGGGAGATCAACAATTATCACAAGACGACGACCTCTCCAAATTATGACGATGGTCCTTGCTTCCCCAATTGCATCCGATCACGCCAACAAACGGGATCCTAGCCTTGTCGAGGATCCTAGCTAAGGACGTCACAACTGACCGCCACCTCGCACTGAATGATCTGAATCATTTCCCCTAACACTCTTGCTGCTGAAGCACGACCTGCCACCGGGCGGCAATCTCTTCATCGGCACAGAGTCCGTCGGCGTCCTGCAGTGCTCGCCGGTTGCGGCCACGTCCGTTGCTGTTCTCCCCGCGGCACCGCCTTGACGTGTCAGCGTCGCCTGCGAGGAGCCCACTCTCCCTGGCTGCAATCAGCTCTCCTCCATGGTGGACTGCAGCACGTCGGCAATGGACATCCGGCTGTCACGGTGCAGGTTCGACGACGACGATGACGAACGACCTGTCTTTGGTGGAACGCCTTCTTCTCTGATCTCAGCTATGTCAATTGTCTCCTCCATTCTCTCTGGCCCATGATCACCACCGTCAGCACTGCCGCTGCCACTGTCCTGCTGCTCTTCACACATGTTTTCCAAGTCTTCCATCACCACAACCACCTCATGTGTGGCTCTCCCACTCTGGCCTGGGGCACAGAGCACTGGCTCCGGCGACGCCTCACCGTCAGCGACAAATATAATGTTAGAGCGGCAGAGGGGGCAATTGGAGTGCGACTTCAGCCACGTGTCGATGCATTGCTGGTGGAAGGCATGGCTACATTTCGGCAGCAGTCGGAGGCTCTCCCCATCATGAAACTCGCCCAGGCAGACCGAGCAGTCCGTGGTGTGGACGAACCCATCGCCGCGCCTGTACTTGCACACCGTGATCTTGTTGATCAGGGTCTCATCCAGCCCGCTCGACGGCGAGACATTCCACGATTCTTGGCTCCTGGACTGCCCGTGCCCGCTCCCACTGCTGCCGCTGCCGGTGCCGCCACCGCTGCGGGAACTGACACCAGAGTTGGAGCCAAAAAATCTCGCCCTGAGGGAGCTGAAGGTGCCGCAGTACTTGGAGATGAAGGTGTAATAGCTGACAAGGAGAAAGGCAGTTGCTAGCACACCAATGATTGCAATGACAAGCGGGGAGAAGACATGGCCAGAGTCGTCCGGGCTGGGGCCGGCGAGGTCGAAGGGCGGCGGCGGAGGGAAGATGAAGTAGCACCACTGGGGGCAGTACATGCTGCACAGCCCCTGGGAGCTGTCTCTGGTTGGCTCGTAGGGGACCCAGGTGGGCTCCGTCCCAATAATTGCAGGAGGCGAAGAAGCCATTGCCTCCTCCTCTGAGCTCGAAATCCTGGAAGCTGCAGGCAGCAGAGTGGGAGCAAAGGTGAAGGAAGAAACGGAGACAGATGTTAACTACCTCACTCAGTCCGAGACTAACTGAGTGTTGAGGTACTAGCAGAGGATCTCTGTGAGTTTCTGGGCCAAATCATTGCGAGGATGAGAGGAGGGTAGAAGACAGGTGAGGCTCTGTGTCTGTGCTCGATCCATGGTACTTTCTCGAGGTTGGGAGATGGGAATTCTGATAGAGAGGATGTGGGAGAGAGATCAGATGATGCCACTGGCTGATGGGGATCTTTTGGAGGGACTAGGAGAGAGAGGGGGAGAGGAGGGGATTGTCTCCAAAGCAAAGTGAAGGAGGTGGAATGGTGGTTGTTGGGGCCTTCTCTGCTTTTGTTTTTGGTGCTGCGGCTCTTCTTTCCTTTTCTTTTCCTTTGGCCTGCTGATGTTCCTTTCCTCTTTAACTCCCTTGATTCCTTTGCCACACACGACAGGAGAGAAAGAGAACATGTTCTACAGGATATGATTCTATAACTTAGGAACAGGAAAAACATGAAGGTAATATAATTCGGCAGGGGTGGGAGTGGGACATTGCTGCATCGGTGTACCCTACCAGCACAATCTTCTACTGCTAGTTCCCAAAAAGAATGGAAACCAAATCTCCCGAGTTCTCCCAGCCTGACAGCTCCTACTAAGGTCTTGTGTATTCTATCTTTTCTCATTCTCCCCTAGGGCCTAGAATGACAAGTTGATACGATTTCCATTTTGTCATTTGATTAGGCGTCTGAAAGCGAAAGTCTGCTCTAATTCCAAAGATATCTGATCAAAGAAATTTAAGGGGACATTTAAAGCTTCGCTAACTGTCAAAGAAGTAACTTTCATCAAAGCCTAGCTGCTAAGCCTTCACTGTCCTTGAAGACTCCCTAAACGATACGGTTTATTCTCTCTTGAAGCAATTGGAGACGATGATTACCAGCACTACTATTTGACAGCTTTCTTTACACTTACTTCTTCCTTACTGGCACCAATCCTGTGGTTGTGTCAACTTAAAGCTTTTAATTAATGGCTTGCATCGGTACGAAAGAAACTGCCCTCCTCTATATCTTCAAGTAAAAGGACAGTGCCAACTGCCAACTAAATTCAGGTGGAAATTTGGATTGACAATCAAGCGAATGGACAGCTAGCGGCCTCACCATGTATGCAACTTAAGCCTAAATGCATGCATCGGTACGAAAGAATCCACCCTCTTCTATTTCTTCAAGTGACAGGACAGTGCCAATTAAATTCAGGTGGAAATTGGGATCGACGATCAAATTCACTCATACAACAACAGTTAGCAGCCTCGCCCTGTATGCAGCTTAAGCCTAAATGTATGCAAGCATCAGTGGACTGTAATTATCTTTCAAAGAAGAAAAGAAGAAGAGGAGACAAGGTTTCTTTCTTTTGTTCTAGCGATCACCACATCATTGTCACGCAACAGGGAAACGTAAGGATCCGAAAAAAGCACAATTGGTTTTCTTGTTCACATTGGAAAGGCATAAAAAGAGTTGTGAGTCATTTAGACAAATAAGATTACACCAGATGTACCACAGAAAACAGGGAACAGTTTATCTGCAGGCAACCTAAGCAGATTGCTGACCATAGTTGATCATAATAAATGAACAGAAAGAAGTCTAACAAGTAACTCAAGAAGGAGAGTTTGAATAGTCATATTTTTTAAGAAAATGGACAGAAACATATAAAAGCAAGTGTGGGCGTTTATACCACTGTAAAGCGAATTGAAAGGAAACATAAAATTATATAAAAACTTCATAAGCGGAAAGCCATTTTGGCTCCTGAGCTCCAGTGAACCTGATGTTTTAAAAAAAGCTTCAAAAATATTTAGAAGTTTCAAAAAATTATGGAAACAAAATCTAATGTAGACAATGAAGCATGCAAACTCATAACGTGAAATTCTTTTTATTGTGGACAACACAAAAATGAAAAATCTGAACATTTGAAAATATGCATTGTTCACTATACTCGGATCTGTATATTTGTCATTTTTGTGTAGATCAAAATAAAAAGATTTCAAATTGAAACTTCACATGTTTGTGGGAGACATCATTGAGAACAACCATGATTTTTCAGATTTTTAAAAACTTAGGGATCACGAGCTTGGGAGGGATGCTTTTTAGAACACATTGGCGCATCAATGTTACATAGAAATATTTTAGAACAGCCTTTTGCACAATACAAATCACTATATTATCTACTCACTCTTCTTTCATATTTATTTCTTCAAGGTTATGGATATTATTCTCCAAAAAAAAAAGGTTATGGATATTATTCCTAATATCAATGGAACAAGAGACAAACACCAACTTCAAAACCAACAAAGTTGCCTTGATATAATTATATCAGTATAATCAATTCAGCTGATTTTGTGCTTGATTGTATCCTTATATCCCCTCATGGAGAACATTAAGGTGCATTAAAAATGTTATCTTTTTTTTCTCAATTGGACATGCCTGTGAGACTAGGATCATCCTTTTCTTTCCCTAAAGCATGGTCCCACAAATAGCGATGACTTCTACAACTATGACCTTTGCAAGGTTTAAAAAAATTAAAGAAACCTCATCCCGTTTGGCAAATTAAAGATTTCAATTTATATTAACATCTTTAACTTTGGCCTTAAAATCTATGGAGCGGATGCTTTAGCGTTTGAACACACACCCCATCCTGTTCCTCCTTAACAGGCACCATAGAAAGTTGGGTTTGTGCTACTTACTTATGCAGGCATCGATGCTTCATTAGTAATTTAGTATATTAAAGTTGGTGGAGAAAACTTAACACCTCAAAGCACAGCAAAAATTAGAGGTTGTATTCTTCTGATTAATGGTGACTTGGGGCTGCAGTTTAGGGTTGGAATAAGCATAGTATAGGACTACATAGAGCACTACTCACAAAAGATTTCTCCCCTGGATGAGAAAGTTGCCATGATTAAATAGACTATATAAAAGAAAAACTCCACCAACATGCACTAGTAACCATGGCATTTTTAATTAGAATAAACTACCATGATCACACCCGGGAGAGGCCGCACTCGTGGCTCTAGCCAACTGAGCATCTCTCGGTTTTCATTGTAAGTAAAATCATCACGAAACCAAGGTGAACAGCTGAGATAAATCGATTCTGACTTGGCAAGACTATCTTTAGTTTGCTAGAAAAAAACACCAAATGCAAGCTTTTGCTTGACTTTATGAGGTAGAAATTTGCATTGACCTAATCTGTGAAGTAATTGACAACCACAGAGGACAAACATAAATCCATACTATCAGGAAAAATAAGTGTACTGAAATTTATAAGGAGATGATGCTTTAACTGGACTATTGGTCTATTTACTACTTCCTCCGTTCCTCAATATAAGATGTTTTAGCTCTTTACCACATTCATGCATGTCTACATGTATCTAGACAACTTTAGTGTATATGTTCACTCATGTTAGTCCACTTCTAGACAACATGAGCAATAGCTAAAACATCTTATATTTAGGAACGGAGGGAGTAGTTGTAAACACATACGATGAGTTACCGCTTTCAAAAACGTTAGAGGACAGTACTGTCCGGGAAAAAGGTATTACTAAAATTTGGATAAAATTAAATTGTTAAAGTACGCTGCAACTTGCAAGCACCGAGTATTTGAAAACAGCCCATAGGCCTGGAGTGCTAATGCAAGTCCGGGGTAAAGTTTCAAAAAGAATTGAGCTAGATTTTTCGTAGTCTACGCAGCTTGCAATTGGGAGCTCTTGTTTAGCTTGCAATGACGCCATCATGCTTTAGGATTCAAAGGAGCAACCAACAGCATCATTAGCAGAAATGGTTCTGGGATTCTTTACTACTTGGTGTGTAATATATGCTTGAATCTTAATGTATGATGTCGTCCTAATTCACACCAACAACTATAATTGAGTTATTACTGCCTACCGTAAGTGTAAATATGCTAGTGAAAACAAAAGAAATCCTTAGCTACAGTATGTTTTGCGTAAGCGGAAAAGGTACTAAAACTTAGTGTGTTCTCTTTTGATTGTGAGTGGCTTCAACTTTTTTTTGGCGTTTCAGATTTGCGTCCATTGAATGGTAACTTCTAATGAAAAGACCAGAGAAGAGAATTATTGCAGAGATTGACAGGGCAACCTATGACTGAAATTAAGGATGGAGCATCTAACATAGCAGGTTCGTGACAAAGTGCAGATAATCTTGTTAATAAAGACTCAAGTTTCAGTAGGGACAAATATAGCATCTAGGCTTTCCATTCTCCAAATGAAATACGTTCGGAGACAAAAAAAAAACTTAGCTGTTGCATTTAAAAAAAGGTGATCCAGACCCTGGAACTCGTTTTGATAGCCATGCCTTGATGTTTTGCATGTTTTTGGCCTGACGATGGTTCGTTGCCTGTTTTTGTTTCGTTTGTTTTTCACAAGACCTTAGGAACTGGTTCTTGGTTTCTAATGACCTAAATCGGAAGGATTACCCCTTCTAGAAAAAAAAAAAGCAAAACTAGCAGAGAAAATATTAAGTTGCAAACTGAGAACACCTTGTTGCCTCAAGTTGATTGGCGAGCTAAGTAATATTATGGCGAATTGAATCCAAAATCAGGAAACTACAAGTATCTCAGCAGTACACAGCTCATAGCCATGACGAAGTATATATAAGTACAGACCATTACAATAAAACACATGACTAAATACTGAAGCAAGCTACTCAAGGACAAGTTTCACCTTGATTAGAGCTAATACCCTTTGCTCCCATTTTCCTTAGCAGCATCGAGGCAGAAACCGATCTGCAGTCTTTCAGCCTTTGGTTACAATTACCACCTCTATTCTGTATCTACAAGAAAAAGGCACCATGTCTGATTTTTTGCCAAATACTATGACTAAGAGAAGTGATAAATATGTTAGTCATGCAACAGGTAGCATAAAAAAAGCTCCTACCTGTACAAATGAGTTTCCGCATCTCCACCTTATCAATAAGGCTACTTCCAAATTTCTGCCAGCACAGTACTATTAGACTATTCCTGTTTATCTTCAGCTACATCCTCACCACTGTTATCAATCACCACACCCTCTGGCTGATCATTAACCTTTACACCTTCAACTTCACCATCAGCCTTTACAGCTTCCTTATCCTCCCGCCATTTCAGGAGTACAGGCCTTCCCATAAGTTCCTATCAAACAAAGAAAGAAGCTTAACCACCATAGTGATTAATGTCCTTGTAGTCTAACATTTCTTCTTCCATTTGGTTTTAGGAGTATGAAAGAAAATAGACCAGAAGAGTCGTCTTATCATCTAACTGTGCGGGTTTTTTTTTTCATTCGAGCAAGGGACCTCGTAATGTTTCTCATAAACAGATATCAGGTAAAGCATTTCCCCGCTGCTCCAGAGAGCAATTTTATCATAGTGTAGAACTCGAACACATTCACAACAATATGGAAAAGAATAATACAGTCTACGTGCCAAAGGAGGCATGCTAATTTCCCATAAAAGGAAATAAATATAAGAAACCAGTAAGGATTTCACAACTACAGATAATGGCAAATGTTTGCATGAAGCATGACAGCTTAAACATCACTGCAGAGTTAATTTATGAGTGATCAATATCAGCCCTTGGTGTGAATTGTAAAACTGATAGGCAAGTGTTTCTAAAATTTATCACCTTTCCATCAAGTTCACT
This sequence comes from Alopecurus myosuroides, assembly GCA_028641055.1. NCBI lineage: Eukaryota > Viridiplantae > Streptophyta > Magnoliopsida > Poales > Poaceae > Alopecurus > Alopecurus myosuroides. The sequence continues at coordinate 130,067,690 of CM054059.1, read as the reverse complement.
AAGAGCTGACTCTGCTTCCTCTTTCGTTCCAAAAGAAACAAAACCATATCCAGCTGACTTTCTATCATCGAAGACTATATTAGCAGAAACTGGATTAAACTGTGCGAAGAACTCCTTCATATCGTTCGACCTTGCTTTCCATGCAAGATTGGACACATAAAGCTTGTACTTCGCCACAATGGTGTCTGGAGATGGAGGTGGGGCAGGTTTTCTGAAGCTCTTCGAAAACTCCACCTTGATGGTCCTTCCCCCGACATCCTACAAAGGATTGTGATGCAGAAAATAGTGTAAGAGATTTGTGGATATGGCTATTTTTTTGCCAGGAATGCCAGTATCTTATCATTAGGGGGAACCTCAAGACGTAAGTATTTTAATGATAAGCTGACTTGACCTCAGCTACCAGAATGATAGGCTGTGCCAAATTCAATAATGAAGTAAGATTGTAGGAAAATTGCTCCCCTTGTGAAGACTATCTTGCATATTCACAAAGCTGCTGAAATTATTTATTCCATGCATATTTCATAAGAATAATGTAGAGAAAATGTATACAATATTAGTCGAATGTGATGCTGCCCATGTAAATTCCTCGAACTGTCAGTTCTAGCAATGAACACATGAAACAATGGTTGCAGCTATCTTTCACTTTCACGTATAAATAACATTTAGCCGCATATTTTCGTAAGGTACTACTAGCATTCAGGCGCATTTGGTGCTGATGTACAGTGTCGAAAGATAGCATGGCGCAGCAGAAAAACCATTAAGCAACAGGTAAACACACTCACGCGTTCGTTGAACTTCTCCACGGCCGCCGCCGCCTCTTCGGCCGTGGACATGGTGACGAACGCGAACCCCCTCTTCCTCCCATCCTTCAGCTTGATAACCTTCGCCAGGCAAACAAACAAAAAAACTCGTGTCAGAAACGAGTGCAGCAGTACAGAGTCCGTCCATAAGAGCGCGAGGCAATCGGGCTGGAACGAATGACAGTGGCATCGTCTCTCACCTCGACGTCCTTGACGACACCGCACTCCGAGAAGAGCTTCTGGGTCTCCGCCGCGGAGAAGGTCCACGGCATGTTGCCCACGAAGAGCTTCCGCCGCCCCTCCGCGTCCCCCTCCGCCGCAGCGTCCGTGGGCTCGGCGGACTGCGCCTCCGGGGGCGACGAGGCCGCGACGGCGGCGGTCGGCAGGCGGAGGCGGAGGCCGGGGTAAGGGCGGCGAGGGGAGTGGAGGAGCGGGAGGAGCGTAGCGAACTGGGAAATGCGGGGCGCCGAGAACGCCGCGGCGGCGTGGCGGCTGCTGCGCGCGAGGGAGAGCGCCATTGGTGGTTCGCCGGAGGTTGCGACGCGGGTGGTCTCTGTCCCGGGGTTCGGGATTGGGGAGTTGGAGGGGACGAGGGCGGCGACACTGCTGTCCTGGTCCTGACTGAAAATTTTCCGTCGGGTTTTGGTTCCGGATAAGCGAGCGTGGCTGGCGGGATAAGGGAGGACGGCGATGGTTTGTGGTCGGGACCGCGCTTGCCGCGGACCTACGGTTACCCCGTGTTTCTGTTTGGGCCTCCATGGAAAAGGCATTACGGGCCTTGAGACTATTTTTCTTTCGGCTCGTGCAGTAACATTGCCATGGTTAAGCCCAACAGTTAGCAGATCATGTTTAAGCCTGATGCGGAGGTAATTTAGAGAAAAATAACCTTTTTTGAAAGTTCCGCACAAAATAACATGATCTCGAAAATAATTTCGAAACTAACCATTTTTCATGACGTCGTGTCCAAGGATAATGTTCTATAGCATGGCTTTATGTGGTTTATAGCGTCAAACTCTATAGCATGGCTCCGGATGGCACCCACCGGGTTCGGGGACGGGTCGGCGCCCCCCATACCCGCCCCATTTAACTTGTCGGGTATCATTTCTTACCAGACCCACGATCCAGTCGGGTTCGGGGCCCCAACGGGTACCCATTTAAGGAGTGACACCGACACATGTGGGGAATAAAATAATGGAATATTGGGATAAGGTTGGTGGGAATAGACCCATGTGTGCGTGTGTTGTCTCTGTGACTCCAGATTCCAACGCTTCTATGTGATGTGTGAGGTTTGTGGTTCATACCTCGTGGACGTGTGGTTAGACATAAGATTATTAGGGATATAATTAACACTTGGAGCGGGTCTGCGGGTATGCGGGTACGGGTTTGCCACCCCCATACCCGCCCCATTAAACCTAGCGGGTCGAACATCTTACCAAACCCTCCCCATTTAAGACGGGTATCCGTCGGGTTTGCGGGTTTCGGGGCCCATTGCCATCCGTAAGCATGGCTCATAGTCCGGGGCTCCGCCCGTCATGAACTCATGGTCGTGACTCCTTTGGACAAGAAGCCATGTTATTCAGCATGACTCCTTTCGTTAGAGAGTCATGTTGCACTAGGAGCGGGATTCATGCAAAAGAGTTATTTTCGATATTGTTTTGAGATAGGGTTATATTTTTCTCCAAAAGCCCTGATGCGGGTGAGTGAACAAAGGTGGCTTCAAAACAAACCATGCCAATCATAGGCATGGCTCATTTTCCTGTACGCCTCTGCACCAACTAAATATGGTCAGTCCTATATAATGCTCTTAGCAGCGCCGTCGCCAAATGGCTGCGCGACATGAAGGGTGGCTTCATGGGCCCCTCCAAAATGCGGAGCAACAAACATACAATCAATGTCGGGGGGCTACCCCCGAGTAGCGGTAAGGTTGGTATGAAATGGTATCCAAGGAGTGGATACCGAGATACTGTTTACCGAGATGGAGTAATTCGAGATAGAGTCATCCGATATTCATATGGTATCGAGTTGGATGGTACCGAGATAGATCTATCTCGGTAAGGAGAGCTAGGAGCAATGATGAAAAAACGAGTGTCTACCGGGTTATCCGAGATGGCCTTGGAGAAACCGAGTAGACAAAGATCTATTCATCCCGAAAGGAGGTCAATGGAGCAGTTGGAAACCCGAAGATCAAGGAAAAGTACGCGTGTGCGGTTCAACTTACTAGGTGTGATGATATATACACGTACATCGAAGCAGTGTAGGGCATGGGAGAGCCACGTCCTGTCTCTGGCAAGGGGACAGGACAGGGCAACGACCAAGACAGAGACGACTTTCGGCGTATGACAGAGAGCGTTCGCTACGGCACAGTGTATTTCGCCTAACCTTGTACGTCCGGTTGGTGGCCACAAGTATATAAAGTGGACGCACCCCTCCTGCGCGAGGGTCGACGAACCAGAGAGAGATTTGCTAGTGTTTCCTTAGTGAGAGAGCAGAAGAGGGCTTCTTCTTCCTCTAGCTCATAGATCTTGAGGAACCACATTGTACTCGGTTACCCACAGATATTGACAGACATGCAGGAGTAGGGGTGTTACCTCCACACGAGGGCCCCGGATCTGGGTAGATTCTTGTGTTTACAGTGTAGTGAGCGCGTCATCTAGGCGTGCAATCCCTCCCCGGATACCCACAGTGTCCATCGGCCCCAAACTTAAGCCATCCCATGGCATCTGTCTTTACCTCACCATGACAGTTGGGTCCACCGTGGGGCCAGCAGCGGTGCTGGCTTCCGGACGGGACCTCTTCTTCGCTCGGGCGAGCGCGTGGTCTGTGGCATTGTCCACAGATTTGGCTCCCTCGACTTCTTCACCGACAAAGCCGGTGATTTCGGCGGCAGGCTTGTGCCTGCAGGCGGCTCTGTCATCAGTTTCGGCGCGCATTTGGTGTACTTCACCATCACGGTCATCCGCGGGTACCCCGAGGTGGTGCTCGTTGCTTAAGATCCTCCTGCCATTCTCGTCGTCCGCGACCAGCGTATCGATCCCTTTGCGGGAAGCGTGGAGGTGATGATGACCGGTCCGGCTCCTGCAACCGAGAAGAGCGCGACTGATGTCGCCGAGACTGTTGGCAAGTCGGCTCGGCCGGCTCACAAGCCAATGGAGAGAGACGTGAACCAACCGGGTTACAAGGTCCCTGCTACACCGACCCCAAGGCCACCTCCTTTCGCCGATGTCATCGAGAAGCTGAGCGTGCGCGTAAACGCGGATGCGGATCCGGCAGTGGTGAAGCAGCAACTCGAGGAGCAGCACCAGACCATTCTGCTAGAGGCTGTCGAGATGTCCAAAACCAGGCAATCATTCGATCTCGACATGTCCGAGTACAACAAAGCTCATGGTTTTACTGCTATTGTGAACAATTCTAGTCGGGTAGATGTTGTGCGGAACCGAGGTCGTGAGCTCGGTGCCGAGATAGCTAGAGATGGTAGAGCTGCTAGTAAATCTGTTAGTGGCACCTCGGTTGGCAGACCCAAGTATAGTTCTCCTACTAAGAACCTTAGAGCTGCTGAGGCAGTTGCTGCCGAGTTGCCGCATTTGACCAGTGAAGCTCGTGCTAGGCAGCAAGACCGACTTAATAAGCTTGTTAGGGAGGCAAGCAGGAAAAATGAGGCTTTCCGGAAGGCGAATCTGGGTGCAGGTGCTTCTCAGATTGTCCACTCCAATGGTGGAAAATATGTGGGCCAAGCTTCTTCTCCCCATCTCGGTGGGGGTGAGCGAGCTCGGAGTGTGAACTCCGGGAAGTGCAAGAAGATCCAGGTCTACGACCCGGCTGGCGCTGGAAAACAGTTAGTTGTACAGGGCCAGGCCGGGCAGGGACATGTTGCTCAAGGGGGCATGCTGCCAACCGAGTTCAGGCAGCCGGGAACGACCGCAACCGAAATGGTCCTTCTCGGCAGCCAGTGGTCAACCCGGCTCAATACCAACCCGGTGATGGGCGTCAAGACCGATACAATGATGGCTACTCGGCAATGGAGCAAGCCGGGTATTCGATATATGATCACCATGCAGATGCAGGAGCACTCGGTGCTCGACTGGGACCCCGAGTGTTGCAGCCGAGTGACGCAGGATACAAGCTCGACAAGATCTATCTATCGGAGGAGATGGAGGAGCAAGGCCCTCCGGGACCACTCTGTTTCGGTCCCCGGATCATGAATGAGTCACATGTGTCCAAGTTCCAGCTGGCTAGAGGAACGAAAACTTATGACGGCAGCACCAAGCCGGAAGATTGGTTGAATGACTATGTCACTGTCGTGCACATTGCCGGTGGTAACCGTCGGTGGGCGGTGAGATATGTGCCTCAAATGTTGGAGGGCCCAACCAGGATCTGGCTGAATAACTTGACAAGAGACGGCGTCAATTGTTGGTTGGACTTCTCGGATGCCTTCATCAGCAACTTCACCGGCACCTACCGAAGGCCGAACCGACCAAAGCAACTCTCTGCGTGCAAGCAGAGGGAAGAGGAGACTGACCGAGATTATCTTACTCGGTGGATCATATTGAGGAACACCTGTGAAGGTGTGAATGAGTCCCAGGCTATTGCTTGGTTTGCGCAAGGGTGCCGACATGGCAGCATCTTTGGCAGAAGCTGCAAAGAGAGATGCCAAGTACATTGGTCGAGACCATCAAGATCGCCGACATGTATTCTCTCGGAGATCCGACACAGCCTTTACTGGACTCGGTTGAGCCGAGTAGAAGGCATCATGGCAATGATGGTGCCGGATCCTCGAGGCGGAATGACCGCCCGGACTACCGAACAAGAGGAGAGATGACATGCCGGATATCCGCTATAGCTCAAACCATGTAGTCGCGGTTGATCCGGATCAACCTGATGCAGGAAGCAGCGAGAGGAAAAAGAACACTCGGCCCCAGTATGGGCAAAACCAGAACTACAAGAAGCAATGGACAGACCAGAAGAAGCCCGGAGATGACCATCAAAGGTTACCTTTGAGCTGATGCGAGATGGGCCGTGCAGCTACCACACTCGGCATCCGAGTAGGACGACGAACCATACTACCAGGCAATGCAACTGGTGGGACCGGATCAAGAGTGAAGGTTTCGGCCAATTGCCTCCGCCTCCACCTCTGTCACTCTCGGACGCAAATGTTCAGCCCATCCGGGCAACAGCTCCAAGGCCTACAGAGAACTAGAGGAGGCCAAAGAACGTGAACCAAGTGGCTCAGGGAGCCAACAACAAGAACTACTACAAAAACAACTACTACTACAATAACAATGCTGGCGTCAGAGGCCAAAATGATTACCAGGAGCACCACCAGAGCTATATGGTGTTCATGACCGAGCCGGGTGACAAGCAGAGCTTGCGCAGGCGTGCAAAGGAGGTCAATGCAGTGATGCCGGAGTACATGTACTAGTGCGAGCAAGAGATTGCTTGGTCTCGGGAGGATCATGCCTAACTCGGGCAGCTATGCTCTGGTGCTGGGCCCAACCTTCATTGGGCCCGATTTCGGTGTGAAGTTCACCAAGGTGCCGATTGACAATGGGAGCAGCATCAACATTCTATACCGAGACGCAATGGTGAAACTCGGTATTACCGAGAACATGTTGCAACCTAGTCGTACTACCTTCCACGGCATTGTGCCGGCAGTATCTTGTGCCCGTGTCGGCAAGATCTGGATCGATGTGCTTTTCGGCACCCGAGGGAACTGCCGAACTGAATGCTTGCAGTTCGAGGTGGTTGATCTTCAGAGCCCTTATCATGCTCTGCTCGGCAGGCCATTTCTGTCCAAGTTCATGGCATCAACTCATGCGGCCTATCTGAAGATGAAGCTCCCGGGTCTCAATGGCATTATCACCATCTCGAGTGATTACAAGCGCTCTCTGGAGTGTGCATCAGCTGGATCTCGGTTGGCCGAGTCCTTAGCACTGTTGCCGAGAAGAAGAAGATACATGAGGTGGTGGCCATGGCTCAAACAACTCAACTCGGTATGCCCGGGATGCCCAACCCTCAACACAGTGCCACCTTTGAAGCCTCCCAGGAGACCAAGAAGGTGTAGATCGACCCCGAGTTCCCTGAGCGTGTGGCCATCATTGCTGCCGGGTTGGAGGAGAAATAGGATAGCGAGCTCATTCACTTCCTCGGCGAGAATCGGGATATCTTTGCGTGGTCCAATCAGGACCTGCCGGTTGTCCCGAGGGAGTTGGTGGAGCACTTTCTACATGTGAGACCGGATGCCAAGCCGGTGAAGCAAGCTCTATAGCGCTTTGTTGCCGAGAGAAGGAAATCCATAGGTGACGATATCACAAGGCTGCTAGCAAGTGGATTTATCATGGAGGTGCTGCACCCAGACTGGCTGGCTAACCCGGTCTTGGTGGAGAAGAAGAAAGATGACCCAATGGTTGTTGTGGTGTGGCAAATGTGTGTGGACTACACCGACCTGAACAAGGAATGTCCGAAAGATCCATTCCCGTTGCCCCGGATAGATCAAGTGATCGATTCCACGGCCGGGTGTGATCTGTTGTCCTACATAGATGCATATTCTGGTTTTCACCAGATTCCTCTGAACCCAGATGATCAAACAAAGACTGCCTTTATTACCCCGTACGGGGATTATTGCTATCGTGCCATGTGTTTCAGTTTCATAAATGCTCGAGCCACATACCAGAGATGCATGCAAAATGTTTGCACGAGCAAATCGGTAAAAATGTGCAGGTGTATGTGGATGACATAGTCATCAAGAACAAGGAGAAACACACACTCCTAGAAGATATCCGAGAAACATTCGCAAATCTGCGGTGTCCCGGTAGGAAAGTTACTCGGTTTCCTTATGTCCAGCCGAGGTATCGAGGCCAACCCCTCCAAGATAAAAGCAATTGAGAACATGTCTCTACCGAGATCATTGAAGGATGTGTAGAGATTCACTGGGTGCCTAGCTTCCCTTAGTCGGTTCATTGGGAGAATAGCGAGAAGGCTTTACCTCTGTACCAGCTGATGAAAAAGAGTGACAAGTTTGTTTGGACCCCGCAAGCCGATGCGGCTTTCCGAGATCTCAAGACCATGATGGGTACAACTCTAGTTCTGGAATCTCCTCTGCCTAAGGAGTCCATGTTGCTCTATATTGCAGATACCAACCGGGTTGTTAGTGTGGTGGTGGTAGTGGAGTGAGAAGAGAAAGGTAAATCGGTGCAGAGGCCGGTGTACTATCTCATCAAGGTGATCTCCAACTTGAAGCAAAATTACCCTCACTATCAGAAGATGACATATAGAGTCTATATGGCTGTGAAGAAGCTCAAGCACTATTTCCAAGAGAATTCGATCATAGTTGTGACTACTGCCCCCATCTCGGAGATCATGGGCAACAAGGATGCAAACGGCCGAGTAGCCAAATGGGCGATTGAGCTGGCTGCTTACACCCCGATGTATGCGAGAAGAGAAGTCATCAAGTCTCAGGCCCTGGCGGAATTCTTTGTTGATTGGGCCGAGATGCAATATGAGCCTCCACCGCCGGAAACAAATTACTGGCGAATGCACTTCGATGGCTCCAAGGTGAAAGAGGGTCTCGGTGCTGGTGTTTTGCTCACCTCTCCCAAGAATGATCAGCTCAAGTATGTCCTGCAGATCCATTTCGCAGCATCCAATAATGTGGCCGAGTATGAGGCCTTAGTCCATGGAATGAAAGTGGCCAAGGAGATTGGTGTTCGCCGAGTAATATGCTATGGTGACTCGGACTTGGTGGTTCAGCAGGCCTCGAGGACTTGGGACGCGTTGCATGCCAGCATGACATCATATCGGTTCCTTGTCCAGAACATCTCGGGTTTCTTTGATGGATGTGAGTTCCATCATATCCACCGAGCTGAAAATGATGTTGCCGATGCTCTGTCCAAGTTGGGCTCTTCTCGGCAGGCCATCCTGGCAAGAATCTCTTTGGAGCATCTCAGGAAGCCGTCCATCAAGCCATCACCCGAGTCGGATTCAATCTTTGTCCCGGCTATGCCGGAACCAGAAGTTGTTCCAATGGAAGTAGATGTGGGGTGCATCATGGAGAACTCGGGGACTGCCTCCCTCATCTCGGGGACTTCCTCCTTCATCTCGGGGACTGCCTCGTAGAACTCGGGGACTCGTTCCTATCTCGGAGCTTGTCATGTCGGCTGATCCTATGGAAATTGATGAGCCCGTATTCCCTATTCGGCCGATACCGAGTTGAGCCCAGCCCATAATGTCTTATCTGGCGGATGGTACTTTACCGAGTGATGAGATCTCGGTCGGGCAAATACAGAGAAGATCCAAAGGCTACACCATCATCAACAAAGAATTGCACAAGAGAAGTACCGCAGGCGTGCTCCAGCGTTGTGTTGAGCCAGAAGAGGGAGAAGAGATTCTCCAAGAGATACATCAGGGGGGATGTGGGCACCACGCCTCATCTCGGGCTCTAGTGAAGAAAGCATTTCAGCATGGCTTCTTTTGGCTCACTGCCTTGTAGCAAGCAGAAGATCTAGTAAGGAGATGCAATGGGTGCCAGAGATATGCTACCAAGACCCATATGCCAGCTCCCGAGCCCAAGACAATTCCTATCACTTGGCCATTTGTAGTATGGTGCTTGGACATGGTGGGGGCCTTCAAGCCAGCTCGGGGCAACATGACTCACATCCTGGTCATGGTTGACAAGCTTACCAAGTGGATTGAGGTGAAGCCAATCCGGAAGTGTGATGGGCACACAGCTGTGACCTTTCTGAAGGATATTATCCTAAGATATGGCTACCCGCATGGGATCATCTCGGATAATGGAACAAATTTCGCTGAGAGAGCTTTTGCTTGGTTCTGCAAGGAGAATAGGATCCAACTTGAAATTGTGTGAGTCCCGCATCCGGAATAAAATGGGCAAGTTGAAAGAGCTAATGACATGGTCCTATCCGGAATAAAGCCTCGATTGATTGAGCCATTACAGAGAATCCCGGGTTGTTGGTTGGATAAGCTACCAGCAGTGTTGTGGAGTCTAAGTACTACCCCTAAACGATCTACTGGATACACACCATTCTTCCTGGTATATGGAGCAGAGGCCGTGTTGACCACCGACATTGAGCATGACTCACCGAGAGTGACCCTCTATACAGAGGCAGAGGCAAGAGAAACCCAAGAAGATGATGTTGATTTCCTAGAAGAAGCAAGAGAATTAACTCTGTCGAGATCAGCTGTATATCAACAGAATCTAAGACGCTATCACAGCCGGAAAATAAGCCCATGGGTATTCTGAGAAGGAGATTTAGTGCTTAGGCTGGTGCAACGCACAGCCGGGATGCACAAACTTTCCCCTCCATGGGAAGGGCCGTTCATTGTGAGGAAGGCTATGCACAATGATGCATACTATCTCATTGATTCACAGGAGCCACAGAAGAACATGATGGACAAGTCTGGAGAGGAAACTAAGCGTCCCAGGAATGTACCTCTACTCCGTCGTTTTCATTCCTGAAAATGCATTGTATGTATCTCCTTACCGAGTTGAATCTATGTCGGCACCCCGAGAAGGAACTCGAGGACTGCATGTGCCTAACTTGTTCTGTGTACTTTCTTTTTACTTCTGTATGTGGGTTAATCATCTCGGAATTTCATGTGTAAGTTTAGTAGCATGCTTAAATCTAAGGGCCAACTCTTCGACTTTACTGCCGTCCGAAACCCGGCTTCATGGCAAGCAAGAGAACAAGCTAAGGGTCAATGATCACATGAAAAACTACTAAGGAAAGAAAGAGTTAATCAACCGACATAAGTTGTTGTTTCTTCTGTTTTTCGGCTAAGTGTTGGGTAGTTTTAATTCTTATCTCGGAGTTGTGAATATTATAAACTTGGTTTTCGAAATCTCGTGACTCAACTGTCAAAAATCCACAAGTGGTAAGCAAGAGCATAGAAGAAAAAAGGCGAGTGGATAGGGAAACAGACCCGGGGAATCGAATTAAAGCAATCCGGCATTCATCCAATCTTGCACAAACTTAAATAAAAACAGAGTGGCAAAATATAAACTTATTTCTTACAACTGCACCCGGTATACCGGAGATCTGACGAATTTAAAAAGTGTTTGATAAAGATTCAGGCCGCAACCAAAGAAGTGGAGTCTGTGTCGGTCCCCGCCGGGATGGTGGACTCGGTGGCGGGCTCGGAGGTGACCGTCTCGGTGGCAGGCTCGGAGGTGACCGTCTCGGTGGTGACAGTCTCAGCAGCTGGGGTGGCAGTCGTCTTGGCGATTCTGGTCGGGTCGTTCTTGGCCTCGTTCACCTCGTCGACTTCCTCGGAGTCCTCATCCTCTTCAGCTTCTTCTTCAACGTCACCGCCCTCCTCGTCCTCGGTCTCGGGCTCGGTGGGACCATCGACAAACTCCTTGGTGTCGGCATAGGAAGCAAGCCGGTGCGCGGTTTCCTGGCGAGCCCAGACAAGTTTTTCTTCCGTGGACTATTTGGACTTGGTCCGCATGGTCTTGAAAGCGTTGAGTTCAATGGACTCGTACCAGGACATGACGAACTGGAGAGTTTCGTCTGCGCCAGCTCGAGCTGCAGACGCGTGCCACTCCTTGTGGCGATCCTTGGTCTGGTCCAGGGTCTTGGCCAGCTCGTCAATTGTCTTAGGGGGCTCTTTACCCGGCCATAAGTTCTGGTAAACCTGGAGTGCACTTGAAAGGAGGTTGGCTCCGACAGACCTCAGGGACAGAACTCGGGCTTTGATGGCTTCGACAAGATCCTCAATGTTAAGCCTCTCCGTGACGATATCCCCAGCCTCTTCTCTTTTCTTCTTGGATTTCTGAATGGCCTGTAGGGCGCTAGCTTCCAGATCGGGGAATGCTCCTATGAGATAAGTTGTCCGAGTTAAGTCAAGATCAGTCCGGCTGATCAAATCAAGGGTTAGAAGAAATACAGATGGGATGAAGCTTACTTTTTAGTTCAAGTTAAGTGAAGAGAGCCTGGTCAGCCACCTCTCAGCATCCGAGTTGTACTTGTCCAGCAGGGTTTGCGAAGAACTCGCCCTGGACTCGAGCTCGGCATTCCGGTCCTTGAGGTCCTTGATTTCCACATCTTGGCAGGCCTTCTCGACAGCAACATCCTTCTCCAGCTCGGACTTGGCCTTCTCGGCCTCCTCCTTCTGCTTCTGCATCTCGACCAGTTCTACCTACAGCCGAGCCACCTCGGCCTTCTCGGCCTAGAGCTCGTCCTTGTACCTAGCCTTGCAGTCAGTGAGCTACATCTGCATCTCGGCTAGAGTAATACAGTCTTGATGCTTTTCAGCAAAGTGTTTGTGTGCAGCAGCACAAAAAACAGTCTGGTTAGCAAGCAGTAAGGACCATGGAAACAGAACAAGAGAAAACCAAAGAGGCCTACTCTCAAGGGCCGGGATCTTGCTCTCTGCAGACTCGACAAGGGTAGTGTTGTTGTCAAATCTGCATCTCAACAAGTCCCTCGGGTGAACCCATAGGGTTTCGAATAGGAGAACCTGTGGACGCTGGTGGCGATAGTCGGCTAGACAGGAGGCACGATTTACCCAGGTTCGGGGCCCTCGTAGAGGTAAACCCCTTACTCCTGCCTCTGTCGATCTGTATTATCGAATAGATCGGTTACAATGGGGGATTGCTCAAGTCGAGAGTACGATCTCGAGCTCAAGGATTGATGGTGCGGTATTGCTTGGTCCTCTCCTGGTGGCTCTCCTGGCCTTATATAGGTGGCCAGGTCCCAAACCGTATCCGGGGAGGACTCGAACTCTAAACCCATGTCGGTTACAAGTTTCCTATCTTATTCCGCAAGGCATTGCGGGTGGGCTTCAACTGGGCCTTCCAGAGTAATCCAAAGGCTTCCCGCATTGGGCTTCAGTCTTGGGCCTAGGACCAGGTATCCTTATTCGCTGGGTCCAAGGTTCATCCCTTCGTCAGTAGCCCCCGAGCGTTTGCTCGATTGGGATTTTTCCAGTCGGGTAGACGCTCAGATTTTTCATCTTGCCTTCTTTCGGATGACTATTGTAGTCGTTTTCCATTCGGAGGGTGTATACCCTCTGTGATGAGTTTATTACTCGAGTATCGAGTGATGAAAGTGCCTGTGTTTTTGGCTATTTTTGCAGAAGGATGTGGCGCAGTAGCTTGGCTCTCCCGAAAGATCAGGGCCAATTAATTGCAACTAGGGCAAAAACAGTTTTGGCCTACACAGATTCGAGACCTCCGACTCGAACCCGATGAGGTGATCATTGCGACTGGGCCGTAGAGGTCTTACCGAGTCGAACTTAACCTATAAGGGTATCCGGCGCGTCCACTAGGATTTTTCTTCGTGTTGTTGACGCGGAAATTTACCGGAGGACGCAGCTTGAGTGCGATTCCAGGCCCTCAAGAGAGATCTTTTGGGTCTTACCTTCATATTTGAGAAAATATGGCATCCGGATGTGCCTAGTCGGCTGAACAATCCAGGTTTGTGATGTGTAGACATCATGTGATGGAGTGGCAGGATCTGCGCACCCGCGCGTTTTAGTTCTGTGATTTCTCGAGTGAGAAAATCAAGCTATTTTGCCCATACGAAAGAATTTTCGTGTCTGGAATCTTCACGCCCATACGAAAGAGTTTTCGTGTCTAGGGTCTTGTTTTACGTGAAAGAATTTTCACGTCATAATTTGTCCGTACGAAGTTATTTCGTGTTTGAAACTTTTGCAAATGAGTTTCCGTGTCCTGATCTGCCCATACGAAGTTTATTTCGCGTTTTGGGTCTTTTATTCGAATAAATTTCCAGTTTGATGATGCGCGCCATGACGTCACGGCGCACTTTATCCTTCCGATGGGACGTGACGGAGCGATAGCAGAGGCGCTGGCCCACCTTGTCAGCTTTTTGACCGGAAACGAGACGTCGTTTCCGGTTTTTACGCGAACTGCGCGCAGTAATTGCGCATGATCCACTGTTGGGATTGTGGCACGAAACAGCTTCCGCCGCCCTTTCGTTTCATCTCCACACGCGTCAGCTGCGATGGATGCCACGTGGCTCGACGAGCGGCTAGGATCGGGCGGTGCCGTGTATAAAGGTGGCCCTTGGGTAAACTGTGAAAATCTCCCGTCATTCTCTCCAGCCTTCGTCTTCCTCGTCCTCAGTCCTTTCTCTGCGAGCTCGCATCAATGTCCATGGCAGGAGGCAAGAAGCGCAATGCCGCCGTTTCTTCGTCGAGGGCGACGGAGGAAGTTCCCGTGCCGCCTGCTCCGTGCTCAGGCGACTGGCGCTCGCCCAACACCACGAACAAGAGCATCAAGGAGATGCAGCAAGAAGGGTTGCTGCCTCCCGAAGCTGAGAAGCGGGTGCGCCTCGGCAAAAAAGAGGAGGCACCCAATCCCCGCGCGAACGAATGCGTGATCTTCGCGGATCACGTTTCACGCGGGCTCTCTTTCCCCCTCCATCCTTTCCTCGTGGCGCTGTTGTACGTCTATGGCATACAGCTCCACGATTTGCCTCCAAACGCAGTGCAGCACATCTCGTGCTTCATTGTCCTTTGCGAGTGCTTCCTGGGAATTCGCCCTCGTTGGAGCCTTTGGAAAGCCCTCTTCAAGGTGCGCGTCTTCCGCGAGAGATCGCGGGTAGAGACTGAGCTCGGGGAGCCGCTGCGCACCGGCGGCTTCGGAATCCAGGCGAAGTCGGATAGCGGCTATTTCTTGATGCACTTCATCGACTCCGCCCAAGGATGGAGGAAGAAATGGTTCTACGTCATCGACAACAGTGCGGGTGGAGTCCACGAATTCCACCCGTTCGCTGTCCTGAAGAGGCGGAAGGCCTGGTGCACAAACTTTCGGTTGAAGAAAAGCGGATTGTCACCCCGCTACTCGCCAAGGTGGCCGCTCTTCGTGATCAAGCCGCAGGAGTTGCACTGAATGGCCTGCACCTGGTGAGCGTATTCCTCAAACGCGGGATCGAGCCCCTGCAGGAGAGGCCCTCCACGATGTGGGAGTATCAGGGCGCTGAGGACCCCAGCCGCGTGAGCCGAGAAGAACTCTTGAATGTTGAGTTCGAGAAGAAGATTGCGGCTATCACCAGCTTGAAAGTGGGCGAGCCCTTCTCCGACTGCCCAGTCGCGGCTTTTGAGGCATCAAGGCCTCCACCACCCGAAGTAAGTTTGAGTTTTTCTTTGTCTTCTGTCTCTTTCTGGCTCGAAAGTTTTCTCTGTTGACTGAAATTCTTCTTTCTTTTCTTCTTCTGTCTTCTATTTTGTAGAGTTTAGCGGTGGTCAACTGCTACCCGCCAGTCTCCGGTGAGGGGTTCTTGGACTTGTTGGCAAGCAATCTGGATGCCCCAGCCGACACCAGCGTTGCCGAAGCCGACTCGAGTTCCGAGCACGATTCCTCGGATGACGCGGAAGAATCGGGTAGCGATCTCCGCCTCCGCAAACGCCGTCGATCGGAAAACGATGAAGCTACCTCCAAGGATAATTCCTTGGGTAAGGAGTCACCTGAAAAGGAGCCCCTCATCGTGACTCCGCTAAGTGCGCGCGCCCCTTCTCCTTCCTTGCCAAAGATCCATACCGCCTGGAACACGGATATGTTGGATGATGACGACGACGAGTAAGTTCTTGCTTTCTTGTTCCAGTCGAATGTTTTCTTTTGTTTCTTCTGACAAATTGTTTTTCTTCATGACAGTCTCCAATCTATCAGCCCTAGTCGGTTCGTCTCTTCCCTTCCTCTTGAAAAGAGGAAAAGAGCCGCTGCTGCGGGTGAAACCCCGACTACTGGCACCGTTCAGAATTCACCGAGTGCGGCTCCCACAACGGTGGCTACGGAATATAGGATTCCTAGCTTTGCTGTTGGGGCTTCGACTCCGAAAGAAGTGTCGGGTAGCTCGGCGGATCCTCTCTCCATAGCTCAAGGCCAGGTAAACCTTGTTGTTTTCTTCTCCATGTTGCACTTTGGATTTTTTATCAGGTGCACGGCAGTGCTCCCGATGGGAGTAGCCCCCGAGGCTGTAGTTAATCGTATATGATTGGCTACAGGCTCAAAAACCAACTCTCTCTTTTCTTCATTTTATCGGGTGCACGGCAGTGCTCCCGATGGGAGTAGCCCCCGAGGCTATACTCGAATGTTTGCAATCGTGTATAGGCTCAATCTTCTCCTCTTTGACTTTTTCATCTTCATATTTTTGTAGTCTCTTCTTGACTCCCTTGTGGCCGTTGGCCGTCGCGTTATCTCGGCCGAGACAGAATGCGTGACCCTTCGGGCGGATCGCGATCGACTTGTTTCGGACAACGAACTTCTCCGAGGTAAATTTATCGATTCCTTTATATCATCTTTCCGTTCATATAAATTCCTTTGGGTTTCAAACTTGTGGTTGTGCAGCTCAAATCGACGTGTTGAAGGCCGAAAAGGTGGCTGCTGTCACTCGGGTAGGCGCCCTGGAGGCTCAGTTGGAAACAGCTCGAGAGGAGCTCGAATCCTCTCGTAAGCAGTCGACTGACTTTGAGGGAAAACTTGCGGACGCCCAGGACGCCCTGAAGAAACTGGAAGAGATTGGCACGAAGCAAGATAACAATATTGTCGACTTCCTTCGTCCTTTGGCCCAGCGTTTTGCAGGTGAGTTGCACTTATCCTTTATTTTTCGACTGGTTGGCCAGTTCTTTGGATTTTGACTTATCTTTCTACAGGTCTTCTTGGTGTCGTTGTTGAGCTTCCCGGGGTTCAACGAGTGGATGCCTTGACAGATTCCTGCGCTCAACTTCGACATCATTCTAACGGGGTTTGCACCCTGATTAGCGATGCTACTCGAGTGTTGACGCAGCTTCATGGGCGTTTTCTGGTCGACGCTGCGGTTCCGCCCCTGCTGGCTTTCTGGAGGGCAATCTCCTTGGTGCCTACTCGGTTGCTCAGTCAGAGTCCGGGGCGAAGACTGCTATCCAGTTTGCACTGGCGCACGGAGTCGCAGGCTTGGAGGAGGCGTACTTGAACCTTCCAGTCGACGCTACTACGGGCAAAAAGGTAGCACTTCGTCCTTTCGGCGATCCAGCTGGAGTGCTTGCCCGGAAGTTGTCCGATTTGCTTGCCCGTGCTAGTCGTAGGGGGCACACTGCTGCGAGTGGCGGCACATCTGCAACTCCTTAGGGTAGTTTCTCCGTAGTTTGTGATTTTGATGTAATGAACCTTGGGATGTATTCCCGTATTCTACTTTTAATTGAAATGTTGTTTTGATATCTTGAGATGCTTCCTGTGATTGAATTGTCGTGAGTTGCTCCCGATGGGAGTAGCCCCCGAGCACCTGTCGAATAGGTGGTGTTATTTCTCGAATGGAGCATCTTATTCCCTCACTGTCCTTTTTCTTTCCAGGTAACTGGAGTTCTCGCGGAGTCCTCAAGTGGGTCCGCTGCCCGAGTAGATCTTCTTGTTGCTGCTGTTGGCACCTTTGCCGGCCTTCGTGACCGTGTTGCGGATGGTGAGCGCAAACTAAAGATTTTGCGCGGGGTGGCGGATGTGGCCAATTCCAAACAAAAACTTGCGATTGAACGTGAGCAGTTTGTGATGGATGAGTTGGCGGTTGTCGCTAGGGATTTGTTTTGTAAGTACCTTCAGCCCCCTGGCTTTCTGTATCTTCTATCATCCTTTGATTTTGTGCCTTTCTTTGCAGTTGTTCAGCCAGATGACAGGAGTGAGAAACAGTGGGTGGAGAACCATATTCTTCACGAAGCCGGTAGTTCAAAACCCCATGCGGATAACTTTTGGTCCGGTCGTAGTCGAGGCTTTGTGCTTGCTACCTTGAAGTATTGAGTAATCCAGGCCAAGATGCTCGTGAGTTCGTTCCACGAGATTTTGATTGCTGTGAACTCCGCTTTTTATCCGTTGGAGAGGGGTCTAGAAGATTGGAGCCATCTCCTCGGAACTTTGGGGCGAGAGGGAGAAATCCGCGAGTGTGTCCGTAATCAGATGATCTGTGGCTCGGTAGTGGCACTTTCCTTCGTCCGATTGTGGCATCCAGAGGTGAATTTCAACTCTGTGGCTAGGCTTCCTGATGGTCGAGTCGATATGTCCCCTCATTATAGTGTTGTTCGGCCTGCCGTAGAGGAGATTATTTGATTGACCTCACAAGAAGTGGATCGGGTGTTAGCCGAGGAAAATACTCGCCGCCATATGTAATCATAGGATGTATGTATCCTGTATAGTTGCTCAAATCTTTGTAAGGCGTCTACCTTGTGTGTAACATTGTGTATATGAAATTATTCCTGTTGTGCTAAGTTTAGGTGTAGCCCCCGTGTATTTTTTGGGGTGTGTACCTGTTTTTTAGCACGTAAGGATGCAGATTGCGAGTAGCTATGGTTGAAGAACCATGTATATTAATTGAAATGACTGAAGTCATGTGTTTCGGGCTACAAGATGGCTAGTATAGCCTTATTTGTATGGGTAAGGTAAATCTAGGGATAGAATTTGCGGAGGTGTGCAACATTCCATGGATTGGAGTAGACGCCTCCAGTCGTCGGATTCTTCAGTCGATAGGCGCCACCTGGGATAACTTCGTGTATTATGAAGGGTCCTTTCCATGGTGGTTCGAGCTTGTGTCCTTCTTTCTGCTTGAGCCGTAGCACCAAATCTCCCACCGCGAAGGCTCTGTGGCGTATTCGGCGAATGTGATAGTTTCGCAACGACTGTTGGTATACTGCAGATCTTGCGAGTGCAATGTTGCGTATTTCGTCGAGTGCGTCCATATCGTCTGCGAGTGCCCTGTTAGAGGTTTCTTCGCTGTAAGCAACAACCCGTGGGGCGCTGAATCTGACGTCCTCGGGAAGGACTGCTTCAGCCCCGTTTACCATGAAAAATGGTGTGTAATTTGTGGATCGATTAGGAGTTGTGCGGAGGATCCATAGCACGGAGGATAGCTCTTCTTCCCAGTGTCCCGCTGCTGGATGTAGGCGATCGAGTAGTCGTTTCTTGATACCAGCCGGAACTAATCCGTTGGATCGTTCGACTTGGCCGTTGGTTTGTGGATGAGCCACTGAAGCGAATTTGAAGATGATTCCCTTTTCTTCGCAAAACTGTTGCGTTTCCTTTGCCGTGAAGTTGCTGCCATTGTCGGTGATGATATTGTGTGGTACGCCAAATCTACAGACAATGGAATCGAGAAATTTGACGGCGCATTGGGCGCTAGCCGAGGTCACTGGCATTGCTTCGATCCACTTCGTAAATTTGTCGACTGCCACCAGCAAGTTTGTGTATCCACCAGGTGTAGACTTGCGTAATGGCCCTACCATGTCCAGCCCCCATTGTGCAAAGGGCCAGGCGATAGGTATCATATGCAACTCCGTAGCGGGAACGTGTGGTTTGGGTGCGAATCGCTGGCAAGCGTTGCACCTGTCGACCAATGCCTTTGCGTCTCTGACGGCTGTAAGCCAGTAAAATACTGCTCGAAAAGCTTTGCCCACGATTGCTTTCCAACTGACGTGATGTCCACAATCTCCTTGGTGTATGTCTCGTAGCAATTCCTTGCCATCTTCGAGTGCTATGCATCTTTGCAGTATGCCTGAGATGCTTTGCTTGTATAACTCGCCGTTGAGTACCCGAAATGATTTGCTGCGTCTGACTATTTGTCGAGCCTCGCGAGGGTCTGCTGGGAGCTGTTTGGCGGACAAGTAGTCGAGATATTTCTACGTCCAGACTGGCTTGACCAGAAAAACTTGTCGTGAGATGCCATGGCTGAGCTCGATGAAAGCAATTTGCGGGCTGACCTCTGTCTCCAATGTGGTGGGTGCTTCAGCAGTTTTCTTGACCTTGACTGAACGCTTGGTCATCCTTTCAAAATATATTCCGAGTGGTATGGGTGTGTTTGTGGACCCCATCTTTGCCAGCCTGTCTGCCTCTTCGTTGCTGGATCTCGCAATGTGCTTCAGCTCGCATCCTTTGAAACTTCCTTCGAGTAGATTGTACATGTCTCGGTAGGCGACCATGTTTTCTGCGATAGCGTCGCACTCCTTCATTGTCTATTGCACGATGAGATTAGAATCGCCATAGATCATCAACCGGGTGGCTCCACATGCGATTGCCATCTTCATTCCATGTAATAGGGCCTCATATTTTGCGTCATTGTTTGATGCTGGATCGTCGGGTGGGAAGTCCAATCGCAGGACGTACTGCAACTTATCTCCTCTCGGTGATATTAGGACGATCCCAGCTCCATCTCCTTCATTCCTTTTTGACCCGTCGAAGTACATGATCCAGTTACTCGTATATTCCGGCGGTCCGGGTGTTTGTGGTTCTGTCCATTCGCTCAGAAATTCCACGAGTACCTGTGACTTCACATAATTGCGTCCTGCATAGATGATGTCCCAAGCGCCTAGCTCGATGCTCCACTTTGCTATTCTTCCTGATGCCATTGGATCGTTCATTATAGTACCGAGTGATGCGTCGTTTAGCACCGTTACGGTATGCTCCTGGAAGTAGTGTTTAAGCTTTCGAGCTCTGAGGACGACTCCGTATGCAAGCTTCTGGTAGTGGGGATATCGCTGTTTGCACGGCGAAAGGACCTCACTGATGTAGTAAATTGGCCTTTGCACTCCATATTCCTTGCCTTCCTCTGGTCGTTCTACTACGATGGCTGTGCTGATCACCTGGTTTGTTGCGGCTAGGTATAGGTATAGCGGTTCCCTTTCGTGTGGTGTAGCCAGGATACGCCTGCTTTGTAGCGTTTGCTTAAGATCCGCAAATGCTTGCTTTGCTTCCGGTGTCCACTCGAATTTATCCGTCTTCTTCAACAGCTTATAGAAGGGTAACGCCTGTTCGCCCAATCGTGCGATGAATCTGCTCAAGGCGGCTAGTCGCCCTGCGAGCTATTGGACTCCGCGTAGATTGGTGGGCTCCTTCATGGTCAAGATTGCTTGTGCCTTCTCCGGGTTGGCTTCAATTCCCCGAGCGGAGACCAAGTACCCGAGAAGTTGTCTTGCGGGGACGCCAAAGACGCACTTGGTCGGGTTGAGCTTGATTCGGTATGCGTTCAACGCGTCGAATGTTTCTCTGATATCGTCAAGAAGCGTATCTTCCACTCGAGTCTTGATGACGATGTCATCAACGTACACTTGTACGTTCTTGCCAATGAGCTTGGAGAGGCATTTTTGCATGCAGCGCTGACATGTTGCGCCTGCGTTCTTGAGCCCGAACGGCATTGTCGTGTAGCAGTATACACTGTGAGGTGTGATGAATGTTGTCTTTTCCTCGTCTTCCTGTTTCATCCGGATCTGGTTGTATCCTGAGTAGGCGTCTAGGAAAGAGAGGCGTTGGCAGCCTGCAGTGGAGTCCACGATTTGGTCGATTCGCGGGAGGGGAAAGTTATCCTTGGGGCAGTGTTTATTCAGCGACGTGTAGTCGATGCACACTCAAAGGATGTTGGTGTTCTTCTTTGGGACCAGCACTGGGTTTGCTAACCAAGTGGATATTTTTATCTCTCTAATGAATTTTGCTGCGAGCAATCTGTTTATCTCTTCTCCAAGCGCTTTCTGCTTAGGTTCTGAAAACCGTCGGGTGGTCTGCTTGATGGGCTTTGCGTCCTTGTAGACTTCGAGTGAGTGCTCGACGAACTCCCTGGGTATTCCTGGCATATCTGAGGACTGCCAGGTGAAAATTTCCCAGTATTCACGGAGGAGTTCAACGAGCGCGCTTTCCTATGCTGGCGAAAGGGTGGTGGACACCATCGCTGTCTTCACAGAATCCGTCGGGTGTACTGGATGCTTGCGGGTACCGCTATTTGTGTTGAATTCGAGCTCTGGAGCGTTCTTCTTGGTGAGGGGCATCACGGAGTGATGCGTGGTTTTTTCTATCTCCTCTAGTTCTTCCTGTATCCCGAAAGATTGAGCGATCTCGTTGAATTCGATGTCGCACTTGTTGGACTTTTGAAAGTCGCCGTCGATGGTGATTGTGCCATATTCTCCAGGTAGCTTGAGCTTCAGGTATGCGTAGTGTGGTACTGCCATGAATCTGGCGAACGTCGTTCAACCAAGAATGGTGTGGTATTGTGAGGGCCAATTGACAACTTCGAAGTCGAGGAATTCTCGCCTGTAATTGCTTCGGTTGCCTAGCACCACTTCTAGGTTGATCATACCGAGTGGACAGACTGCTTTTCCTGGAACTATCCCGTGGAAGGATGTCTCTGATTCTGCGAGTCCATCCAGATTCTTGTTCATACGCCGGAGTGTGTCTGCGTAGATGATGTTGCCATGAACACGCGAGCCAGCTCGTAATTGCCAATTTGTGCTTGTATGACAAGTGCGGCGTGTCCTGGTCGATAGACTCGCGGAGGGTGGTCTTCTTTGGAAAAAGTTATCGGATGCTCCACCATCTTCAGGTACTCAGTTCTTGTAGTTGGAGTTTGCACAGCCATGCATAGCTGTCGCGTGTTTGTCTTCTGAACTCTGCGTGATAGACAGACCTTTTGTATCATGCCTAAGAGACCTGCTGGGTTCGGGTACCCGCTGGTTCCTTGATTTGGGGCGGGTGGCGCTGGCAGCGCGGCTAGCATTGCGTTTTGGTTTCCTGCTGTGGGCAGGGCTTGTGGTTGTTGAAATCCTTGAGTTCCTCCTCCGGGAAACTGCGGGTAACCCTGACTAGTGGCTGCTCTGTTTTTCTTCAGGAGGGCCTCGTAGATTTCGATGAACTTTCGGCAATCCTTGAGAAGGTGTGTTGCCTTAGTTTTGCCTGTGCGCTTATCTGTAAATAGATGTAGCGTGCAGTAACCGTCGAGGTCCTCCTCGGGTTTTTTTCCTTCTTGCTTTGGTTTTCACTCGCGCTTCCCACGATATCCGCTGTCGCGGTTTTTGGTGAACTCTGCTGCCACGAATTCTTCTCGATCATCATGGTCGTAGTTCTTTCTTCTTTTCTTTCGGCCATGGCGGTCGTCATCGTGTGCTGGGGATGAATCTTTCTCGTTGCGCACTGCGTCTTCGCCGTTTGCCCATGTGACGCCCCGGGATCGGGCACTATGCAGATTTCAGCATTTCCGCCAAAATCCACATAATAACCGATTTCAGGTTGCCACTTGTGATAACATTACAACAATTCACGAATAATCCACAACAACAACAGAGGAGGTATATACAAGACGACTCAAACAAGTCAAGGGTACAACTTATACAATACAAAGATCCAAATGACAGCGGAAGAAACAACATAGTGTCCGACTACGGACAAGATACAAATTGGACTAAGAGTCCTGAAGATAACCGATGGAGTCCAATCCCTGCCTAGGCCAAGCCGGAGGGATTCCCAAGCTAACGTTGTCAGACTTCAAACCTGTTGACTGCAATGTGGAATATGCAGCCACGAAATGGATTCGTGGGTCAGTACGGTTAAGTACTGGCAAGTGGATAAACCATACTCACAAGATACCAGCGTAACCAATCATCACAAGATACAAATACTTTGGGTACAACGGAAAGGAAGGGATTATTGCAAAGAAGCGGCAAATGGCTGCACTAACTAACTACAGAGACACACTACAACGTCCGGCTAAAAGAAAGGGATAAGATAGCGTATCAGAACCAACTACAACTACTCACCAAACAATACCCATCCAATGTTACCCCCTACTAAGGAAGCAACCCAAGGAAACTCACGCGGTTGATTAAGGTGACATTCATTTTTATGGTGTAGGTAATCTATATTACTAGTCAGGTTATCATCGTTAAGTGTAAGTTGTCTGAGTACTTGTTAGCCAGCACTTTCACCAAGTCATCCATAACCGCGGACAACACGGCTTCTCGAGAAGATTTAACCCTGCAGGGATGCACCAATTTGGCCGTACACGTAAGAATGACCCGCCAGATGGAAAGGCCCTTCCACCAAGAGAGGCACTCAACACAACCCAACTCTTCTTCGCATCAAGCCCAAAGAACCACATGCTGTGCGTGCGCGGCTAATCGAGCCTCCACGAAGAAAAGGGGGACCCTCATAGCACTGGAAGACCACGCCGCCCTAAATGCCGACTACAAAAGTTCCACCCTGGCGCCAAGGGTTTGCACCTGCATATGCATGCATCAAATGGAAAGCCCGAACTAAGTGTGGCGATTTGGACGAGATGCGAATCGAATCAGAGTTGCGGGGGGCGCCCATACTCGCTTCCCACATGCGGTTAGTGCGCTCATCATGGATCGGAGGACAAGACCCTTTTCCTAATTAGGGTCGACACTAGCAGGCCTCAAAACCACGCCGGGCCTCCTGCCGGTGCCTTATCATCAAATTTTTATTACCCCAAACATTAACATGAAGTTGATTGAATTGAAACCCAACTATCAAACTAAACAGGTGATAAGACGGACAACAAGACTTGAGCGCAAACAACACTAAGCATGCAACTACGACACGAGGGCCAACAAGGTAAACAAGCAACAATTATAGGAAGTGGAAGGAAAGGCTATATCATGGCTGCAAGGTAAACATATGATAGGATCGAGACACAAGCATCGAATCATAAGGCTAGCATAAGGACAGCAGAAAGAATCGGTAACAAGTGATGAAAGGCAGCCATAGGTAGCAAGTGAGTATACTTGCCTGGAATCCAGCAAGTAGAGGTACATCCGCAGAACTTGTCGTTGCTCACATCATCTCAACGTCCTATTCGCGAAGAAGCAACGAACTAGAACAAACACCGGATGCAACAATTACTTCTACGGCAAAAGATCCAGCATGATCCTATTTTATATGCATGACAATTAATGGATGCATCAAAGTAAACCAATTGACATGGTAAACATATTTAAATTGGCCCATATGCAATTTGGATTGCATATGGAAAAGCCCATGAATTGTTGTTGAATTAAATGATCTACAAATAACCATCATGTGAAAGTTGACTAGAATGATGCATGGATGATGAAAACAATAAGAAAACAACAATAGTTTCAGTTTGATAGGTTGTTTACCAAGTTTGGAATTTTATTTATTAAGTTATGAACTTTAGCATTGTAAATGATTTAAACAAACATTTGTTGTTTACACCAATTTTAAATTTTCAAAACAGATAACAAAATTTATATTTGGAAAGAACACAAAATTTTAGATGGAATACATATTTCA
This sequence comes from Alopecurus myosuroides, assembly GCA_028641055.1. Taxonomy (NCBI): domain Eukaryota; kingdom Viridiplantae; phylum Streptophyta; class Magnoliopsida; order Poales; family Poaceae; genus Alopecurus; species Alopecurus myosuroides. Next base: position 130,042,868 of record CM054059.1, on the reverse strand, counting down.
TTTGTTGAATTTGGATTTTAGATGAGCAAGTTATTAAATTGACAATTTTAAATGCATTAATTAAGAAATAGTTGTTTTCAGCAATTTAAATTGTTCAAAACAGAAAACAAAGTTGATATTTGCAAAGTTCATGAAAAATGGGATGGAAAACATATTTTACATGTCGGAATTGGATTTGAATTGCCCAAGTTACGAATTTTGCAATTTAAAAGGTGTAATTAAAGCATTGAATTATTGCACCACTTTTAATTAGGAAAAACAGTAAACAAATTGTATTGAAAAGGTTTAAAACATGTATAAAATGTTTCACTGAACATTTTGAGCTATTAAACATAATTTTGGATCATTATTGAATTTATAATGCATTTTCCATAAGCATTTTTATTCTGCCCCTTTTAGTAAAAAGAAGGAAACATGTTCAAATTTAATTCAATTGTGACCAAATAAAATACCAATGTGTAGAGTTTGTTAAGACAAATTTTTAGAGCCCAAGTTTGCTCAATTTGGGTGAACAGAACTCAAGTTATGAATTTCCAAAGTTTCAAATTTTAATAGCCATTTCTATATTTAATTATTTAGTGCAAAATTTATTACAGAAACATGTTGCAACTTTGTGACTAATAGAAAGAGCACAAGATTCTGAATCCATAGCAATTTGAATCATTGAAATTGGAGCATTTTTCAATTTTTTATGGATTTTACAATTAAAGACCCAGTTCTGTTTTTCTGGATTTCGGGAAATAAAAGAAAACGGACAAAAAAAAAGGGGTGGCTTTTGCTTCCAGGGGGACTCGAACCTGGGACTCCAGGGAGTGCGGACAGGGTACCAAGCCACTGGGCTGCTGTGCGCTCGTGTGATAGGATACATGTTCGACAGAATAAGATGTAACACAGCGCGTTAACTGAACTTTCAATCTGAAAGTTTCATACTACGGACAGGACGACGACGGAGGACAGAACGACGACCGTGACGGCCGTGCCGCTCGACGGCGGACACGCAGAGCAGGAGGGAGAAGAGAAGGGATGCGTCCCGAGGGACGGAGCTCTCACCGCGGGGTTCTTCGACGTAGCAGCGGAGGAGGAAGGCTCGGGGACGAGGGAAAAAATGCGGCCTGGCGGAGCTGCGGTCCGGCAGTAGCTCGGCGGGGAAAAAGGGCGATGGCGCCGCCTCCAGGAAGACGTGAATAAAAGAGGCAAAGGATTTTCAACATAATTTACAAACTTTGTTTTTCGTTTGAAATTAGTTCGTCAACTATATTCAAATATTACTTGGGATTTTATTCTGAAATAGCAAAGGGGAGATATGGATTTATCATTTTTGCCAAACAAAAATAAGTTGATCAAAATAATAACTTGAGTTCTTAATAAAACATGCAAGGTTATGGAATGTGATGCGATGAAGATGCATGATGCCATGATGCGAAAAAGAAACCAAACAAACAATTTCTATTTGGGGAAAACCCCGGCCGTTACAGCCCATCTATCGGCTATGGCCATCAATTCTCCCATGGTTTTGGGTGCTAGTCACCCCAGTTCTTTCCTGAAAGAGGTTCGCCGTGTTCCTTTGGCGAATGCTTCAACCGCGACTTCTTCTGATATATTTCCCGTCGTATTCCTTAGCATGGTCTATCGCTGAATATATTCGCGACTAGACTCGCCACTTTTCTGCTTGCAAGCCCGTAGCTCCTCGATGGTCGCAAGCCGTTTGTATGTTGCTTGGAAATTTTTGCAGAAATCCATGTTTAGGTCGTCCCAGGACCTGTAGCATGATTTCGGCCTTCCTTCGAGCCAGCTCCGAGCTGCACCGACTAGGTGTAGGTTGAGGTACTGCATAGCTGTGTTTTTGTTCCCACGTTGGCATTTTACTGCCGTGAGGTAATCCGACAACCAGGAAGAAGGCTCCCCCGAACCGTCGTATTTCTGTACTTCCGTGGACAACTTAAATTTTTTGGGTAGCGGTGCTTCGCGGATGCTGCGGGTAAAGCATAGGGCTCCGCAGACTTAATCATCGGAGGATGTGGATGGGGAGAGCGCGCGATTTCTGGCCGCCTGACTTTTATCGACCTTGCGCTGGGCGATGTCCGATCGTGCATTGTATCCGGGCTCATCTCGATTGGCGTCTCCTCTCGGTTCTTTGCTGCGATGTCGTGAGCGGCTGTTGTCTCGATCTTTCCGCGGACAGCGATCCCGATTTCCTCGCGGGCTGCGATCTCGATTCCTCTGTGGGCTGCGATCTCAACCTCTTCTCGGGCTGCGGCTACGGTCTCGGCCCCTTGGGCTGCTATCGCTGCCACTTGAGCTATCTCCTCGTCGCCGGGCTTCTTTTCCCCGTGCTCGGCGGGGCGATTTTTCCTTGTCGGGTGATGTGCCCCTACGTCCATGGGGTGCTTCTTTGTCCTTCTGTTCGGCCTCCTTCCTGCGATCATTGGAGGCAAGTTTTGCGGCTGCCATGCCTAGTCCTTTTTGTACTTGCTTGTATTGTTCCGCGCGGGGATTGTTTTTCCCTGGTTGATTTATCTGCATGTAGGTAGCGGCGGCCAGCACCGCGGTTGCGGGAGTTTGCGGATGGATGTTTCCATCTTCGTCCACACGCATAAGTGATTTGCTGATTCCGCTTAAGGACTCGCCGTCCATAGTCGCGGTCCTCGAGGCGCGTCCCTTCTTCTGGGGGCGGTTCCCGACGGAAGGTGTTAGGGATAGCTCCGCTCGGCGTTGGCTTGACTCGTCCGCCATCCTTTTTCGTGCGACCAGATCTTCTCGAGCTTCTTTGATAGCCGTGGCCGCTCTCACTAGATGGTAGTGGTAGGCGAGCATGTCTTCGTGTGGGACCCCGGCTGCAAGTGGTTTGCTTGTGCGGATGGCTTCCTTTGCTCGGAGCCAGGCGTCTCGTGAAACGTTGATCTCGGCGCGTTCTTTCGCGCTTTGTTCAGTCTCCGCGGGTGGCTGTTCCGATCCTGCCATGCAGACTTGAGCCAGACGTGGCTTGTGAGTCCTAGGCGTAACTCGGAAGGCCTTCCTGACCCGAGAGGGTTCCTTTGTAGAGAGGGTATGGAAATTGCTGGTGTTGAGGCGGATTGACTCGCCACTTTTCGTCAAGTAAGGTCGTGAATCGACAGCTCCTGGGCTGGAAATTGACTCAGATCCCGATTCTTCAGGGAAGTGGAGGATCCCTTCTTTGTTGGTGTAGAACTTGAAGCTCCCGAACGTCAAGGTGACGCTTTTCTCCAGATTTCTGAATTCCGGGCGTGATTCCGGCGAGTGAGGGGTGACTACGACAGATCCGATCCGAATTGGGTTGCTTGGAGTCGAAGTCGAAGGTTTCCAACGCGAGTTGGTTGTCGATGAAGCCGAAGACGCCAGAGATCCAGCGCCCGCCGTTTCCACAGACGGCGCCAATTGTCGAATCTGCATCTCAACAAGTCCCTCGGGTGAACCCATAGGGTTTCGAATAGGAGAACCTATGGACGCTGGTGGCGATCGTCAGCTAAACAGGAGGCACGATTTACCCAGGTTCGGGGCCCTCGTAGAGGTAAAACCCTTACTCCTGCCTCTGTCGATCTGTATTATCGAATAGATCGGTTACAATGGGGGGATTGCTGAAGTCGAGAGTACGATCTCGAGCTCAAGGCTTGATGGTGCGGTATTGCTTGGTCCTCTCCCGGTGGCTCTCCTGGCCTTATATAGGTGGCCAGGTCCCAAACCGTAACCGGGGAGGACTCGGACTCTAAACCTATGTCGGTTACAAGTTTCCTATCTTATTCCGCAAGGCATTGCGGGTGGGCTTCAACTGGGCCTTCCAGAGTAATCCAAAGGCTTCCCGTATCGGGATTTAGTCTTGGGCCTAGGACCAGGTATCCTTATTCGCCGGGTCCAAGGTTAATCCCTTCGTCGGTTGTCTTGATGCTTCTCGGCAAAGATCTTATGCTCATCTGCATCGGGACATCAGAGTTAGCCAGCCGGAAAAAGGGTGTAAACATAAAACGCGAGATAGAGAAGGAGGCACTTGCTTTCGAGAGAAGAGATCTTGGTGATGGAATCCATCAGCTGGTTCTCCAAGACGGCTGTTGAAAATAAGATAGAACCAGAGTTAGAAAATCGGTGCAGTAAAAAGCATACTCGATATCTCAGTGTGGTAAAAGTTACCTTTGCTTCCTAGTTGCTCCTAGATGCGAAGGTTGTGCTCGGTGAGGTCCTGGTGGGTCCAAAGAAGCTTCTGGTAGAGCTTGGCACGGGTTTCGGTGCAAACCTGAGAAGAAACAAAAGAGTAATTAGTTGGAAGATTCGACCCGAGTAAACTTTAACTCGGTCGAGTGATGTCTACTCGACCCAAATCTCGGGGACTGGACATGGGTATTGATCTCGGAATTACAATTTGCAATGTCGAAAAAAATCGGAAAGAAAAGAAATCACGTACATGGGTAGTGACCTCGGCGTCTTCAGCGGCACATCGCAAAGAGTACATTTTGTGCGCAAGTGTGCTACTAGAGTCCGCAACTACCATTGATGTCGGACCGACATCGGCCTGGTTCAAGTCTTGGCGGTAGTCGTCCAGCAGACCCAATCTGTTCCCAGCATGGACCTCATCAATGTACCCGACGCGGTCCAGACTCGCCTCCAGGTCCTGCTGGCGCACTCCAAGTCCCTGGTGCGGGACCATTTGACTATCTGAACTGATCGCCAGAGTGTCGGGTTTCGGCTGCCCCAACACGGACTTCTTGTAGGGTGCATATGCTTTCTTCGACCGAGGAACCAGTGGCAGCTTCACGAGGGAAGGCTCCTTCCCCTTGGTGCTCTTCTTCGAGCTACCCTCTCTAGCTACGGAGGTTAGTTTCGGCAGAAGCGAGGGTGCAATCCGAGTTGCGGGTCGTTGCCGAGTGGGAGGAGGAGTTGTTGTCGGGCCTGTTGGTGGTGCTGTTGTTGATGTTGCTGCTGGGGTAGTTGGTGCTGCTGTTGCTGGGGGAGTTGGTGCTGTTGTTGGTGTTATTGATGGTGTTGTTGTTGCGGCTGGAGTTGCAGAGGGTGTTGTCGGTGGTGTTGCTGTTCTCGGTGCTGCTGCTGGTGTTGTTGGATCTGCTGCGGGTGGGGCTTGGTGCTGCACGGTATCGTCTTGCTGTTGTTGCTGTGGTTTTTGCTCTGTGGCCGGCTTCGAGCATTCCGGAGCCTCATTGTTTTCCATCTTGGCGCCCATGTCGCTGGCACCGAGGTCTTGGTCTTCCCTCTCTAGGATCTGCATCTCGGGAATATCCATGGTGTGGGCTTCCGAGTCCTCGGCGTCGAGGTCGACATAGCCACTTGCATCCGGAACCAGGATCACCGGAGGAGTCCTGGTACTCGGAGAGCGCTTCCGGGTCATGGTGAACGCAAGCATTTCGATGATCTCAATGCCAATCGGATCACTGCAAGAGAAGACGAAAACCAGAGGAGTAAAGAAAATGCAAACATAAAGCATCTCGGGCAGAAAAGCAAAGGAGTAAAGGAAATGCAAACATAAACCATCTCGGAACTAACTTACCCCTCTGACATGGGCCGCCTCGGTTTTTGGCTGGTCGTGGTCATGGCCTCGGGCTTCTTTTTGAGCTTCTTCGACGGAGGAGCAACTGCGCCACTCCCGGCCCTCTTTCTCGCTTCCACGGGGGCGGTCATGGCTACGGGTTGCACACCTATCACCTGCTCTCCCGGATCAACTGAGAGCGAGGGTAGAGGATACACAAATAAGACCGAGGAGGGATCAGGTACCTCTAAAAGAATGCAATCATCATCATCATCTTCGTCGTCCTCGGACCAGTCTCGGATGGAGGCTGGAACTCGGAACTTACCGGCTTGGGCGGCGAGTAGGGCGTCCGGGATGGTGAGATTGTCCTCATCGTCGTACTCCTTTGTGTCGTCCTCGGTCCGGTCCGCACCCCAGTTGTCCGAGGGGTTCTCGCCGTCCTCTTCTGTCTGTCGGGGAAAGAGCTGCACATGCGAAACACAAAGCATAAGTTTCAAAGTTAGTTGATCTCGGATAATACTGAGATGAAACTAACTCGGTTGAGTATTAGATACTTACATTGGGCGCCCGGTTCGCTCTGCTGTAGGGCTTGAGCCCCCACGTCCAGTCCTCACCGAGACTAGTCTTGGCGATCGAATTAATCAGAGTTACCACTTCCTTCTTGCTGAGCTCGAAGGTGGTAGTTCAGGTGGGGTCTCTGTGTCCGCTCATGAAGCACATTTTGTGGGTTCTGCGTTGGAGTGGCAGAACCCGACGGCTTACCCAGGTAGCAAGTAGGTCGTCACCTCGCAGTCCAGCTCGGACAAGTTGTTGAAGCCGGCCGTGGACGAGGTTCACCTCGGGGACGCTCTTCTTCGGGTTGTAATATCAGTTCACCATCTCGGTGGGAGGGTCGACGTGATATGCGGGAAGAGCGATGAGATCCATCTTGGGGGATTCTTCACGTAGATGAACCACCGCTGCCACTTTCGGCAGGATTCTAAACCCGGGATCCGAGGAAACTTGGATCTCGGGTGCGGAATAACCATTGCGGTTCCGCATTGGGTCATGCACTTTAGAGCGTTTGGATTAGCCAGGTTGGGTAGAACTTGCATGCGGAAATGGAAATACTTACTCCAAATCTCTACAGTGGGAAGGAGGCCGAGATAGGCCTCCGAGAAAATGACAAAAGAAGAAATGGTTGTAATTGCATTTGCGGGAAGGTGGTGCGGCTGAAGACTGAAATGAAGGAGGAACTGATGCATGAAAGCATAGAGAGGAAGGCCAAACCCGCGCATGAAGTGGCCGAGGAAGACCACGTACTCGCCTTGGAGGGGTTGTGGCTCGATCTCGTCGCCTGGAACTCGACACAACACACCTGCCGGGAGGAGGCGTGTGTCCATGAGCCACGTGATGTCGTCTTCTTCAATCTCGGATCCGGCCCACGCACCACGCGTGGACGTGGGTCCCTCGAGCTCGATCTCTTCAACGACTTCAAGATCCATCACGCGACTTGAGGATCTCGGCGCCTCCGAGATGCTTGCAGGCGCAGAGGACGGAGGAGCGCGGCGGCGACGTGGAAGAAGAACGTTGTGGCACGGTGGCCGCGGTAGAAGGCTCGGTGAAGTGCGGTGCGAGGAAGATGTTGCGGCGCGATGACGCGTAGATCCGTGCGGTGAGAAGCTTCAACCTGGCGGCGCTCCGGTGAGTTGCGTTGCGCGGGAGCACGGCGGTGTCCTTGGGCGCGCGGCGGAGTTTGTCTGCGTACGGAGGAGTGGAGAAGCTCTGTGTGCGCGAGCAATGGAGAGAAAAGGAGACGGGGAAAAATGGCGACGGAGACAAGGCATAGGGGCAGGCGCGGGTATTTATACTCCCGGAGCGCAATAACTGTCCCAGATAAATCGCGGCTGAAAACGTGGGGTCGTGGCATTTACAACGCACGAAGCGGATTCACCGCGCGTAACCGGCGCAATTAATCCACGATCCCCGCGGCGTGCACTCAAGTGCCCTGTAACGGACGCGGTGCATGGGTGGGACCCCGCACAGGAAATGGCGTGGACATGGCGCGTGCGCTGCGCCACGCGAAAATAGAGGCGACGTGGGCAGCAGTTCTGCTCCACGTGGTACGCCCACAACGCGAAGAAAACGAGGCGACTATGCCTCGCACTGTGAATTTGTGGAAAAATGCCTAAGTGCTGGGATCTCGGTAAAGATCAAATGCAGCACAATCATCTCGGATTTTGGAAGAAAATCCATAATGGTACTCGTGGAATGAATCCGAGTTCGAGATGAAAGTTGGGCCGAGATAAGAGTGTCTCGGTCAAATATTATGAGGTTATTGGTTTAAGCTGGCACGGCCCACCATCCGAGTTCAATGGACCATACCGGCTTCGGGGACTAATGTCGGGGGGCTACCCCCGAGTTGGAGCAAGGTTGGTATGAAATGGTATCCAAAGAGTGGATACCGAGATACTGTTTACCGAGATGGAGTCATTCGAGATGGAGTCATCCGAGATCCATATGGTACCGAGTTGGATGGTACCAAGATGGATCTATCTCGGTAAAGAGAGCTAGGAGCAATGATGAAGAAACGAGTGTCTCCCGGGTTATCCTAGATGGTCTTGGAGAAACCGGGTAGACAAAGATCTATTCATCCTGGAAGGAAGTCAACGGAACAATTGGAATTCCGAAGATCAAGGGAAAGTACGCTACTAGGAGTGATGATGTATACACGTACACCGGAGCAGTGCAGGGCATAGGCGAGGCCACGTCATGTCTCCGACAAGGGGAACAGGACAGGGCAGCGGCCACGACGGAGACGACTTTCGGTGTATAACAGAGAGCGTGCACTACGGCACGGTGTATTTCGCCTAACTCTGTACGTCCGGTTGGTGGCCACCAGTATATAAGGTGGCCGCACCCCTACTGCGCGAGGGTAGACGAACCAGGGAGAGATTTGCTAGTGTTTCCTTAGTGAGAGAGCAGAAGAGAGCAGAAGATTTGCTAGTGGCCGCACCTCTAGCTCACCACATTGTACTCGGTTACCCACATATATTGACAGACAGGCAGGAGTAGGGGTGTTACCTTCACACGAGAGCCTCGAACCTGTGTAGATTCTTGTGTTTGCAGTGTAGTGAGCGCACCGGCTAGGCGTGCAATCCCTCCCCGGATATCCACAGTGTCCATCGGCCCCAAACTTAAGTCATCCCATGGCATCTATCTTTACCTCACCACGCAATCAACCCCCTATTAATTTTACAAAAAGAAAATACTCCCTCCATACCTAAATATAAGATGTTCTAGTTATTGCTCATGTTGTCTAGATATGGACTAATCTGAGTGAACATATATACTAAAAGTTGTCTAGATACATACAGACATGTGTGAATGTGGTAAAGAGCTAAACCATCTTACATTTAGGAACGGAGGGAGTAGTTTAATGATGTAACGAAGAACATTTACTTTGAATCAGTAAACTTTTTCTTGAATCCCATGAAAACATCTTTTTAATCCCATAGGCATGTTACTAAACCCTGTGAATCTTTTTACTCGAACATGAACAACTTAAAAAAGTAAGTATTTTTACAATGCATAAAAAATAAAAAGGTAAAAAACAGAAAATAAAAAATAGAAAAGTTATAAAATGAAAAAAGAAAAAACACGTGCCACAAATTAGGCAGGCCCATTAGTAGACGGCATGGGCACGTCGCGCCTTAGCCGGCCTATAGGATTTGCGCGTTGCCACATTAATGCGCAAACAACATCAACAACAAAAAAAAAAGACGCAAAATTTTAGTTATGACTACCGTCCAAAAGGACGAACGAAACCCTCTGGATTCTTTTCTCAAAAAAAAAAAAAAACCCCCTCTGGATTCAGTGCAACTGCACGAGTGCCCCCCTAGCAAGATATCATAAGCAAATCAAGCAGCCGTATGGGGAGGGAGTCACAAGATCGCAATATTTTGCGCGAATGACAACGGACAGCGATATTTTTTGCCGGTGCCGGAAATGAGTTCGCTTTATCTAGTCATCCGCAAAACCTATCGAGAACTTTGCAAAATTCGTAACAAGTTGGCCGCTTTACATTGCCGTTGCTGTCACTTATTTACCTAGCAGCCTCTCATCCTCGATCATTCTTGTACTACACAACGCTGTAACCGTACTGCACCGTAAAGTTATACTGCATCCTCGCGACGTACACGTCAGCGTCATGGCTAGTTTCTTCGACCAGGATGTTAATGGTGAGCCGAGGGCCGACGCGGCCGGGGGCGGCAGGCAGGCAAGGAGGTCAACGAGATCCCATGCCGGGTGTCTAACAGCAACGAATAAATTCAGATACTTGAAGCGAGCGCACACGACACAGTGGCTTGCCAAAGCAAAAGCATGTCCATCCCATTCGTTCGTCAGTGCAGATCACTTGCGCCTGCCTGCTTAGTGAACTATGCCGATCGGTGCTAGTGCAGAAGAACTGCACAGATACAGTGCGTGTTTATCCTGATACCACACGATAAGGATCGAGCTGATGACGGTTTCTCGTCTGATTCGGGCCTAATTTCGTGCTAGGACCCAGGCATTATTTTCAAACTTTGCCGATTTCCGAAGTAAGGAACTTGCTGACAAGGCCCGGCTCCTGGGACCTAGCCCCTTTCAACGTCGCCTTTTTGAACGGAACACCACTTGCCTCGCCAAAAGTCGCGACTTTCTAAATTTTCTCCGACAGACTTGAGACTTTCAGAGGTCGGGAGGAGAAGAGTGGCTGCATGCTCCTACCCGTGCCCTGCGATTCCTGCTAGGGAGGAAAGCGATTGTATAGGTCACTAACTAACGGAAGGAAAAGGCACTGTATTTGCCGAAAATAAAAAAGGTTTCTCCTAGGAGTTGATTGATTTGTACGCACATGCCCTTTTTTATCGTGCTATAAGACTCCCTCCCCGTCACTAAGATTGGCCAGGATCTATTGCCTGTCCCACACGGCATTTTCCTTCTTTTATTTATTGCTCAAAAATAAATCCATCCTCTTGCTCGTTCTTACTCTGAACTTATCTGATGGCAAAGAGGTGTGCCCACGAAGGGAGTGGGACAGAACCGACTGTCACCACACCACTAGACTCCTGGATTTTATTCGCATTCATGTCCAGATCTTGTTGTGATGCAATGGTGGCCCGTGGCCGTGAACTCCATCCAACAAGACTCCACCCACCCACTCACCAACGCTAATTTTCTTTAAATAATATAATACGTTTTTTAACTAAATTCCTAGAAATAATGCGTTTTTTAACAATTTCAAAAACAATATGGCTCTGGTTTTGCCAAAATCGATTGGATCTAATCGGTATTGGCTAGACCCATTTGTCCATAGCATGTCGGTTTTAAACTAGCCAACTTTGGCAAAATCAATTACTCCCTCCGATCCGTTTTAAGTGTCGGATAAAACAAACCTACAAGGCACAAATTCATAGTTATATCAGCGACAATCTTTTCCGATCAGAGGGAGTAGAACTTATCGGTTTCACTGAGACTAGCTGAAACCAATTAGTGCATGAGTCAATTTTCCACACTATTTTGTCCCGCCGCTCTCTCCCGCCATTTTTCCCGCCCACCTCTCCCGCAATTTCTTCTCCTTTCTTCATATAAAACCCCCCTCGTCGAGGTGGGTAAGCATCGAATGACGTGGGGGTATCAGAAAGACCCTCCACTATTAGGATACCTGGTGTGGCCCATTAAGGGGTGCCCTGACTTAAGAAGCAAGAACAGGAAAGAACTATAACCAACTCAAAGTCGAGTCCACCATATGTATGGCCCCTGAGACTCTGCTACCTATATAAAACACGGGAGGGGGTCACGAACGGGACAGACAACCCTAGATTCAGAGCTGCGCCAGTTTCAATCCGTAAACAACACCCCCTGTAATTGACACCTTTGACTCCATCGAAATAAATCCCGGCAGGCAGCAACCCGTTGAGTCAAGTAGTCCACCAGCGTCTTTTTCTCTCTTACGAAACCTCAGGTCCCTTGTCATGTGGATTATTGAGGTCACCCCCTCGACATCGAAAATGTCGAGTTTTACTTTCGATTGTAGTTTTCATTTCAATATGTGTGAATGTCTTCTATGGTGCGTAGACGAGTTCACAGTTGAAAATAGGAAAGTTCCATGGTAAGAACTCCTTATTAGTGATACTCTCCTCAGTGAGCCGGGGGCGGCATTATGTAGGAACGGTTGACCATCGAGTACCCCTGAGGAAATACTACAAGAAAATGTGTGTTTCTATGGAAGGTGGAAGAAGCACAAATTTAATATTGAATCTTCACGGCGCATCATAGCGGAAGCACTATTTTTGTGGCTGAACGAGAGCGATGGCGATGGCGATGACTGATCGGCATCGACGTGGCCGACCGCTGGCCACGTCTAACCACCTGGCTCGCGTCGATATGGTCTAGCCGGTTATCGACTTCCACGTGGCCGACTGCAGCTGGTCGGCTTCGCCGAGACCGAGAGGACCTAGTCAGCATGGACAAAACCGAAGCCGTAGTTTTTTTATAAAAAAAGGCGTAATATTTCTAGAATCCATAATAAAATTCGTATTTTTTCTAAATAAAATTAGCCTCACCAATCCACCGTCGTCATCACAAAGTAAAGGTCGGGAGAAATGCATGTACGCTCAAAAGTTGGCATTGATTCTAATGCCATTGAGTGGTTTGAAAACAAAATCCTGTATTGTCCTAGGGCCCGTCTGTCAACCAGGGGTTGCACAAGTTGGGTAGCAAGGCGGCGCGTACGCCCAACACTTTGGTAAACAAAACGAGCAAGTACGTTGGCGCCGTTGCTTTCGCCGTGGAAAAAGCCAAGCGAAAGTCGAGAAATATCCGGGTGTGTACGAGAGCAAATCCAACCCAATCCACGTCCGTGGTGGACCACGCGTACGTAGAACCTAAACCTAACCTGCCCCCGTGGTGACCGCCGCGCGGCCGTTCTCGTCCGATGAAGCCGCACGCGTCACGGCCGGCCAACCGGCGGCGAGTCGAGTATGGCGGAGGTCCAGGGTAGGAGGCAAGTGACACGCCGGGGCGTTCCGTACATGTGGGACCGGCAAAGAAACAGTGCGTGCCGTGCGTGTGATGAGCACGGGGGTCACGCGTGGGCGCGCCCCATCTTCCAGGCGTCGCCGCGAGTGCGCGGCGCGTGCCCGATGGAGGAGCCGCGAGCGTCCGATGATTTGAAAAGCAGGATGCGAGGCGAGATCCAGAGGATAGGTAGCCAGCCCCCACACCGCGCCGTCGTGTGGTGGTCCGTGGCTAGTTTTGAACGGACGGACGGCCCCCCGTGGCGCGCATCTGCCCCGGCCGGCGTGAGGCCGGCAGGGCCGACCTTTCCCTAGATGGGAGCGGAGATATGTCTGAGATGGACGCACGTGGTCCCGCCGGTGCACCGTATCATTGGTGCTGGTATTGTACGACCCATCCATCTCCGCCTCTAGATCGATCCCTCCGTCCGGGTTTATTGCGAGTGGTGCTACCGCCACCATCTACTACTCCTACCACACACGCACAGAGACAGAGCCCTGCCGTGCCGGCCGTGTTGAATGGTGGACGGCGGTTGGGCAGAGGGGATGGCTGTGCCGTATGGGCGGAAGCAACGAGCCGGTCCAGGGCACGGCGATGACGACAAGGTCGGCATCACCCGGCCGCTTTCATCCATCCTTGCTTGGCTCAATGGCGCTGCCGGGTCAAGCAAGTTAGGCAGCCGGCTTGACGCGGCTGATCGTGCCACACTGCTCCCATTTCCACCATCTCCGGCTCTTGCAGGCTGCCGCTAGATTCCACATCTCCATTTTGTACTAGTACCATTGTACTACCACCCTCTGTGGTCTCCTGCAATGCACCATTCAAGCATTTGCTAGTGCGATAGAGAAGACGAATTCAAGCAAGCAAGAGCAGCATTGTGCGCTTTTATTACATGATGACAGATATGAACACCGGAGAAGCATTCCCCATCTGTGATAAGTATACATATATGTACATCTACCATATCAAACACCTCTAAACAAAAAGGAGAAAGTTTGCAAAACTTAGTAAGAGCATCTCCAGCAGCATGTCCAAACGGACATCTATGCTCGTTTAGAGGACCGAAAGCCAAAAACGCGCTCCCAGCAGCTCAGCTATACCATCGTCTACGTTTAGCTGACCTCAAAAATTCCTACCCATCAGCTACATTTGGGGGACGGTGAGCTGATCTGCCAAAGCAACCGCTCCCGAGTGAGAAATCTCCCGCGCGCATCTGGAGGCCGCAGCAGAGACAAGCTGCCGGCGCCGCTCCACCAATTTGTCGCTCAGGAATGGCTGCTCGCCGAATCCCCCGTCGATTTATTTTTCCGTCCTCGCACAGGGTCGTCGGGCGCCGACGCCGGGCGCAGTGGCGTGGACCGTCGGGCACAGAGGCGCAGCGGCCGGGCCGTCGGGCGCAAGGGCTGGGGCGGGCTTGGACCGGATGCGGGCGCCACGGCCGCATCTGCTGGAGGCGGACGCCATGGCCAGATGCGAGCGGAGGTCCGCGGGCGCCGCCGTCCCTAGAGGCTAGATGCAGGCGTGCCGTCGGGAGGCAGTGGAATGGGCGCCTTGCTGAAGGTCCGCGTGCGCACGGCCGATGCGGGCGTGCCGTCGGGAGGCCGTGGAATGGGCGCCCTGGCCGGAGGTTCGCGTGCGCACGGCCGATGCGGGCGGAGGTCCGCGGGGCACGGCCGGATGCGGGCGCCGGCGATGGAGGGACTCATGCTGGCCGGATGGGCGGCACGGCAGTGGCAACGGGCGCCCTGGCCGGATGCCGCTCGATTTGTGGATGCTGCTGGAGTTGTGTGCCTGTGTGCGTGTGCTGTGCTGCCATCTTGTGCTGCTCGATGGAATGCTTGTGCTGCTCGATTGGAACTTTTTTTTTTTGAGAACCTGCTCGATTGGAACTTGGGATGGACAGAGAGATAGGTTGGCAGTGTGTACTTTGCCGCTGATGGGTACTGGGTAGAAATCATGTATTCATGTTCATTGGTAGCTGGTTCTGATAATGATATTGGTACCCGCAAAAACAGCTGTTTAAAATAGAGCAGTTGGGAAAAAATTATGAATGGCAGTTACAATATAATATTAAAATATAGGAGAGAGAATATAGATATCCTGAATATAGATGTTCTGCTGTAAAACTGATGACATCTATACAGGAATCTTTTTAGATGATCATCTATATGAAGATATAGATGATGAAATATAGATGATCTGCTGGAGATGCTCTAAGCTACTACCATCACAAAGTAACTTCTACATACTACTACCTCCCACGCTTCCGGGGAGACGAACACAAACCCAAACCATTCTTGTTACTAAGTTTGTAACTATGAAGTACTAGTAACTATCCATGCCATGCTTCCCCGCATTGCACCGCACCGGCCTCCTCGTCCAGAAGCGCAGAGGTGCGGCAGCAATGGGGGCGCCCGTTATTGCTTTAGCTGCTTTGTAGTGGCGTTGTAGTAGTAGAACAAGGACAAACTATAGAGGTAGGTATGGATGTGTATGCTACAGTGGGTGTACCGCTCGATATTGCCTCGGCGAGGGCGTGAGGTGGCCTGCTCTGGTCTAGAACTCCACAATGAGGCTGCCGAAGGGCGAGCGGTGCGGGATGCCCTTGCGCCGCTTGGCGGAGCGGTGGCTGTTTGCGGTGGCCGGCGGGGTGGACGGGGAGAAGCTCTGCACCACGCTGCTCTTGTCGCTCCCGCCGCTCGTGATGGTGGACGAGTCGTCCGAGTCCGACGCCGCCGCCGCCGCCCCCGCGCTGGCCTTCTTGTTCAGCTTCCTCTTCTGGCCCGCGGCGTGCTTCTTCCGGCCGCGGTACTCGCCGGAGGTGCCGACGATCTGCGCGTACACAATGAAACAATTAAAGGAAGCTCAATCACAATGCCGCTGCCGAGCTGAGCTGAAGAAATCTTGGAATGAACAGGCGTTGACTAGTTGACTGCGTGGGTGGTGCACGCAACGCAAGTAGGAGCACTGACCTTGCATCCGAGGGAGCAGAATCGGAAGGTGTCGAGGAGGCTGCGCTCGCAGACCTCGCAGGTGTTGGTGACGCCCTTGCCGGGCCTGGGCTGCGGGCGCTCGTTGAGGAAGACGACGCGCGCGCTGTTGATGATGTAGGTCTGCACGCCGGCGATGTCCAGCACCTTCTGGATCTCCGACACGCGGATCACGTCGTGGTAGGAGGACCGCCTTATCTGCACGAATCCAAGCATACAGAACACCGTCAGTCAGGGAGAAGCACGGGAGAACAGGGCCATTTCCCATGCCGGTTCGGGAAGTTGGTTATCCCCGCTGCTCCTCGGATGTATCCACTTTCGAATGCGTGCGGGGGAAGAGAGGCCGTTGGAAGTCGGAGGATACAGCTACCACAAAGCCTAACTTACAGCGAGGGGGACTCTTTCGTTCCAGTCAAGGACAAGACAAGAGATGGGGATGAATCCAATGCGAGGAGAAGGAGGAGGAAGAAGAAATGGTCACCTGGATGGCGTGGTGTCCGTGGTGGTACGCGAGGCACTGCGAGCAGAGCGCGCCGCTGATGCAGTCGAGGCAGTACATGTTGCACTCGCACTTGTGCGCGTCCGCGTGCATCTTGCATTGCCCGAAGAAGCTGGTCGCCAGCAGCGGCTTGAGCCACGGCGGCCACCGCTGGTTCTCGGCCTCGTCTCCTCCCTGCAGGATTCCACCCGCCATTCATTAGTTAGCAGAGTTCAACCAATAAATCAGGAAGCAGAGCATTTAATGGCTGAAAACATAGCAGCAGAAGCGAATGGGTAGACGTTACTTACCATGTGGCGGCCCTTGGTGTTGATTCTGAGCAGCAGCGGCGAGTCATCGTGGAATGCCATTTCCATGCCGCAAGCTCTAGGCGCGTACAGACTGCAGAGCGAGAAGAAGAATGCGAGCGGGGCGGAGCGGAGGATTTGGTTTGAGGGGAGAAAGGAGGGGAGAGTGTGGGGGGCTTTGGAACAAAGAAGTGGAGGCGGAGGAAAAGCCGAGGTGGTCTTTGTAGACCGGGAGCAAAAGGGTTTGCAAGTGGTGGTAAACCAAACTACTCGCCGTCGCAGGGGTGGATGCTTTCAGGGGAGCGTTTGTTTGTTCCATAGCGCGGCCTTCCCGTCGCCCGTGCTTATCCCCTCCTAGCCGGATCCGGGCCTAGCTAGCGTCAGCGGCGAACCCGGCTTGGACTTTGGACCCTCCCTCGTGCTCGCCTTGTCACGCTTTCATGGGACGGAATCTAGTCCACCTCCGTTTTAAAACTGTTGCGTCCCGGAGCAGGGAGTGCTGTGGCCGTGGGTGTTGTCCTGTCGAGAGAGGAATTTTTACGTCGGCGCAACAGCGGGAGACCAGACCATTGGTGGCCGGCGGTGGCAGGCACGCGCGCGGCCATCCATCAGCACTGACGTCGCGTGCGCGCTTCCGGGCGCGGGTCGGGTCGGGCAGCTGTGCTAGCGGCATCCGCACCGTACAGACTCTTGGCCGACTGAGCTTATAGTACGTACGTGTCCTTTGTTGATGGTAGATTATGCGTGGTGCTTCGTGCGGTTTCTTTCCCCGTTCGCACAAGCTCCACCAATGCTGCTGTACGGGAGTGCCCATTTTGGCCGCGCTCCGCAGAAAGCGCCAAAGCACCGAGACACGTTTTCTCCGCGGGAAAGTTACGGCCACTAACCACGCCATTAGCGTTAGCCACCACACTATCGGATCGGAGCGGAGGAAATTTAACCACGCCGTCCACTCACTCTCCTGGGTGGTGCGTTGAACCCAATGGAGGGGGAGAGGGATCGGATGCTTCCTTTTCGCCTTCACGAGTGGATGGTGTCTGTCTCGGATATAGTATAGCTCATTACTCACAATTTAAGATGCTTTCACTACCTACTAGGGTGAGGGAAGAGCACATTACAACCCTGAACTTGTGTTGAAGTTTAAGTTACAACCCTGAAGTTCAAAACCGGTTAGAACACAACCTCAAACTATGGATACCATTTAATTTACCCCCTTCGGACGAATCAAAGGTGGTTTTGCAAAAATAAAACAGCGATACTTGCCTCACATGCCACGTCTCCTGCTGCACTTGCACGTCTTCCTCGACGACGCCAAACTAGCGCTCAGTGGGGAAGTCGTCAACGACAGTGCACAAGTGGAGGAGGCGGCCTAATAATAGGCCACGACGGCTTTTGTCCATGCTGAAGGTGGCCAACAAGGAGCAGAGCTTCCTGAGCGATCGTTAGGGAGAGTAGTTGAGCTAGTCGAGCTCCCGCGTTCCCCTACCGGCCCGTAGCTCCTGCTGCCGGAGCAGTATGTGCGGGCGCTGCCACACCGCCTCGGCCCTGACTCCTATAGCATGTGGACGTCCGGCATGTGCGCGCCACTCTCAGCATCCCGAGGCTGGTGCTGCACCGCCAGTCCGCCTACTTCCTCCTCGCCGTGCACAACCTGTCCAGCTATGGCGCCTACAACCACGTCGGGGGACGTAGAGATTGAAGAGTCCAGGGTGTCATACTTCCCCGTGCGTGCCGTCGGCAATTAGGTCACGCTCCGGATCATCCAACCTTCTTTGACGTGCACTTGGTAGCGCTCGGCCGAATGAATGTTCCGAAGTATCGAGTGCGTCTTTGTCGACGTGCACGCGGCAGCGCTCGGCCGTAGGACGTGGACTAGCGTGTGCCGCCTCGGGCGTCATGGGAAACGACGCCCACGCCAACGTCGGTCACGGCAACTGCGCCGGCGTTGATGCCGGCCGCCCGGCCGCAACGTCTTGTGGCTCGCTCGACGCCTAGAGCCGTGTTGTAGTACAGCATCGCGCATCTGCCGAACAAGCAGGTCGTCGGGGCGTCGCATGGGCATGCTACTTGCCTCATTCGACTCCGGTGCATGATGTCGGGGCGTCGCATACTCGCGTGGGCGTGCGTGCTCTTGCATCATGCCACACGTCATTACAAAACCACTTTCCAATTGTCCCAGGGCTCAAACTAAACGGTTTCAATAGATTAGGGGTGTTTTCTAACCGGTTTAGAACTTCAGGGTTGTAACTTAAATTTCAACATAAGTTCAGGGTTATAATATGCACTTCTCTCTAGCAGGGTGCATATGTGCGTTTGTGTGAGTTTTCTCATTTGGAATTTTGGGCAGTTTGTGGATGTAGGTATGTGCTGACTTTAGAAGCCGCAAAACTTTGCATACAGATATTTTCATTCCCATGCTCCATGGAAACAACAAATTAGGTACACTCGTGTTTTAGACATATTTCTCCGTTTTGCGACACAACGGGATCGTTCACATTTCCGGCTCATTTTTTTCATAATTTTAAATAATCCACAATACATCCAGCAATATGAATCCACCGTTATTTCCAACATTTTCAAATTATTGTGCATGTGCATTTTCAAAATCGAAACTACCAAGAGCCCCACCGTTATTTCCAACATTTTCAAATTATTGTGCATGTGCATTTTCAAAATCGAAACTACCAAGAGCCCCACCGTTATTTCCAACATTTTCAAATTATTGTGCATGTGCATTTTCAAAATCGAAACTACCAAGAGCCCCGCACATGCACAACAAATTGCACAAAACTTTTCTGTAAATGGAATCTTTTTTACAGATAGGTGCATATAGCTACATTTTATTATAGAGTTGATTGCATTTCACGAAAACATATGCGAACGAAAATGTTTCACATGTTACATTGGACAACACTCAGAAACTAAACCTCCGTTTGTTCGGGCTTCCACTGTAGCTTTTGGGGTCCAAAAGCTGCAGCCCAAACAAACAGCCAAGAATTGGAAATCGCTGCCTAGAATCGGTACCAGCGAATGCACTAGAAAAACGAGCGCGAGCGAAAGCACCCCCGGACCAGCTTCCCATAGATTCCCGAGTGGGAAAGACAAAAATGCCCATTGAACTTTCGCGGAATTACGTTCTTTTGCCACCGCGGGCCAAATCCCCATCTCCTCCCTGTCCGCACGGGACGAACCGCTCCTCCCCCCGAAAGAAATGACGACCTAGGGTTTCGTCCGCCCGCGCCCCCGTCCCCGATGCCGACGTTCTGCGCATCCGCCGATGTTCCTCTCCCTCTCCCTCAGATCTCTAGCGCCCGCCGTTCTTGCACCGGTCCCTGCCCGGATTGTAGAGCGACGGCCGATTCAACTCTTCCCCGTCGGCCGCTGAGGGAAGGAGGTCCCGGAGAAGCGTCGTCGTCCCACGTCCGCCGCTGTCTGTGGCTGCAGCAGGCTGAGCTGCGACCACGCCGTCTCTTCTTCGAGGACCCCCCCCCCCTCCGTGGTCCGACTTCGACCACCTCGTCGCCCTGCTTCCTCGTCGCCCAGCTCCTGCCATCTACAGCAAGGTGAGTGATGGAGGGATGATAACCCGGTAGGCTAACGCCAAGGAGTAACTCGGCCCAAAGGACGCTGCGCGAGACCCGGCTTAGGATAAAGGAGCTTCTAGAAGGCCCAGGAACATAGGCCTCGTAACCCGGATTGTGGGTTCCGGTAAGGAAGTTTAGGGTTTGTAAGCAGTGTCTGTGTAGGATTCAGAGTACGCCTTGGGGAGTAAGCCAGGGGGTCCGGATGTTATATAAGTCGGTCCCTAGGTTAGGGTTAAATAAGTTATATCGTGAGTAAGAACACAATCGCCGAATTGCGAGGTATCGAGTATCCATTGTAACACAAGTATCGAGATAGTATATTCAGATCGGTGACTCGGCGACTCGATTGCCGGCTACCAGATCGCATATCACCATGGTTTCCTTCGAGCTAAACCCTCTCCCAAACACCAGAGTCGATTTGCCCCAAGACAAGTTACCCCCGGTAACGTCTGCCGTGATTATCCCACGACAGTTGGCGCCCACCGTGGGGCCTACGTCCAAGGGTGTTTACATCACGGGAGAAGCTCGAGAGAACATGAAGAACCTCTTCGTCGGCGAGATCTACACCAGCCCCGAAGGAGAGAAGATAGTGGACGATTTTGGCTGGGGTCCAGAGTCGGATCTGCTTGAATCCGGCTCCGTCGTCACGATCGGCCGGGTCAACGTCTTCGTCGGCATGGTACGTGCGTTCGGTTCGATCCCTGACGATTTTGGATTTGATTCTGTGTCAGGAGAGGCCACCCACGTTCAGTCGGACGGAGAAGAATCGGTCGGGACGGTGGATCCGACAGAGGAGCCCACCACGAAGAGGGAACAGTCGGAGGAGCCGGCATGGACCCCGCGTGGCCGGGTCATAAGGGAGGATGATACCGAGTCTATCCTGCACCTGCTGGAGGACCGGTACGAGGAAGATAGCGATGATGAAGAAGAATACGAATCTGCGCCAAGCATTGTGCGCCAGGTCGCGGTCTACACGGCCCCCGCGACCAATCTTAATCAGGGGAACGTGACCGCGGCCGCCGCCGGAGCAGCACAAGCATTGGCCCAGCAGCAAAATCCGGTTGACGGAAACCCGGTCTTAACCCGGGTCGACGGAGAATCGGCATCAGTTACCAGCCATGCGGCGGATAGTGAGTTGCAGGCAAACACGTTCGGATATCTGGCAAACCGGACGCCAGGGGCAGGTCCTTCGAACCCGCGACACCCGGCCATGTTCAACAACAACCTGATCCTGGATCCCACCGTTCTAGCCACAGTCATAACCCCGGAAAATACGGTGGAACGTGTTAGGGATCTGGATGTAGCCCGTCGTGCATTGGAGCAACAGAGAAGGCAAGTGGAAGCAGAAAAACAAGGGGTAGCTGCGCGCCAGCGCGATCTAGATGCATTGGAGAACCGGCTCCGAGAAGAGACAACCAGGGTGCGTCAAAGGCACCAGACCAGATTACCGGCAACGGGTGGAGTCATAAACCCGGCCACACTATTCATCACACCTCAAGATCAGCCGATTCCAGCGGCGAACCAAAGAACTGTACATCAACCCGCAACTGGAGGAGCACAACCGGTAAACACGCAGGCCGGGTTACCCATATTACAGACTGGAGTTACTACCGGCAATACGTTACCACCACCACCACCATCACGGTTTCGCACGGCAGCAGGTCATTACAACAACCCCATGGATAATGTGTACGCAACAACACTCGCATTGAATCAAATCCCCGTGAGAGAGTCATCCCACGCAGAGGAGACCCGGCGGGCGATATATCTATTACGCATTGCGGTGGCACAGCAAGTTAATTACCCGGATAACAGAAGTGGAATGCATGGGACACCGTATATCAGCCAGGAACGAGCCAATACCGGTAATATTCAGACAAGCTCAGCGCGACGAAGGGCAGAGCAGCAGCAAATGCCGCCTCCTCCCCGCGTTCAAGCAGTACCAGCGGCATCAGCCGCACAAGCTATTGTGGACAGTTCCAGAGCCAGGAGAGCCGCGGCCGGGTCTGCGGTGCACGGACCAGCAGCAGCGCCGCGCCCAGCCGCACCCCCCGCAGGATCACACATATCTCGAGTAAGGCCAGTTCCGACTAATCTTGTCGTGGGATAATCACGGCAGATGTTACCTGGGGTAACTGATCTTGGGGCAAGTCGACACAGGTATTCGGGAGAGGGTTTAGCTCGAAGGAAGACATGGCGAAAGCGATCTAAGAACCGGAGAATAACTCGCCGGATCTCAATATGAATTATGCTGGATACTCGATAATAGGTGTTACAACTATGACCTGGATCTCCGGCAAACTAAACCTAGGGGCCGGTTTATAAAGCACCCGTACACCCCTAACTTGCCCTTCAAGGCACATCTTGAGTCCTACTCGAACTCCACATACAAAGCCTAACTTTCCTTATCGCAACCCACAAGCCGGGTTACGAATCTCACAAGCCTTTGGGCCTTCTAGTAACCTCTTTACCCCTATCCGGGTATTGCTCAGCTCACCTCGGGCCGGATTATACCTTGAAGTGGGCCTACCGGGTTACTATCCCCCCATCAGTAGTCCCCAGAATAGCCTGGGCTTCCAAGATTTACTCTTCGAAGTGCTGGCTATTCCCTGCAGAAATATTGGATACAAGAACACATAAAGATCAAGATACAATATGCTGACAAGCGGCTGGGATTAACACCCAGGGGATCAGGTAGCAACCCGGCTTCCCCTCAAGGGCTCTCCCTCAATCTTCCAGACCTGAGTCTTAATAGGAAACTCGATGATTTCACATCTTCCTCAATAACTGTCGCTGATACTAGGAAGGAAATTTCCCTTCCTTTTACTCTGGAATACATCGATCTATGCATAAGGCGCGTCTTTCAAATTTCAAAATAGCCAACCATTACTCCGCACATCCCGGGTTTCGCCCGTTAGGTTAGGCTTTTCCACCCGGGCTATTATAAATAGACCCCAAGGAGCAAACTCAACCCTAACGGCTCATTTCCCCCACTTCTCTTCTCCTCAAGCTCGAGTTCGCGGAGTGCCACCACGGAAGCCCTACGCACATCGCCGGAGCCCATCCGCCGTCGCTTGCGCTCCGCCACCACGCAAACCACTCCAGCTCCCAAATCCACCACCAAGCCCCCGATTCGCCGGCAGGAAATCGCCAAAGGGCATCAATCTTGCGCCATCTGTCTCCGTAAATCCCTACTCCAACCTCCTCCGGTAAGCTCTTGATATCCTTCATTCCAACCTTGCAATCCCTTAGCTTTTCCTTGGACCAGATCTGAATCGAGTCGCATGCAATTTCTCGGGACCTGCCGAATTAACTTACTAGCGCTTGCCATAACCACTCCCATAGATAGGATGCGCAGCTTATCTTACTCCCCTACCACTAAGTATCATTAGATTGGCCTGAGATACAGAAATTGGATTTCCTATCTGGGCTCGGGCCACCAAAAATTTCCGCCCTTGCTCTTATCATCCGGAAATCCCACTTCTCCGGCTCACTTGCTGATAATAGACATAAGGGTATCCTTCTACCTTCCCCCAACACTTACTTTACGTAAAAACTTCACAACTTTCATAACAACATGCGATGCCCGGACAGATCACAGTTGACCCGGCAATGCAATACCCGGATTATTTTTAAGTTACCGGCAACCGACTATTCATTAATCTCCGAGCTTTCGCCGCTCACCTCCTTCCCTTTGATGTTTTAACAGGTCAACCCCATGGCACCCAAGAGGCAGGGGAAACAGCCGGCTAAAACTAAGCCCACTAACTCCATTTCAGCCAATTGGGGGAGATCCTCCGTCACCAAGGCCAAACTGGAGGAGTTAGTGGAGCTTGGAATCCTTCCTCCCCAGGAAACTATCCACTGGAGAGTACCCGGCAACGAAACCCGGCCCTCTCCAGCAACGGATGAGGTAATATGTTTTGTCGAACACGTGACCCGAGGCTTCAGGCCCCCGGGTCACCCTTTCTTTCGTGACGTCCTAGATCACTATAATCTCCGTATTTTCGATATAGGCCCAAACTCCGTTCTGAACATCACCCACTTTATCGTTCTTTCCGAGTCTTACTTGTGCACTCCGCCAAGTTTGGCTCTCTTTGTTGAACTCTTTCAGTGCAAGCCGTGCCGCGAAAGCGGTGACGGCGCACTTCTCACCTGCGGCGGGGTTTCTATCCAGCGCCGCAAGAATTCCTTGATGCCTCCCCTCACTCTCAATTCTCATGTAAAGCACTGGCAGCTCTCATACTTCTACTGCCAGAACACCTCCCCACCCGGTGAGAAGAAATTACCGGGTTACTCGGAGGGTCAGCTCGACATTTCCGAATCTTTCAATGCCTTCGCCTCTGACTCGGACAGGGAGGCGATCTTGCCTTCGTTGGCTAAAATCCCCATCCTATTAGCCCGAGGCCTCATCGGGCTAAACTTGGTGAAGACCTGGGTTAACTTCCGCATCCAGCCAAACTCCATTCGTGAGAAGCTGATGTGTGAATATTCGGGTCAAACCACGGACCCGATCCGGTACTCTGCCAGCACCCTTGCCCCTAATGACATGAACAAAACGATCAAGGGTTTTTTAACGGAGAAGCTCGAGGTAATCCGGAGCATCGCCGGGTTAGAACCTTTTACACTCGAGAACCCCGCCCCCGCTGTAAGCTTTCTGCCTCTTGATTTTGGATTTTAACAAGCTTACCTTTATCCGCTTTTCATGATTCGATATTAACCATTATCCTGGCATTTTCACCTCAGGCCGATAATGGCTTTTGGACAATCGACACTCCTCCCAATTCTGGAGACGCGGAGGAAGAAGATAACGCCGTTAATTCGGATGAAGGTGCGTACTTAACCCCCTTGCGTACATTATATCCTGTCTCCTCTTTCTCCTCATGCTATATCTTCAATACCTTTCAGAACGAGAGGACCAAGACGAAGAAGAAGAATCAGATGGCTGGGAAGAATCCGCCAGCGAGGAGGACGAGCCGGAGCCGGCCACCAAAGCCGGATCCAAAAGGAAATCCCAGAGAATCGCCCTCCAGGTTTTTATTCCGCTCCCTTGCACTTTTAATTTTTGTTCTCATAGCGTCATTTCGGGGCTAACCCCACCTTCACCCCTTTTGATCATAAATGAAGGAGCCACCCGCGACTAGGCGCCGAGTAACCCGGAACCATCCAGGCAACGAGGCCCTTAACCCGGGCACTTCATCGCCCCCAGCTCGACACCCTGGTATTTATATCGTAAATAGAAACTCTTTCCGGACATTCCTTTGCAACATGATCTCAAACCTTGCTTGGCATTTTTCAGTATCTTCCGGGTCTAGCAGCGGCCTTCCTTCGGACTTCCCGGTAAACACCGGGTAAGCGCCTTTTCCTGATATTATACCGAACTTTCATCCCCTTTTTTTCATAACCAAAGATTAATTGCGCCTTTGCACCTTCTTCAGAGCCACGGTTATTAGTAGCGACCAGGAGGACACCGAGGCTAAGGTCCGGGTCGAGAACGAGCCGGCTGATGATGCCTTCACCACGGCTGGCGACGAGCAAGTGTCGCCACCGGAGCCAGCTAGGCATGACGCCGAGTATCCAATCGCTTCGCACGCAGGCGTGAAGGAGAAGGGAGCAGCTTCGAGCGCGGGAGGGGGACCAGACTCCGACATTCGGATGACCCGGGTGCCACCTCCTGTTACAAGAAAAGCTCCTTTTCCCACTTTCCAGGTACCCGAGTCATCTAACTCGGATAACGCTGATTTTAACCAGCTAATGAGCGCTCTTCTCGCCATGAAAGCTTCGGAAGGAAATGTCCTAGAGCGTATGGCTGCAGCACATCAGGTAATCTTGTTTGACACTTCTTACTATACATCCAGTCCCCAAGTTCCGAGTATAATTTTCTGTAATTATTCTCGGTACTTCGCATAACAATCTACTGTAATCATCTTCTTAGATGGAAATATTCTCGCAATATCCGGCTTACAATTGCACTCATTCTTTGCAGGCGGAGATAACTCAGTCGGATGAAACACTACTTAAAACTGAGCAGCTCTTGCTTGCGGAAACAAAGCGCAGGGAAACCCTTGAAGCGGAGATAAAGACTTTAAAAAAGGATGTCTCCAAGTACAAGAACAAATACAATGCTGCCCAGTCCTCGCTGAATAACCTGTCGACTCAGCTTACGGACACTTACCGTATCTTGCTAAGTAAGTTTGCTATTTGCGATTAATTTGCGTATCTCTATCTTGCCGCTGTAATAACCAATATTACTGATATGCTTTTGCATGTTTCGATTGCAGGTGCTAACCTTGCTGCCCCGGAGGAGAACACCGTTACTCAGGCTAAAACTCTGAAGACTGTGCTCCGGACATTTTTTGCTGGCACGAAACTTTTGCTGGATGCTATAAAGTGGCCTTCGGAGGTATACCCGGGCGAAGAAAATCTCATGCAGGCCTTGTCCACAGCGCCTGGATGGATTGAAATACTGAAGCGTTCGTCTTGCCGGATTGGGATGACCCGGGCTTTGACGCTGGCGAAGGCATATTTTCCTAAGCTTGACCCGGCCAAGGTAGTATCCGGGTTCCCAGAGTTCAAGGCTGACGGGTCTAAGTTTAAACCCCAGGACTTCAAAGCTATACAATCGTCGGTACGTCACTCGGCCACAACTTTGGCAGATAAAATGGATCTAAACACGATTATGAGCTCATATGACTCTGAGGGTAAGGTTATTCTGGTGGAAGCACCCCCTCCTTTTGATATGCTGGAAAAGTGGTCGACTGACCTGGCCAGGAGGAAAGAAGAGGCTGCAAAGAGAGAGGCCGAACTAGGCGTAAAGCCGTCTACCTCAACGCCAGCCGTTCCTCCGCCTGTCCGTCCCGACATGAAGAGTCCGAGTAAAACTGCTGGCAAAGCCAAGGAGCAAGTCCTAGACGAAGACCCGGAGAATCACCCCCGGGATGCCGAGTAGGATGATACCTAGTGCTTTGCGTTTCTCGAGGTTGATACGATGTTTAGCGATGCGCCTGTGCAACATTGATACTGATGTTATGACTTTGCGCTTGTTTAACTTGTGATAACTCCTTGCCTCTCCCGGCTTTTGATAATCTCGATCCTTGTGTTAAACGTAAGCTTATTCTCGATACTTTGAATTCTTGCTTTTGATTCCCTTTTGAGACTCGGCTAACCGAGTATCATAGGTTTTGATAGACGGGCTTTTCTTTAGGTCCCCAAGGCTCGGAAACTAAGGTTTACGAGCTGTAGTAGTTAAGCAGTTTGTTTCTGTCTCGAAGTCCCCAGTCCCCATGACCCAAAGTACGAGCCAGGGGGGCGTGGCCTTTCTCAGATGACGAACTGCTTTTTACCAGGCTGGAAACCGATAGCTATTCACATAAATACTGAAGTCATGCTTAATACTTGTTGAGTTTCCGGCTATTTGAGCCTTATACTCTGCATGGACTTGTGGTTTAGATGACCCTTTTGATTATCTTGTACTGTAAGCCGGCTTTCGCGTGGATACCATGCTGTTACATCTATACGAAAAACAGGGTCAAGCAAGTCCCATTGGGCTGCATAGTTTGATTGTAATCGTAAGTGAACAGATCATGCCACTTTAGTGCGAGTCACATCGAGCTTAAGTAAGAATAACCAAGAAATTTGGCTCCTTTGTCCGGTTATAAGATTGCAGCTGTACCCGTTTTTTCGAGTAATCAGCCCTCATAACTCATAGGCATCATGGCCGGGTCTCCGGGTTTTGTGATTACTTATTGAAGCAGATCACCCCCCAGAGACCTATATTCACGCAATGTATTTCGATGATACTGATGTATTGATAATAACAATGTTACTTACTTGTAACTGAAGCAAAGACCATGATAAGACTCGAAACCATCTTCTTTTATTGATAAAAATTTCTTTTTTGAATCAGCAGGCCGCCTCATTAAAAACCTTCCAGTCCCCGTAGGTACCCTGGTAAGGAAAAGAGTGCGTACGAAACCCGCCGTCGATTACACTGCTTTAGTTATTCTCGGGAATCGGCCTCACACTGGCGTGGCCGATGCTTATTCTCCATTCGCCTGGCCTTTTCATAACGAGTATCGGATTTGCTAGCCAATCCGGGTATACCGTCCTTGAAACGTGATCAGCTGCGTGTGGAAGTACGTCTTCTTCTTCTCTGTTAGGGGATTTGAAAAGATCGCCCCCGATGAAACCTACCATCTTAAGGTCCTTTTCTGCCCTAATTTTTGCTTTGTCCCCTTCAGGGGTTGGCTTTTTTGACGTTGTCCTCTCTTCTAGGTCCACCTTAGAACGGTAATGTTTGAGCTCTTCCTTCCTGCAAGCTTGCTCGGCCATTGCCGCATCTCCCTCATCACATTCAGCTGCTATATCTCGATTTCCATGTATGGTGATGGTCTTCTTAGGACCCGGGATTTTCAGCTGTAGGTACACGTAACACGGTCTTGCCATGAACTTGGCATAAGCCGGCCTTCCAAACAATGCATGATAAGGACTGCGTAACTTTACTACCTCAAAGGTAAGCCACTCGACTCGATAATTATCCTTTGACTCCCCGAAAGCTACTTCCAGCGCCACTTTTCCTTCGGGGCATGCCGAATGACCTGGCACTATCCCGTGAAAAACTGTTGTACTTTTTTGCAGCTGTGATTCCTTTAAGCCCATGCGCAGAAAAGTTTCCCAATATAGGATATTGATACTACTCCCTCCATCCATCAAGACTTTCTTCAGCTCGTAACCGTTGACCTGTGGCGCCACTACCAAAGCTAAGACTCCCGGGTGATCAATCCGGTCCGGGTGATCTCTCCTGCTCCATGTTACCTCTTGTTCTGACCACCTCAAATATCTTGGAACAGCGGAAGAGACCGAATTAACTGCTTGTTTCATTATCTTCTTATCCTTGTTAGAGCCTCCCGTAGTGTGCACATGATATTGACCCAGCTGTTTGGGGTTAGCTTGAAAACCTCCCGCTCCCCCTTGATTGTTACCTTGATTTCCAGCTGGCGGGTTGCCGGCTGGGGGCGGTCCGTTGCCCAAATTTCCACCTAGGCCCGGGCCTCCTCCTCGGCCTGCACCTCGCATGGCTCTGTTCACTTCCTCGTTCTTCCACCTTTGTAAGTCGGCACATTGCTCCAATGAATGATTGGCCGGCTTGCCATTCCTGCTATGCTTCGGGCACGCCATCCTAAATATGTCCCAACTGTTGCTTGGTCTTGGAGGCCCTTGGTAGTGTCCCCCATTGTGATTTCCAGTATTAAAATTCCCTTCGGATCTAGGCCTTGAAGACCCGGCCTCCGTATTGGCTACAAACTCGGAATTCCCTTCAAACGGGCGCTTGTTTTGGCTACTTCCATTATTGTTTGGCGCCGATCCATTGCCGGTTTTCCCACTGCTACTTGTGTTTGCTTTTGCTTTCTTGTCATCAACTTCCTCCTCTGTGGTATCCGTTGCAGCGTGTTTGTTGCACGCATCCATTAACTCTCCCATTGTAACCTCCGCTGCATTCCTACTAGATTTCATGCGAGTTAGCTTTTGCACTAAAGGAACATACTTACATGTTTTTGCCATAGCTTGTAGCGCATCCTTAGGCTTGATATCCGTAGACGAGTGGAGTATCTCCATAACCCGGCGTACCCAGCTGCGTGCTGACTCTCCTTTCTTCTGAACGCATCTTTCTAAATCATCAATAGTAAATAACTTTCTGCATGTCCCATGAAAGTGCTTGATAAATGCGGTTTTTAGCTCCTCCCACGATTTGATCGATTTTTCCGGTAGATTGGTGAACCATAACTTTGCTGCTCCCTCTGACATCATTAAGTACATGAATTTGGCTTGGAGATTCTCGGATGCGTTGCGAATTGACATTGCCATCTCATAGCTGCTCAGCCACGTTTCTGGATCCATTGTTGGCTCATAATTTACTACTTTCCCCGGTTCTTTGAACTTCTCCGGGTAAGGTTCTGCCCTGATATCGTCCGAGAGGCACTTGGGTCCCGCCAGGGTGGTTGGGGGTGGTCTTACTCGGGAAACACGTGACCCGGCTGGGGGCGCCACGTTGTGCGGCACCACCGGTAACTCGTGCGCTGCAGACCCGGCCCCGACTCTTCTGGCCCTGGAGCTGTCCACCACTGCCTGTGCTGCTGATACTGCCGGTACTGTCTGGACGCGCGGTGGAGGCGGCATTTGCTGCTGCTCTTCCCTTCGTTGTGCCGCACTTGTTTGGACATTGCCCTGTTGCTGACTGGCGTACGGCGTCCCATGCATCCCGCTTCTATGATCCGGATAATTGGCTTGCTGTGCTACCGCGGTGTGTAGCAGATCGATTGCTCGTCGGGTTCCTTCCGCATGAGGCGAGTCTCTTACAGGAATCTGGTTTAACGCGAGCGTTGCTGCATACACGTTGTCCATGGGATTGTTGTAGTGACCTGCTGGGGTACGGAATCGCGACGGTGGAGGCGGCATGGTATTGCCGGCCGTCGCCCCCGTCCGAGGCAAGGGTAACCCGGCTGGCGCGTTTACCGGCTGTGCTCCCGTTGATAGTTGCGGTATGGTCCCTTGGTTCGCCGGTGGGATTGGCTGATCTTGAGGCGTGAACACCAGGGCAGTCGGGTTAATAACCCCTCCTGTTGCCGGCAGCATAGTTCGGTGCCTTTGGTGCATCCTTGTCGTTTCCTCCCGGAGCCGGGTCTCTCGGTCATCCAATTCGCGCTGCCGCGCGGCCATCCCCTGCCTTTCTGCTTCCACTTGCCTTCTTTGCTGCTCCAATGCACGACGAGCCACGTCCAGGTCTCTTACGCGCTCTGCCGCATTTTCTGGGGTAATAACTGTGGCCAAGACCGTGGGGTCCAAGATCAAATTATTATCAAACAGAGCCGGGTGGCGCGGATTCGAGGGGCCCGCCCCCGGTGTCCGGTTTGCTTGGAACCCAAACATATTTGCGTGTCGCTCCTCGTCTGCTGGGCGACTGGTGACTGATGCCGACTCTCCATCGACCTGGACCAAGACCGGGTCAACTGTACCTTGCTGTTGGGCCACTGCCTGAGCCGCCCCGACTGGCGCCGCGGCCGCGTTTTCTTGATTGAGATTGGTCGCGGGAGCCGCATAAACTGCAACCCGGCGCATGATGCCCGGTGTAGATTCGTACTGTTCTTCCTCGCTGTTTTCCTTTTCATATCGATCCTCCGATAAATCCCGTATGGACTCGGTATCATCCTCCCTCTCTATCTGACCCGTTGTTCCAATCGACTCTTCTTTTTCCGACCGGATATACGTGTCTTCCCCTGACACAGAATCAGATCCAATATTATCACAATTCGAACTGGAAGTACATACCATACCGATGAAGACGTTGATGCTGCCGACTGTCACGATGGATCCGGTTTCGAGGTGATCTGACTCTGGCCCCCAGCCAGAATCGTCTACCATCTTCTCTCCTTTGCTGTTGACGTAGATTTCTCCGACGATGAGGTTCTTCATGCTCTTCCGAGCTTCTCCCGTGATGTAAACACCTTTGGACGCAGGCCCCACGGTGGGCGCCAACTGTCGTGGGATAATCACGGCAGATGTTACCTGGGGTAACTGATCTTGGGGCAAGTCGACACAGGTATTCGGGAGAGGGTTTAGCTCGAAGGAAGACATGGCGAAAGCGATCTAAGAACCGGAGAATAACTCGCCGGATCTCAATATGAATTATGCTGGATACTCGATAATAGGTGTTACAACTATGACCTGGATCTCCGGCAAACTAAACCTAGGGGCCGGTTTATAAAGCACCCGTACACCCCTAACTTGCCCTTCAAGGCACATCTTGAGTCCTACTCGAACTCCACATACAAAGCCTAACTTTCCTTATCGCAACCCACAAGCCGGGTTACGAATCTCACAAGCCTTTGGGCCTTCTAGTAACCTCTTTACCCCTATCCGGGTATTGCTCAGCTCACCTCGGGCCGGATTATACCTTGAAGTGGGCCTACCGGGTTACTATCCCCCCATCAAATCTCGCTGGGCCTAAGTGTCTGTCGGATAACATCACGGCTGAGCCTTACCCGGATAAATTCAAGGAACCGGGTAAAGTAGTAAATTATGAGCCGACTATGGATCCAGAAACATGGTTGAGCAGTTATGAGATGGCTATGTCAATCCGCATCGCATCCGAAAATCTTCAAGCCAAGTTCATGTATTTGATGATATCAGAAGGAGCGGCAAAGTTATGGTTCAATAACCTACCGGAAGGATCTATCAAGTCATGGGAGGATTTGAAAACTGCGTTTATCAAGCACTTTCATGGGACGTGCAGAAAACTGTTTACTATTGATGACTTAGAGCGATGCGTCCAGAAGAAGGAAGAATCGGCGCGCAGCTGGGTGCGCCGAGTTATGGAGATACTTCACTCATCTACAGATATCCAGCCCAAGGATGCGTTACAAGCTATGGCAAAGACATGCAAGTACATACCTTTAGTGCAAAAGTTGACTCGCATGAAATCCAGTCAGAATGCTTCAAAGGTTACGATGGGAGAGCTAATGGACGCATGCAACAAACACGCTGCAACGGACACCACAGAAGAGGACGTCGATGACAAGAAAGCAAAAGCGAACACAAGTAACAATGGAAGAACCGGCAATGGATCAACGCCGGGTAACAATGGAGGTAATAATGGAAACAACCAGAACAAGCGCCCGTTTGAGGGAAACTCCGAGTTTGTCGCTAGCACAGAGGCCGGGTCTTCGAGACCTAGGGCAGAAGGAAACTTCAATGGAGGAAACCAGAACGGAGGAAATTATCAAGGACCGCCAAGGCCGGGTAACAATTGGGATATCTTCAGAATGGCGTGCCCAAAACACAGCAGGAACGGTAGGCCGGCTAACCACTCATTGGAGCAATGTGCGGACCTACAGAGATGGAAGAACGAGGAAATAAACAAGGCTATGCGAGGTGCAGGTCGGGGAGGAGGATCGGGTCCGGGTGGAAACCCGGGCAACGGCCCACCCCCAGCCGGCAACCCGGCAGGCGGAAATCCGGGTAATAACCAGGGGGAGCTGGAGGTTTCCAGGCCAACCCCAAGCAGTTGGGACAATATCACGTGCATACTACAGGAATTTCCAACAAGGATAAAAAGATACTGAAAAAGGCGGTAAACTCAGTTGCCTCGGCCGTTCCGAGATACCTGAGATGGTCGGAGCAGGACGTAACATGGAGCAGAAGGGATCACCCGGAAAGAATAGAACACCCGGGAGTCTTAGCATTGGTGGTTGCGCCGCAGGTTAACGGTTATGAGTTGAAAAAGGTCTTAATGGACGGCGGTAGTAGCATCAACATCTTATATTGGGAAACCTTCCTACGCATGGGTCTCAAGGAGTCCTAGCTACAGAAGAATTCAACAGTTTTTCACGGGATAGTACCGGGTCATTCAGCGTGCCCCGAGGGAAAAATCACATTGGAGGTCGCTTTTGGAGAATCGAAGGATAATTTCCGGGTTGAGTGGCTCACCTTCGAGGTGGTCAAGTTGCGCAGCCCTTATCACGCGCTATTTGGAAGGCCGGCTTATGCTAAGTTCATGGCCAGGCCGTGTTATGTGTATCTACAGCTAAAAATCCCGGGTCCCAAGCAGACCATCACCATACATGGGAGCCGGGATATAGCGGCTGAGTGCGATGAAGGAGATGCGGCAATGGCCGAACAAGCTTGCAGAAAAGAGGAACTCAAGTATTACCGGTCTCAAGTAGACCCGGATGACAGAACAACGTTCAAAAGGCCGAATACCGAAGATGAGAGAGCGAAGTTCAATGCAGCGCAGGACACCAAGATGGTGGCTTTTGTCGAGGGTGATCCCTCTAAGCAATTTGCTATAGGATCTAACTTGGACAGTGAGCAGGAGAAAACACTTGTGGAGTTCATTCGTTCGAATCAGGATGTGTTTGCCTGGACGCCCAGCGATATGCCGGCTATCCCTACAGAACTGGCAGAGCACAGTTTGCACGTTGATCCCAAGTCCAGGCCTGTGAAGCAAGGCCTGAGAAAAATGAACGAAGAAAGAAGGAAAGCTATAGGAGAAGAAATTGCACGGCTGCTTACAGCCGGCTTTATTATGGAAGTATTTCACCCGGACTGGTTAGCAAACCCGGTCCTCGTGATGAAAAAGACCAATGAGTGGAGAATGTGCATCGATTATACAAGTCTCAACAAGCATTGCCCAAAGGATCCGTTTGCACTACCAAGGATAGATCAGATCATAGACGCAGTAGCTGGAAGTGACCTATTATGTTTCCTGGACGCATATTCCGGGTATCATCAGATCAAGCTCAAGAAGGAAGATTGGGAGAAAACATCGTTCATAACCCCTTTTGGGGCCTTCTGTTACAAGACCATGACATTTGGATTGAAGAACGCTGGCGCAACCTATCAACGGTGTATTCAGAAATGCTTTGAGGACCCAATCGGACGCAATGTTCACGCATACGTGGATGATGTGGTGATCAAGACCAGGAAAGCGGAGACATTTATTGATGATCTAAAGGAAACGTTCAAGAACCTGAGAAGGTACCAGATGAAACTTAACCCGACAAAGTGTGTCTTTGGAGTCCCAGCCGGGAAATTACTCGGCTTTATCATTTCTGAGAGAGGAATTGAGGCAAATCCGGATAAAATCAAAGCTATCCAGAGTCTGAAAAAGCCGTAAAATTTGAAGCATGTTCAGAAGCTCACAGGGTGCGTAGCAGCGCTTAGCCGGTTTATATCCAGACTCGGAGAGAAGGCAATACCCTTGTACCGGCTCTTGAAGAAATCTGATAAATTCGTATGGGACCAAGAGGCGGACGAGGCATTCGAGGCACTAAAAAAGGAACTATCTGAGGCACCAGTCCTAGCAGCTCCGGGTCCTAAAGAGCCTATGTTACTATACGTTGCAGCAGGGCCCCTGGCGGTTAGCGCAGTGGTTGTCGTTGAGCGCAAGGAGGATGAAAAAGATCACCCGGTCCAGAGGCCGGTTTATTACGTCAGTGAGGTGTTATCAGAAGCAAAGCAGCGCTACCCGCATTGGCAGAATTTGGTTTTCGGGGTCTTCATAACCAGCCGGAAACTGAAGCCGTACTTTCAGGAACACCCCATAACAGTGGTTAGTTCTATACCAATGTCGGATATCATCAGAAACTCGGATGCAACAGGTAGAATAGCAAAGTGGGCGATCGAGATGGGAGATTACCACATCAACTATGAGCCCAGGTCAGCAATCAAATCTCAAGCTCTAGTTGGTTTCATTAACGATTGGACTCACACAGGCATGCCCACCACGGCTCCAAATTCCGAGTCTTGGATAATGCACTTTGATGGTTCCAAGCAATACGAGGGATCAGGAGCTGGAGTGGTGCTAACATCACCCAAAGGAGACAAGTTAAGTTACGTGTTGCAGATTCATTTTGATTGTTCCAATAACGTGGCCGAGTATGAGGCCCTATTGCATGGCTTAAAGGTAGCCAAGGAGATGAATATTAAGAGGATACGATGCTTTGGAGATTCGGACCTTGTGGTACAGCAGGTCTCAGGAACTTGGGATAGAAAAGATGCAACCATGGCAGCATACCGCAGAGAGGTGGACAGGGTTGCCGGATGTTTTTTCGGGTATGAGGTGGAGCACGTAGACAGAAGAAAAAACGAGGCAGCAGACGCACTCGCCAGACTCGGCTCGCGCAGAGAGCCGGTTCCACCTAATGTTTTCCTAGATGAGCTATGGCGACCGTCAGTTAAAACCGAGTCTGAGGAAGAACTGACAAATCAAGACCCGGATTTGGAGCTCGTGGCCACAGTACGTGCTGTTCCCGAGTGGACAGAGCCGTTC
Source organism: Alopecurus myosuroides (assembly GCA_028641055.1). NCBI lineage: Eukaryota > Viridiplantae > Streptophyta > Magnoliopsida > Poales > Poaceae > Alopecurus > Alopecurus myosuroides. The sequence continues at coordinate 130,007,150 of CM054059.1, read as the reverse complement.
CTGGCCTACCTATCACGGGGCGAGTTACCACAGCAGGAGGTATTAGCAAGACAAATTCTGAGGCGAGCAAAAGGATATTCTATCATCAATGGGGAGTTATACAAAAGAAGTGCAGCAGGAGTGTTTTTGCGCTGCGTAGCACCAGAAGAAGGACGACAGATCCTCAAAGAGATGCATGAAGGTGATTGTGGGCATCATGCATCCACGAGATCCCTCGTGGCCAAAGCTTATCGACATGGTTTCTTCTGGCTCACGGCCCTAGCAGACGCAGAGCGCTTGGTGGCAAGGTGTGACGGATGCCAAAGGTACGCTCGCCAAACCCATGTGCCGGCTATGGAATTGCGGACTATCCCGCTAACTTGGCCGTTTGCGGTTTGGGGTATGGATATGGTTGACCCCTTCCACATGTCACCTTGCAAAAAATACACATCTATTAGTGGCTGTTGATAAGTTTACCAAGTGGGTTGAGGTCATGCCAGTTACTAATTGTGAAGCAATTACGGCAGTCAAGTTCCTGAAAAGGATTATCTATCGGTTCGGATACCCCCACAGCATAATTACCGACAATGGAACCAACATGTCCCTTGGCGAGATGGAAAAGTTCTGTGGACACAATGGCATCCGTTTGGACATTGCCTCCGTGGCCCACCCACAGGCTAATGGACAAGTGGAGAGAGCAAATCAGGAATTGCTTCGTGGATTAAAGCCACGGTTGCGAGTCCCGTGTATCAGAGCTGCTGGTGCATGGGTTGAGGAGTTACCTTCAGTGGTTTGGGGTATCAACACCACACCTAACAGATCTACCCAGATGACACCGTTTTTTATGGTTTATGGTGCAGAGGCGGTGTTGCCGAGTGATATTATTCATGATACGCCTCGAGTATCGGCTTATGTCGAGGTGGAGAACGAGAAGACCCGGCAAGACGCCGTGGATATGTTAGAAGAAGAAAGGGAACAAGCTCTGGAGAGATCAGCCATATATCAGCAGGATTTGCGGAGATATCATAGCCGGCGCGTGAAAACCCGGGTCTTCCAGGAAGGAGACCTGGTTCTGCGCCTGGTACAATCAAAAGAAGGAAAACACAAGTTATCACCGCCATGGGAAGGACCGTTCATCATAAGCCGGAATCTGCATAATGGATCATATTACTTGATAGATGCAAGGGAAGAGTCGGCTACGGTTAATGACACCGCTCATACCACTTCATCTATGCAAGAGAAAGAAAGACCATGGAACGTGGCTCAGCTGCGTCCCTACTATACTTAGTATAGGCTAGATTCACAAGGTGGAATTGCACGATGTAACAGGCAGCAGGTTTCAGACACACTCTTTTCCTATCCAGGGTACCTAAGGGGACTGGAGGGTTTTTAATGAGGCGGCCTGCTAACCTAACTTTTCTCATATCAATAAAGAGATGGTTAAACAATATATTATTTCCTTTTCATGTGTTTTTATCAATTTTTATTTCTGTTATGTTTTTTATCTTTCTTCCAGGTAAGTATTGTTCACTGTTTTTTAGTACATTAGCTTCTTTAGCAGTTTGCATATATTTAGGTCTTGGGGGCTGATTGCTTGAATAGCACAGTTACAAACTCAAAGACCCGGCCATGATGCCTATGAGTTATAAGGGCCGATTACTCGCAAACGAGTACGGCTGGAAGCTTATAACCGGACAAAGGAGCCAAACTTTCTTGATTTTTCTTACTTAAGCTCGATGTGACTCGCACTAAAGTGGCATGATTTGCTCGCATATGATCACAATCAGTCATGATGCCCAATGGGACTTGCCTGACCCTGTCTTCATATAGATGTAGCAACATGATTATCCACGCGAAAGCCGGCTTACAGTACAAGAGAGCCAAAAGGGTCATCTAAACCACAAGTTATGCAGAGTACAGGGTTAATAACTGGAAACTCACAGTCTATTAAGAATAACTTCAAAACCTATGTGAAACGGCTCTAGGTTTTGGGCTTAGCATAAATGATTTGTTCTCTTTGAAAGACCTAAACACCCTAGACTCGGAAGTTCGGGCCTTGGGGACTGGGGAATTTGAAACAAGAAACAAGTCATCTAGCTATTAAGCTCAGAAACCCAAAAATCCGAGTCTTGGGGACTTGGGGACTTAGAAAAAAGTCCACCCGTCAAAACCCACGAAACCCGGAAACCGAGTCTCACAAAAGGAACCATAAAGAAAGTCGGAATATCAAGAGTAAATAAGCTCAAAAGAAGATAGATCTTAAATTCATCCAAAGGCCAGAAGGGCCACGAAAGCTATTAAAGTTTCAAAAGCGTATTACAAACCATGATAGTAGTATCAAAGGTGCACAGGCGCACCATCAAAAATAATTGTTTAAAAAGGCCCATTGGCCGAATGACGCATTGGATATGACAACGGATAGAAAAGATTACTCGGCATCTTGGGTTGAGGCATCCATCTTGTCCTTGCCCTTGCCAGCCGGGTCCTGATCCTTGACTTGTTCCTCAGCGGCCTTCCAATCATCGTTACCCGGATGGGCAGTATCAGGACGAAGAGGAGGGCGGCTAGCCGGCGTAGAGGAGGAGGGCGCTGACTTCAAGTCGGCTTCCCTCTTTGCACCTTCCTCCCTCTTCCTGGCTGAGTCAGCATTCCACTTCTCCAGAATATCGAAGGGTAAAGGCATATCCTCCTTCACAGGTTTACCCTTGGCGTCGTATGAAGTTACGAAGTTACTTAAATCCAGAGAATCGGCAATTGTAGTCGCTGAGTGACGCACCTCGCTCTGCACAGCCTTGAAATCCTTGACACCGAATCTAGAACCATCAGCCTTGAATTCTGGAAACCCGGCCACCAACTTTGCCGGATCAAGCTTTGGAAAGTAAGCTTTAGCCAACATTAGCCCCCGGGCCATCCCAACTCGGCATGCCGAGCGTTTCCAGAGCTCAATCCATGCGGGTACAGTGGAACACGCATGGATCAAAGTTTCCATACCCGGATAGCCATCGGTTGGCATTGTATAGTGTCTAGGATCCATTTAGTGCCGGCGCAGAATCTCCGGAGCACATTCTTCAAGTTCTTTACCTTCTGGATGTCATCCTCTTCTGAGGGCGCAAGGTTAGCACCTACAATATAAAAAACATGGATTATATCAAAGCATTCCGGGTATCATGGATCAAGAAAACAAAAAATCAAGACACGAACCAGTCAGTAATAAAATCTCACCAAGGAGGACACGATAAGCGTCGGAAACTTGAGCCGATAGTTTCTTCAGCGTAGCTTGAGCAGTGGTGTATTTCTCTTTGTATTCCGGGACATCTTTCTCCAAGGTTTCCACCTCAGCCTCAAGTGCTTCTCTTAGCTTTACCTCGGCATCCAGGAGTTGATTGGTCTTTGCCAAAATTTCCTCGGACCGGCTCGCCTGCGCCTAATAGGAATGGAAAGTTAAACTTTAGTCGAATATCATAATCAGCCGAGTATTAAAAGGAGTACCGAGTGTAACTTCGACAAGTTAAACTCGGAACTTGGGGACTAGAAGGATAACAGGAGATATCAGTTAGTATTACCCGGTGTTCAGCGGCCATGCGCTCTAACATAGTGTTCTCTGTGGCCTTCATGGCAAGGAGGGAGCTCATCATTTGGTCGAAGGAGTGATTGCCCGAGCTGGAAGACCCGGGATCTTGGTAACCCGGAGGTGGAGTCTTCTCCTTGACAGGGGAAGGCATCCGAGTCGTATGAGTATCGGAGTTTGGCCCGCCTCCCCCCGTGCCCAGGATTGTGGCCTCTTCCTCCTCGCGTGCATGCGAGGCTATAGGATACTCGGCTTCTTGATCAGCCGGGTCCTTCGGAGGCGCTTGCCGCTCGTCCTTGCCGCTAGCCGCGGCAGTCATGTTATCAATCGGGTTCTCCTTACCCGGGTCTTCGGTTTCCATGTTTTCTTGGTCACTGATAGTGACCGTGGCTCTGTGGATGCTATAAATGAGCAGTTAGCACGAAACTGGAGAAAAATCATGGAAGGGTATTGGGACATCAGGAGAAGAATCGTACCCAGGGTTCACCATGAAGTCCGAGGGGAACTCGCTGCTAGACCCGGACGAAGCTGATGAACGTTGAGAAAAGTAAGACATGGAACTGCCCCGCGAAGAGGTGATTCGGAAAAGGAATACCACGATATTCAGGGAGAGGTTGAAAAATACCAGCGCGTCGAGCCGGGGATGACGGAATACCCGGGTTAAGTGTGGATTCACCCGGAAAGTTCCGAGTCACTCTGCGCTTGGTCGCGGGTGGATCCTTCAAGTACGGCCAGTCGGATAATTCTCGGTTTAGCTCGCACATGTTAGCAAAGGAGTATGGTTTAGAAGCAAGGGAGCGGTATGGAACCTTGAAGACGACCCCGCGGGTTTTCCTCTTGGTCCCGACTTCGACTTCCGGCTCAATTTCGCTTTTGTCGCTCTCGGTTTCTTCCGAGTCCCTCTGGTCGTCATTGTCACCCTTGTCATCCATCCCTGAAAGGCGTATGCATATAGTTGGAAAAAGAAAGCAAAGTGATAGAGGTTGGGGTGATTGGGATCCGGGTGATACCTTCGTCTGTATCGGCCGGTTCTTCCTCTTCCTCTTCCGGGTTACCTGAGTTGGGAGGGGTCTCGATACTCCAGAAAACGTTATCGGCCTGAGATAAAAGCATGAAAATGGGAGTTAGTGTTTGTATCAAGTCAAAGTATGAGAAAGTGTATAAGTATCGGATTTTACCGCTGGAGCCGGGTTATCCCGGGTAAACGGCGCTAACCCGGCTATGTTCTTTATCATGGCCAGCTTCTCGGTCAGGAAGCTCTTGATGGTTTTATTGGTATCACCAGCCGGATAGTTCTTCGAGGAGTAACGGAGCGCGTCCGTAACGTGCCCCGAATATTCGCACATCAGTTTTGGGCGAATAGAATTGGGCTGAATGCGGAAGTCTACCCAAGTCTTAACTAGGTTGAGCCCAGTGAGACCGTGGGCGAAAAGGACGGCTATTTTGGTCAGGTGGGGCTGGATGGCTTCCCTGTCCGACTCAGGGGCAAAGGCATTGAAAGTATCGGATATATCTAGGAGGCCCTCCGAGTAACCCGGCAATTTCCTCTCGCCGGGTGGGGAGGTGTCTCGGCAGTAGAAAAAAGAAAGCTGCCAGTGCTTAACGTGCGAATTGAGGGTGAGAGTCGGCATGGGTGAATTCTTGCGGCGTTGGATAGAAACCCCGCCGCAAGCCAAGAGCGCCCCGTCACCGCTTTCGCGGCACGGTTTGCACTGGAAAAGTTCTATGAATAGAGCCAAATTTGGCGGGATGCACAAATAAGACTCGCAAAGGACTATGAAATGGGTTATGTTCAACACAGAGTTAGGCCCTATGTCGAACACCCGGAGGCCATAATGGCGGAGGACCTCACGGAAGAAAGAGTGACCCGGGGGGCGAAACCCCCGGATCACGTGCTCGACAAAGCAAATTACCTCGTCGGCATTGGGGGTAGGCCGGGTCTCATCACCCGGTACCCTCCAGTGAATCTCCTCCTGAGGGGGGAGGACGCCTAACTCGGCCAGCTCCTCCAGCTTGGCCTTGGTCACGGTGGATCGCGCCCAGTTGGCGGATATTGATTGGGTCATCCTTGGCTTAGCCGACTGTTTCCCTTTGGTCTTGGGAGCCATTGGTTCAGTCTGCAAAAGTACAAGACAAAAGATATTAGGCATGAGACTCGGAAGTTATGGATTTACCGAGTATCGATAAACAATATGAAAGTTATGAACTATCCGGGTATTGACAGGCAGTACAGAAATTATGGGGTATCTACGTATCGGCAAGTATTTACGAAAGAAGGTTGACCGCCTATGTATCTAGTGCAAGTAAAACAACCGGAAGAGGAGGATTTTCCGGGTATCTGTGAGCCGCCGCGGAAATCTGGGTCAACTACATCTAGATTGGAAATTTTGCTATCGATTTCGCAGAGAAATTAACGGCTATGAGCAATAGGGGAGTGATGTGTGGTCATCTATTAGGCAATTGGATGGACTAGGGAGGAGCTGTGCGACCTAATCCGGCGCGGGGCGAGAAATGGCCCGCGGCGGACCCAGATCCAATCTAGTCAACCGAAGAAATTGCTCATTGAATCAAGGGGAATAGGAATCTTACCTGCGCGGACCGTAGAGGAACGCAGCTGGCGGCGGCACTGCTCCGGCGACGTGCGCGAGGTCTCCGTGGTGGCGCTCCGAGAGCTCGGGTGTGGAAGCGCAGGTGAGGAGGAAGAAGAAGGAGGGAGTGAGCCGTTGGGGTTAGGTCACCCCCCCGTGTACCTATTTATAGGTACGTGTGAGTAAACCTAGGCCAACGGGCGGGACCCGAAATTTTTGGGATAAGAGATACCCGTCCTGATTTTCTGGGATGCGCGTTAAGTGCTGGACGGGATATCCGGAATGGATAGGAAGTGAATCCTTCCCGCGATATTCGGATCAATTAATGAGCAAAGTGAGCCGGGTCTTCTGCATCTTCCTTGGAACATTGACCCGGAAAATTAAAGATGGACTTAGAGAAAGCCGGGTTATTATATGGACCACCAATGGAGTTAGGCCTAGCTGTTTATTAAAGCAACTTAACCCGGCCTTTATGAATTTGTATGTTTATTATTTTTGCAGGGAATAGCGTACGCTTCAAGGAGGATCCCGTGAAGCCCAAGCTATTTTGGGGACTACTGATGGAGGGATGATAACCCCGTAGGCTAACGCCAAGGAGTAACTCGGCCCAAAGGACGCTGCGCGAGACCCGGCTTAGGATAAAGGAGTTTCTAGACGGCCTAGGAACATAGGCCTCGTAACCCGGATTGTGGGTTCCGGTAAGGAAGTTTAGGGTTTGTAAGCAGTGTCCGGGTAGGATTCAGAGTACGCCTTGGGGAGTAAGCCAGGGGGTCCGGATATTATATAAGCCGGTCCCTAGGTTAGGGTTAAAGAAGTTATATCGTGGGTAAGAACACATTCGCCGAATTGCGAGGTATCGAGTATCCATTGTAACACAAGTATCGAGATAGTATATTCAGATCGGAGACTCGGCGACTCGATTGCCGGCTACCAGATCGCATATCACCATGGTTTCCTTCGAGCTAAACCCTCTCCCAAACACCAGAGTCGATTTGCCCCAAGACAAGTTACCCCCGGTAACGTCTGCCGTGATTATCCCACGACAGTGAGAGTGGCTCCAACTGGTCCGATGTGTGCTAATTTGTGCAGTGGACTGATGTGTGATGTTTTTGTGTGTTGAAGTGATGTGTGCTGTTTTTGTTCATTGTTGTGCACTGTTGTGTGCTAATTTGTGCACTGGAGTGGTCTATTTGTGTATGATATGTGTTGTCTATTTCTAGTAAATATATTTAGGTAGATTTATTTGATTGGTTGTATGATATTTTGCATAGATAGGTAGACATTATTGGAATCACTTGTTCATATACTCCCCTTATGCAATTAGATGGACCAAGATAAAACACCGAAGGCACATTGGGATGCAGCTTCCACTACTATATTTTGTGAAATCTGCAAGAAACAGAAAAGGGCAGGGAATAGACCGACCGTTTTCCTTAGTCCGGAGGGATACAAACAACTAGCTAGAGAATTTTCTCTTAAAAAAGGGAAAAACTACACCAACATGCAGTTCAAAAATAAGCGGGATTCAACCAAAGCATTGTACCAAGCATGGGTGTATTACACTACCAAATGTACCGAACTTGGTTGGGATCCGGTGAACAAAACATTTACTTCATTTTGGGATGAATTGATCAAGGTATGACATGCTCCCTGTCAGCGGCGGACCTAGCGTCCCTGCTGCCCGGCGCTTGCCCGGGCTTTCAGGCCGGCCGCACTAGTATTTGTAGTGTATTTATAGTAAATCGAATAAAAAAATCAATTTATGACCTTAAATACACTATTTCCCGGGCCTCTAATATGTTCTGGGTCTGCCACTGCTCCCTGTTTATGCCATTTTGATATTTTGGGATGAATTGATCAAGGTATGACATGTTCCCTATTTACTAGAAAACATGTTCCCTAGTATTGGCATTTCATCCAAACCGGTTATGAACTTGCTGTTACGCCCATTCGAGCCTCCTGCCCGCCAAGCCTCATCGACTCCTTTTGCGACCTCTTCTATCCTTCCATAACAACCCATAAATGTCGTGAACGTGTAAAAGAGTAACGAGAATAAACCTCACTCGTGTTTTAGTACAGATATCACGGTCAAAGCTGGACTATTCAAAAGACGGAGACTTTTAGACCCTAGAAAAGGGGACTAGATGGTATACTGAGCACATATGTGCATAAAATTTGGGAAATTTTGTGGGTGTAAGATATCTGTGAACTTGTAAACAAAAAAATGCTGCACAAAAATATTTCCATTTAAATAAAAAACAATGTACATTCAAACAACGTGTTTTAGAAATCCTTCTCTTTTGTTTTTTTACACGACAAGAACAATTATCTCATTGGCTTAAATTTCGTTAAACCATGTCACACTACTTCAATCAATATGAATACACAATTATTTCCAACATTTTCAAACTCTTATACACGTGCATTACAAAATAAAACAGATAGAAGCATGTATGTGCACATTCAAGGTGCGCAAAATCTAGGATTTTTCAGTTTAAGATTTATGATCCCTAGTGGCAAACCGCACTTCTAAGACACCGCCTTTGCGACGAGCGAGAAATTAATGTTGTTATTTTTTACCATGTAGATTTAGTGGGGAATATATTGCTGGTAGTTTATGGAAACAAGATTCGATCCATGATGTGGACTTATCAAATTTGTACTCTTACTTTAAGTGCATGCCTATCTAGAGAATAGTTTGTGACACTTAGATATATTACCGTGTTTATATATGTTTGTGATTATTTAAATATCTATACACACGGTTCTAAAATGTACATAAATCTAACAAATATCTTAATAAAGATTTGCAAAAGATTATTATATTTCAGTTTTAACTAGCATGCATTCTTATGTAAGTTCAGATAAAGTAAGAGAAAAAATATGATCCCGGTTCACATAAAAATAAAAAAGATAGATATGAACACGATAATAGTAAAATTTTGAAAAGATATATATGTCAACACAATAATATATCTAAGTTCATGAAAGATTTCTTGGGCTAAAATTGCAAAGAACAACAAAATTTACACAAAAATCAAGGGTTACAATTTGGATTTATTTATGATTACAAATGATATTTTGAGTTATAGGTTTGAAAAGGAGATCAAATATTACCCTATATTGGTATTTCTTTAATATTTTTAGATCATATAATAAGTAACAGTTAAAATTGCTAAATGATATTTTATCACAAAACCTAGGTAAAAGGTATTTATTTATTAATGTAAGCAAGTGAAAGTGTTTAATATAAATGTTGCTCCGACAAAGGCGGGCTCCAGGGATGGCTCTCACCCCTTTTAGAGATTCGCCTGCGGGTGCAAGATAAACAACACACTCGCAACCAAATCTCCTAAAGCTCAAGAACAGAGACACACAATTTTACCCACCTTCAGCAGGATCGAATGGGTAAAACTTTACATCCTGCTTGTTTGAAATGTGTCAGCGTAATATCGGAGGTTTACCGTGACTGCCTTTGCTAGTCATTATTTCTTGGGAGACCGAGCTTTGTTTGGCATGTATCAACATGATATAAAATAAGCATGAAATAATAAAAATATATAGATATGTTTGGCATGTATCAAAGGCTTCCATCACTTCAAGAGGTTCGTGTGGTCCCACTGGTGTTTGAGGTAAATCGTGTTCGTCTTGCTCTGACATTGGCGGAGCAGAGATATCCTTCGTTTTCTGGTCCGCAGGTTTAACTCCACTTCCTCCTCCTACTTCCAGGTTGTTGTTGGCTGGATCAGCCAGTTTTTTCTTCCGGAGCTTGTACTGGAGTTTCTTGGAAGCTTTGTGTTTTTTGTTGGAAGAGAGAGGTTTTTTACCATGTTCATCCTCTGTCAATTCTTTGACATCGGGATATGTTGGAGTGGTTTCCCCTTCTTCTCTCTCTTCCTCTGGCGGAGGTGTTCTAGGGCTTTCCTGACTATCGGGATCCGTGTTTTCAGCCTGTTTTGCCATTAGTACTTCATGGAATCCCTCTTGAAGAGATTTGACTTTTCTTTCGAAAGCGTCCTCATCTTCATCTTCGGAATCAAAATCATCTGATCCGGGTTCTGATTCCAATCTCGCCTCAATGGCGGCTAATACGGAGTCAGCTTCCGAGTTCGTCGTCATATTGACGGATGTCGGATCTTCCACCTCTACTGTGGGATTGTTGTTTTCTGCCTCTTGCACGGGATTGGTTTCATCCGTGTTTTCGGCGATCTCGGATTGCACAATACCGATAAAGTGTGATTCAGCATGATATCGGCGATATGAGCAAAATCCGGCGTCATAGTCTTCTTTGACTGGGTATAAGGCGGGTGGGGTAAATTTGCTTCCACCACAGAATCACATTGCTTCTGAAGTTAATCCGATAAAGATGTTTGTAGATCCAATCGGTAAAACACAGACACTTACCAGATGATTCCGTGCTGGCATGTACGATCCATTGCCGAGGAAGCGCCCGACGTCGTTGTCGAATTCCAAGCTTCGGACAGTTACGGTACTACCGATTCCGCCGAGTATCCCCGATCGAAACATAACGCCTGACGTCGCCGGCCCCACGGTGGGCGCCAACTGTCGAGACATCGTAGTAGAATTCATAGACGGGGGTGCCATGAGACTACCGATAGAGAGGTGGGGGGACGTGATCGTATGACGAACAATGATACCATGGTTTTACCCAGGTTCGGTACGTCGCAACTAGGAAGCGTTCCTACTCCTGCAATCTCACTAATCAGGGCTAAAGCCTGAGGAATCCAGAGTACAATGTGAGTTTAGGTTTAGCTATTCGACAAGGATCAACCTCTCGGCGAGTTAGCCTCTAGCTTCTCGTCTATCTTTCCTATCTCCCGTCCGGATTTATATAATAGCCGGGTCAGGGCTTACAGAATAGGAACCTAGAAGACTACGGTATGTCCTAACTTGGAAGGCAAGGAATTCGCCCTCTACTCCAAGCCGTACCACGTGGGCCGTGGTCCGGGTTCTTCTAGAATCCGGCTTCCGCGCGTCAGCTTACTGGGCCGCCCAATGGACTGTGATCCATTACCATTTAGGCCACCCTGGTAATCCGGCACTTTAGAGCACCATCTGATATACCCCTAATTGGTATATATCCGACAACGGCGCCACCTCATGGTGTGGTCCCCTGGTGGACCCCTCTGGCTCTCCTCCCGGCTAGATCCCTCATATGGACTTCTAAGAAATCTCCGGTGTCCCTTCTCTTCTTCTGATCTTCTGAAATATGGTATCTCGACGATGTTTTTTCCATCAGATTTCTGGTCCCGGTGTTTATTATCCAAAAATTATGAAACATGCAAAATAAGATAAAATAACATAATTGATGCATCATAACATGAAATATATAGATGAATAACAGAAAATAACAATATAAAACAGTGATGCAAAATGGACGTATCATTCTATAAGAATGGAATTATGGTGGATGTTAGAGCTTCTCTCCTTGAACTATATCGAGGAAGGAGGCAGAGAGAGCCTCTAGGGTTTCTACATGATGGACATTGTGATCAATCCTTCGACTCCCTCTATGGAGTGCCCGACCTGCACTATTGGGTAATTTTACAAAGAATTTAGGAAATACTTTTATTCACAAAAATTTTGAAAGTCCATTTCTGGCCTTTTGGAAAATAACTTGGATGGAAATTATAGACATGGACCATTAGGTCCATGATGGTGCATTGATCAATAGATCAATATTTTCAATTATGGCTTGAGGCCAACGTTGGAGAATTTAAACACACCAAAAATGAGAATGAAATAGGGTTGAATTTGATACTGATGCGTGGTCTTATTATTTATAGATTTTATTCATTTAAAACAACACACATTCATAATCAAACAGATGTAGTTACCTCAAGGCAAAACACAAGGGAAGACCACACATAAGCAGGTAATAACAAGACTAACAGGTTCGCTCAAGCAATAGAGTTCTTCGATTCAAATTTCCAAGGTGTTTTATCAAGTGTTAATTAAAGGTAGTGATCAAGCCATACCATGACAATAGGATTTTGGAAAGGAGTTCAACTCAAAGCGTGTTATCTCCAAAATAATATAATTGGGGTAAAATATAGGGGTAATATAGTCCCCACTTATAGTTTTTTAAAAAGAGGAAGTGAGATGTGGTGTTTGAAATACTTGCAAAAGTATCTTGGTTGAAAACAGATAGGGGATGATTACTTTCCTATTACCTTTTGTTCTCTTAAAAATATGGCTTTTTGGGTTGTTGCTAAAATCAAAACATTTTTAAAGTGTTTGGCCAAAATAAGGTGATAGATAAAGGTGGCAAGTTTTTTTGTCAAGACTTGATCACCAGGGTTACGTTTTTAGTAGGTTGTGATCATTGGGCTTATTGTTAGGTGTTAACAAACACAAACAACAAGCAAATAGAAGTGCAACACAAGCATTAATCAAGCATTTCAAAAAGTTTATGTTGTCCCTGATTTTTGGGTTAATGATAAAAGTTCTTCATGTCTTCCAAAAATTTAGGTTGTTACAGAATATATTACTATTAGTTTATGGACACAAGATTCAGTCCATGATGTGAACTTATCAAATTTGTACTCCTACTTTATGTTCACGTCTATGAGCGGAATAGTTTGTACCACTTAGATATATTATCGTGTTTATTTAAGTATCTATAAATATCTAGACAAAGGGTTCGAAAATGTACGTGAATCTAACAAATATCTTAATATGATCCACAAAATATGATTATATTTCAATTTTCAACTAGCAGCTATTTTTATCTGAGTTCACATAATGGAAGAGTAAAAATATGATCATAGTTTACACAAAAATAAAAAAGATAAATATGAACACAATATAGTTTTTTAAGATATATATATATATATATATATATATATATATATATATATGTGAACACAATAATATATCTAAGTTACGAAAGATGTCTTCAGGTAGAATTGAAAAAAGAACAACACAAATTACACAACAATAAAGAGTTACAATGTGGGTTTATTTAGGATGACAAATGATATTTTGAGCTGAATCGAAGATCAAATATTACCTAATATTTTTAGATCATAGGATAAGTATTTGTTAAGATTGGTAATAAAATTTTATCACAAAAACTAGGTACAAGGTAATTATTTATTAATGTAAATAGTGAAAGTGTTTAGTATAAATGTGGCGTCGTTTGCAGGTGGACTAGAGGGATGGCTCATACCCCCTTTTAGATATTCGTGGGAAAATTATTTCCTTTACGTCTCATGTGCTCACGAAGACGTTTCACGGAAGAGTAACCAGGTTCAATCAAGTGTAAGAAGAAAATTTTCATTGCTAATTTTTTTTTCATGAAACTTTCTTTTGTCATTGTTACACATGCCAAAAATCTAGATATAAACATGACACATTTCTGTTCGAAATTTCTTTTTTGGGAGGCAGGAATGTATGCTCCCAGGTGGCAAAGCGAATTTCCCGATTAGGGTAGACATAAGAAAGCCCCAAAAAAGCGTAGAATATCGCCTTGAGAACTTCACCCCCCCCCCCCCCCCCCACCCCACAAAAAAACCCCGCCTCTATTTTAGGGAAGTGCCAATCTTGTTTCTTGTTGACGATTAGGACATGTGGATGCCTTTTATGGAGATTTTTAGTAGGAGTCTGCATGTTTTGATTAGTCTAGTTGGAACAAACCAAATAGTTTTGGCCCGAATGTCGTTGGTGGAGTAATGCGGTAGGTTAAGGAGCAGAAAAGGGATGCATATTTCAATCAAAAAATTGCATAGCATACATACGGCGTTGGGTCGTTTGGTCAACTACTCTAACGCCTTTGGACTATTTGTGTACTTGAACTTGAAACCCCCCTAATCTTCATTAGCTGCGACGTACATGATCGACACTGTGGGACACACATTGCTAACCACTAAAGCGTTCTGCTCGTCTCAAGTTTCCTGGACGGCCAATCATGCATCGCAACCATAGGATTAGCACCGAACAAACGCATTCGCTGTAGAATTATGTACTACCCGGTTAGGGGTCGGTTACAATGACGTAAGCATGGTGTCGCCATAAAGTAACCCATGTTGCGGTTAAACATCACATCAGCTGGCCTCTTGGAAGCGGTCCTAATCCGCAGGCCGATGACGATGCGCTAGACAATTAACAAGTCGATGGATCGATCGGCAGCATGATGAAACGATGGAGTCGACCTGCAGGGCTAGGTTGCGATCGAGGAAAATACTGGTATATTGCCCCGAAAAAAGAAAAGAAGAAAAGAAGGAGGGGTATGGCACGAAGCTTTTCTTCTGCGTCATCTCCGTCGGCCCTTTGAGTAACTCAAAGTCCATGATGGGTTGCTGAATTATGCAGGAATTATTGGTGCGGTGATGTAACGGTGACGCGCTTTGATGTATGGATCGGCCGTCCGTCCCAGAATTCAAGGCGTGGAGAGTCTGAACTCTGAAGTTATTGTGCGATGGAATTGAGCCACATTCCCGGAGGAGAGACCTATTGACGCACGTACGTGTCATTGTGTCAATGATTCGTGCTTTCATGTTTTGACATGCACTGCACTCGAACATCCCCTTTGCGTTCACAAACCAGCAGCTGGTAAGGAGTACTGCTAGGCGAGCTTAATTAGTGTACCTAATCATTATTCGTCGCTTTCCATCGCATATATAGGTAGCCACGACACATAGGTAGGAGTTGCACGATCCATAAATCGTCTAGAAAGATACGCGTTCCTCTTCCGTGCTCCCGTCTCCTTCGGGACCCCAGAAGTGATCGATGCTTCCGGAAAGATGAGGGGCTCTGATTAGAGCAAGTGATATGAACCGATCAATGGAAACGAAGCGTACGTCCATTGATGCTCTGCACCCCGTTCGAGAGCGTGGATCGATGACAGAAATAACTTTGCATGCTAGAAGGAGTAGGGTGACGCGATCGGGTTTGGCAGGCACGACGAGAGCAATGCATACATGGTGATGGTGTGCGCGCAGCACCGGACCATCACCAGCTCTGTTGGCTTGGTGAGATTTTGATCTTTATGATGTAGTCACGGACAAACAACTCCACTTGCGCTTTATTCGAGCGAACGAAACGGAGGCTGGGTTGGGCACGGCATCGGATGCGGACAAACGACATGTTGCGGAATGCTGATTTCATGGCGGCTGCCGGATAACGCTAGCTGCACCCTCCGGAATACGGACAAGCCGGTACTATAGTATGTGTAGAATGTTTTAACCCAAAATGCTTGGCTTTCCCAACCGCATGAGGTACTGGTTTTTTTCTTCTAATTTATTTCTCAACTCGAATAAACAGTTTTTGTTGAAGATTGTAGTAGTATACTACTCCGTGTTGGATAAAGAAAGCCAGCGGGCATGATCGGAGAATAGAAAAGGGAGAAGCAAGCGGGCGGAACTCGTGAGGTCACCGGGCTGAAGCCGACCCGTAATTAGACAACGCCGGCGGCGTGTCGATCGTTAGGGAGGCGATCGACGCCATGATGGGTGATGGACTCACTCCAGCGAAATGGCTAGTATTCTATCGGTCGGCCGTGATGTGCCTAATTGCGTGGCGCGTCGATTTGATTAGTTAACTCTTGCTCGGGCGTGTGCGTGTCCTGAATTCCGGAGCTTGCTAGCTAGCTTTCCGGGAGGAGCTTTCCTCGTAGTTTCCTTTCTCGGGTATGGGCACCGGATGTGATGCCATGCCGTGGCACAGCAATTTCTCCGGTGCCACGGCCCGCAGGTGTGTCGTTTGCTTCGTGCGGCGGTAGCCGGGTCCTGCCGGGGCATGCACTTTCCTTCCAAGCGAGGGCTTGACAAATGTGATCCTTGCTGAAAAAGTTGCTGACCTGTGGTCACGTACGATTCGAACCGGGCCTGCGTGCGGAGGGTTTTCTCTGCGATTACGCCCGTACAATGTACGCGTGTGCGTGGTCAGAACGTACGTACGTGTACAAAATAAATGTGACCCCAGTTGAACTGTTGGTGCTGCTGACCTTTGCTCGGAAAATGGCATACACTATGCAGGCAGGTCTTGGTCAAGCCCCGTGCGACGCGAAAGTCCATAATAACCTCTTGTCATGTGCCGTTTCGACGCTGAGCATACGGTAGACTGTTTGACCAGACACCCGGAATCAAAAGAATAGCTTGCGTTGAGTCAACCTTCGAGCCAATCCAGCCTCAGATACTACTACTGCCTCGCCTCGAGTAACCGGTATACGAACTGTGCTGAAGAAGATTTTGTTGCTCCGTGTTTGACCCGGCGACGGTCGACGCCGGACGGGTTGGCCAGCCCAATCTGCACCCCGCAAGTGAAACAAACAAATGCGGAGGCGGGCTGAATGCGAGGCGCACATGGGAATGGGAATCGAATCGGGGGTCACCCACCCACCCGCACGGAGACAGGGGATGGTGTCCTACGTTTCTGCCACGTTTTATTGGTTGAACCTTCTGGGGCGCTTCGCGTCGACAATCCCTGGACGGGAGCCAATATAGATAAGAGATATATCGCCTCGGGACGCCCGTCGCCCCGTGCCACCTTCAACAGCGACGTACTAGCTTCATAGCTTGTCCTACCTTTGATTCCAAGGCCCGTCGTTTCCTTCAAATTTTCTGTGGTCAACACTCAACTTGTACCGGAGTAGGTATAGTAGGTTGCTTCTGGCTGAAGCCGCAGGTAGTTATCGGAGCCCCGTACAGGTTTCAACAAAACACGGGTTACGGTTGGGCAGTTACCTACAGTTACGGGGGCGAACAACGCTGACCGATGATGAGTGGGTCGACGAGCGAGCGGGAGCCGGGACACGTCTTGCGATCCTGTTACAGCTGCGTTGGCACCGCGCAAGCCACTTGGATCCACGGCGCAACAGCGGCGGCGGATCGAGGAGTGCGGACGAAGCAGATACGTGCTACGGTCGTCTCCGTTCCTATTTCGCAGTTAATCCGCTGTTCTCGAGTTAGGTTGGAGAAGTGTCGTTGTAAAACCTTTCTTTTTGTGACCCGAAATGTTCGTGACATCTGATGGTCCAAGTGGATGGAAGTAGATCACATCCTTGTCCAGGAGTATGGATAAGAATGCGGGAGACGGGGAGCAAGCAGAACTATGTCACATCGTGTCAACAAAATACCTGCAATAAACAGACACGATCATAGCGCGAAAAAAGAAACAAGTGCAGTAAGTCAGAGATCTGATGGGCCTGCTAGCGTGCAATTCTTTAGGCCCGTACAGAAAGTCTACTATCAGAGTAGGTTTTTTGATGATGGGCTACCGTGATTTTCCGGAGCAGGTTGGGCCTACCAACACTTTTTGTTGAGGGAACTTGGTTTATTTTTCTACTCTCTCCCTCCGATCCTAGAAGAGTGACGTGAAAAATGAGTTAGCTCCGTGTAAATTACTGCTATCCTAAACCGCGTAGGTTCCTATTTTTCTCAATTTTTGGATGGTCATCATCCTATTTCTTCATTTGAAACGTGTTCTGCTTTCCGATGTGCCTTGGTCACGTTTTCCGTTCGTGGTGATTGTTGCGCTTTGGTTGTGGTGGGTCTTCGGAGATGGCTAGCAGGCGCAAACGAGCGCTCCACGTGTCCACAAGACCACCACCCGTGCCCTGCCCTAGAACAATCCAGCTTTACCCGGCTATTTGTAAAGGGATAAAACAAAAGGGTGCGATAGGAACAACAGCTGAGTCTCACCTCTCTTCTTCCCCTGCTTTCTCGTCCCAATCGCCGCTGTCCTCTGCCTCCCAATCGCCACTGCCCATTCTCTTCAACCCTGTCCCTTTCTTCATGAGACTCGCGTCGGAGGGAGTCAGCCATGTTGCTACCGTCGCATGGAGGAGGCCCTCAAGCGCCATCGATGCCGCCGCCGCCTTACGCGGCCATCTCGCGTCAACCATGGACCCGTCTGCGACCATCAGCTACACGCGTCGAGCAGGTGCGTCCTGGCCACTCTCTCTCCCGCCTCACTTTTTTTTCTCCCTGTCTTTTTCAGGCGGACGACAACAGGCGCAATGCTTGCCATACGGCAACAGCTCTATGTTCGTCTGCCCGTCCAAGTCCACGGCTATTTACAGCGATGCCATCTGCCTCCTGGCACGTCTTTGCCTCCATTACCAGCTTCGGGTGGCACAAAGAGCAGCAAGGTTCCAGGGCGATCTTACGGCTCGAGAAATAAGATGGTGAGCGGCCGGCCGAGCAGGACAAGCTGCTGCAGGTGCTAGGCAACGGCCACCGTCTGATGGTGCTGAATGGGGGCAGCCCGAATTCTTGAGGCGCACAATATTGGGCCTGTCGACTGCCTTCGATCTCTCCTTCTTTTCTCTCTACGGGCCAAATCAAACTATGGGGGTGAGAGGAAACTTGAAGTGCATCTTGGAACATTGCTCGGGTATGAATTTATTATAGAGTTGATTGCATATCACGAAAACAGATCCGAATAAGAATGTTTCACATGTTACATTTGACATCACTCAAAAACTAAGAACCCTAGTACTCGAAACCATAGAGTATTGACATTCCATCCAAATCGAGCATGAACTTACTATTACGCCATTAAACCTCTCGTGAGATCGTTTTCCGAATCCTTCTATCCTTCCATATTAATCCAATAATTATCAGGAACGGGTACAATAGTAACACAAGAATAAACCTCACTCGCATTTTAGTCTAAATTGCATGGTCGAAGCTGGACTAGAAAAAGATCAAAACATGTATACGCGGAAAATGGGAGTAAATGTTATATCAATGCAGATGTGCACGAAATTTTTGGGGCAATTTATGGATGTAAGATATCTCTCAACTTGTAAACAAAAAAATGTTGCACAAAAATATTTCCATATGCAAGCTCCACGAGAATAAATAAAAATTATGTACATTTGCAATGTGTTTTAAAATCTTTCTCTTCTTTTTTAACACAACAAGAACATTTTTTTAAAACCATGTCACACTGCTTCAATAAATCAATGTGAATACACAATTATTTCCAGCCCTTTTAAAGCTCTAAAATAAAACAACAAGAAGCATGTTTGTGCACATTCAAGGTGCACAAAATCCGGGACTTTTTTAGGTTTAGATTTATTACCCCTAGTGACAAACCACACTTCTAAGACATCGCCTTTGTCAAGAGTTGGAAAATAATATTTCTCGTTTTTACCATGTAGATTTAGCGGGAAATATTACTCTTAATTTATGGACACAAGAATCGATCCATGATGTAAACTTATCAACATTTTACTCATACTTTATGTTTACGCCTATCTACAAAATAGTTTGTGCCACTTGGATATGTTATCCTGTTTATATGTGTTTCTGGTTATTTAAGTATTTATAAATATCTAGACACGAGGTTCTAAAATGTGCATGAATCTAACAAATATCTTAATAAGGATTTGCAAAAGTGATTATGTTTCAAAAATTTAACTAGCAGGTTGTAAGTTTATGTAAGTGCACATAAAGTAAGAGTAAAAATATGATCATAGTTTACATAAAAATAAAAATAAAGACATATGAACACAATAACAGTAATTTTTTAAAAGATATATACATGAGAAAAATAATAACTAAGTTTATGAAAGATTACTTTGTGATAAAGTTGTAAAGAACAACATAATTTACACACAAATAAAGAGTTACAATTTGGGTTTATTTATGATGAAAAACTGTATATAATTTATATAGGCTTCAAACCGATATCAAATATTACATAATATTGGCATTTCTTTAACATTATTACATATCAGAAATAATTTTGTATAACTAGTATTCTAAGAATTAAAAATAGGCACAATGCAATTATTTATTAACGTAAACAAGTGAAAGTGTTTAGTATAAACATGTGCCCATGGCAAACTTCGAAGCTAACCCGTTCTCCTTCATGCCGGGTCCAATGGAAGTTGAAGAGGAGCCGGCGAATCATGGTGGTGGTCGACGAACCGCCGCTTAGCAACGAGAAATTCGCTCCGGTAACAATCAGTGTCCTTGTCCCTGAGCATCAAAAGCATGTTGTTCTAGACGAGATTTAGCGCATTCTGAGGGGAGATATTCAGTTTATCTCTCACCCAGAAACCTATGCGTGGGGTGGGCTTGCTTGCTTCAGAATCCGTGTGATTCGTGATCAGTTGGTGAGAGATAGCCCCCATGTTTTTGATGCAGAGGAAACATCCACTTTTATTGTTGTTCGTCATGATGAAGGGGTTAATATGCGTTTTGTTGTTTTTGACTTTGGAGCTTGGATTATGTTCCTGGGTTTTCCTATTGACTATCATACGGATTACTACATCAATAAAGTAGTTTCTTATTTTGGTAAAATGATTCTCTAGCATCGCCCGGGAGTGCGCAAAGCTAGGGTCTTGCTGAATGCTTGGCTCAACGACTTGGCCCTTGTTCCGTTTAGTATGGGGATCAAACGGATCGGGACGCTGGGGGAGTGAGACGTTCTTGGTCTGTCCCGGTTAATGTTCTTAATGGCCGCCACTCTAACCTGCTCTGTTTTCTTCGAAATATCTACTCCCGCTTATGCATGCCACTCTACATCCGTTTGTGATGCCTGGATTGTCCGTTGCTTTGCAAAAGTTGTCCGTTCAGAATTGGCTTCAGCAGACCGCATAGCCTGCCGATGGCAGTCAAGCTCCGAATGATGCCCCTGTTCCCTTGGTGAACAATTGAAACGAACTGATAGTCCCACATGCCAAAAATTTAGAGATATATACGACATATTTTTGTTTGAAATTTCATTTTAGGGTGGCAGGAATGTATGCTCCCAGGTGGTAAAGTGAATTTCCGGGTTAGAACGGACTTAAGAAAGTCCCCAAAAAGCGTAGACGATCGCCTTGAGAACTTCCCAAATAAACCGCGGGCCTCTAGTGCAGGGAAGTGCCTATCTTGTTTCTTGGTGACGATTAGGACATGTGGATGCCTTTTATGGAGATGTTTAGTCGGAGTGTACATGTTTTGATTGGTCTATGTGGAACAAACCAAATGGTTTTGGCCCGAATGTGGTTGGTTGAGTAATGCAGTAGGTTAAGGGGCAGAAAAGGATACATATTCAATCGAAAAATTGCATAGCCAACGTACAGCGTTGGATAGTTTGGTCAACTACTCTAACGCCTTTGGACTATTTGTGTACTGTTTCATGCTTTTCTCAAGACTCCTAATCTCGTTCTTTACTGGAAAACCCCCTAATCTTCATTAGATGCGACGTACATGATCGACATTGTGGGGCACACATTACTAACCACTTGTGGGGAAAAGTCGGTTTGGGGGGAAGGGCCAAGTTGGCCGCACCCTTCCCCTTTCCCTAATTCGAAATGGACTTTCCAATTGAGAAGTCCTATCCCTTCCCACTTGGTTCTTTCCTTTTTTTCCACCCCCTTTTCTATATTTTGGAAATTTGTACTATTACCAAA
Source organism: Alopecurus myosuroides (assembly GCA_028641055.1). Taxonomy (NCBI): domain Eukaryota; kingdom Viridiplantae; phylum Streptophyta; class Magnoliopsida; order Poales; family Poaceae; genus Alopecurus; species Alopecurus myosuroides. The sequence goes on along the minus strand of CM054059.1, from coordinate 129,985,642 downwards.
ATATAAACATGGAAGCCCCTAGCTTTGTGTCCCTTGGTCCACTTGGCAGCCACCCAATATGTGGGTGGAGCTGCACTCTCCCCTTTTTTCGACTTTTCTCTAAAACATTTCCGGAACCTATATACCCTATAGATAAAATTATGGACTCTATCCACTCAAGTTATAAACATGTTATAACATCCCATAACATCTCACGCCCATCGACAAACACTCTGAAAAGCATGCGAAGTTATTTTATCTCTCACTACCAAATTCCGCGCGGTCTGGGAGGTTTCAGTAACGTTGCGGATGGGCTCCAAACCGTCGCTAAGGGCCATCCGTGACGGTTTACGCGACGGAGTGAGAACGTCCTTGATCGACTGTTACGGACGATTCTGCGACGATTAAATGAACACTAAACCAACGCGAGCTACTGGCCGGCCCAGCACAAGGCCCAACAAGGAGCGACGTTTTTTTTGTTGCAGTGTGTACACGTGGCATTGTTTTTTCAATTACCCGTTACGGGCGTCACTGACGTCACTTCTACCGTTCCTGACGTCATCATCATCTTGACATTTTAAAAACGTCGCGATTGGAACTACCGTTACCTCCGTTAATGACGTCATAATATGTGCGACGTTTATTTTCTCGTCGCGGTACAAGCAGTATAAGGTGCCACGTGTCGCTCTCATAATGTTCCACGTATACGCTTATTCTCGACAAACTTATAACATTGTCCGACGGTGCGACATTTTAGTTCGTCGTAAGACGCCGCGAATCATGAGCCAGCATGTGTACCAACACGGCATGTCCACGTCGAAACGTTTCCGTGACGTGTTTTTTTCGTCGCGATTTCCATCCAATAAGGTGCCGCCTCATGGACCTACAATATAGTACCACGTGTCCTCGTATTCATAAGCATGGAAAATACTATACTATTTTTCACATTAAAGCAAACACAACAAATACATAAATTCCGAATAAGGTCACAACATAACTCGCCAGCAAAGGCAGTCTAATACAGTTCAACAGACAACAAGCGGTTTCACAAAGGGCTACTCAGTTCCATATCTCGGATGAATTTGAGCCAACATGCCATCAATAAGGGTTTTGTACATTTCTTGACTCTTCTTCATACCTTTGTGTTCCTCCGTCATACGCAGCAATTCTTGTCGTTGCTTCATCCTATCTGCATCAGCTTGTTTCTTGGCCTGGTTCAACTCATCAACTACAGACTGCAGGTTCTGCCTTTGTTTTCTCTCATAATCAAGTTGAAGGTGAAGCTGACACTTTGTTGCTCTTGCACTGGCTGTGACCCCACCTATGGTATTTAGAAACGAAGACTTCAGACGGTTCTTGGTCAGCACAGCAGCGATGGTTTCGGTGGCAGAAAGAGGTTCCTTAACAGCGCCATCTACTAAAGTAGGTTCTAGAATATGATATTGCATTTCTTCCTATAAAGCATGTAAAAGCTTTAGATGAAATAGAAGCTGAACTAGCTTATAAGGAACATTGATATCATGACAAGGTTGTACATAACAAAGACGCAATTAGCAGATGACAAGTAATTAAGCACGCATGACAAGCTTGTAAGGAACATAAATGAAAAACATCACATGACAGACATGTAAGTAAACATGGCTGAAAATAGCAGACGACAAGCATGTACAGAACATAGATGAAAATAGCAGCTCACAAGGATAGATGAACTAGCAGATGAAAAGCAAGAAGCATGCATGTGCATGAACTATGAGATGACAAGCATAGGTGAAATAGTAGGAGTTTGCATCAGAATTCACAAAGGGAAGCATTCGTACGTGTTTACAAGAATCTATTGAGGTAATTGTTGATACCAGAGATAAACAGAATTCTGAGGGACTTACAATTTCTCTTTTCACGGGCGAAGAGAATCCACGTGTCTTGTTGTTGTGCGTAGCTTTGAACAATTTAAAGGCATCTTTCCCCATGTCGCGGCAAACCTCGTAGCTACGAGAACCTGTGGCACTATGGAACTGGACGGCCCGTCTGCTTTGCATGGCTTTCATACAAGCCATCTACATAAACGAAGTATGAACTGATTAGACACAGTCCATGTTATGAAATAGAAAAAGTGGCAAGGTAGAGTGAACAAAGATAGTACTTGTTTCCTGACTGAGGACCAGTTATCGACTAGCCTGCACCATTCTGCTTCGCTCATGTGTCCAACTGCATCAGGAGGCGTTCGTACAAGTCTACTCTTGTCTCTAACGCTGTCAAAAAATTCTTTCTTCATAATATGGCGTCTTTGTCTTGTATAGTTCTTGAGATGCATCAGAAGAGATTGACGAATAACATGGTCTCTGGGGTTGAGATGAATCTTTGACTAAAACAAAAGAAAGAGCAATTTTCAGTTATATGAATAACAATGGAATGAACTGGAAGGTTGGGTTACAAAAATTACAGACACATGGCCATGGTAGGAGGAAAATATATCTCCCCTTCCCTTGTACTCTTTTCAATGGGGGAAGATACGGCCAGTGTGCTTCACAGCTAATGAACACGCAGTAGCACACATGGCAGCAACCTTTGGGTCCACTGGCATTGTCTTTTCTAGAGTAATAACAATTCTGATCTTGTTTCCTTTGGACATGTTTCTTCTCCTCCCAGCCGCACCACTCGAAACAATGTCTTCACATGGGTAATCTAAAGAAATTGTGGCATTGCTAGAGTTAATATTCTGCATTTTGGATTTCCCTCCGCACATGGCCCCTCATAGAGCATGCAATATCTGTGATATGTCATCTTGCTCTTCGATGCAGGCACCTTGCTCCTCGACTTGGGAACCTTGCCCCTCGCCTAGGAATGGTGGCAGCTCGCCTTGCACACCTGGCAGCTCATAGTATGGAGGTACCTGCTCGCATTGGGCGGCTACCTCCTCACGGTGGTCAGCCTCCTCCTTCTGTTGGGAAGCTTCGGCCATGGGCAAGTGCCTGCTCGCGTTGGGCAGCTTCCTGCTGGCCTTGGGGAGATGCGTCCTCGTCTTGGACCAGTGGTCGCTTGAGTTCGGCATCTGCATACAGATGGACATGGGCAACTGCATGCTCGCGATGGGGCTTGACACGCTTGCGTTTACAACCATGTCCACCAGGAGGCATCTTTGTCCTACCAGATGTACTCTTGACTTTAATGTTCCTAAGCTGCACGGTTCAATATGTACCAAATCAACTAGGATAGTAGCACAAAATACATGGCTGAACAGTAATTAAGAAAGCAGATCCACACAACATAAGTACCTTTATTGTTGAGTTATGATGCAAGGCATGTCTTATCTAGATGGTGGACATGGTATAATTGGAAATAAATAGCTTACACTATAAGTCTGGAATTGATGATTTATGCGAATAAATGAAAATAAATAGCGCATAAATGTTCTTTACAAATAGCCTTATCTTTCATTGGGATGCGACAACATAGAGTTAGAAAATCTTAGTGATGTAATTCGCTGTTTGACCATATCAAATCAGTAATCTAATTTGTGGACCTAAGTATGATAGGATCGCAGAAGAAGTTATCTTAAGCTTTATACAAGCTCGAAAATAAGTAAACTCTGACCAAAGGAACTTGACAGCTGCCAGGCAGGCGAGGTGGCAGATCTTGACGACGACCTGGACAGTGAGGTGGCAGATCTTGACGGGGACCTGGACGGCGAGGTATCAAATCTGGACGGCGACGTGGTAGATCTGGATGGCGTCCTGGACAATGAGGTGGAAGCCCGGGAAGGCGAGCTGAGCGGCGGGGTGGACGACCGGAGACGGAAAGGTGGAAGCCCGGGAAGGCAAGATGCACGGCGAGGTGGAAGACCAGGGACAGCCAGGTGGAAGCCCTGGAAGGCGAGCTACATGGCGATATGGAAGGCCGGGGCGGAGTAGACGGGGTTTAGGAGGAAAGGGGGATTTCGGACAAGAAGAGGAGGGGAAATTTCGGCGAGGTGGCAGATAAGAGGGAGATGTTCGAAAATTAGGGCAACATAGGCGGCAAAGTTTTTGGTCAATAATTTGGGTGGGCGGCGCGAAATTTTCTGCGCCCGCCAGATTTTGGTACATTGGCTGGAGAACATTGCTGGCCGTTGGATACATGATGGATGGCCTAAAAACATAACCATTATTGAAATATGTTATTTAAGGATAATGTGAAGACATATATAAATTACTGACATAAACTATTATTAATAAATAAATTACCCTACCATTGTCTTGGGTGTTCCTTGAGCCTAACCTAACACAACCAAACAATTGGTTCCACTTTGCTACCCCTTTTCCGGCTCACATAGAGGGGCCAAAATGTCATTTCCGTCTTTTTCCCCACCGGGGCTATGGTTTCTCCGGAGAGGGGGCTCTCGAACGTCTGAATTCCACCACAACACATGGTATGCCATATGTGTGTTAGAGTGTGGCATGGGTCTTGGATGCCCAAGATTCCCTCGCTCTTTGTGCTAGGGTTTCACCGGCGTCTGATTCTCTCTCGCAGGTTCTAGGACTGCTTAATGACAGACTGAAACTACCGGATCAAATGGAACTGGGGGAATCTTGACAGTAGGTGGGCCCTACCATTTGTCTTGGGTGTTCCTTGATCCTAACATAACCCAACCAAGCAATTGGTCACACTTTGGTACCCCCATTTCGGCTCACATAGGGCCCAGAACGACAGTTCCGTCTTTTTCCCCAGCGGGGCTATGGTTTCTCCGGAGTGGGGGGGGGTCCGGATCGTATGAATGCCACCAAATCCCATGGTATGATGTTAGATTGTGGAATGGGTCTTGGATGCCCAAGATTCCCTCGCTCTCTGTGTTTTTTTTTGAAAGGAAGGCAGCAGGGGAGGCCCCCACGGCGGGTTTTTATTTTTGAAATAATAGGAGCCCAAGTCTGCATCCGTGAGGACTTGAACCTGGGTGGTTGGGTCGTACATCCACTTCCCTAACCAAGTGAGCTGGGCTCGCTTCCCCTCGCTCTCTGTGTTAGGGCTTCACCGACGTCGGATTCTCTCTCTAGCGGGTTCGAGGACTACTTAGAGCCCGAAACTCCCGGATTTGACGGAACTAGGAGAATCTTGCCAAGAGGTGGACACTAACATTTTCTTTTCTGTTCCTTGGGTCTAACCTAACACAACCAAACAATTGGTTCCACATTTCTACCCCCTTCCATCTCACGTAGAAGGGCCAGAACGGTTGTTCCGCCTTTTTTTCCCAACGGGGTTATGGTTTATCCATAGAGGGGGCTTCGGATCGTCTGATTGCCACCAAATTCCATTGTATACCATACCATGTGTGTTAGAGTGTGTCATGGATGACCAAGATTCCCTCTCTCTCTGTTTTAGGTCTTCACCGGCGACAGATTCTCTCTACGGGTTCCAAGACTACTTAATTAGAGCCCGAAACTCCCGGATCTGACGGGACTAGGGGAATCTTACCAAGAGGTGGGCCCTAACAATTTATTGGGTGTTCATTGGACCTAACCTAACACAACCAAACAGTTAGTTCAATTTTTCTACCCCCTTCCGGCTCACGTAGATGGGGCAGAATAACGCTTCCGTCTTTTTCCCCAGCGGGGCTATGGTTTATCCGGAGAGGGGGCTTCAGATCGTCCGAATGCCCCCAAATCCCATTGAACTCCATAACATGTATTCTAGAGTGTGGCATGTGTCTTGGATGCCCAAGATTCCCCCGCTCTCTGTGTTAGGGTTTCACATGTGTGATATCATTCTCTCTAGCGGGTTCCAGGGCTAATTAATGAGAGCCCGAAACTCCTGGGTGTGACAGAACTGGGGGAATCTTACCAAGAGGTGGGCCCTACCATTCTCTTGGGTGTTCGTTGGGCCTAACCTCTAACACAACCAAGCAGTTAGTTCCACTTTGCTACCCCCTTCCGGCTCATGTAGAGGGTCAGAACGACAGTTCCTTCTTTTTCCCCAACGGAGCTATGGTTTCTCCAGAGAGGGGGCTCCGGATCCTTTTATTGCCACCAAATCCCATTGTATGCCATACCATGTGTGTTAGAGTGTGGCATGGGTCCTGGATGACCAAGATTCCCTCGCTCTCTGTGTTAGGGCTTCACCGGCGTTAGATTCTCTCTACGGGTTCCAGGACTACTTAATTAGAGCCCGAAACTCCCGGATCTAAAGGGATTGAGGGAATCTTTCGAAGAGGTAGGCACTACCATTGTCTTGGGAGTTCGTTGGTCCTAACCTAACACAACCAAGCAGTTGGTTCCACTTTGCTACCCCATTTCGGCTCATGTGGTGGGGCCAGAACGGTAGTTCCGTCTTTTTCCCCATTAGGGCTATATATGGTTTCTCCGGAGATGGGGCTCCAGATTGTATGAATGCCACCAAATCCCATTGCACGCCATACCATGTGTTATAGAGTGTGGCATGGGTCTTGGATGCCCAAGATTCCCTCGCTCTCTGTGTTAGGGTTTCACCGGTGTCAGATTCTCTCTCGTGGGTTCTAGGACTATTTAATGAGAGCCCAAAACTGCCGGGTGTGACGGAACTGGGGGAATCTTGCCAGGATGTGGGCCCTATCATTACCTTGGGTGTTGTTTGGGCCTAACCTAACACAACCAAGCAGTTAGTTCACTTTGCTACCCCCTTCCGGCTCACGTACATGGGGCAGAACGACAGTTCCGTCTCTTTCCCTATCGGGGCTATGGTTTATCCGGAGAGAGGGCTACAAATCATCTCAATGAAACCAAATACCATTACACGCCATACCATGTACATGTGTGCTAGAGTTTGTCATGGGTCTTAGATTCCCAAGATTCCCTCGCTCTCTATGTTAGGGTTTCACAGGTGTCGGATTCTCTCTCGCGGGTTCCACGACTAATTAATGAGAGCCCAAAACTCCCGGGTGTGACGGATTTGGGGAGGCTTGCCAAGAGGTGGGCCCTACCGTTCTCTTGGCTGTTCCTTGGGCCTAACATAACATAACCAAACAGTTAGTTCCACTTTGCTACCCCCTTCCGGCTCACGTAGATGGGGCAGAATGACAGTTCTGTCTTTTTCCCCATCTGGGCTATGGTTTATCCGGAGTGGGGGCTCCAGATCATATGAATGCCACCAAATTCCATTACACGCCATACCATGTGTGCTAGAGAGTGGCATGGGTCTTGGATTCCCAAGATTCCCTCGATCTCTGTGTTAGGGTTTCACCGGTGTCGGATTCCCTCTCGCGGGTTCAGAACTAATTAATGAGAGCCCGAAACTCCCGGGTGTGAAAGAACTAGGGAGTCTTGCCAAGTAGTGGGCCCTACCATTTTCTTGGGTGTTGCTTGGGCATAACATAACACAATCAAACATTTAGTTCCACTTTTCTACCCCCTTCTGGCTCACGTAGATGGTGCAGAACGACAATTCTGTCTTTTTCCACAGCGGGGCTATGGTTTATCCGGAGAGGGGGCTCCAGATCGTCTGAATGCCACCGAATCCCATTACATGCCATAACATGTGTGATAGAGTGTGGCATGGGTCTTGGATGCCCAAGATTCCCTCGCTCTCTGTGTTAGGGTTTCACCGGTGTCGATTCTCTCTCGCGCGTTCCAGGACTAGTTAATGAGAGCCCAAAACTCCCGGGTGTGAAGGAACTGGGGGAATCTTGCCAAGAGGTGGGCCGTACCATTATCTTGGGTGTTCCTTGGTCCTAACCTAACACAACCAAGCAGTTGGTTCCACTTTTCTACCCCGTTTCTTCTCATGTGGAGGGGCCACAACAGTAGTTCCGTATTTTCCCCATCGGGGCTATATATGGTTTATCCGAAGATGGGGCTCTAGATCGTCTAAATGCCACCAAATCCCATTGAAAGGCATACCATGTGTGCTAGAGTGTGGCATGGGTCTTGGATGCCCCAGATTCCCTCGCTCTCAATGTTAGGGTTTCACCGGTGTCGGATTCTCTCTCGTGTGTTCCAAGACTAATTAATTAATGAGAGCCCGAAACTCTCGGGTGTGATGGAACTGGGGGAATATTGCCAAGAGGTGGGACTTAACATTCTCCTGGGTATTCCTTGGGCCTATCCTAACACAACCAAGTAGTTAGTTCCACTTTGCTACCCCCTTCCGACTCTCGTAGATGTGGCAGAACAACAGTTCCGCCTTTTCCCCATCGGGCCTATGGTTTCTCTGGAGGGGGGCTCCGGATCGTATGAATTCCACCAAATCCCATGGTATGAAGCATACCATGTGTGTTAGAGTGTGTCATGGTATTGGAGACACGAGATTACCTTGCTCTCTATGTTAGGGCTTCACCGGCGTCAGATTCTCTCTAGTGTGTTCCATGACTACTTAGAGCCCGAAACTCCCGGATCTGACGGAGCTGGGGGAATCTTTCCAAGAGGTGGGCCCTACCAATGTACTGGGTGTTTCTTGGGCCTAACCTAACACAAAAAAGAAATTGGTTCCACTTTGCTACCCCCTTCCAGCTCACCTAGAGGGTCAGAACGGCAGTTCCTTCTTTTTCCCAACGGGGCTATGGTTTCTCCAGAGAGGGGGCTCCGGATCGTCTCATTGCCACCAAATCCCATTGTATGACATACCATGTGTGTTAGAGTCTGAAATGGGTCTTGTGTGACCAAGATTCACTCGCTCTTTGTGTTAGGGCTTCACCAGCGTCACATTCTCTCTACGGGTTCCAGGACTACTTAATTAGAGCCCGAAACTCCCGGATCTGACGGGACTGGGGGAATATTTAGAACAGGTGGGCACTACCATTTTCTTAAGTGTCCTTGGTCCTAACCAATCACAACCAAGCAGTTGGTTCCACTTTGATACCCCGTTTCGGCTCATGTGGAGCGGCCAGAATGGTAGTTCCATCTTTTCCCCATCAGGGCTATATATGGTTTCTCCGGAGATGGGGCTCGGATCGTATGAATGTCACCGAATCACATTTCACTCCATACCATGTGTGCTATAGTTTGGCATGGGTCTTGGATGCCCAAGATTCCTCGCTCTCTGTGTTAGGGTTTCACCGGTGTCGGATTCTCTCTCGTGGGTTCGAGGACTATTTAATAAGAGCCCGAAACTCACGGGTGTGACGGAACTGGGGGAATCTTGCCAAGAGGTGGGCCCTACCATTATCTTGGGTGTTCCTTGGGCCCATCCTACCACAACCAAGCAGTTAGTTCCACTTTGCTACCCCCTTCTGGCTCTCGTAGATGGGGCAGAACGGCAGTTCCGTCTTTTTCCCCATCGGGGCTATGGTTTCTCCAGAAGGGGGCTCCGGATCGTATGAATGCCACCAAATCCCATAGTATTCCGTACCATGTGTGTTAGAGTGTTTCATGGGTCTGTGATGCTCTAGAGTACCTCGCTCTCTGTGTTAGGGCTTCACAGGCGTCGGATTCTCTCTACGAGTTCCATGACTACTTAATTAGAGCCCGAAACTCTCGGGTGTGACGGGACTGGGGGAATCATTCGAAGAGGTGGGCACTACCATTGTCTTGGATGTTCCTTGGTCCTAACCTAACACAACCAAGCAGTTGGTTCCACTTTGCTACCTCGTTTCGGCTCATGTGGAGGGTCCTAGAACGGTAGATCCGTATTTTCTCCCATCGGGACAATATATGGTTTCTCCGGAGATGGGGCTCCAGATCGTTTAAATGCCACCAAATCCCACCGCATGCCATACCATGTGTTCTAGAGTGTGGCATGGGTATTGGATGCCCAAGATTCCCTCGCTCTCTATGTTAGGGTTTTACCGGTGTCGGATTCTCTCTCGTGTGTTCCAAGACTAATTAATTAATGAGAGCCCGAAACTCCCGTATGTGACGGAACTGGGGGAATCTTGCCAAGAGGTGGGCCCTGCCATTCCCTTGGGTATTCCTTGGTCTTATCCTAACAGAACAAAGTAGTTAGTTCTACTTTGCTACCCCCTTCCGGCTCTCGTAGATGGGGCAGAACAGCAGTTCTGCCTTTTTCTCCATCGGGGCTATGGTTTCTCCGGAGGGGGGCTCCGGATCGTATGAATGCCACCAAATACCATGGTATGAAATACCATGTATGTTAGAGTGTTTCATGGTCTTGGATACCCGAGATTACCTCGCTCTCCGTGTTAGGGCTTCACTGGCGTCGGATTCTCTCTGGCGTGTTCCATGACTACATAGAGCCCGAAACTCCCGGATCTGACGGAACTGGGGGAATATTGCCAAGAGGTGGACCCTAAAAATGTATTGGGTCTTCCTTGGTCCTAACCTAACACAAAAAAAAAACTGGTTCCACTTTGCTACCCCCTTCCGGCTCATGTAGATGGGTCAGAACGACAATTCCTTCTTTTCCCCCAGTGGGGCTATGGTTTCTCCAGAGAGGGGACTCCCGGATTGTCTGATTGCCACCAAATCCCATTGTATGCCATACCATATGTGTTAGAGTGTGGAATGGGTCTTGGATGACCAAGATTAACTCGCTCTCTGTGTTAGGGCTTCACCAGCGTCCGATTCTCTCTACGGGTTCTAGGACTACTTAATTTGAGCCCGAAACTCCCGGATCTGACGGGACTGGGGGAATCTTTCGATGAGGTGGGAACTACCATTGTCTTGGGTGTTCCTTGGTCCTAACCTAACACAAAAAAGGAGTTGGTTCCACTTTGCTACCCCGTATCGACTCATGTGGAGGGGCCAGAACGGTAGTTCCGTCTTTTTCCCCAACGGGGCTATGGTTTCTCCATAGAGGGGGCTCCAAATCGTATGATTACCACCAAATCCCATTGTATGCCATACCATGTCTTCTAGAGTGTGGCATGGGTATTCGATGACCAAGATTTCCTCGCTCTATGTGTTAGGTCTTCACCGGCGCCAGATTCTCTCTACGGGTTCTAGGACTACTTAATTAGAGCCCGAAACTGCTTGATCTGACGGAACTGGGGGACTCTTGCCAAGAGGTGGGTGTTGGAACGCGTAGAGATAACCAAAACTTTTTCCTACGCGGTACTTCCAAGATCTAGCCGATGTAGAAGGCCACGAAGATTACCACTAGACGCGCGGTTGCGGATTATCGATGCAGCGCGTTGGGGCAGTGTAGTCCCACGATCCGATCCAGCCGATCCAATCCACGAACGTCGAAGTGCTGAATGTACAACACCTCTGCCGGTATCCACACGTACGAGGAGGAGCTCCGACGGCGGACTGCTAGGTCCGGTGCGACGGCTGGACTGAGTGGGGCTAGGGTTCCCAACGCATGGGAGTGGACTAACGTGCCCGCTGGGCAACCTGCGCCCCTCTTTATATAGCGAATGGTAGTAGGCTTCACAACACTTGTGGACCATTCCCTCTGTGAGTCCGAGTCACAAACTCAGTCCATTTCCGGTTCGGGTCCAACCCGACCAATACTTGCTCCTGCTCTTAGGTGTGCGACCCTGCAGGTTCATGGCGACTTGGACACGATTGAAGTCCAACTCCTAATCGATCAATCAGTAGCGGCTCCTAGCAGAACGAGCCGACTCCCAAGTCCCATTGAGTCATGACGACATACCTTTCAATGTGATATTCATCTTAGTCCCTTTTGCCTCACGATATACCTTGTCGAACCATAGGCGATTTATCGTCATCCCTTAAATAGTTCGACTCTCTTCTCGATCCGTGATATGTGAATCATCTGACTAACTCTTAGTCAACAGACTCACTTAACACTTAACCGAGTTGCGCATGGCCATGCTTCCGGAATTATATCACTCGAGAGGGCCCAGAGAATATCTCTCCATTCGGAGGGGCAAAATCCCATCTTGATTATCCACATCATGCAGCTTGCTTCTCATTCGACCCGAACTCTGCCTTTATAACTGCCTTGTCACAGAACAGCGTTTGACAGAACCTAAGTCGGTGATCCACAACTCGGATTGTGCGACAATCTCAGGTCTAAGGGTTACATTGATTGAGACATGCAAATGACGACTTGCTCGTTGCATCTCAATATGGGTCAGTCCGACTTGCTGAACTCTTTAGCCAAGTCCGTGATCGTTGGAATGGCATCACCATGCCAATGACAAGTGGAACCATGTCATCAGCCAACACTCACATTAGTCTAGGGTGTGTGTCCAGCACAACCTTAATGACCAAGGACAATCTAGTATGAACAACATGAATATATAGTTCTACAATCGAATCACATATTCAATGACATATCAGATGCTCAAAACAAGGACAACTTAATAACTTTATGAATACATTGGGAATTACATCATTCATGATTGCCTCTAGGGCAAATTCCCAACAGTGGGCCCTACCAATGTGTTGGGTGTTCCTTGGGCCTAACCTAACACAAACAAGAAACAAGTTCCTTTTGGCTACCCCCTTTCGGCTCACGTAGAGGGTCAGAACGACAGTTCCTTCTTTTTCCCCCAACGGGGCTATGGTTTCTCCAGAGAGGGGGGCTCCGGATCGTCTCATTGCCACCAAATCCCATTGTATGCCATACCATGTGTGTTAGAGTGTGAAATGGGTCTTGGATGACCAAGATTCACTCGCTCTGTGTGTTAGGGCTTCACCGGCGTCACATTCTCTCTACGGGTTCCAGGACTACTTAATTAGAGCCCGAAACACCCGGATCTGACGGGAATGGTGGAATCTTTCAAAGAGGGGCACTACCACTGTCTTGGGTGTTCCTTGGTCCTAACCTAACACAACCAAGAAGTTGGTTCCATTTTTCTACCCCGTTTCGGCTCATGTGGAGGGGCCAGAACGGTAGTTCCGTTTTTCCCCCATTAGGGCTATATATGGTTTCTCTGAAGATGGGGCTCTAGATCGTATGAATGCCACCAAATCCCATTGCATGCCATACCATGTGTGCTAGAGTTTTGCATGGGTCTTGGATGCCCAAGATTACCTCTCTCTCTGTGTTAGGGTTTCACCGGTGTTGGATTCTCTCTCGTGGGTTCCATGACTATTTAATGAGAGCCCGAAACTCCCGGGTGTGACGGAACTGGGGGAATTTTCCAAGAGGTGGGACCTACCTTTATATTGGGTGTTACTTGGGTCTATCGTATCACAACCGAGCATCTAGTTCCACTTTGCTACCCCCTTCCGGCTCGCGTAGATTGGGCAGAACGGTAGTTCCGTCTTTTTCTCCATCGGGGCTATGGTTTCTCCGGAGGGGGATCCGGATCGTATGAATTCCACTAAATACCATCGTATGCCATACCATGTGTGTTAGAGTGTGTCATGGGTCTTTGATGCCCAAGATTCCCTCGCTCTCTGTGTTAGTGCTTCACCGGCGTCGGATTCTCTCTAGCGGGTTCGAGGACTACTTAGAGTCTGAAACTCCCGGATTTGACTGAACTAGGGGAATCTTGCCAAGAGGTGGACCCTAAAATTTTATTTTGTGTTCCTTGGTCCTAACCTAACACAACCAAACAATTGGTTCCACTTTGCTACCCCCTTCCAGCTCATGTAGAGGGGCCAAAACGGCAGTTCCGCCTTTTCCCCAACGGGGCTATGGTTTCTCCAAAGGGGGGCAATGGATCGTACGAATGCCACCAAAATCCCCTGGTGTGACATACCATGCGTGTTAGAGTGTGTCATGGTCTTGGATACCCGAGATTACCTCGCTCTCTGTGTTAGGGCTTCACCGGCGTCGGATTCTCTCTAGCGTGTTCCATGACTACTTAGAGCCCTGAAACTCCCGGATCTGACAGAGCTGGGGGAATCTTGCCAAGATGTGGGCCCTACAAATGTATTGGGTGTTCCTTGGGCCTAACCTAACACAACCAAGAAATTGGCTCCACTTTCCTACCCCCTTCTGGCTCACGTAGAGGGTCAGAACAACAGTTCCTTCTTTTCCCCCAAGGGGGCTATGGTTTCTCTAGAGAGGGGGCTCCGGATCGTATGATTGCCACCAAATCCCATTGTATGTCATACCATGCGTGTTAGAGTGTGGCATGGGTCTTGGATGACCAATATTTACTCGCTTTCTTTGTTAGGGATTCACCAGCGCCAGACTCTCTTTACGGGTTCGAGGACTACTTAATTATAGCTCGAAACTCCCGGATGTGACGAGATTGGGGGAATCTTTCGAAGAGGTGGGCACTACCATTGTATTGGGTGTTCCTTGGTCCTAACCTAACACAACCAAGCAGTTGGTTCCACTTTGCTACCCCGTTTAGGCTCATGTGGAGGGGCCAGAACGGTAGTTCCGTATTTTTCCCATCAGGGCTATATATGGTTTCTCCGGAGATGGGGCTCCAGATCGTCTGAATGCCACCAAATCCCATTGCAGGCCATACCATGTGTGTTAGAGTGTGGCATGGGTCTTGGATGCCCAAGATTCCCCCGCTCTGTGTGTTTAGGCTTCACCGGTGTCGGATTCTCTCTGGCGGGTTCCAAGACTACTTATAACCCGAAACTCCCGGATCTGACGGAACGGGGGAATTTGGACAAGAGGTGGGCCCTACCATTTTCTTGGATGTTCCTTGGGCCTAACCTAACACAACTAAGCAATTGGTTCCACTTTGCTACCCCCTTCCGGCTCACGTAGAGGGGCCAGAACGATAGTTCCGCCTTTTTCCCCAACGTGGCTAGGTTTTTTCCGGCGAGTGGCTCCGGAGCGTTCGAATGCCACCATAACACATGGTTGCATAAGATTCCCTCACACTCTGTGCACCAGAATCGTATTCTCTCTGGCAGGTTCCATGACTACTTAGAGCCCGACTTCTTTCTCTCTGTGTTTCTCTCTCGAATTTACATGCCCCATTGGCCCGAAACTCTCGGAACGGAGAAACGGGAGGGAAACTTGTGAAGAGTTGGGTCATACCATTGTCTTGGGACTTTGTTGTGTCCACCCTAACACATCCAAGCAAGTAGAAAATCATTTATAAAAAAGTCACGATATCACTAAATAATCAACATAATTCAGATAAGCTTGATTTTCAAAAAAATGAATCTGCATTTTGTCTTTCAAAAAATTTGGGGAAATTGTTTTATTCTGTCAGATCAAACGGATGGAGTTTTTTGTGGTTAAGTTATTATTATTCTGTATATTTTTTTTCATTTCAAATTATTTTTCTTCTCTTTTGTGAAATGTTTTCGGCAACTGGCGCCAGGCTGGCCCTTTATTGCGCGGGAGACGCAGCGTCAACCCCTTCGAGAAGGCGTGCCCTTTAATTGCACTCACCTCCCCCTCTCTCTCTTCTAGCCATATCACTCGCTCTATCTCTCTCACCTCCTTTCCGACCTTTCCCTCTCTTCGTCGGCGGGTTTTCTTCCGCCGGGTCATCGACAGCACCGCGGCGACCATCCTCGGCGGGACATGAAGGACATGCCTCCTCTTTCTCCCTGGGCATGTAGGATCTTCATCGGCTTTTTTCAGATCACCGCGTGCGTCGTCCCGTCCTCTTCGAGGGCTTTGGCAATGGCGGTAAGATGATATCTAACCCTCTTATCCCTTGTATGTATCGTAGATCTGTAGATTGAGCTCGATATTTCTGCGTAGCACGACATGCACGGTAGATCTACATGTTTTTACCGTTCATTCTGCGTCTCTGCTTCGTATTTTCTCCCGTAGACGTGATTTTGTTCTATGGCTTAAGTTTGGGATATCCGGCACGCTTAGTTCACCTATTTCCACCATGATTTCGATAGGTTATGGTTTAATTCCGTACTCAATTTGGGTGCTTCAGTTAGATTAGGCTTAGATTTGTTTTTTTTTGGTTCACGGCTTAGATTTGGTATTTTTGCAAGTTTATTTCAATTTTGGCCAATATTAACACTTTGGCTAATGATTTACCGAGGCTAGGTGCTTGGAGTGACTATACTTGTTGTACTTAGAAATTCTGAGGTCAGATTCATTTTTTCTGTGCATTTTCCATTGTTTCACCTGTTTTTCTTTTGTGTATCCTAATTTATCAACGTGATGAATGTCCTCCTAATTATATGCCGATGATTAAATTAGGACATGGTAAAGGCAAAGAGAGTGTCTAAAATACCTTGTAGTGTATACAATTTGAGTATTTGTATTCGTATATGCTATTTTAGACGCTCTCTCGGCCTTTGGTTTGCATGGCAATGATATATGACGCTCGTATTACATTTGTTTCTATTGTTCCACTTTTCTTTGCCTTGAATGTCCTCCTAGTTATATGCCGATGATTAAACTAGGCCATGGTAAAGGCAAAGAGAGTGTCTATAATACCTTGTAGTGTATACAATTTGAGTGTTTGTATCCGTATATGCTATTATAGGCACCCTCTTGGCCTTGGTTTGCATGGCAATGATATCTGAGGCTCGTATTACATTTGTTTCTATTGTCCACTTTTCTTTGCCTTGAATGTCCTCCTTGTTATATGCCGATGATTAAACTTGGCCATGGTAAATGGAAAGAGAGTGTCTATAATACCTTGTAGTGTATATAATTTGAGTATCTGTATTCGTACATGCTATTATAACCACTCTTTTTTCCCTTGTTTTGCATGCCAATGATATATGAGGCTCGTATTACATTTGTTTCCATTGTTCCACTTTTTCTTTGCCTTGAATGTCCCCGTTATATGCCGATGATTTAAACTAGGCCATGGTAAAGGCAAAGAGAGTGTCTAAAATACCTTGTAGTGTATACAATTTGAGTATTTGTATTCGTATATGCTATTTTAGACACTCTCTCGGCCTTTGGTTTGCATGGCAATGATATATGAGACTCATATTACATTGTTTCTATTGTTCCACTTTTATTTGCCTTGAATGTCCTCCTAGTTATATGCCGATGATTAAACTAGGCCATGGTAAACGCAAAGAGAGTGTCTATAATACCTTGTAGTGTATACAATTTGAGTATTTGTATTCATATATGCTATTATAGGCACTCGCTTGGCCTTGGTTTGCATGGAAAGGATATATGAGGCTCGTATTACATTTGTTTCTATTGTTCCACTTTTCTTTGCCTTGAATTTCCTCCTTATTATATGCCGATGATTAAACTTGCCCATGGTAAAGGGAAAGAGATTGTCTATAATACCTTGTGGTGTATACAATTTGAGTATCTGTATTCGTACATGCTATTATAACCACACCTTTTTCCCTTGGTTTGCATGCCAACGATATATGAGGCTCGTATTACATTTGTTTCCATTGTTCCACTTTTTCTTTTCCTTGAATATCCTCGTCATATGCCGATGATTTAAACTAGGCCATAGTAAAGGCAAAGAGAGTGTCTATAATACCTTGTAGTGTATACAATTTGAGTATTTGTATTCGTATATGCTATTATAGGCACTCGTTTGGCCTTTGGTTTGCATGACTATGATATATGAGGCTCGTATTACATTTGTTTCCATTGTTCCACTTTACTTTCCCTTGAATGTCCTCCTTGTTATATGCCGATGATTGAACTTGGCCATGGTAAAGGGACAAAGATTGTCTATAATACCTTGTAGTGTATACAATTTGAGTATCTGTATTCGTACATGCTATTATAGCCACTTCTTTTTCCCTTGGTTTGCATGGCAATGATATATGAGGCTCGTATTATATTTTTTTCCATTGTTCCACTTTTCTTTGCCTTGAATGTCCTCGTTATATGCCGATGATTTAAACTAGGCCATGGTAAAGGCAAAGAGAGTGTCTATAATACCTTGGAGTGTATACAATTTGAGTATTTGTATTCGCACATGCTATTATAAGCAACCTTTTTTTCCTTGGTTTGCATGCCATGACAAGTGCTAGGAGATCAGATACAATATGTGGCAGTGATACAAGGCCACACCTTGTATTACGTCCTGGTATTGTGTTCGTTCTTCTAGAAAGTGTTGGCAATGTGTTTATGAGGCTTGTTTTACACTTTTTTTTTGCATTGTTCCATATGTGTTTATTCTGACTGCATGTTACAATGAATTCTAAGGATGCCCTTTAGTGCATGATGACCTATGTGTTTATGAGGCTTGTTATCACTATGCATAATTTATGAGTTGATTTGGTCAATGATGATGACTTTGACACATGTATATTTGGATGATGCTCGCTGTCTCCACCACATGGCTAGCAAAAGTAAGAACCAGACACAAATAGATGTGCCATGTCTTAACTTTTGCTGGCCCACCCGGTGTAGCAAAGTTGTGTATGCTTGCTGTGTCTCTATGTTCCTTGAGGCCAATGAGTACAAAGCTGTGACTATAGATGTTGTTTTGAATGTGTATGATCCCTTTAAGTCGATGATTAAAATGTGTCACCATATCATTGTAATGAGGGTTCCATACTATCTTGTGCAATGTACAAGCACATTCATTGTGCATTGCTCTTGGTAGTGTAGAATTACTTCTTGGATAAACATGGTTGTGCTTTTATTATGAGGCATTACCAGTTGTTCGTAGTTTGGCCCCAGTTTTACATAAATGTCTTCATGAAAGAACTGTTCCTTTTTAGAACCAATCTGCTTATATGCATATTTTGTAATTTCTGCTTCTTTTTTGCTTGATTAACAGGGTATTACATGCCCTATATGCAAGAATAATTGCCCAAATGTTGATCCTTCTGCATCCAAGTTCGGTGTAGCTGTACAAGTGTCACCTCAAGTTAGTGGTCAGAAAACAATTCTTCTTCTTACACTTGTATTATGTATTGTGTTTTTATTAGAATATCTAATTTCCACAATTCTTTTTATTTCTGATGCACAGGTTGTACCGTACACTGCTCGGATAGCATTCAACAAGTTAGTAGGCGAACGTGTGCTGTTTAGTTCCCATGGCAGGAAGTACACCTTTCGTGTGTCAAAAGAACATAACAAGACCCGTTTGCACGGGATACAATGGGACTCGTTCGTCGAGGAAAAGAACATCTTCATGGGAGACATACTAGTGTTTTCCATGATACCAATGCCCACTATCTACGTTGCTATTATTGGTGACGCCCAAGATGACTCACTTACCATTTCAAGCGAAGATGAATCAGTTTCAAGCGAAGATGACTCAGTTTGTAGCGTAGATGGTAGTTCTGATGATGAGGTGCATGATGAGGATTCTAGCAATTCTGATGATGAGGTCCGTGATGAGGATTCTGACAATTCTGCTGATGAGAGGCATGATGATGCCAACATCGTATATGCCCAAAGAGCCAATTTCGACAATCAGGAGAAGAACCGCCTGGCCCGGCTTCTACCCCTTGGACCCTATGTTGTGCTTCCTTTTGTGACTCGTTTCACCATCACAAATTTGCAGCACTATACTATGGTATGTATCTATAAGACGCCCTCCTCTTTTTGCAAGTAAATTTCCAAGAACCATGAGTAGGTCTCCTAATATGGTATGTTATCTTTCATGCTTAGAAACTACCGAAGTTGATAGGGGAACACGCTGGCCTGAGGAATCATGGCAGGGTTGGCCTACGACTTAGAGCAGAAGAGCATGTCACCACCATTTCTTACAACAAGAAAACCGACGGCCGCATTATCCTCGACAAGCTAGTGTGGATGGTTTTCGTCCAAGGCAATAATTTTCATGATCAGCAACCTGTTTTGATCATTGTGAGGGAGACCGATGACCCTAGGTTGGAGGCGGTCATTGAGATGGGGGTGATATAGAACCGGAGCAAAGAATATGCATTGTTGGTGAAGAGACTAGGCTGCTGCTGAGCTAGGCCTATGAACTTCTTATTTTGTCTGACTAGAGTGTAATTTCGTTTGTTTCCTGGACTTGTTAAGGTTTAGTTCGTTTCGTGAACTTCTAAGCTATATTATCGCTGGTAGATCCCTCGTGCTAAAACGCGAGTAAAGATCAAATCACTAATAGCTGTTAAAACCTCGAGTTTAGATCAAATCCCTCGCGCTGGTAGATCGTGTAACTCATCACTGAAGAACTCACCAAAAGCCTGGCAAGCCAACAGTCACTGAAGTTCTCGACCTCGTCGCTATCGCATAAATACGACCGAGCACGGACCAGGCAACCTACCCTCTACGCCGCCGACACACCCCCTCACTCTCGGCGCTGATTACTGCATGCCGCCACAGCCCCCCGACCCCCCCTTCACTCTCGTCGCTGATCCACCCGATGGCGCCGCGTGTGAGAAGCAGCACCGGCTTCTGAGGTATGTAGCTGCGGCCGTCCGGGCGCTGGTCCGCAGAGATCACACACAACAGCGGTGGTGGATGGCACCTTCGACACGCCCGAGCTTGCGGCCCGCGCGTTCGACGTGGCGGTGTGGCGGTTCGGCCGCCCGCGCGCCGAGCTCAACTTCCGGGACGTCGAGAGCAGGGAAGTTTCCGAGTTCCTCACCCCGTATCTGAGGATTGTGACCCGCAAGGAGGAGGGGGAGAATCGCCGCACGTTGGTGCAGATGCGTATCTGCCGGGACGACGAGGCCAGGATGGAGAGGTTCCGCCGTGATCACCCAGATCTGGTACAGGCGCAGTTGCGCCTCGACACTAAGAGGGACGCGAAGATGCGAGCTCGTACATCCCGGGGGGATGCTGGCCCCTCCACCATCGTCGTCTCATCATCAGACGAGGAGATGGACGAAGCATTCTGGGAGAGGCTTATGCAGGACTCCTATGACGACGAACTTGACGACGCATTCTGGGATGATGTGTAGTGTTTGAGAGTGTGGAAGATGTTGAAAACGTGTCAAAATAGTCAAAATTTCGACGTTTTATGTGTTCGTTGAAGTTTCAACATTTCTTACTTCTTATTTTGTGTTGCAACTGTAGTAGAATAATTATGGGCTACGGTGTGCTATAAGGCCCAATAAAAATGTCCTCACAGGAGAGGGCCCAAGAAAGTGTCATCATGGCCCAAGTATGGAAACAACTGTTCTTCCACTCACCGCCATAACCCTGGCATGCAGCACACCACGCGTGCGTTGGTTACTTCGTCGTGAACGTGAAACATGTCGCTTTAGTTCCGGCGGCCAGTTATTGCTCCGTCGTGCATGCGGCTACTCCGTTCCACTCCCCCTCCCGGTGTATAAATAGATGCACTCTTCAGTTCATCCTCTATCTGCCTCACCGCCTCCCCTCAAGCGAAAACCCTTTGACGTAGTAGCTGCTCGAGCGTTCCTCCAAGAGGCCATGGCTCCACCGGCGAATCGTTCTGCTACCCTCATGTAGGTTCCATTTCCGTTATTGTACTTCTGATCCGTTTCTGGATTCCTCGTGATTTCGTCTTTCTTAGATTCGTTTTTTAATTCCTCGTGATTTTATCTTTCTTAGATCCATTTTTCCTTTTAGATTAACATGAACTTCTGATCATGCAACTATCTACAGGGCACATGAAGCCAGGCAAAGGGTCATCTTTGCCGATCTGGCGGAGAGGGTAACCATCTAGAAGATGAGCCTGAGAAGGCCTTGAAGCTCGCCTACGACAATCTCAAGAAGGCCCGCGATGCCAGGTTGGAGCAGGTGGAGCAGGGCGAAGCTTCCCTCGTAGCGTATCGGAAGTTGATGGATGATATGTCGAAGATGATGACCAGCAACCTCGAATTGACCTTGCGGGTTGGGGAACTGAAGATCAGTTTAGCCCTGGCAGAGAAGAAAACTCTGATCGCTCTCCTCGCAGCTGTGAGGCCCTAGGCAAAGGAGGATCCAGTGCCGTCAGAGGATCCAGTGCCATCGGAGGATCCAGTGCCATCGGAGGAGCTGTCGGCCCCCTATTGATGCTCTTTTAGCCCCCTACTGCTGCCCCCGTGCTTCTGATGTTCTGTTTAGATCGACAATCTCGTTTGTTATATTGGGTGGTTTCTATTAATATGTAGTCTATGTTTATTTTCTTAAGATAGGAGTTTCGATGGATATAAGTGACATAAGTTAAAAGGGTTAAATTAGACTAATGCCGATGCAAAAACATATACCAAACAGATAATTCGATTTCACAATACGGATAAATAAATGATAGAAATGGAAAGGGATACATTCGACTAATCTGCGACGTTCTCGTGGAACGAAACTCGCCTCCAACTGGGCCTATTGGGCCGGAACAAAAATCCGCGACGGAAAATATAAGAAACGTCGAGATCGACCGCAAAGTCGAGAGCAAATTCTACTTTTCAGCCATCCGCGACGGAAACCACACGACGTTATCAAAACGTTCCGCTCAAAACGTCACTGATCGCGCGGAATTTGGTAGTGTCTTAGAAAAACTCCAAAAAAATCTAGGATCATGATCCTCATAGTAGGAAGTGTCGGGGCGGCTGAATAGGAAGTAGGTTAACACCTTACCATGGTCGAGATAGAGCGTGTACCTCTCCATGGATGCCATCTCGTAGCGATCTACAATTTGTCTCCATTGATGACCACAGAATTATGTTCGATCTTGCTTCTTGGTGACAAGAAATATGTTCTCTCAGGTTGCCACTGTTAGCTACACCAGGGTGAACTCAGATGTTCGAGAGTGATCATTAATGGAAATGTTGACATGCACCAAGAAGTCACGTGTGACCCTACAACGTGATGATACGAAAATAAGACCAATTAGACATTTTTGACGTGCAACTTTTGAACAATTTTGACATAACATACATGTTTAGTGAAAACATATCGTTCTAGTCCAAAACTCTTCTGATAGAAAAATGCCAAATCTATTATTCATGCACTCGGCGTGGCCACGGTTGCACATATGCCCATTTATGCCGTTCTAGTTTGAAACTCCTCTTTCATGTGGTAGTTCATTGCATACAGTTTATTCGTCTACACCTACCCATCTAACATCTAAAAATCTAAATAAAGTAACGATAAAAAATCTAGATAGCCTTAATCTAACATTCTCAAAAAATTGATCAAACAATCTACATCTAAAAATCCAAATGAACTAGCAATCTAAATCAACTTAATTTAATAATATGAAATCTAACATCTCAAAATCTAAATCAAATAAAATCTACCATTCTAACAATCTATATGTACACTATAATAGCTATGGTGGCCGGGGAACATACCGGCGGCGCGAGGGACGACGGCGCGTCGACGACAACGGCTAGGACGGGTTGAGGCAAAGTCGGACACAGTGAGAGTGGTGGTGGTCGCATCGAGTTGCGTCGGTCGTGGCGGGGGGTGGGGTGTCATGGTGAGAGGCGGGTGGATGGGAGAGGAGGCGACAACGACGGATCTGGGTAGAGGGAGAAAGGAGTGTGTGTGAAAAAGAGTGAACATGTGAACTAGGATGTCCCTCCCCGACCAAGAATTAACTCTACTAATTCCATCCCGCACTTTCCATTGTTAGGAGTTCTTGTTTTGACCTAAACCGCCGCCTCTGGGGGCGATTAGGGGTTTCGACTCCGATCCGGCTTCGATCCGGCGAGGAGGTGGTCTTTACTGGTTCAGGTGCCCGTCTACGCTGGATCCCCTCGTCAGAACTTTCTCTCCTCGTCGCATCGCTTCGGTGGTGGGTACAGTTTTTCGCTCATCTGCTCCTGAACCCGAGCCGTGATCCCTCTAGGGTTCCTGGCGTTCGAGCGCTTTCATGGCAGAGTCAGAGGAATAGAGCCACGCTAGTGGATCGGCCACAAGGAAAGAGGAACTGGATGACATGCTGCAAAGGTTGGGAATTGACGACAACGAGATTGATGATCTCGTGTTCGAGGATGAAGATGAGGCTCCGAAGGAAGGCATGAAGTGGACCGCATTGGCAAAAGTTCATACAGCAACCAAACTTTCGAGAAGCACATGATGATCGCTTGGAGTCCGGCGAAAGAAATCGTGATCACACCGCTAGAGAAGAATTTATTCTCGGTGCAATGTTTTTGTTTGGGTGACTGGTTGAAAGTGGAGAAAGGAGGTCCATGGTTATTTCGTCAAAACGCTGTTTCCATCGAAGCATATGACGGATTATCACCCACAGATTCAATAGACTTGAATTATATAGCTGTTTGGATAAACATCCATAAGCTTCTCGTCGGATACAGAAAAATATCGTTGATTATAAATCTGACAGAGAAGAAGATTGGGAAAGTAGAAGAAGTAGAGATCAATGTTAATGGAGCTGGTAACTTTGTCAGGGTTAGAGTCAGACTTGATGTTAGGAAGGCGTTGGTCAGATTCGTCACTGTTTCTCGTGGAGGGCTAAGAGAATTCTATGCGGTAAACTATGAAAAAATACCGAAATTTTGTGGTGCCTGTGGTCTCTTTGGCCATATTCATACCGAATGTGGTACAGGAGAGCACATTGCGGATGATCTTAAATGGGGGGACTTCTTAAGAGCTGATTTTGAAACATGGAGAGGTAGATACTCATCCGATAGCCGTGGTCAGAGAGGTGGCAGAGGTAGATCGCCAGGAGGAAGGGGGACGATTTAATCCTTCCGATATGAGAGATCACACAAGCTGGCGCTATAATGCAGCCCCGCTAACCAATCGGAAGACAACCGATGATGATGCTCTAATGGATACAACCACTAGTCCTCTTAAAAAGAAGGACACGGAGATGGAAGAGATGAGAGGCACAGATAATGGCATTAAAAGGAGGATTGATATGGATAACTTGGAGAAGACTGTGATCACACCGGCTGAGGGAACAGGAGTAAAACAATGGGAGACATTCAACCTTATGAGGAGCCACAGTGTAAAAGTATGATGGTATCTGAAACTCCAAAAGAGAATCAGGCAAAAAAGAAATCAAAAAAGGAGGGAGCGTCCTCAAACAGCTCAATTGGATCGGCGGGCTCCAGGGAGAGACCCGTCCGGACGCAATGAAAATCATAGCTTGGAATTGCCGCGGGTTGGGTAATGCCGCGGCAATTCGTGCGCCTCTGGATGTCTTGAGGCGCTACAACCCCGAGGTGGTGTTTTTGTCAGAGACCCATCTTGAAATCTTTCCGGCTGAATGTTTAAGGAGAAGAATTCATATGGATTTTAAGATAGTACAACATGTTAGTGATAGAAGTGGAGGAGTTATTCTTTTTTGGAAGAAGGAAGTAAAAATCTCGCAAGTCTTCACACACCCAAATTATATTGATGTGGAAGTGGAGGAGAACAACAATAAGGTATGGAAATTCACATGGATGTATGGTGAGTCTAAGTGGTCGGATAAATATAAAACATGGGACAGAATCCGTTCTCTTCATCAACGGAATAATTTACCTTGGTTGATTATGGGTGATTTGAATGAAATACTTTATTCCCATGAGAAGGAATGAGGGAGGAATAGACCCAGCAAATATATGGAAGCGTTTCAAAAAACTCTTGATGACTGCGAACTATCTGATCTGGGTTTTGTTGGGGACATTTTCACGTGGCACAGAGGTGCAATTCGTGAGAGGCTGGATAGAGCTGTTAGTAATTCTGCATGGAGGGTGGAATTTGCGATGCTGCTATTATAAACCTTGAGTACAATCACTCTGATCACAGACCTATTATGCTTGACACGGAGTATTGGACAACTGATTAAGGCTCTCAGGTGCCTAGGCAATTATTCTTTGAAGCTAAGTGGTTTAAAGAAGAGGGTTTTCGGGATGTGGTCAATTCTGAATGGTTGAAGGCTAAAGATCGAGGTAATTCAGTGGACGTTCTTCAAAATCTGAAAACAATGCATGCCGGGCTGTACGCGTGGGATCGGTCTGTGCTAAAAAAGCCTAAATAGCGGCTACGCGCGGCCCAGCGTGAGTTTGATAGGCTTATGAGGGGGCCTATTTCGGATGATACTGACCAAGAGAAATTTCTCCTTGCTAAACAAATTCAGAATCTTCTTGAACAAGAAGAGATTCATTGGAGCCAGAGGTCACGTGCTAATTGGATTAAATTCGGTGACCGAAACACCTCCTTTTTCCATAAATATGCATCTGCGAGAAAGAAGAAAAATCAAATTAGAAAATTGAAAGATACTTCGGGAAATTTTGTTGAAGGTACGGCTGGGCTAAACCCCTTGATTCTCTCTTATTTCACTAATCTCTTTTCTGCTGAGATTATGGATACAGATCCGCATTTTCTTGAGAAGATCCAAACGAAAGTGGCAGCTGAGATGAACGCTAATTTATTGAAGCAATATTCCTCCGAAGATGTGAAGCAAGCGGTGTTCAGTATTGGGGATTTCAAAGCACCAGGTCCGGATGGTTTACATGCCGTCTTTTTCAAAAAGTTTTGGCATCTGATTGGAGAGGATATTACTAATGCAGTCTTACTAGCTACTAACAGAGAGACCCCGCATGGATGGAATGATACCATCGTCGTGCTTCTTCTAAGACAGAAACACCGGAGGAGGTATCTCAATTCCGTCCTATCTCCATTTGCAATGTGGTTTATAAAATTATTTCTAAGATGTTGGCAGCTAGACTCAAACAAATCCTCCCCGAGATTATTTCGCCTACTCAAAGCGCTTTCGTCCCAGGAAGACTCATTACTGATAATGTGTTAGTGGCTTATGAATGTATTCATAAGATTAAAAATACTAAGAAAGGGAAATCTGCTTATTGTGCGGTGAAACTTGACATGCACAAGGCCTATGACAGAGTTGAATGGAATTTCTTGGAAAGGATGCTTTTAAGATTCGGTTTTCATCATTTTGAATGGAATTTCTTGGAAAGGTTGATCTAATTATGTCTTGTGTTTCCTCGGTATCATATCAGATTAGATACAAGTCTCAATTGACTGAATCATTTATTCCAACTAGAGGTATCAGACAAGGGGATCCCCTATCCCCTTATTTATTTCTCATTTGTGCAGAAGGATTATCAAGTTGTTTATTGCAAGCAGAGGAGGTTGGTGGTATTGAAGGGATTAAAGTGTGCAGGAATGCACCATCAGTTTCACATCTTTTATTTGCTGATGATTCTTTAATTCTCTTGAAAGCAGACTCGAGTAATGCAACCTCATTGCAACAGGTTCTTGATAATTATTGTGCAAATTCAGGACAACTTATTAGTGTTGCCAAGTCAAGCATTTTTTTCATCCCAAATACTAATATTACTCAAAGGGAAGAGGTTTGTTCTATTCTCAATATTGATAATGAAGCACTCTCTGATAAATATATGGGTCTCCCTGCACTGGTAGGTGCTGACAGAAGTGATTGTTTCATGCATTTTGTGGAGAGGGTTATGCAAAGGATTAAGGGCTGGAAGGAAAAATTCCTTTCAATTGGAGGTAAAGAAATTATTCTTAAGGCAGTGGCCCAATCAATTCCAATTTATGCTATGTCTGTCTTTTTAATTCCAAAAAAAGTTTGCAAGAAGATCACATATGTTATTGCTCAATTCTGGTGGGGTGATGATGACCAAGGGAAAAAAATGCATTGGTATGCATGGTGGAAGCTTTGTTTCCCTAAAAGGGAAGGTGGTATGGGTTTTCGTGATCTTCACTCTTTTAACTTGGCAATGCTAGCAAAACAAGTGTGGAGATTAATCTCTAACCCTGATTCTTTATGTGCAAAAATTCTGAGAGCTAAATACTACCCATCAGGGGATATTTTAAAAGCTGGAGCAAAAGCTGGTTCATCTTTTACTTGGCAGAGCATTGTGGCAGGCATTCACACGTTTAAAAGGGGTTACATTTGGCGTGTTGGTAATGGTGAGTCTATAAACATATGGAATGACCCATGGTTACCAACAAGCAATTCGAGGAGAGTGGTTACTGTTCGGGGCAATTGCGTTTTATCTCGTGTTAGTGAGCTTATAGATCCTATCACAGGGAATTGGGATTATGATCTGATCACTAGTAATTTTAACCAAGAGGATACTAGGAGGATTTTGGAAATTCCATTGAATCTGAATAATTTTGATGACTTTATTGCTTGGCATGGAAATAGCAATGGAATTTTCTTTGTTCGTTCTGCTTATCATATGGAATGGAGACATCAATTCAGTGGCCAAATGTGTAGAAATCTCATCCAAGGGACAGCTATTAGTAACCCGATCTGGAAGGTGCTATGGAAGATCAATGTTCCAGCTAAAATTAAATTTTTTGCTGGAAGTTATTAAATGGTATTGTTCCTATTAAGTCTGTGTTGGCCACGAGACATATTATTGATTCGGATATTTGCCCAATCTGCAATTCAGGGCCTAAAGATGTCATGCACATGGCATTTCGGTGCAACAAGGCGGCTCTAATCTGGAATTCATTACAATTGGAGGATCGGATTAATACTGCATGTGTGGGTGCGGTATCTGGTAGTGTGGCTTTCCAAAATTTATGGTGGTTGCGCAGGGCAACATCACATGGTGAGAAAATTCCTCCAATCAGATCATGCACCACTTCTATTAGGGCTATGGTTGCTAATGGAGGGCCCAAAACTTCTACTGCTTGTGTGCCTAATAAAGTCTCCTGGACCATACCAAAGGAAACTTATTTAAAACTGAACGTTGATGCTGCTTTCGACGAGTCCTCTCACATAGGAGCAACTGGTGCGGTGATTCGTAACCACAGGGGAGTATTTGTCGCAGCTTCTTGTGCATATATCCCTCATGTTGCTTCTGCCTCTATTGCAGAAGCCATGGCTATGTAGCATGGTTTGGATTTGGCCAATCAGATTGGGAATAGTTGTTTTGAAGCGGAATCTGACTCTTCTGTTGTTATTTGATATTGCTCAGGTGATGATCAACTATGGAATGATGCCACTGCTATCTACTCAAACTGTTTTGTTACCATTGCATCGATTGGTAAGGTGGAATTTAATCATTGCAACAGAAGCTGCAATAAGGTGGCTCATTCAATAGCTAGAGAAGGTTTTACAAAGGAAATTATCTGTAATTGGGTCGATGAACCCCCTAGTTTTATTTCGCAACTGCTTCTAGATGATGTAACCTTGGTGTAAACTGTCGGGCAGCAAGTTTCTTTCACACTCTTTTCCTTACCGGGGTACCTAAGGGGACCGGAAGGTTTTTAATGAGGCGGCTAGCTTGCTCTTTTTATATAGTTGGTTTTAAATTTCAAAAAAAAAACTCTGCTAATTCCTGCGAACATACTGGTGGCATGCCCAGGTAAGCCATGCCACTAATATAACGGTCTCGAAATGGACTTTGGGTCGAAATTCCATTGGCGTGGCACATTAGCATGCACATCATTTCTATACATTTAATAGTGGTGTGGGCATATATATGCAACACTACTGGCATTTTTTGCCATCCGGATGTAGCATACCAGTGTCGTGACTTATAAACCGTTTACTAGTACGCATTCATTTATAACCAGTTTTCTACTAGTGTAATGTGCTTAACGCTTGGTTGATAGCAGAGAGAAACCAAGACCGAAGAAGACTTGAAGATGGTGCATAAACGCCAAAGAAGGTGGCACAGTATGCTCTCTTCAGGTCTCATGGTTAGGCACCTACGACGACTAGATTAGCCATGTGATCCCGGTGCCGTGTTATTGTTCTCTGAAGTATGTTTGTGCTCCGTATGAAAAATTAGATTAAGCGTGCCTTGGACTCGGCCGCGTTCCGTGTTTATATATGGGCTAAAACCCTGGATCAAACCGATCCGATACATACATGAGTACAACTTGTGTTACACGTTTGGTTAATACGTACCAAACTAGGAAACCTCAACTATTCTAGAACCTACTGTTTTACATCCTCCCTCAATCACAACTTTAGCCAAGTTGAGATTGCATCTAAAAGACTCCAATTGTCGAACTGTTAATGGTTTAGTAAAACCATCAGCAACTTGATCTCCAGTTGGTACAAATCTGATGTTCAATAACTTATTAGCAACTCGTTCTCGAACAAAATGATAATCCACCTCAATATGTTTGGTTCTAGCATGAAAGACTGGATTGGCTGATAAATATGTAGCACCGAGATTATCACACCAAAGTGTTGCTGCCTTAGGATGATCTATACCAAGCTCAGTCAACAAGGTTTGTACCCAAATTATCTTAGCTGTTGCATTTGCTAGTGATTTATACTCTGCTTCAGTACTTGACCTTGATACTGTAGCTTGTTTACGTGCACTCCATGCTACAAGATTACATCCAAGGAAAACAGCATATCCACCAGTAGATCTTCTATCATCTACGCATCCAGCCCAATCTGCATCAGAAAAAGCACTGACCATTGTTGATTCTGACTTCACAAGCTTTAAGCCATGAGTAAAAGTATACTTCAAGTATCGAAGGATTCTCTTAACAGCTGTCCAATGTAGAGTTGTGGGTGCATGCAAAAACTGACACACTTTGTTGACAGAAAAAGATATATCAGGCCGAGTTAGGGTAACATACTGAAGAGCACCAACTATGCTCCTGTATCGAGTGGCATCATCATCACTAAGAGGATCTCCTTTAGAGATAGACAACTGTTCGGATGTAGAAAGCTGAGTGGTAACATGCTTGCACTCCCCCATGCCAACACGCTGCAAGACATCCGAAATATATTTTTCTTGAGATAGAGAGATACCACCAACAGCTGATTTAACCTCAATACCAAGAAAATAATGAAGAGAATCAAGATCCTTAAGCGCAAAATCCATACGCAAATCAAGTGAACAGCATCAACAGCTTTCATTGATGAACTTGTAACAATGATATCATCCACATAGATGAGCATAAAAATTGTAACTCCATTTTTCCGATAAAATAATAATGAAGTATCAGCTTGTGAGGAAGCAAAACCAAGTTCATGTAACTTAGAGGATAATCGAGAATACCATGCCCGTGGAGCTTGTTTGAGACCATACAAGCCTTTATCAAGTTTGCACACATACCCAGGAGTAGCAGAGTGTTCATACCCAGGAGGATGTTTCATGTAAACTTCTTCTTCCAAAACGCCATGAAGAAACGCATTCTTCACATCCAACTGACGCATATCCCAATTCTGAGACACAGCTATTGACAGAATAATACGAATAGTTGCGGCCTTCACAACAGGACTAAAAGTGTCCTCGTAGTCAATACCGTACCTTTGTTTAAATCCTTTGGCAACAAGCCGAGATTTGTACCGATCAATTGTACCATCAGATTTCCGTTTGATCTTATAGACCCACTTGCAATCAATAATATTGCTATTACTTGGACGAGGAACAAGATGCCAGGTTTGATTCTGCATTAATGCCGAGAATTCCTCATCCATAGCTGCCTTCCATTTATCATGACCAATTGCTTCCTCAAGGCACTCAGGTTCACCTGTAGAACAAAATTTCGCCCAACGAACAAACCCGCGAGGAACAGCTGCTGGTTTAAATATACCACTTTGTGACCTCGTATGTCGTCGCTGTGAAGTTATAGGATCGTCCACAGGCGGCTGGGATGCAGAAGATCCGGACTGTGCGCTATCGGGGACAGAGGCAGCAGGGGACAGCGATCTCTCGGGATCGCTGCGGGAGGCAGACGCAGCAGGAGACAGCGATCTTTCGGGATCGCCAGCTGCGCTAGAAGACGCCGTACTAGAGGACAAGGCCCGGTCGCTGTCACGGGACCCGGGTCCTTCCGCTGCGGAACGCGTCCGTGACGCGGAAGGCGAATGCGCGGTGGAGGAAGTGCCACGTGGGATGGTCGCGGGAGCACGCGCATGTGGGGATGCTATCGATGACTGGCTTGGCACGGAATCCTGTGCCGCTGATCCCAAGGCAGATTGCGGACTGCCCAGCGAATCTCCAGCATCTTCATTGGAATCCGCATGTCATGCAACATAAAACTCCTGGGCACTGTTGTCAAGAGAAAAATTAGCAGATACAGACATATGATCATGATGTAATTCATCCTCGTGATCAGAAATAGATGGATTCCTCAAAACAGAGGGCAAGAGTTGTATTTCAGCACGTAACAGCGCTCCTGCATTGGGCCGAAGATGAGAAAAAGGAAACACAGACTCATCAAACGTGACATCACGAGAAATATAGAGACGACCAGTGGAGATGTCAAGACATTTGTAGCCCTTGTGAAGGCCACCGTAACCTAGAAAAACACATTGTTTAGACCGAAACTGGAGTTTATGTTGGTTATAGGGTCTAAGATTGGGCCATACCGCACATCCAAATGTGCGTAGAAAAGAGTAATCTGGTGGGGTTTTAAACAGGAGCTTAGTAGGAGTTTTATGATGAATGACTTTACTAGGCAAACGATTGATAAGATACACAGCTGTAAGAAAAGCCTCATCCCAATACTTAAGAGGCATAGAAGCATGTGCTAAAAGGCAAAGCCCCACTTCGACAATATGACAATTGTCACATCCCAATTTTGGAATACCTGTTAACACAGTTGTTTTGCTAATTGCTTGACTAATAAACCTTGGTTGTGTTTGTTTGTGTTTGTTTAAGTGCAACTAAACAAACTTAAAAAGGATAGCAAAGCAGTAAACTAAAAATATTCAACATATTGTTCCAGGGATAAAAAAATATTCAACATATTGTTCCAATGACCTTGGCAATATTTTCTAAAGTAAATATTGATCAAAGAGTTTTCCAAAAACATCTTATTAATCTCATACTTGTTGAATATTATTCCAAGACCTAAATTAATAAAGAGGAAACACTTAATAAATTTCCCTAAAAAGATTATCAGAAAAAGAGGCATTCTTAAATGCTTCACCAAAATATTATCAAATGTTTTTCCAACCTTGCAAGATTAAAGACAAAGGTATTGGAGAGCATTGACTTGCTATCTCTAGTCACATAAATATTTTGGCAAAGCATTGCTAAAGAAAAGCCAAGTGCTTTATTAAATAGAAATTCCAATATTTCCAGAGATAGAAAACTAAAACAAGTTACTATTGGAAACTTTCTTAAAATGATTTGAAATTCATACCATTGCTTCCTTATATAAAATAAGGAACACACACAAGAGGAGACCAAAAATTGAATCCATTAAAGTCCTGAAAACATGGTTTTGCTCCACAGCAACAATTGGGATTTTGAACAAGTTTGTTCTACAAACTTTTTCCAAATGCCATGAAATAAACACCACATGATCTATATCATAAATAAGGATGAAAACCAAAAGGGTACAAGTTTTTGAATAATTTAAGTTGCCAAAAACCCCTGTTTTCTTGACAGCACCTTTGTGGAATTTGAACAAGTTTGTTCTATGAAGCAACTCTAAATGTCTTGAATTTTCTACCACATAAGGAACACATCAAATAAGGAATGTGTGCCAAAAATTAGCATTTTTGGAAACACCTAAGTAGTCAAATAAATTCAATGTCCATTTGTGTAAGAATTCAAATTTGAACAACTTTGAATTATAAAGTTTATCTAATTGAGCCAATTTTCACATATGTTGTACATCTCAACTAATAAGAATTTTGGGCAAAAGGAAATTAAATGTTGAATTTGTTTGCTTGGTGAAAATCACATTTTACAGAGTAAGAAAGGACCTATTTGTAAAATTGCAGGGACCTAAAAGTAATCCAAGTCATCTCCTACCTCTAGCTCGCTGTAGTTACAGAACACCTAGCCATTGCCTTCGAGTAGAAGGTTTCCTCGAGGATAAAGAGGCCCCCCATGTGCTAGTGTCCCCTGCTTGCTCCCTCTCTCCCCCCTAGAGCTCTCCTCTCTCTCACTGTGCAAATCCCCAAACCCGAAACCCTAGGCTTTGAGCTCGCCGGCGATTGGGCCAAAGGAAAGCTCGCCGCCGGCCACAGGGTAGCCTACCCTCTTAGCCTCGTCGTACTGACCCTCCCTGCAAATGGAATCGCGGCGAAAGGCCTTGAGGAGCCCGCGCCGTCCGAATTCGTCTTCGGGGCCGGCGAGCTCCGGCGGCGAATCACCGCGGCCTCGCTCCTTCTTCGCCCTCGTCGAGTCCTCCGTCGCATTCAGGGTGAGCAGGCGCTCCTCGCCGCAGTTTTTCCCCTCTCCCTAACCCTCTAGATCGTGTCCGCGCCGTCTTCGTATTCCGGCCACCGTGCGCCGTCGACGCCGACTGCCCTCCGGCCACTCCCTGGAAGCGAGGGTGCGCTCTTTGGGTTCCCCGCGTCGAGTGCTGCGTGTGTATGGTTTTTATCCGCGTTGTGGTGGCCGGATGCGTCGATTGCGGCCTCGCCGGACTTGTTCCCGCCGGCGGGTGACGCAGGACGACGTCATCGTCTCCTTGACCCCGCGCGGGAAAGGTCAAACCCGCGGGTGGGGCCGCGCTGGCCCGCGTGGCTGCCACCGTGGCCGTTGGCCCGCTGGTCAGCGGCTAAGGCTAGGTTCCCTCGCGGTATATTAGATCTGGCCGGCCCATTTTAGCAGATCTGGCCCGTGTGAAGTTTTTATTCCTTTTAATTTTTCCACAGAATGTACCTTTTTACTTTAGGGCCTAAAAGGCAACGTAAAAGATGTTTTTGACCAAACCAAAATTCACAGTTGTACATAAACAAAATCTAAACCACCTCCAACTCGTAGATGTACATTTGGAAGAATAGATTTGAAATGAAAAATGATTTGGCCACAGGTACCAGAAACACCAAAATGAGCACCATTTTTATTTCACAACTCAGAATGAAGTGAGGCAAATTGCATTGGAAAGCCCTTGAAATTTCCTAACAGGATCAATTAACCTTGTTTCCAAATTCCTAATATTTTTGAAATGGCATGCAATTTGGTTAAACACCAGAGAGCACTTTGGTGATTTTTATAAATTAATTAAAGATGAATTTTGATGCAAACTCAACTGGATGGTCTTGTATATGTTTAGGACTATCCAAACCTAGAAGGGTTCAATTTTTAGAGCATCATATAAAATTTGGTGGACATATCTTTGTTTTGCATGTTTCTGCCATTTTGGCATTTTAAGTAATTAAATTGTGTTATTATATTTTTGTGTTTCCATATTGTTTTCTAGCATGTATAAGTTGTGTGAACTTGTTTTATAAGTGTTACTTAACTATTTTAGCATGTTAGATTGTGTGGAATTGAGTTGAGAAGAAATAGGATTTTTATTAGTAACATATGATTAATCTCTAGTTATTACTTGCATAGTATTTTTGAGCGATAAATTATGTGCAAGCACTTGAATTTTTGATTGGATCCAGTACCATGTTGATACTTATATTTTGTTAGTATCACCTCTTCAAGATTGCATTTGAGTTGGTAGAAAAGCATTATTAGCTTTGTCATGACTATGAGGATGGTTATGGAAAAATTCCCTCATGTGTGGAATTTTGACATAATCATTTGTGGTTTTGTGACCACATATTTTGGTATTGTGTTCATAGGACCAGTAGCATTTTGATGATGTTATTATGAGTACTTGACCCCTAGATTTTTCACATGTGTGAAAACAATAGCATGGGTACCATTACCTTGCTTATTTTTGCACCCTATTGTTTTTCTACTAGTATGGTTATTGCACTAGATGCTAGTTTAGGTTTTTGCTAATTTTTGTCAAGTATGACCAGAGGCATTGTGACCTCTTAATGCTTGTTATACTAGTGGAACACCCACTGGTTTCATTGCATTTTTGGTGGAAACATTATTTCCCCAAACTAGATGCATTTCTCTTATGTAGTTTCATAACTAATGAGTGCCTAGTATTTTTGCTTTGGGAATTTTTGTGCTAAACAAAAATGGGTATGCTTCTGTTTGTAAGTGGTTGTAATCATGTGTGGCTTTCTAGGAAAATTCCATTTTTGGAGTGTTGTTTGATTTCTCTAGTAATGCCCTTTTTATTACCACTAGTATATAGGAGTTGCCCTGCAAATTGATACCTTGTTTTATCCAATGGGATATTTTTGTTATAGCAAGTATAGATGTTTTTCACTCCTGTTTTTATGACATGGACCCTCTGGTTGTATTTCAATTACTTGATTGAAATGCATCCATTGATTCTTCATGGTTGAGTAGTACTAGTTTCCTTAGCAGTTTTTTTTGTGTTAAATTATTTTTCCTACCAACTTGTGTTTGGTAGATATTTATGTAGCCTTGCATAAGGACATGTTTTCATTTACCATTATGATAACATGGTTCCTTGTTTTCATTTTAGTATTTTACTTGTTATGCATGCTTGCATAGAAAACCCTTAGTAGAAACATGTCTATAGGATTCCTCCTTTTTAGCCATTGTTTCTATCATTCTCACTATGAGAAATTGTGTGTTTTGTGATGAGTCTATTACCTTGTTACACTTATGTAGGCTCACTGATTTGCAAAAGTAACTTTTGCAAATCATGTGTCTTATTTATTCTTGATGTGAATTTAGGCTTAGTAGATTAGCTATCTTGTTCTTTTTGTGGTGTGGTTGATAGACCCATTGCCATGATTATTATTGTGCATGTTTTATATACTTTTAGTAGTCTCACCCTTGTGAAACTAAGTTTATTTTGGGTTTATTAATATCTTGGAATGAGAGTGGCACACCCACTGAATCCATGATATTGAGGTTGTGAGATATGTTCCTCCAACCTTAAGTTGTCTTATTAAATGGCATTTCTGCCAAGTGTGTTTGTTTGATTGTTTGCCTAAGTTAATAATTGTGTGATTGGTTATTATTAGATTTCCTTGCTGTATGTATTGTTGTGTATTGTTTCTTGCCTTGATTGGTTCTGAATGTGTGTCCTTTATTCCTTTTACGGCGTTAGAAAACGAAGAGGAAGGAAGTGTCGTGAAGCTCTGTTTCAAGTTCCAGTCACTCCAAAACCAGGGACACAAGAGATACCAGGCAAGCCATCCTGATGCTTGCTGATACAATACTTATCATTATCTATCATGCATGTTTTACCTCTGAAGTTTTACAAAAGCTTGATTATCAAAACTATTTTTGATGTGGAATTTACTACTATACTATATTATAGGTTACTATCATGCCAGTAGTTAAACTTGGTAATACCAAGCCCATAAGCCACCATATGGTATTTATTACCATCAAATATACTAGTCCCTAAGTGGACACCCTAAAATTGTGATTCTACAAAACAAAGGCTTTACGGAAAAAACCGGAGAAAAGGCGGATCCTTGTTCTCCGGAGGAATGTGGAAGTGGTCATTTTTGAGAAAGTGGTGTTTTCAAAACTGACACATAACCTAGTCTTCGCCGGACAACCTTTACCGTACTGCCACCCTACCCCAACATGGGCAAGGGGCTTAACTTGAAGTTTGTTCTTATTAGTGTGTGCTATCTCAATGTGCTATAGGGGATGCGATCCTCTGAACCGAATGTCGTGGAGACATATGAAGTGTGGGATTAATTTTCCCTCCGGATGCATCAGTTGAGGCATCCTGGCTTGGCGGGGATTAGCTCGGTGCCGGGGATGTGGTAAAACTCAACTGAGAGATAGGCATATTCTAGCTTGAACATAGTGGATGGTTATGATCAGATACCTGATGTTTACATACTGTTGTTACAGTCCGTGATTGTTCACGGGAGGTGTACTGGATCTGGTGGATGTGTACACCTCTGCAGAGTATAACTTTTTCGAAGAAGCCGCGTCCTCGGATATGGACAGTTGAATGGCCATGTAGCTAGCATTGTGTCAATGTTTTCAAAAAGGAAGTTTTTGAAAGGGAAATTTTTGGAAAGGAAGTGTTGAACTTGTGAAGTTCGGAAAGGAATGGAAACTTATACCGTGGAGGTATCGTCGATGATGAAAAGCCAGATGATGTTATACAAAACAAAGTGTTTTGCAAACAAAACCTTTTCTACTCTAAGCAAGAATTCTGGAAACTGATTCCAAGAAGTTTTGCAAAGAGAAAATATTCTTTTAACAAAGCTTTACAAAACCTCTTGTACATGAGATATCTACAAGAGAAATAAAACTATATTATTTTATTTTCTTCTGAAGTATCTTCTTCAACGAAGGTACAGATTAACCTGACTGCAACTGTGGTGTCATCATATATGAACACCATTGGTAGTGAACCCTATTTATAGCCTACCTATTCCACCATATAAGCATACTTGCATGTTTGGTAAGTCACATGATGGATGTCTTGTTGAGTACATTCAAATGTACTCATTATGGTTTCGCCCCTGGTATCTACTTATCAGATTTGGAGAAGGAGCCTCCAAAGGATATCTATGAAGAGAAGTACGGAGTTGACGGCTATGCGAACTAGGATCGTCTCCGGGTCAGCAGCCTGTAGGTTAAGGCGTGACTTGGGCTCAACTACGTTGTGTTTTAATTGTCTTCCGCTGTGTTTGTTAAGTTGCCTGCCTTTGTGGCAGTTGCGTTAAACTTGATCATGTGATCTTTTATGTAATACCTTTATGTATTCGTGTAATGGATGATGTATTTCTGTGTGCCAACTGTGTATGTTGTTCACGACTGATCTTTCTGGGATCGTGAATGTATGCATACGTAGGGTTTCAGACTGCCGGTCTGGGGTCCTTACAGAGTTGGTATCAGAGCCATCCTGACCTTAGGAGACCTTAGTTAGCATGGACGTCAGATAGGAAAGAAAATTATTTTTGAGTAAAAACCTATTTACTATCTACATTATTTTTATCTAAGGGATTTTTAGTATATTTTCTCTCCTTGTTATCTTTTCAAAAGATTCTAAATGCATATGAAGGGCGTCCTTGAACAGTGGTTCGAAGGACGGGCCTTACAGAGTTAGTATCTCTCTCGGTTAAGAGTTTATTTCTTACTTGTTTGCAACTGCTCCGCTCTGTTTTTGAAACACCTCTCGTCTTTGAAGTTTTCTGTTCAGAAATAGTTGGGGTTTCAAAAACAGATTGTTGCGTAGTTTTACCTCTCTCAGTTAAAAGTTTATTCAAAAACTTTACTTCTATTATCTTGTATACTTGCCGATGTCCCGAGAAGACCAAAATAATTGCATGACTCTACAGTGATGATGATCAGAAGTAGATATAGTTCTTCAGCCACTTCTAGGATTTTGGATCATCCCCCGACGTAGCTCCAATGGAGCCTTGCTTGTGTGTTTTGGCTTGCTTATGTGTGTCCGTAGGACTTTGTGCTATTGTGTGGTATAGAATTTGGTTCATCTAGGCTTCTATATGTTTGTGGGGTGCTCAAATTTTGCAAATTTGTGATTGCCCCGCTCTTGTTTTTGAATCGCGTCGTGTTAAATTTTTGCAAGCAAAAATGTTTGTATAGCATTCAAAAACAAGAATTTGTTGCTTAGACTTATACTTGTTTTCGCTTCATAATGCCACCGTCGTGAACCACCACCATCTCCCCCACAATCAATGAAAGCACCATTGGGCCTAATAATAGAGGACCATCAAGCCACACGAGTTGATAGCATTGCTACCAGTGATGCACTCCAACAGATAAAGCTCCAACAACGACAATCCTCAAAGAAGAAAAGGCGTGAAGAAAACCAACCAATACTGACCCAAAACCTCTATGTTTGTCTATTTGCAAAAGACTCTTTTTACCCTGTTGGCTAAATGTCGCACCTTTTTATGTTCCCTTTTAAAAGACCAAACAAGAGAGAACCCCTTTTAAAAGTTCTATACCTCCCTCCTCTGGAGAAAGGTGCAAAAGAAGTCTTCACATGCCATGATGTGCAACCCCCTCAAAAGCAAATCCAAAAAGCACAATTCA
Source organism: Alopecurus myosuroides (assembly GCA_028641055.1). Taxonomy (NCBI): domain Eukaryota; kingdom Viridiplantae; phylum Streptophyta; class Magnoliopsida; order Poales; family Poaceae; genus Alopecurus; species Alopecurus myosuroides. Next base: position 129,946,400 of record CM054059.1, on the reverse strand, counting down.
ATATTCGACGTATGACGCTAGTCGTATCTTGTCGGACAAACATGATTAAATAGAAAGCTAACAAGACTAACATGCTTGGTCTAATCTTAGGTTGACACCTAACCAAAGCATGCGAACTACTGACAACTCTTTCTAAACCAAGAAATTAAGTGACTTACGACACTTTTTAATCTAGTTGGTAAAAAGGAGAAGTCACGAGAAAATTAAAACGATGACCTATTCGTTTACTAGTCAATAGGATATCATGTGTATCTACTTTGGAAACCAAATATTAGTAGACATTGTAGGTACTATGAAATTCGAGGTTTAGAAATAAAGTGAACGATGGAATGGTGATGATAGATCTAGAGAACAGCAGTTTTCCTGTTTTTGTTTCTTTGTGTGCTCTTGATTGAAATGAATTTGTATTTTGTTCAATCTTGCTTCCTAACTTATATGGAGTTGTTAGGACTTGTTATTATGTTGTTTTATTACAATAAATCTACCCTAGAAAGTGTGTGCATGATTGGAAACTCGAATAAAAATGAAGTAGCATTTGTTACCATCTAGTTTATTATTTGGAATTATTGTGAGAGCTAGATCTTTGTGTGAATGCTTTAGTAGATTTTGTGCTATGTGTTCTTTGAGTCAAGTAACATTTAGGTACTGTTATTTTGATGCTTGTACCTTTATTAGCTTGCATGTCTCTTAATAGTAAAGCATGTGTAAGCATAGCTATCAATATGCACTAGTATTGTTTCACTAGATTAAATAGCCTTATATTTTTATCTGGTATGCAAAGTTTTTCACGAGTAACCAGAGGCTTAGTACCTATTTTGCCTTGGTATTAGTAGGCCATAGCCCACTGGTCCCATTGTATTTTGGCTTGAGGATGAAAATCCCCAACCATACACATGTGTGAAAATAGCATGTTTCACTATGTGATTGATTTCTATTTTCCACCATGGAAAATATAATTGTTTCTTTTCACTTATGCAAGTGAGAAGTTTATTTCTTATTGTAAATACTAATATGTTTAGGTGTGATCCTTTTGTTAGCATAATATTCCTTAGGGGTATCATGTTAAGAAATGTTTCACTATCGTGTGCTGAAATTAAATTGTTCGCAAATAAAATAAATTCCTCTTGATTGGTAGATTGTTTGTGAGTAATTTTAAATTGAGTGTATGGATTTTTGAAGAGGTTTAGATAACTTTTCATTAATTGCATAGCTACTGGTTGTGTGAGTTATACCTTGCTTGTTTGCTAGTAATTGTTTAAGAAAAACATAAATTGCTAGAATTAAATTATGCATGTTTAATAGTTGTATCATGGGATTGTTTTGATGTTTGTGCTTACTAAGATGAGTAAGTTTTGTGTACTGTTATTAGGTACACTTATATTCATGACTTGCTTGTTTAGTTTTTAAACATCATGACAGCATTGTTTGCTTCTCTAGAGTGAAACTAGTTCCACCACTAGAAAAATGGTGATTTTTGCTCTAGTATTACCCTCTTTTTATTTTATGGGTATATGTGTTGATATAGCATGTTTAGGAAGTTATTACTTCTGTTATCATACCATGAATTATTTAGTTTCATGTTCTATGGTTATAGGATATGATTATCTCTTATAGCATGCTGGTGTAGATTTTTCATAACTAGTGTGTTATTTGTGCAGTCCTGATTTTTATGCCTGTGTAATAGGAGTTTTATATTGTGTGAATATAGTGTTTTATAGTACCTTTATTATTGTATTCATTGGTTTTTTAGCTACTGGTTATGTGCTAATTGTTCATGATTGATGGATTCCAAAACCTCTAATAAACAATAACCTAGTGAATAAATAGTCTATTCATCTGTGGTGTTGTTTGCTTGCTTATTGGATTTTGTTTGAATGTTTTACCTTAGCATGAGTTTGTACTGGTGTTATGATTGTGCTTAAGAGTATCTTATTAAAATAAAAACATCCAACTAAAATCATGAACATATTAAGTGATAGTTGCTTGTGGTGAGTAATAACCACTGCCATGGGTATTTGTTCTGTCTGTTTGTTTTACCTTAGCAACCTAACCTTTTTGCACCCACAAGCTATACTTTTAGCTTATTATATACCTTATTATGAGAGTGGTAGATCACTCCATATGTGTTATGTAAGATGTGGGATGTAGCTAGGAACTCATGTAATAATTGACGGTACGTTTCCAGGTAGTTCTGCACTAACCTTAATTTTTGTTCAAACAAGGAAAACAAAAAGTTTTGGACCTAAAACAGTACTGGTGTTTTTTTTAAAATGAATTTGCTAATTTAGGGAAGTACCCCACCTCCCAAGAAAAGTCAAAGGGGGGAAGCACCTGCACTCCAACACTAACATTGTGTTTGTTGGCCCTCCCTTAGTCCTCGCTTGCGAATCTCGGGGACGAGATTCTTTTTAAGGGGGGAAGACTTGTCACATCCCAATTTTGGAATACCTGTTAACACAGTTGTTTTGCTAATTGCTTGACTAATAAACCTTGGTTGTGTTTGTTTGTGTTTGTTTAAGTGCAACTAAACAAACTTAAAAAGGATAGCAAAGCAGTAAACTAAAAATATTCAACATATTGTTCCAGGGATAAAAAAATATTCAACATATTGTTCCAATGACCTTGGCAATATTTTCTAAAGTAAATATTGATCAAAGAGTTTTCCAAAAACATCTTATTAATCTCATACTTGTTGAATATTATTCCAAGACCTAAATTAATAAAGAGGAAACACTTAATAAATTTCCCTAAAAAGATTATCAGAAAAAGAGGCATTCTTAAATGCTTCACCAAAATATTATCAAATGTTTTTCCAACCTTGCAAGATTAAATACAAAGGTATTGGAGAGCATTGACTTGCTATCTCTAGTCACATAAATATTTTGGCAAAGCATTGCTAAAGAAAAGCCAAGTGCTTTATTAAATAGAAATTCCAATATTTCCAGAGATAGAAAACTAAAACAAGTTACTATTGGAAACTTTCTTAAAATGATTTGAAATTCATACCATTGCTTCCTTATATAAAATAAGGAACACACACAAGAGGAGACCAAAAATTGAATCCATTAAAGTCCTGAAAACATGGTTTTTCTCCACAGCAACAATTGGGATTTTGAACAAGTTTGTTCTACAAACTTTTTCCAAATGCCATGAAATAAACACCACATGATCTATATCATAAATAAGGATGAAAACCAAAAGGGCACAAGTTTTTGAATAATTTAAGTTGCCAAAAACCCCTGTTTTCTTGACAGCACCTTTTTGGAATTTGAACAAGTTTGTTCTATGAAGCAACTCTAAATGTCTTGAATTTTCTACCACATAAGGAACACATCAAATAAGGAATGTGTGCCAAAAATTAGCATTTTTGGAAACACCTAAGTAGTCAAATAAATTCAATGTCCATTTGTGTAAGAATTCAAATTTGAACAACTTTGAATTATAAAGTTTATGTAATTGAGCCAATTTTCACATATGTTGTACATATCAACTAATAAGAATTTTGGGAAAAAGGAAATTAAATGTTGAATTTGTTTGCTTGGTGAAAATCACATTTTACAGAGTAAGAAAGGACCTATTTGTAAAATTGCAGGGACCTAAAAGTAATCCAAGTCATCTCCTACCTCTAGCTCGCTGTAGTTACAGAACACCTAGCCATTGCCTTCGAGTAGAAGGTTTCCTCGAGGATAAAGAGGCCCCCCCATGTGCTAGTGTCCCCTGCTTGCTCCCTCTCTCCCCCCTAGAGCTCTCCTCTCTCTCACTGTGCAAATCCCCAAACCCGAAACCCTAGGCTTTGAGCTCGCCGGCGATTGGGCCAAAGGAAAGCTCGCCGCCGGCCACAGGGTAGCCTACCCTCTTAGCCTCGTCGTACTGACCCTCCCTGCAAATGGAATCGCGGCGAACGGCCTTGAGGAGCCCGCGCCGTCCGAATTCGTCTTCGGTGCCGGCGAGCTCCGGCGGCGAATCACCGCGGCCTCGCTCCTTCTTCGCCCTCGTCGAGTCCTCCGTCGCATTCAGGGTGAGCAGGCGCTCCTCGCCGCAGTTTTTCCCCTCTCCCTAACCCTCTAGATCGTGTCCGCGCCGTCTTCGTATTCCGGCCACCGTGCGCCGTCGACGCCGACTGCCCTCCGGCCACTCCCTGGAAGCGAGGGTGCGCTCTTTGGGTTCCCCGCATCGAGTGCTGCGTGTGTATGGTTTTTATCCGCGTTGTGGTGGCCGGATGCGTCGATTGCGGCCTCGCCGGACTTGTTCCCGCCGGCGGGTGACGCAGGACGACGTCATCGTCTCCTTGACCCCGCGCGGGAAAGGTCAAACCCGCGGGTGGGGCCGCGCTGGCCCGCGTGGCTGCCACCGTGGCCGTTGGCCCGCTGGTCAGCGGCTAAGGCTAGGTTCCCTCGCGGTATATTAGATCTGGCCGGCCCATTTTAGCAGATCTGGCCCGTGTGAAGTTTTTATTCCTTTTAATTTTTCCACAGAATGTACCTGTTTACTTTAGGGCCTAAAAGGCAACCTAAAAGATGTTTTTGACCAAACCAAAATTCACAGTTGTACATAAACAAAATCTAAACCACCTCCAACTCGTAGATCTACATTTGGAAGAATAGATTTGAAATGAAAAATGATTTGGCCACAGGTACCAGAAACACCAAAATGAGCACCATTTTTATTTCACAACTCAGAATGAAGTGAGACAAATTGCATTGGAAATCCCTTGAAATTTCCTAACAGGATCAATTAACCTTGCTTCCAAATTCCTCATATTTTTGAAATGGCATGCAATTTGGTAAAACACCAGAGAGCACTTTGGTGATTTTTATAAATTAATTAAAGATGAATTTTGATGCAAACTCAACTGGATGGTCTTGTATATGTTTAGGACTATCCAAACCTAGAAGGGTTAAATTTTTAGAGCATCATATAAAATTTGGTGGACATATCTTTGTTTTGCATGTTTCTGCCATTTTGGCATTTTAAGTAATTAAATTGTGTTATTATATTTTTGTGTTTCCATATTGTTTTCTAGCATGTATAAGTTGTGTGAACTTGTTTTATAAGTGTTACTTAACTATTTTAGCATGTTAGATTGTGTGGAATTGAGTTGAGAAGAAATAGGATTTTTATTAGTAACATATGATTAATCTCTAGTTATTACTTGCATAGTATTTTTGAGCGATAAATTATGTGCAAGCACTTGAATTTTTGATTGGATCCAGTACCATGTTGATACTTATATTTTGTTAGTATCACCTCTGCAAGATTGCATTTGAGTTGGTAGAAAAGCATTATTAGCTTTGTCATGACTATGAGGATGGTTATGGAAAAATTCCCTCATGTGTGGAATTTTGACATAATCATTTGTGGTTTTGTGACCACATATTTTGGTATTGTGTTCATAGGACCAGTAGAATTTTGATGATGTTATTATGAGTACTTGACCCCTAGATTTTTCACATGTGTGAAAACAATAGCATGGGTACCATTACCTTGCTTATTTTTGCACCCTATTGTTTTTCTACTAGTATGGTTATTGCACTAGATGCTAGTTTAGGTTTTTGCTAATTTTTGTCAAGTATGACCAGAGGCATTGTGACCTCTTAATGCTTGTTATACTAGTGTAACACCCACTGGTTTCATTGCATTTTTGGTGGAAACATTATTTCCCCAAACTAGATGCATTTCTCTTATGTAGTTTCATAACTAATGAGTGCCTAGTATTTTTGCTTTGGGAATTTTTGTGCTAAACAAAAATGGGTATGCTTCTGTTTGTAAGTGGTTGTAATCATGTGTGGCTTGCTAGGAAAATTCCATTTTTGGAGTGTTGTTTGATTCCTCTAGTAATGCCCTTTTTATTACCACTAGTATATAGGAGTTGCCCTGCAAATTGATACCTTGTTTTATCCAATGGGATATTTTTGTTATAGCAAGTATAGATGTTTTTCACTCCTGTTTTTATGACATGGACCCTCTGGTTGTATTTCAATTACTTGATTGAAATGCATCCATTGATTCTTCATGTTTGAGTAGTACTAGTTTCCTTAGCAGTTTTTTTTTGTGTTAAATTATTTTTCCTACCAACTTGTGTTTGGTAGATATTTATGTAGCCTTGCATAAGGACATGTTTTCATTTACCATTATGATAACATGGTTCCTTGTTTTCATTTTAGTATTTTACTTGTTATGCATGCTTGCATAGAAAACCCTTAGTAGAAACATGTCTATAGGATTCCTCCTTTTTAGCCATTGTTTCTATCATTCTCACTATGAGAAATTGTGTGTTTTGTGATGAGTCTATTACCTTGTTACACTTATGTAGGCTCACTGATTTGCAAAAGTAACTTTTGCAAATCATGTGTCTTATTTATTCTTGATGTGAATTTAGGCTTAGTAGATTAGCTATCTTGTTCTTTTTGTGGTGTGGTTGATAGACCCATTGCCATGATTATTATTGTGCATGTTTTATATACTTTTAGTAGTCTCACCCTTGTGAAACTAAGTTTATTTTGGGTTTATTAATATCTTGGAATGAGAGTGGCACACCCACTGAATCCATGATATTGAGGTTGTGAGATATGTTCCTCCAACCTTAAGTTGTCTTATTAAATGGCATTTCTGCCAAGTGTGTTTGTTTGATTGTTTGCCTAAGTTAATAATTGTGTGATTGGTTATTATTAGATTTCCTTGCTGTATGTATTGTTGTGTATTGTTTCTTGCCTTGATTGGTTCTGAATGTGTGTCCTTTATTCCTTTTACGGCGTTAGAAAACGAAGAGGAAGGAAGTGTCGTGAAGCTCTGTTTCAAGTTCCAGTCACTCCAAAACCAGGGACACAAGAGATACCAGGCAAGCCATCCTGATGCTTGCTGATACAATACTTATCATTATCTATCATGCATGTTTTACCTCTGAAGTTTTACAAAAGCTTGATTATCAAAACTATTTTTGATGTGGAATTTACTACTATACTATATTATAGGTTACTATCATGCCAGTAGTTAAACTTGGTAATACCAAGCCCATAAGCCACCATATGGTATTTATTACCATCAAATATACTAGTCCCTAAGTGGACACCGTAAAATTGTGATTCTACAAAACAAAGGCTTTACGGAAAAAACCGGAGAAAAGGCGGATCCTTGTTCTCCGGAGGAATGTGGAAGTGGTCATTTTTGAGAAAGTGGTGTTTTCAAAAATGACACATAACCTAGTCTTCGCCGGACAACCTTTACCGTACTGCCACCCTACCCCAACATGGGCAAGGGGCTTAACTTGAAGTTTGTTCTTATTAGTGTGTGCTATCTCAATGTGCTATAGGGGATGCGATCCTCTGAACCGAATGTCGTGGAGACATACAAAGTGTGGGATTAATTTTCCCTCCGGATGCATCAGTTGAGGCATCCTGGCTTGGCGGGGATTAGCTCGGTGCCGGGGATGTGGTAAAACTCAACTGAGAGATAGGCATATTCTAGCTTGAACATAGTGGATGGTTATGATCAGATACCTGATGTTTACATACTGTTGTTACAGTCCGTGATTGTTCACGGGAGGTGTACTGGATCTGGTGGATATGTACACCTCTGCAGAGTATAACTTTTTCGAAGAAGCCGCGTCCTCGGATATGGACAGTTGAATGGCCATGTAGCTAGCATTGTGTCAATGTTTTCAAAAAGGAAGTTTTTGAAAGGGAAATTTTTGGAAAGGAAGTGTTGAACTTGTGAAGTTCGGAAAGGAATGGAAACTTATACCGTGGAGGTATCGTCGATGATGTTATACAAAACAAAGTGTTTTGCAAACAAAACCTTTTCTACTCTAAGCAAGAATTCTGGAAACTGATTCCAAGAAGTTTTGCAAAGAGAAAATATTCTTTTAACAAAGCTTTACAAAACCTCTTGTACATGAGATATCTACAAGAGAAATAAAACTATATTATTTTATTTTCTTCTGAAGTATCTTCTTCAACGAAGGTACAGATTAACCTGACTGCAACTGTGGTGTCATCATATATGAACACCATTGGTAGTGAACCCTATTTATAGCCTACCTATTCCACCATATAAGCATACTTGCATGTTTGGTAAGTCACATGATGGATGTCTTGTTGAGTACATTCAAATGTACTCATTATGGTTTCGCCCCTGGTATCTACTTATCAGATTTGGAGAAGGAGCCTCCAAAGGATATCTATGAAGAGAAGTACGGAGTTGACGGCTATGCGAACTAGGATCGTCTCCGGGTCAGCAGCCTGTAGGTTAAGGCGTGACTTGGGCTCAACTACGTTGTGTTTTAATTGTCTTCCGCTGTGTTTGTTAAGTTGCCTGCCTTTGTGGCAGTTGCGTTAAACTTGATCATGTGATCTTTTATGTAATACCTTTATGTATTCGTGTAATGGATGATGTATTTCTGTGTGCCAACTGTGTATGTTGTTCACGACTGATCTTTCTGGGATCGTGAATGTATGCATACGTAGGGTTTCAGACTGCCGGTCTGGGGTCCTTACAACAATGCTTTCGTTCAGCGGACCCGTTTTGCTGATGAGCATGTGGGCAAGACACATGATGAGAAATACCAACACGAGAGAAAAAGGAACTCAATTTTTGATATTCTCCACCCCAGTCAGATTGAAGTGCCAAAAATTTTCGATCAAAGAGACGTTCAACATGTTGTTGAAAATCACGAAATTTCTGAAACACATCAGATTTATTTTTGAGCAAGTATATCCATGTGAATTTACTAAAATCATCGATAAAAATCACATAATATTTGTAGCGACCAAAAGAATCAGAGGCAGGGCCCCAAACATCCGAGAAGATAAGCTCCAAAGGAGCACTAGAAACACTACTAGACTTAGGATAGGGAAGTTGATGACTTTTTCCCTTTTGACAAGCATCACACACTAGCTCATCATGTTTATTTGAGACAGAAATAATGTTACTAGTAAGAATTTTGTGGACAATTGTCGATGATGGATGACCTAGACGCGCATGCCACCGAGAAGATGATAGACTGCTTGTACTAAGCACTTGCTTATTGGACAGTGACACGGCGCCATGTAATGGATAAAGCCCGTTCATACTCGCGCCGTGAAGAAGAGTTCTCCCCGTAATCTGACCCTTAATAGCAAAGAAATTTGGATGAATTTCAACATAGGAATTGTTATCGGAGACAAGCTTAGATGCAGAAACAAGACTTTTGGATGCTTGAGGAACATGTAAGATATTTTTAAGATGAATAGGATGATCAGGAGTATGAACTATCGTGTGACCAATATGTTGTATTGCCATACCTTGTCCACTTGCCGTATGAACTTGTTCATTGCCGTTGTAACGATCGCGAATAGCCAACTTCTCAAGCTAACCGGTGACATGATCTGTCGCACCGGTGTCAATATACCAGTGGGGATCTACTCCATGTGAAGACGTTGTTGCTGAATTTGCTTGAGCTTCCGGTGTGACAAAAGACCTATTGAAGCGCTTGAAACATTTATTTACAGGATGCCCTGGTTTGGTGCAGATTTGACACTGTGGTCCTGTATAACGTGGGCGATTGCCTTGTTGCTGCCAATTATTGCTACTACGGCCGTTATTTCCATAATTGTTGTAGCCATTGGAGTTGTATCCTCCCTGTGAGTTGCGCCCATCATAGCGCCCTTCATAGCCACGGTTATCATTGCCGCCGTGACCACGTGAAGTTCCACCACCACGGTTGCCACGACCACCTCCATATCCACCTCGGGAGGCCAAGTTAACGGAAAAACCACCGCCACCAGTGTCTGCACTTTGCGCCTGAAGACGCGCATCAGCCGCCAAAAGCATGGCGTACACCTCGCCTAGGGTAATTCCCTGATCAATGCGAGCAGAAACAGCTTCTACAAGAGGATTGAACTCAGCATCGAGCCCATTGAGAACCGCATTGATGATGTCATCCTCATCCATCTTCTTCCCAGCGGTTGCTAATTCATTAGCCAGAGACTTCACTTTGTTGAAATAAACAACAGCCGATAGATCTCTTTTCTTCAGATCATTGAGAGATCTCCGCAGGTACATTATCCTTGCACGAGATTGAGATGCTTGCATGGTTTTGATCGCTGTCCAGACCTCATACGACGTGTCGAGATCAGTAACCTGTACTAAGATCTCACGAGAGAGGGATCCAACCAGATACGAAAGCACCTGTTGGTCCTTTTCAATCCAGGCAGAGTATGCAGGGTTCTCCACCTCGGTGACAGTCTTCTTGCCGCCGACTTCAGACTCGACGAGTAGCATCTCTGGTGGTGCCTTGATGGAACCATCGAGGTACCCAATCAGACGAGCACCACGGATCGCAGGAAAAACGACAGCCTTCCACACCAGAAAATTCTCACTGGTAAGCTTTTCGTGCACCGTTGCACTGAGCGGATTCGCCGCGGTTGCTTCTGAAGATGAAGCCATGGAAGGAACCTATCTAGGTTTAGATGTGTTTTGGAAGAAGAGGCTCTGATACCATATGAAAAATCAGATCAAGCGTGCCTTGGACTCGGCCGCGTTCCGTGTTTATATATGGGCTAAAACACTGGATCAAACCGATCCGATACATACATGAGTACAACTTGTCTTACACGTTTGGTTAATATGTACCAAACTAGTAAACCTCAACTATTCTAGAACCTACTGTTTTACAATCCGTGTTGTAGGCTGGTTATTTTCGTTGTTTAGTCCTTTCCGAGTTTGCATATTCAAATGTCGAGCTGTGGCTATGAGTGAGGGTGTCACTCGTGTTTGAACTTGTTTCAGCCTTTTGCATTTCCGTTTCCTTTCCTTTTTTTTGTTCTTGTAAAACTCAGGCGATTTCAAAATTGATGGGGATCCGTTTGGTCAAAAACATAAAAAATAGAACTCATGTTTTTTTAACAGGAAAAAGAACCTCCTGTTATTGAAGTGTACTAATTCTCTCTGCTACCTCCTAACACTTGCAAGTATGATTACAAAAATAACACATGCAAGTATGATTAGCAAAACGAAAACATCTAAGCTTGGTACTGGGTGGTCACCATTATTAGTAATAGTGTTTGCTTATAAAAAATGTGGACGAGGCATAGAAACTGGTCATGCCTCGGCATTTCATCGTTCAAAGATCCCCGCTAAGCTAACCAGCTAACGACCTCACATGCGCACACCGAAATCTCCGTAGGATCGCGATATATGCGTCGGCCTGTCCCCAGTGCAACAGCCATGAACAGCAAGGTGACCGCAGGATCGCGATCCTAATTAAAAACTGCTACTGGTATTCAGTACGGCGTACACGTGCGCATTAGACGGGTGTCGGGTTCGCCCTACCGCCGATTGGTTATCAGGCGGCGACGGCGACGGCTTGGATGTTTGCGTCGCTCGCTTTAGAATATATGGCCGGTCACCATGTGCAGCGCCGGCACCTACCAATGCGAGGGCCCGCCGTGGTTGGTTGCTCCGCCGTCCACCAGCAATGTGTCTAGTGTGCGCTAGCTTGAGCAAGGGGGACTGAAGTTAACCGATCATCAGGTCTTTCTGAATGTAACCAACTAATCATGCATGAACCATGGTCGAATTATTCTGGAACATTGTCACCACGTTCAGATAATGATTGGAATCTGCAGCTTGACTGTTTGTTAATTACTAGATAACTTTAAGAGTAGATTACACATGAAAGTTTTAGTTTCTGGTTGACTTCGCACTTATGATTGTCTCTCTGGGTAGTATAGCGATGGTCCTTTTCAGCTCGAAATGTGAAGTCTTCTGCATCTCCCAAATCGATGTTACCACAATTTACTTGCACTACTAATCATACTGTACATGGCAAAGTTGAGAGTTATACATCTGACGATCGCAAATGTAAAGTGTAAGGCGCCCGGGCAAAATGGTCTAATTTAGTCGACCTCCAGCCCTCCAGGTCTTTACGATGAATGAACTGATCATAATGCGTGGACCATGGTCCACCAATCGTTCTGGAAGACGCACACACATTACTGCAATGATGGAACTTCCAACTTGACTATTAGTAGTAGGAATTAAATAGTTCTACGATTAGACATAAAACCTTTTGAATGTGGATGTTGATTTTCCTTTTTTGCAGTGCGTGCGTGTTGGATTGTTCTACGGGCCCACGGGGCGAGATTTGATGTTTCAAAAGTTGAATGTTTGAGCTATCATGTGGAAAGCAAGATCTAACTCTCTTGATCGGTGTCGGCACAATTACATGCACTACTAAGCAGTAAGCATACATGACAAAGATGAGAAATTAAACACCCAGTGGCGTGTTTGTTGGCCCGCATGAGGTCGAAACAGACCCGCTTGGTGCAGCGTAGACCTTGTTGTTTGGCTCCGTATAGCCAGTTATTTGGCTGGCATGCGCATCAAATCATCCTTGGGACAAGCCCACAGGAAACACCCGAATTGGCAGTTTTCACGGAGCCAGGCGCTGGCGTTGCGAAAGGCGGGTGCGGCGGTGCGAGCGGGAGCAAGGCGGGGGATGGCCAAATCAGGTCCCGTTTCGTGCCAGCCATAGCTCTCACCTCCCCCCACATTTGTCCACTTCCCCATTTTTCCAACCTACACTGGCGGTTTATTGCTTTCAGTCTCCAACACCGGATCTGACGGCGGAAGGTCTAGAGGTCCGGCATGGGAGCTCCCACAGCAGGGCGTCGTCTACCCTCCTCCCCCCCTGCCGGGCCGCGTCTTCGTCAGCGGGGATGGCAAGAGCTCCTTTGCTTCCTCTCCCACAGAGATCTCCGTCGTCTTCAATGGCCAAGGTAAAACACTGCCTTCTTAGGAAACAGAGTAGTACATTTGTCGATTTAGGCAGTGCTAATGTTAGATCCATTTTATTAGGATGATGGAATGAGTTTGAACAATCACACAACAACACTCGTACCTATGATTTAAGCATGGATTCTGCTGATTCACAAAACCGTAGTTAGGCGTTTTGGTTGTTCTATGCTCACATACGGGCCTATGTTCGCTCAAGATCAGGAGATGATTGGAAATCTGAACTACATCTACAACTCGGCCCAAGTAGAGGCTGTCTGTTAGACATTGTAATTATACGTAGCTTCCTGTACCCTAACCGTATGTGGTTAGGACTTTGTATTGTACACATGTACGTGATATATATATAACATGAGGCCACCCACGTTTGGGTAGTGCCGATCCCCACAAACCCTATTACGTCTAATATGGTATCAGCCTAAAGCTCCGATCCAATCTCGATCATGTCTTCCGCCGCCGCCTCTACTTCCGCCTCCGCCGGCCATATTCCGGCGTCGCTAGCTGCCCTACTGCAAACACCAGCCCGCACCACCGTTCCAGCCCAGCATCCCTTCGGCACTCTTTCCTTCGGCTCCATGTTCTCCAGCCCGTTGGCTTCGTCGGCGTTCCCGGCCGCCCCGACATCACCGGCCCTGCCGGCCGCCACCATCAGCGCCCCGGCTACTAGCCTTGCGCTCTCAGCTGCCCCATCGGGGTCTCTCTCGTCCTCGGCCCTGGCGCCCTACGTCGCGTCGGCCTCCCTTGCTGAGCCGTTCGCCCAGGTTGCACCGTTCACCAACGCCGCGCCGTTTGCGGCGCCGTTCGCCACCATGGCCGCGCCGCCCGTTGCGCCGCCCGCGGTCCCGACGCTTCCCGTACCTGCGTCACTGCCCGCCCCTGCACCGTCGGACGCGACGTTCTACTTCGCGCATCTTCTGACAGTCAAGCTTTCCGCCGACAATTATCTGTTTTGGCGTGCACAAATTATGCCGCTGCTGCGCAGCCACTATCTGCTCGGGTTCGTGGATGGTACGCTTGCGTGCCCAGCTCCGGTGATTCATGGTGCTCATGGTCCGGAGCACAACCCCGCGCATCGCTCATGGATGGCTCAAGACCAGGCAATACTCTCTGCCATCCAGTCGTCGCTAACTCCGGGTGTCGCTGGTCTTGTCGTCTTCGCCACCACCGCCCGGGAGGCATGGGCTGCTCTCGACAGTAGTTTCTCCTCGCAGTCCCTTGCTCGGTCGACTGCCATCCGTCGTCAACTCGCTGAGCTGAAGAAGCGAGACCTCTCGGTGACGGACTACTTCAACAAAGTAAAGTCCCTTGCGGACATACTCACCTCCACCGGTCAGCCGCTCCGAAACGAGGAGTTCACGTCCGCCATCCTCAATGGCCTCGACGGTGAATACGATTCGCTCTTCGAGAACATAAACGGGCGTGACACGCCAATGCTGCCGCAAGACCTCTACTCGCGGATGCTGAACACGGAGCAGCGGATTGAGTCTCGTCGCGCGGTCGAGGTCCACAACGACTCCTCCTCTGCTAATGCCGCCTACCGTGGTGGTAAGCCCACGCCGTCCCGTTCGCCGCCTACTACTGGTGGTGGCAACAGTGGCTCCGGTGGTGGCAAACCGCCACTCTCGACGCCACCACCGCAGCCTCCGTCGAGTCGGCCTCCTTCGACGGGTGGGCCTCCTGGTGCTGGACGTGGCCGCCCCACCTGTCAGCTTTGTGGCATCTTTGGTCATTTGGCAGCACGCTGTCACAAGCGGTTTGTTCGCTCCTTCCTCGGCATCGGCAACGACGGGCGCAACAATGAGAGGCAAGCCGCCATGGCTGCCACACAGGGACATACTCCCTCCTATCCAGTGGATCCTAGCTGGTACATGGACACCGGCGCCACGGATCATCTGACGAGCGAGATGGGCAAGCTGACTTCGCGGGAATCCTACCACGGCCACGACAGGGTTCACACTGCTGATGGGTCAGGTATGCACATCTCTCACATTGGTCAGGCATATTTACCCACTCGCACATCACGCCACCTTCATCTTCATAATGTTCTTCGAGTTCCTAGTGTCACACGTAACTTGTTGTCTATTCCTAAACTCACTCGTGATAACAATGTTTTCTGTGAATTTCATCCCTTTGATCTTTTTGTTAAGGATCGCGCCACGAAGGACGTTCTTCTTAGCGGCCGCTGTGTCGGTGGCCTGTATCGCCTGGATGATCCATCCGTCTCCCATATCTTCAGTGGTGTTCGTGTGTCGCCCACCCAGTGGCATTCACGCCTTGGTCATCCTGCCTCCCCTATAGTGCGCCATGTTCTTCATCGCCATGAGTTGCCCGTTGAGTCTAGCAATAAAGAAATAAAAGTGTGTGATGCATGTCAACAAGGAAAGAGTCATCAGCTTCCTTTTGTTTCCTCTAGTCGAGTTGTTAAGAATCCTATTGAACTCATTTTTTCGGATGTATGGGGCCATACCCAGACTTCTGTTAGTGGTCACAACTATTATGTCAGTTTCATCGATGCTTATAGTCGCTTTACATGGATTTATTTTCTTAAGCGCAAGTCTGATGTGTTTAATATTTTTGTCCAATTCCAATTGCATGTTGAACGGCTTCTCAATCATAAAATTGTTCACGTTCAGTCTGATTGGGGGGGGGGCGAGTATCGCAACCTTAACTCTTTCTTTCAGAAACTTGGGATTGCTCATCGGGTTTCATGCCCCCACACGCATCAGCAGAACGGTGCTGCCGAGCGCAAGCACCGTCATATTGTCGAAACTGGCCTCACCTTGTTGGCGCATGCCTCTGTCCCCTTTCGGTTCTGGAGTGATGCTTTTTCCACCGCTTGCTTCCTTATTAATCGATTACCCACACGTGGTCTTCACATGAAGTCCCCACTTGAGCTCTTGTTTAACGAAACTCCAGATTATACCTTTTTTAAGGTCTTCGGGTGTGCATGTTGGCCGCACCTTCGTCCCTACAACAAAAATAAACTAGAGTTTCGTTCTAAAAAATGTGTTTTTCTCGGATATAGCTCTCAACACAAAGGTTATAAGTGTCTTCATGTGCCCACGAATCGGGTATACATCTCTCGAGACGTCGTGTTTGATGAACATGTGTTCCCTTTTTCCACCTTTCCCACTAATTCTACCACGCCATTGTCACATTCTTCTCCTATGTCGCCTGATCAATTTGTAGATGTTGCATATCCTCCTATTTTGCTACCTAACCATGGTGCAGGTATTGGTCGTGGTGTACGTCTCGAGCTCTTGGATGATAGAGATATTTCAGCTCCACCGGATATCGATCATGGTCATGTGCATGATCAGGCACGTGGTCAAGTCACGCTACAGGATGGCCCTTTGTCTTCATCGCCACGGCCTTCCTCTCCCTGTGTGGATACCGACCTGGTGTCGCCCCTGTCGGCCTTCCCCAGCCCGGCCCAGTCTACTGGTGCCCTGCCGCTGCTCTCTCATGGGCCATCGTCTCCCTCACTAGCCTCGCCCAGCTCGGGCCAGCTCGAGCCCGGTCCGTCTACCGCGCCCTCGCCATCGTCTTCGCCTGGGCCTTCATCGCCCGAGATACCTGCTGCTGGGCCGCTTCGTGCGGTAGCGCAGGCTCCTGTCGCTCATCGACCACACACGCGGAGCCGCAGCGGCGTCTTCCGCCCGCTCGATCGCAAGGACGGGACGGTGGCCTGGCTGGCCTCCTGCATGGCTCATGCGGTAAGTGATCCGACGTCCGAACCACGGAATTATCAATCTGCAATGAGCATTCCCCACTGGCGAGCTGCTATGGAACAAGAGTTTCACGCTCTGTTGGCTAATGAGACGTGGACACTAGTTCCACCACCACCCGGGGTCAACATCATCGACTCTAAATGGGTGTTTAAAGTGAAGAAGCATGCTGATGGATCTATTGAGCGTTACAAAGCGCGCCTGGTTGCAAAAGGATTCAAACAACGTTTTGGGCTTGATTATGAAGATACCTTTAGTCCTGTGGTCAAACCCACAACTATTCGGCTTATTCTCTCATTGGCAGTCACTAAAGGTTGGTCTCTTCGACAGCTCGATGTGCAGAATGCTTTTCTTCATGGACTTCTAGAGGAAGAGGTTTATATGAGGCAGCCACCAGGATTTGTTGATCCAGATCAACCTCAGCACTTGTGTCGTCTTGTCAAGGCGCTCTATGGTCTCAAACAGGCGCCTCGTGCATGGCACGCGCGTCTTGCTTCTGCTCTTCGTAAGCATGGTTTTGTTCCCTCCACAGCTGATACGTCTTTGTTCCTTCTTCAGCAACCAAAGGTCACTATGTATCTTCTGGTGTACGTTGATGATATTATCCTTGTCAGTTCTTCCACCTGTGCATCGGATGCTCTCATTTCTGCTCTAGGTGCTGATTTCGCTGTCAAGGGCATGGGAAAACTCCACTTCTTCCTTGGTTTGGAGGTTACTCATCGGGATCATGGTCTCTCCCTTACCCAGAAGAAGTACTCCTTGGATCTATTACGTCGTGCTGGCATGCTGAAGTGTAAGGGAATTTCTACGCCTATGTCCTCCACGGATCGTCTGTCTGCTGTTGATGGGGAACCTCTTTCACCTGATGATGCCACGGAGTATCGCAGTATTGTTGGAGGTCTTCAGTATCTCACCATCACTCGACCTGACATCTCGTTTGCTGTTAATCGTGTTTGTCAGTATCTACATGCACCGACGGCTGTGCATAAGTCTGCGGTTAAACGCATTCTGCGCTATATCAGTCTGACTGTCTCTTATGGTCTGCATCTTCGGTCCAGTCCATCTGGGGTTCTGTCGGCCTTCTCTGATGCTGATTGGGCTGGTAACCCAGATGATAGACGATCCACGGGGGGATATGCTGTATTCTTTGGTTGTAACTTGATCGCCTGGAGTGCTCGCAAGCAAGCTACAGTATCTCGCAGTAGTACCGAAGCTGAATATAAGGCTGTTGCCAATGCCACTGCTGAGCTCATTTGGGTACAGTCTTTGCTTCGCGAGTTGGGCGTCACTCAGCAGCAACCTCCAGTTCTTTGGTGTGATAATATGGGTGCAGCATACTTGTCGACCAATCCAGTGTTTCATGCTAGGACTAAACACATTGAAGTTGACTATCATTTTGTGAGGGAACGTGTTGCACAGAAGCTACTTCAAATCAAGTTTATCTCATCAAAAGATCAACTTGCTGACATCTTCACTAAGCCGTTGCCGCTGCCATCATTTGAGCTTTGCCGGCGCAATCTTAACCTGCTTGATACATCCTGACACGGTTCAGATTGAGGGAGGGTGTTAGACATTGTAATTATACGTAGCTTCCTGTACCCTAACCGTATGTGGTTAGGACTTTGTATTGTACACATGTACGTGATATATATATATATAACATGAGGCCACCCACGTTTGGGTAGTGCCGATCCCCACAAACCCTATTACGTCTAATACTGTCCAAATGATTCGGATGGTAGAGCCCCCTTCTATGAACTAGTAAACAGGTTTAGAGAGGTCGAACTTCTGACGGATAGCATTTACACATCTATGGAAGAGCAAGTTGCCATGTTTCTTCATGTTGTTGGTCATAACCAGAGGTTTAGAGTCATTCATAACACATTTAGAAGATTCTATGAGACCATCTCCCGCTATTTCAAACAAGTCTTGTATGCAATTGGCGAGCTGAGGCATGAGACGATCAAGCCAGCTACGGGCTAAACGCCAACCAAGACTAGAGACAGATTTAGATGGTATCCATACTTCAAGGTAAGCACTTAACCACTCATCAGATTAGAGCACTTGCATGCATGCCGCTAGATCTTTAACAATTTGTTCATCTCATGGCACGATTGTATTGACGTCATCGATGGTACTCATGTGACAACTAAACTGTTCAAATCACAGTCCAATGCATACATGGGAGAAAGCACAACACTAGTCAGAATGTGCTAGCAGCCGTTGATTGTGATTTCAGGTTCACATATGTGTTTACTGGATGCGAAGGATCATCACATGATGCAACCATACTAGCTGATAGCATGTCCGGGCCTGATGAAATCAATATTCCTGATGGTAAGTTCTACCTTGGAGATGCTGGTTATGCATGACGTCGTGTAGTACTTCCACCCTTAGTAAAGATCAGGTACCATCTAAAAAAGTTGAGTGCAAGGTTTGGTCCTGCTACTATCAAGGAATTGTTCAATCTTAAGCAGGCTTAGAGTTACGGCCGAGATAGCGTCTGCTGCACTAAAAACTAGTTTCAAGATCCTTGGCGAGAAGCCATTTCACCATTTTGCCACCCAAGTGAAGCTTGTTCTTGCGTGTTGCATTCTTCATAACTGGATTTTTGGCTAGGGCTTTAATTCCCATGTTTCGGAAGAGGTAGATGTTACGCTTGACACCGTCGGCCCAGGGCATGGTGTGGCCTTTGATGACAACGAAGCATGGAAGAAGAAAATGATGGAGTGCATTGAGGCAATATGAGCGGATAGAGATAATGCCAAGATCAGAAGAAGAAGAATAAGAACCGACGCCCTTTATGAACTTCGATGTATTAGTTAGGAAAGTACTTATAAACTTCAAAGTAGTTAGGAAAGTATTTAAGACATGTCATTCGTACTAGTCTGACGGTGTCAACTAGTAAGATCACCGGAGGAGTGAAGAAGTGATCACAAACAATGACCGGATGCTAACAAACGACGCACTTTGCATCGTCGAATGATTTTGTGCATGGCCAGAGTGCGACCAAACACCGATCCCAAAACTGTGCCAATGATGCGGTGCAGACCACCTAGCGACGGACACAAAATGTATTTGCTCATGTTTCCATGTGGCTATATCCTGGGGAGGCTGGAGGGCAAAAGTTGGTGCAGTGTAACACACACGCTCTCCTGGTGATCGCAATTGTACCCTGAGTTTACATCTCACAAAAATGTACTCTCACGTGCCACGTGGAGCGCCCAGAGGTTCCTACTCGTTGGCCGTAACCAGTGTGCCCCTTGGATGACCCAAAACCGCACCAAATCGTCGGGGTACTGGAACGAACTCCCATCGCGGGGCGTGGCCCCCGCTTATAAGAGGGGCGGGCTCTCTGCTTCCCCGCGTCTGTAGAGCCAGCAAACGACCGCCGCCCGCGCCCCCGCAACTCCCTCTCCCTCTAAAACCGCCAGCCGCGAGACCGATCTCAACCGAACGGTACACACCACTCCAGAGCGATCGCTGCGCCACGTACATGGCCGGCGACGACTGGCGCTGCCGGAAGCACCGGCCCGTGCCCTGCGGCGGCGTGTGCCCGCAGTGCCTCCGCGACCGCCTCCTCCGCCTCTGCCCCGACTGCGCGCGCACGCGGCCTTGCCCCTGCGCGTCCTCCTCGTCCCCGTCTTCCTCCGCGTCCTCCGCCTCCGGCGGTGGTCCGGCCGTCGGCAGGGTGTGCAGCCTCATCGAGCGGGAGCGCCGGATCGGGCGCTCGCGGTCCGTCGCCGCCGGCAGCGGTATCGGCGACGACAAGCGCAGGTCCAGGGTCTGGGGGTGGGCGTCGTTCCGGAAACCGCCGGCTGGAAGGGGCATGGAGGTGGAAGAGCCAGAGGATCACGACGAGGACGCGGCGGCATTGGCGCGGTCGAGCTCCGTCTCCGCGACCGCGAAGCCGGCGCCCAAGGCCGGAGGGTGGGGCCGGTTCCTGCCCGGCCCGATCAAGGCGCTGCGGCACCGCAAGCCGCGCGCTGGCGCCGGCGATCGCCGGGAGGGCGCGTGGTGAGATCGATCGCTGGCGCGTGATTAGTTTCTCTTTTTTTCTTCTTCTCTGCTCTGCCTGTTGGTTATTAACGAACGAATCTTGTTGACAATTCTGTAACTCTGAGCCCTTTGGATCTTGCCAATATGTTAGTAGTAGTACATAAAGTTGTGAATATGTTACTAGTTGATCCCATTCTTCTCGAGTCTTGACGGAGATTCTCATTTCTGTTTTTTCATCAGAGAACTTACCTGTTTTTTTTAAATATGTCGTAATAAATCTTACCTGTGTATTATACTCCCTCCGTCCGGAAATAAATGTCGCAGATGGCAATTTTGCGAAAACCCCCAGAATTGTTCGGAGACTCAACCCGCAGTCC
Source organism: Alopecurus myosuroides (assembly GCA_028641055.1). NCBI lineage: Eukaryota > Viridiplantae > Streptophyta > Magnoliopsida > Poales > Poaceae > Alopecurus > Alopecurus myosuroides. The sequence continues at coordinate 129,925,525 of CM054059.1, read as the reverse complement.
CATCTCTCGTCGTCTTCGTGTCGTCGTCCACTGCTCTCTCCATCTTTCGCCCTCATTCTCCGTCGCAGCACGATTTCGGCCAGCTCTGGCGACCCCTGACGCCGCCGACCACCGCCCCGGCACCACCTCATCTTCCTCTCTCGATCCCATGGCGTGGACCCTTAGATCCGCAGCCCAACCACAAACCCTAGCCTATCTTGCGGCAAAGCTTCGATCTTTGGCCATGGCAGCGTCGGTGCGGCAGCGCGCGGTGGTGAAGCATCACGGTTGGAACAACAAACCGTGGGTCTGGGGACCTCATTGACGTCGGTGTCCTCGGGCTCTGGACCGCCGGAAAGCGCATCTGGGCACCAGGATGGCTCCAGCTCTGGCGGGTCCTCTTCTACTCCAGTTCGCCGCAAAGCTCGGTAAACATCTCCTTCTTCGACAGCCGGTAAAACATAGGGTTTGACCTGTCGCTTCTTGTGCTTCCCGTCAGCTTCACTTCCTTGGGGCAGGCTGCGTCTCTGGCCAGAGGGTCCTCTGTCAAGATTCCTGTAGGCGCGCGAGTAGACAGGGTTCGATTTGACCCAGGCAGAGCAGTGATTGCTTTGATTGAATCGGTGTTGTACCATTTGTGTAGTTTCAAAGCATGCAAGATGCGGTTTTTATGTCTCAATATCTATCAATTGCTTAATTCATATCAATACATGTGCCTTCCTGAAGACCTTTTCCCTGTTGTGTGGCTTCAAAAGTTGACTGAAGAACTATTAACATCGTCACTGTAAAAATTCAGACTTGGAAGATAAAAGTGATATTAATATTCTTGCTCTATCCTGCTGCATCTTAGTTATGGTCGATCAGTGATTAGTTCAGACTGAGAACCCAGTATCAAAATATGACAAGAGCTAATTGTTGGACTTTTTAATCTCGTACCCCTTCACGTACGAGTCAAGTCACGTACCTGTTCAAACAGATAAGATTAGGAGGTTTAAAGAGATAAGACCCTCGTTATCCCCTAAGCCTAACTAACGAGAATAAGGGGTCAAACCCACGTACCTCCTCAACGTACGTAATACCCGCGCCACGATCGGAGGCGCCCTCCAACGTCATTTGGAGTGGGTCCCGTTTCCCTAGCGCTATATTAAAAGGGAGTCCGGCCTGTACGAGGTGACGATCTCGCCACAGCTCCTCTCTCCTGATAAACACCTCACCGATCCTAAGCCTAGCGCTCTGGGAACCGAAGGCCCTCTTCCACGCCACGCACGCCCTGGGCAGTGCCGTTGGCGACCAGAAGGCCACCGTTATCCGTTGCTGGAGAAAGCAGCGGACATTCGCCGTCGTACCACGACTCACGCCGTCGAGATGGCTTCCCCAAGCAATGGTCAGATTCCTAATTCCGCATCAGTCTTGTGTTCTTCTTCAGGCTAATTTTAGTTATGCTAAGTCATATTCATACACTAATGCAACTACCGTTGTTCCTTCATTGGTTCTCAGCATGCATTTCTAGAATAGAGCGGATCATGCTAATGGAAGGTTCTGAACTGCAGTCTGTAGTAGGTTTATTTTCTGCTTTATTATGTCTGCAACTAACTTTAATCGGTAGTTAACATGTCACATTGTATGAATATTTGGGTGGGCATTGCTTTGGTATGTTCAGTGTAGCTATCTTTCCGCTACCATCTTGATCGAAATCCAACTCTGGGCTAGGGTGTTGCCAAGGTCGTGTTACTGTGTAGTCATGAAAAAAATTCCAATTTTGGAAATGTATATGAAAAATTCCAATTTTGGAAATGTATCTGAAAAAAATTCCAATTCTGATTACAGACTTGAAATGCTTACTGTTAATCCCATAGATGCATGGAGAAAGGACGTACAGCCGAGTCATATAAAGACTCAATAAACGATGTTGCACCGGGTAAAATTAAATCTTTGGCTGTGTCCGAGTTATTTTCCCTTCCTCTTGCAGAATATGTCGTTGCAGTTAATATGTATGTTGTCGATTTTATTCGATATTGACTTCGTTTGCTTCAATTCTTTTTCTAGTATGAGCAACGTTTCAGTTTTATGGCTGAATGTTTTGAGAATACCAAGACCTCCAACCTACGTGACATTATGCTGAATATTAACCGATGACATAACTTGCTCACTGCAATCCACTGAAGCTATTGCTGCATAACCAATTCACTGAAACATTTGCATCTAGTATGCTTAAGAATAGTCAGATTAAGTAAGCTTAATTTTATGTCTTTGATCATTAATGCTAGAAACCACAGCAAATCCAGTGTATGTATTCCTAATTTCAATTAGTATGTATGTACTTGTATTTATGCATCGTTATGGTGTCAATCGGGAATGATACTAGAAAGCAAAGACACACATGTTTGTTGTTATAACAAATCATATTCATATATACTTTAAATCTGGAGACCAAAATGTGCTCTGTTTGGAAACCAAAGCTTAATTGTTTGTAACTGAAACTGAAGCTGCTTTGATGTTTCCTCTTTAGTATTGTGCTGGAAAGGAGAGACGGATGGCGGATCATTAGATGATTTAGGAGTAGTCTATATTTAAATTGCAACAACCCATCTATGATATGGCTCTTGTAATATTTTCTCAAGGAAGTGGATGTATTGCCGTTCTTGTTCAGGAATTATTACTCCTTCAGGTGGGCTCAGATTTTCTCGGCCATGGTTGGTCTATTTTCTGGCGAGAGCAAGCTCTGCAGGTAAGCCGCCAGGACGCGAGCCACGGCCAACCACCAGATGCAAGCATGAGCTCCTAGAACTGCTGGCGAGAAGGGGCTGCCAGAGCTGCCGGCAAGAAGGAGCCGCTGCTACCGCCATCGAGAAGGAGACTCCGTAGCCGCTAGCGAGAAGGAGCGTATGCTGCTGCAGCCGCCGGCGAGAGGGAGCTGCCGGAGCCGCCGGCGTGAAGGAGAGCCGGAGCTGCCAGCGTGAAGGAGGTGCGGCCACCGGCGAGAAGGAGATTCTGGATCTGCCGGCGAGAAGGAGTTGTCGATTGATCTGGGAGTGGTTAGGCGATGGAAACAATCAATCGATCTGGGAGGCGGATGGAGTGGTTCGGCGATGGAAGAGATAGATCGATCGATCGATCTGGGAGGCGACGGACGCGATCTGTACACAGCGATTTGGGTGTACCAGTACAGAGCAATCTGGTGTATTGATTGTGAGTTTCTGAAATGTAAAGGGTGTATCTGTAAAATGTATTTGTGCTGAAACTTTTTCTCCCCCACAACACTTATTTCCGGACGGAGGGAGTATTATTCTTGACTTGTGACATTGGAGTCGGAAGAGTAGGCGATTTCATGTGCCTCGCATTCCACTTCGAGCCACTGTCATTTGGTCCCGCAAAAAAAAGAAGAGCCGGCGTGATTCGGTACGCGCGGCGCGCCTGCACGTACGGTGGTGTCCTGTAGCCCGCGTCAGCGTCGTTGCCAACAGTTTTGGCCCTTTCCGGTTTTCTGCTTCGCCGGATATGCATCCGTCCACATGGAGCGAGCACGGCGGCAGCACCGGCGCACGCTACCGCCTCGCCATTTTCCGCTTGGAGTGGATCGGTGGATGCCGCCGTGACGGGAAGCCACAATGCATATGCATGTTCATGCGTCCGTGCATAATACTGTCATGGATCGATACGTCTCACAAGCTGTGTGTCTCGTGGGGTGGACGTCCACACGCGAGGCGAGGCCAGATACGTGGTACGGTCTCGTCGGATGGCGACATACCGTGGCCGGTGTCTACAGATACGTTCCCTGTCGCCTTGATCGTCATGGGCCGGTCGGACAGGTGGACATGGTTGGCCGGTGACCTCCTCTCCTCCGCCGGCAGGTGGCGTGGCGTCGATACATACCAAGACGTCGTGAGCAGCGCGCATGCAGCTGCCCTTTCTCGATGCTCCCTATATGCGTGCGTGCGTGCGCGCCTGTCGTACGTCGCATACTCACACGTACGCCGGACCGGCGTGGGTGCTGGCCGGCCGGGGCGGCACGTTCTGACGTGCACACAAAGCAGATCCGTCGACCGTGGCGATGTCGGGCCTGCACGGCGAGCGAGCGATCACTCGATCGTGTGCACGCACGCCCATCATCTACTTGTACTTCATCGGCGCACTGTAGCACACGGCCGTGGACCGCTGATGCGTGCACTGCAGTACTCTCCACGGCGCTCCGGCATCGTTCAGCGTGCATGTCCGTGCACTGCAGGCAGGCAGCGTGAGCCTGCTGCATTGATCGGCACGGCGCGTCTGCACGTGCTCCGGATCATTGTACACCACGGACATGCCCGTGCAACGTCTGGGTCCCTGCGTCGATCGGCATAGATTGATTCGTTACAGTAGAAGCGCCATGCTACAACGTTCTTCGTTCTAGACGGGGCGCAAAGTGTCTAGCCCTGCTTAGTTGGGTTCAGTAAGCTGAAGACATCCTGGTCATGGTCAGGTTCATAAACCTTTCAGGCCATGCCTTTGTATGAATAATATCCAACTCGATCCGACACCCGATGTGTTTTTCCTTGCTCCTGATCGAATAGCCATAAGAAGGAGAGAGAGGACAAGTTCTGACGTGTCCCGTGTTTTGTGATAGTATGGGCCGCCAAGCATGGGGCAACCAATCTCTGACGTGCTGAAGAAGAGTATGGAGCAGTCAGCATTGGAGATGATGCATGCAAGCAAGTGGTAATACTCCCTATTAGATACATCTATTTTTGTCTAGCTTTATGACAGTTAATTTGAGGCGGAGGGAGTGTCGCTGTAGTAGATCATCTACGAAGCCGAAAATGAGCAGATCGTCTCTTTGCTTCCAACATACATACTGCATCATAAATATCGTCGTAGACAACCAAACGAAAGCTGCCCCGAAATACTATCCCGGCAGTGTTAATGGCAGGCCTCGGTGCTTGATAATAGGAGCATAACACCGAGAGGCGTGCGGCGAGGGTCAATGATGATGATAACAAGGTTCGTGAATGGAGTCACGGACAAGCTGCGTTTGGTCGGATCGACGGAGTACCTCACCCCCTCAGAGCATGGCTTTAGGGCATCTCCAGTCGCCCTCAAGAGCCCCCACGCGGCCTTTTTAGCGCTGAAAGCGGCGAATAGCGTCGTTTCCGCACCAGCCGCCCCCCAGAAGTCCAAATAACGCCGAAACGGCGCTAAATCGCGCCGCGGCACCCAGACGAAACCGCTTGGGGGGAGGGGGGGGGGGGGGGGCGAAAAGGTGCTGCAGCCCACGCAGGCCAGCTCTGTCAGCGACGCGTGGGAAAACCGCGGGAACAGAAACCCCGCACCGTGATCTTCTTCTCAGCCCCCGCATCGGTCAAAGGCTGCCGGCGTTTATGGCGTGGCGGCCGGCCAGTGCATGTGCCCGTTCAGAGGCTGCCAGAGTAATGGCGTGGCGGGCGGCAGCGAGGGCACGCGGTGCAGTAAATGCCCGCCAGGCTACAAAACCCCCTCGCCGCTCTCCCCGTTCTTCCTCCTCATCGCTCTCCCTCCCCTGTTCTTTCTCCTCGCCATGTCGAACTACGACGATGCCGCCACCGCCACCCCCGCAAGCACGAAGCCTAGGCTCTGTATCGGGCGGGCTATCCGTGCCCGCCCGACATACGCCTCCCGAGCGCCGCCGGCGGGCAACCACACTGGCATCTCAGCGTCGGCGGGGTCCCCGTGCCCCTAATCCCCTCCACTGACGCTGAGTTCCGGCAGGCCATCGGCGAGGTCCGCCGAGGACTGCCGACGGACGAGGCCGCGCGGCTTCACTAGAGGCCGTACGGCCAGGACGCGTTCTGGTGGCAGGAACTGCTGTGCCGCCACGATGCGGACCTCGCCGCCGAGGGCAACAATGGCCCTGTCGAGGGCCGCGCCAACAGCGTGGGCCGCAAGCGGTGGTGGGGAGGCCAGCACCGCACCCTCGAGTGGGTGCTGGATTACATCAACGCCGGCAACAAGCCCTGGCTGCAGATGCCGCCCCGCCCGCACCCCTCGTGGGCACCAGGGCGGATGGGTGGGTCGTCGTCGGCCACCTCGAGCTCCTCCGGCGCCCAGTCTCTTTCCCTCAACCCTCCCATTCTCAACTCCGGGGCCCCTGCCCCCAGGCGCAGCGGCGGCGCCCTGCGCATCGGCGAGCCGCGCCAGCGAGACGACGAGGACTTCGAGCGCGTCGTGCGCCTGAAGACGAAGGTGGAGGAGGACGACGATTGGCCGGACCTGAAGGAGTTCTCGCGCAACACCCTCAAGCCGGTCCCCGACGACGTCGCCGATGACTAGAGTCTGCGCGACAGCACCGAGGAGGAGCTGGAGCTCCAGCGCCGTCTCCTCGCCGAGGCCGAGCAGCGGAAGGCCCAGCGCGAGCAGGAAGCTGCCGCCAATGCGGCCCGCCGCCGCGTCCCTCCCCCTCCGCAGACGAGGGAGGTGCCCTACGTCGTCCTCGACCCCGACAGCGACGAAGAAGCCGAGCTCCAGCGCGCCCTAGCGGTGAGCAGGTGGGGCGACGCCGTCGCAGGGCTGAGCAACGCGCACTGCCGCGTTCCCGGCGAAGGAACGAGCAGGCGGGGCGCCGGCGGCTCGGACGACGACGACGGGGACGACTGCGACTACAGCCAGGCGATCGCGGCGAGCCTTGGCCTGCAGTAGCCGTAGAGTTTTTTTTTACTGTTTTTTAGTTAATTTCCCGTCGAACTTTATGAATTTGCGTCGAATTAATAAATTTGGGTCGAATTTAGTTTTTTGAATTAATTTGGGCCTACTGTTGGGCTCGGGAGCGACTGAAAACCCTGCCCCCCAGGTTTCAAATTAGCGCCGTTTGGCGCCGCGGCGGACCTAAAACGACGGCGTTTTGGGCCCTGGGGGGCGACACGGCTGGAGATGCCCTTAGTATAGCCAACTTCTGATTACAAGAGGCCTCTATGTCATCTATATTCAACCATTAGAGCTCATTCATGTAATAAAGGTCAACTATAAGTTAAGTTAGCATTTCCTCCCCAATCAGAGAAGAAGAGGATTTGTCTAGAAACCCGTCTAGAGGTTGGCTTTTGCATGAGAGATCACTTTTTCTTTGTCTCCCTTCTCCACGTAAACAAAAACTGACACAGACAAGACGGCCCGCTGCTATAGTTTCTCTCAAAGGCGGGCTAGTTCCGGGCATCATGCCGTTGTTTCGGACCAAGGGGCAATTGCACGCGGCTTAAGGTGCCATATTTTCTGTCCATGAGATCAGTCTGTGTCCGATGTGTAGTTGACTGGTTCCCTACCGAAAATACTAACGGTGAACTACTCGGCTTGTTATGCTATTCTAAATCACTAAATGCAAAAAAAAGCTACTCTAAATCACCAAGGGCGATGATGCACATGGAGTTCTATCGAAGACCAATTTGCGCGAAGTGCTTGTTACCATTTAGCGGCCCAGCAAAGATGTTCAGTTGAGCCTCTTGTAGGCTGTTAGTGGGTCCAGTTAGAGCAACTCTAATTGTGCCCCTAAAAGGGTCAGAAGCGGAAAGTTTCGGCGGTTTTAGGGGTTGCGCTCAGTTTCTGCGTCGTAGTAGAGACTGAAAAGATGACCTGACCTAAAAATGCCTTTCAGGCCCCCCGGAATGCCCCCTCCCAGCCCCTACTTATTCGGCATCACGAGCCGTTTTCGGCCCGTGACCGAAAACCTAGCCCGCCACCGACGACAAATCACCATAGCCAATCCCAAACTCCATCGAGTAATAACACCAAGTCGCCGACAAATCAAGCAACGCCGCCAACAATGGCTCGTAGCACTAGCTCAGGCGGGTCCGGGAGAGGCCACCGCGGCGCCGACGATGACCCTGAGCGGAAACGGCTCGTCCGTTCCGACAACGCCCGCAAGCGGGGTTCTTGGAAGTTCATCCTCGCGGGGATGCCCATCCCGGAGAAGCTCCGCTACCGCGTCGTGGAGGAGTACGACCGGCAAATGCGCGGCGACGAGGGCTACAACGGCAGCGAAGGGAGCTCCATCGGCGACAGAGGCCGCACTTTGATGCGCCCCCCGAGTAGCAGCGTCCTTGTCATCCGCGAGGAGCCTCCGCAGGGGTAAGACCCGCAGGCCTTTGCCTCCACCGTCGCGCCGGACGACTTCGTCCCCGACGAATAGGTGGACGCAATTGTCGCGCTCCTCTGCGCCCAGACGGCGGCGGAAGAGAAGCAGCTCGAGGAGTTGCGCCGGGCGGATACGGAGCTCCTCCAGGCGGGCCTTGCCGCAGACGCGGTGCACAGGGAGCGCACGGCGTACTGGAAGCAGGTGGCCGAGGACAACGCCAAGGAGTGCATCGACCTCACCTCCGACGCGGAGTGAGGTCGCCGTAGTTGTGTAGGATCGCTGTAGTGCGTAAGGTGTGCGATGAAATTTCGATGTATGCCAAAGCTCGTGCGCAGATGTTCGTCACTGAACATTGTGTCAATCTATGAAAATTCGATTTTCTCAGTTCGATTTAGGGGTACTGCTATGAGCTCGGAGTTTTGAGCCTATTAAACTGACGAAACCACGAACTGGAAACTACGGGCACTGTAGAGTTGCTCTTAGGCATACGCAAGCAGCATAGGCTCGACCGACACATTTTTCTGATTTCTGGTCCAAGCATCTTTGTTTTTTCAATCTTATTTCTCTTCCATCTGCCAGCCTCCGCATTGAATTCTTTTAAGGAGCGTGCTGAGCATCCCGGTTCGGGTCGCCCTAGCCCCCGGATGAAGAGATGTCTGATCCGACCCTTAACAGCCGTCCGATCAGAAGCCAATTAAAGCTCATCCCGCTTTTACTACTCTTAAACAAATAACTCTTTTTGCGCTTAGCAAAAACGTACAGAACCAACATATGGACAAAATCCCGCGGATCGCAGAGGGGGTTTGTGGGCGCCGACGCATTGGCGCACCGTGCAACAAATCAGTGCTCCTCCCATCCGTAATGACTCACCTGAGAGGTAGAATCCTCTATATGCCCCTTGAGCTAGGGATCGAACCTTACACGACGACGGAGACGAACGTCCGGTTACGCTATTGGCGGCTTTGCAGCATATTTTGAAGTAGCAACTGCGCAGCAATACAGCAATACTCACGGGTTTTTCAATATGGATCCAGAGATTGATGAGCCGGACTATTCGGTCAGTTTCATGAATGAGAATTGCTTAATTTATGTTATGTTGTTGCTTATTTTTATGTTGACTAAGATCTGTGTACTCCCTCCGTCCTGGTGTATAGGGCACATATAGCAATTCTCTAGGCCCTAGGTATTCTTTTTTTGGGGGTTTAAACATGACATGCATTGGTGGAGAGAGGTGGAGAGAGTCAACCACCCACAAATTAGAAAAGAATTAATGCAAAATGTGCCTAATAGATGGGACTGCATGTTTTTTGTATTGTGCTCTATACACCAGGACGGAGGGAGTAGCACTTTGTTTTGGCTTAGTTAATTTGTAGTTGACTCATTGTTTTTTGGGAGCAGTAAAAATCACGGAGAGTTAATACATACTTGCATGTAGGTGCTACTTGAAGAGAATTTTGTATTTGTTTGCTATATGCAGTAGGTGGTACATAAAACATTCGCTATTAAGTATGCAATATGTCGTAAAAATATATTTGTTGTTTAGTGTGGAACAAAACATGGTGCTACACAAAATTCGATCCAAAAATATTGGTACACAAAAAATATGTGTTGTTTTACTATATGTGGTAGTTTATATATGTGTCTGTAGCAAAACAAAATGCAGTCAAAAATGTTGGGAGCACATAAAATGCAGATAAAAAAAGTATAAACATTAATACTAGAATGTAATTTTGAAAATCAAAATCAGTATGAAAATAAGTTTCATTCATGATTGTTTCAGTGTAGTGAAAAAAAATTGCTACTGAAATAATCATAGTGTTATGCTAAAACGTCAAAAAAGATTTAGTGCTAAAAATGAGTTTGCTTAGTGGTTGATTTATTTGTGTAAACTCTTTTACCAAAAGGTCTACAAGAATAGCTGCATGATAGCTTGTTGGTCTGGACAAAACAACATTTGTTAGTAGATACAGGATGCTACATGATACCAATTTTTTTTAAAATTATTGATACATGTTCTTCTATATAAAGTATTGTGCTGAAAAGGTTTTATCGAAGCAAATTTCAAATTTCATAGGGATTTGCTGCTGACAACATATTGGGTGGCTTTAACATCAACTAGATGAATGCAACAGAGAGAGATACTCAATTTGTGCATCAAGAAAATGCTTGTAACATCCCAAGTATGAAAAATAGCCATTAGAATGTTTGCTCTCTGTTATTTTATGTTTTGCATCTTGGCATCTTGAGTTTTGCATTGTTTTCCTTTGTTTTCCTTTGTTTTCTATTTGAATTTCAGACCTTTTGTTTCATACTTATGATGTTACAATTTCCAAATGAATATTCAAATCAAAACAATTATTTGTTTCCATTAAAGTTGTAATTTCAAAAGTATTGATTTGTTTCTATCAATAATTCATCTAATACCAAACCATTTTCAAATTCAATTATATTTCCAAAACAGCAACCCTTTTGAATTTTATGGAAATTACAAAACAAATCTATCATTTGTTCCAAATAAACTTGATTTTAAAAACTTTTAATTGCTTAAGTTCAATTATACAATTAATAGTAAATTCACTCAAATTCCAATTAAAAATACAACAGCAACCATTTTGAACTTTATGAAAATTACCAAAACAAATCAATCTTTTGTTTCAAATAAGCTTAAGGGTTCAAACTATTTAAATGGTTCTTTTTAATAACTCATTTAATAGCAAATTTCATTCAAATTCAAACCAATTGCAAACAGCAACATAATTAAGTTTTTGAAAACCAAAGTTTGCAAATGTTACTGTTACCATAATTAAGCTAGACAAAATTTTCCTAATTTTTCTAATAACTAAAACCCTTTCCTTTTCTCCCTTTCTCAAATCTGCAAAAAAAAAAAATAGAAAAAAACAGCGCAGAGAGAGGGGCAGGCCAGCCAGGCCCAACCCACCAACTCCCCAAGGCCTGGTACCCCCTGTTTCTCTTCTACCTCTGTACGACAGGGAGATGCGCCTGTACACGTCGACAGGTACAGGCAAACAACGGACAGGAGCTCCTCCTCCCCCTCCTTAAGACCTAGCCTCGAGCTCCCCCTCCTACCCTAGCCTCCACCTCCCTTTCTCCCTCGCGCCGCCACTTCTCCTCCTCTCTCTCCCTCGATGTCCGGCGATTCTCTCTCTGTTTCTCTGAACACCACCGAAAGCCACCACCACCGCCATCTCTCTCCGGTGATCGCCGCCGTTTCAAAGCCCCACCGGCCAGGCTAGGGCCGGGAATCGGCCCCCCTCGACGCCGGCTACCTCCTCGACGTCACCACAGGGACCGGGAGCGAAGGAGTCGCCGCCGCCATCCTCGTGTTCGCCGCCGGTCGCCACCACCGCGGCTGCACCGACCCCCTCCTTCCTTTCCACCACGGTGAGCCCGCCTCCCACTCTCTCTTTCTCCTCTCTGTACGCCCGCGACAAGCACGCTCACCCCATGAGCACGCGCGCCTCCATCGTGAGCAGCAGCAGCTGCTGCATCGCTCCTCACCGCCGGCGGCCGCCCTCCTCTGTCCCTGGTGCAGTATCTGAACCTGCAACAAAAATTCAGTTAGCGCCCTAACTGAAGCATATACCCCCCGCAGCCCCTTACCTGTCACAAAACTTGCAGCAGCCCAGTTGGCCAGCGCAGCCGCGCAGCGCACGCGTCCACGAGGGCGTGGGATCGAATCCCACCCCCGCGCGGATTAAACACACTTTTTATTTTCCTTTTGTTTAAATCCAGAAACTTGTCAGTTGCACAGATAGGTCCCTGTAATGTTTTTCCAAGTCCCTGCCGGTATTTTTCTTAGGCCCTGTAAATACTTTCTAAGTCCCTAGCTAATAAATAAAATGGCAGAATAATACCTAATCTTGGAAATTGCATAAATAATTCATTTCAACTCCAAATTCAACATTTTAAATATGTTTTCAATACCAAATTAAATTCTCTACCTAAATATAAATTTTGTTTACTGTTTTGAATATTTTAATTTGGTGAAATATTTGAATCCTTGTTTAATTCATTTGATTTTGCAAAATTCATAACTTGGGCATAAAAATTCCAAATTCAACAAACTAAATATGTTTTCCATTCAATTTTTCATGTACTTTGCAAATATCAACTTTGTGTTCTGTTTTAAATAAATTAAATTGCTGAAAACAACTGTTTCTTAATTAATGCATTTAAAATTGTCAAATTAATAACTTGCTCATTTTAAATCCATTTTCAACAAATAAAATATGTTTTCCATGCTAAATTAAACCACCTTTCCAAATATAAACTTTGCTTCATGTTTTGGATAATTAAAATTGGTTAAGTAATTTAAACCTGGTTTAAATCATTTAAAATTGTTAAATTCATAACTTGCTCAAATTAATTTCTTTTTGAACATATAAAATATGTTTTCAAACCAGCAAAGTATAATCTTTTCAAATATGAATTTTATTAAATGATTTGAGCAAATAAAAATTCAAATAAATTCATAATTGAATTAAATTCATTTAAATCTTGTTTAAACTTGTTTAATTCATAATTAATTCATCTTAATTCCTTTTTCAATATTTGAAACATGTATTCCACCTAAAATTTTGTGTACTTTCCAAATATGAACTTTGTTATCTATTTTGAACAATTAAAAGTGGTGAAAACAACAAATGCTTGTGTAACACCTTTAAGAAACCAAAATTTCATAACTTAATAGATAAAATTTCCAAACTTGGTAAACTTCATTTCAAATTGATTCTATTGTTGTTTTCTTTTTGTTTTCATCATCCATGCATCATGCTAATCCACTTTCACATGTTGTTTAGTTGTAGAACAATTATTTCAACCTTAATTCATGGGCTATTCATATGCAACTCAAATTGCATGTGGGTCCATTTAATTGTGTTACCATGTCAACTAGCTTATTCTTGATGCATCAATTAAATGGTCATGCATCATCCCATGTTTGTGCATTATGCCATGTTATTGATTGTTGTCTCTCTGCGTTGTTTGTTTGCTTCTTCTCGGATAGACGACGACGTTGAGACAGACGATACTTACGACACCCCTTCTGAGGATCTAGCTCAGTACTAGGCTGCTGAGTTTGCAGGCAAGTATTCACTCACATGAACCATTGTGTTCCTTTCCACATTGGATACCGATACTTTCCGTTGTCTATTCTGCTACCCTTATGAATCGTTTCTTGTGTTCGATCCTATCACATGTTATCCTTTAACCTTGATATAGCCTCACCTCCACACCTAAAACCCCGTTGCTTGTTGCCCGTGTCTTACTAGCATGCTTAGGGTTGTTTTGCTCGAGTTTGTTGTCCGTTACTTTCTGTTACCATATTATTATGTTCTGGGGCTCGATGTTAAACAACAATCCTGTTAATGTTATGGTTAATAATAACTTGATGATAAGGCACCGGCAGGAGGCCCGGCGTGGTTTTGAGGCCTGCTAGTGTCGACCCTAATTAGGAAAAGGGTCTTGTCTACTGATCCATGATGAGCGCACTAACCGCATGTGGGAAGCGTGTATGGGCGCCCCCCTCAATTTGATTCGATTCGCATCTCGTCCAAATCGCCACACATAGTTCGGGCTTTCCATTTGATGCATGCATGTGCAGGTGCGAACCCTTGGCGCCAGGGTGGAACTTTTGTAGTCGGCATTTAGGGCGGCGTGGTCTTAGAGTGCTATGAGGGTCCCCCCTTTTCTTCGTGGGGGCTCGATTAGCCGCGCACGCACATCATGTGGTTCTTTGGGATTGATGCGAAGAAGAGTTGAGTTGTGTTGAGTGCCCGCTTGGTGGAAAGGGCATTCCATCTGGCGGGTTATTCTTACGTGTACGGCCAGATTGGTGCACCCCTGCAGGGTAAATCTTCTCGAGAAGCCGTGTTTTCCGCGGTTATGGATGACTTGGTGAAAGTACTGGCTAACAAGTACTCAGAACAACTTACACCTAACTAATGATAACCTGACTAGTAATAGTCTTATTGACACAATAACTGGAACCATCATTAATCCAACTGTGTGAGTTATCCTCGGATTGCTTCTTTGGATAAGGGGCGAGATCTAGGATGGGTTTGTTTGAGGTTAGTTGTAGTTGGTTACGATACGCTATCTTATCTCCTTTCTGTTAGCCGGAAGTTATAGCATGTATCTGTAGCTGGTTAGTGCAGCCCGCTGCCGCATCTTTTGTATCACCCTTTCTTCCGTTGAGCCCAAAGCATCTGTGCTTGGTGTTGACGGGTACACTTTGGTGAACTGTGAGTCTTGCTTGCCAGTACGTTTATGTACTGACCCCTTTGGGGTTGTGGTTTCCGCAGACTACGTTTCCGAGGATCCCCATGGTGGCTACTACGTGGAGTATGACGAGGCTGCTGACGAGTAGATAGCGGACCCGGGCAGGATCCGAGACTTTGTGGATGGGCTCCGTCTTTTCGTTTCCGGCCTCTTAGGCCTATTTGGATCTTTCTGTACTCAGACATTTTGGATGCTTCCGCTGTGATGTAATGATGAATTGTTGGGACATGTGTCCTCTGGATGATTGTATTTGCTATCTCTGCTCTAGTGAGAGCTATTTGCAACTTATTTCAATCTTTTGTGTCTTAGAGATCTGTTGTGATATCAGTTGTTCAAATGCCGTTGACGTACCATGTGTGTATGTTATGAAGTACGTCAATGGAATTATCTGGATTTCTATGGGATGGTTTGCGCAGACGATGAATAGTAGTGAATGGTTGTCACACGTTTACGTGTTGGCCTACTCATATTGAGATGCGGGTGCCGGTATGCCCCGTAAGCCATTTATCTACTGTTTAACGGACTGTGAGTATCCCCTAGAAGTCCGGGTGCGATAAATGGTATCAGAGCCTGTCTTCCTGTAGGATCCCTTTTACTGGTCGCAGTTGAGTCTAGAAACTATTTTGTAGCTATATAGAAAAAATGAAATGTGACAGTAGGAATTCTGTTCTTTTATTTCTTTCCCCACCCACCCTCCCTTTTTCTGGTAAGGAAGTGCAACGTTGTTTTCTCTTCTCACCTAAACTTTCAAGTTAGGATTTCACGTATCCTGGTTTCTCTGGGATAGTTATATCTACTAGACCATAGGAATGGAGGTGGTTGTGACATGATTTATCATGTTGCCTACTCACGATTGAGAACGGAGGCGTGTAAGCCCCGGAAGCAGATCCTCTATTCCTTGAGCAGTAGATATTGATCCTTTAGAAGCCCGGATGGGTTTTCCGTAGTACCTCAGGAGTGTTTTGGTCTCGTGTTTCCCCAATGTTGCTTCGATATCCTGTTCTTCTCAACATCCTTTTTGTCCGTTCAAACCTTGTTGTTGCTTTCCACATCAGTTTTTCTACCGGCGTCTAATCAATAACGCTGTTCCACCCTTCTGTCCAGATAGTCTATTCTCAAAATGAATCAAGTTCTATTCAGCTATACACCCTCGATACAAAACCTCTACCTTTATTCGAAAATGTTCCGGTGGTTTGCGAATTCTCTGACGTGTTTCCAGAAGAGTTGCCAGGAATGCCTATCGTCTTGAACTTCCAGAAAAACTATCCAAGGTGCACGATGTGTTTCACGTGTCACAGCTCAAGAGGATCTTTGCAAGAAGTATCCGGACCTTTTCTTTTCTCAGTAGGAATCTCGGGGCGCGATTCCTTCAAGGGGGGGCGTTTTGTAACATCCCAAGTATGAAAAAAAGCCATTAGAATGTTTGCTCTCTGTTATTTTATGTTTTGCATCATGGCATCTTGAGTTTTGCATTGTTTTGTTTTGTTTTCCTTTCTTTTCCTTTGTTTTCTATTTGAATTTCAAATCAAATTTCAAACCTTTTGTTTCATACTTGTGATGTTACAATTTCCAAATGAATATTCAAATCAAAACAATTATTTTTTTTCCATTAAAGTTGTAATTTCAAAACTATTGATTTGTTTCTATCAATAATTCATCTAATACCAAACCATTTTCAAATTCAATTATATTTCCAAAACAGCAACCCTTTTGAATTTTATGGAAATTACAAAACAAATCTATCATTTGTTCCAAATAAACTTGATTTTAAAAACTTTTAATTGCTTAAGTTCAATTATACAATTAATAGTAAATTCACTCAAAT
Organism: Alopecurus myosuroides; assembly: GCA_028641055.1. Classification (NCBI taxonomy): domain Eukaryota; kingdom Viridiplantae; phylum Streptophyta; class Magnoliopsida; order Poales; family Poaceae; genus Alopecurus; species Alopecurus myosuroides. The sequence goes on along the minus strand of CM054059.1, from coordinate 129,909,347 downwards.
TTCAATTAAAAATACAACAGCAACCATTTTGAACTTTATGAAAATTACCAAAACAAATCAATCTTTTGTTTCAAATAAGCTTAAGGGTTCAAACTATTTAAATGGTTCTTTTTAATAACTCATTTAATAGCAAATTTCATTCAAATTCAAACCAATTGCAAACAGCAACATAATTAAGTTTTTGAAAACCAAAGTTTGCAAATGTTACTGTTACCATAATTAAGCTAGACAAAATTTTCCTAATTTTTCTAATAACTAAAACCCTTTCCTTTTCTCCCTTTCTCAAATCTGCAAAAAAAAAAAAAAAATAGAAAGAAAAAAAAACAGCGCAGAGAGAGGGGCAGGCCAGCCAGGCCCAGCCCACCAACTCCCCAAGGCCTGGTACCCCTCCTCTTTCTCTTCTACCTTTGTACGGTAGGGAGATGCGCATGTACACATCGACAGGTACAGGCAAACAACGGACAGGAGCTCCTCCTCCCCCTCCTTAAGACCTAGCCTCGAGCTCCCCCTCCTACCCTAGCCTCCACCTCCCTTTCTCCCTCGCGCCGCCACTTCTCCTCCTCTCTCTCCATCGCTGTCCGGCGATTCTCTCTCTGCTTCTCTGAACACCACCGAAAGCCACCACCACCGCCATCTCTCTCCCGTGATCGCCGCCGTTTCAAAGCCCCACCGGCCAGGCTAGGGCCGGGAATCGGCCCCCCTCGACGCCGGCTACCTCCTCGACGTCACCATAGGGACCGGGAGCGAAGGAGTCGCCGCCGCCATCCTCGTTTTCGCCTCCGGTCGCCACCACCGCGGCTGCACCGACCCCCTCCTTCCTTTCCACCACGGTGAGCCCGCCTCCCACTCTCTCTTTCTCCTCTCTGTACGCTCGCGACAAGCACGCTCACCCCACGAGCACGCGCGCCTCCATCGTGAGCAGCAGCAGCTGCTGCATCGCTCCTCACCGCCGGCGGCCACCCTCCTCTGTCCCTGGTGCAGTATCTGAACCTGCAACAAAAATTCAGTTAGCGCCCTAACTGAAGCATATACCCCCCGCAGCCCCTTACCTGTCACAAAACTTGCAGCAGCCCAGTTGGCCAGCGCAGCCGCGCAGCGCACGCGTCCACGAGGGCGTGGGATCGAATCCCACCCCCGCGCGGATTAAACACACTTTTTATTTTCCTTTTGTTTAAATCTAGAAACTTGTCAGTTGCACAGATAGGTCCCTGTAATGTTTTTCCAAGTCCCTGCCAGTATTTTTCTTAGGCCCTGTAAATACTTTCTAAGTCCCTAGCTAATAAATAAAATGGCAGAATAATACCTAATCTTGGAAATTGCATAAATAATTCATTTCAACTCCAAATTCAACATTTTAAATATGTTTTCAATACCAAATTAAATTCTCTACCTAAATATAAATTTTGTTTACTGTTTTGAATAATTTAATTTGGTGAAATATTTGAATCCTTGTTTAATTCATTTGATTTTGCAAAATTCATAACTTGGGCATAAAAATTCCAAATTCAACAAACTAAATATGTTTTCCATTCAATTTTTCATGTACTTTGCAAATATCAACTTTGTGTTCTGTTTTAAATAAATTAAATTGCTAAAAACAACTGTTTCTTAATTAATGCATTTAAAATTGTCAAATTAATAACTTGCTCATTTTAAATCCATTTTCAACAAATAAAATATGTTTTCCATGCTAAATTAAACCACCTTTCCAAATATAAACTTTGCTTCATGTTTTGGATAATTAAAATTGGTTAAGTAATTTAAACCTTGTTTAAATCATTTAAAATTGTTAAATTCATAACTTGGTCAAATTAATTTCTTTTTGAACATATAAAATATGTTTTCAAACCAGCAAAGTATAATCTTTTCAAATATGAATTTTATTAAATGATTTGAGCAAATAAAAATTCAAATAAATTCATAATTGAATTAAATTCATTTAAATCTTGTTTAAACTTGTTTAATTCATAATTAATTCATCTTAATTCCTTTTTCAATATTTGAAACATGTATTCCACCTAAAATTTTGTGTACTTTCCAAATATGAACTTTGTTATCTATTTTGAACAATTAAAAGTGGTGAAAACAACAAATGCTTGTGTAACACCTTTAAGAAACCAAAATTTCATAACTTAATAGATAAAATTTCCAAACTTGGTAAACTTCATTTCAAATTGATTCTATTGTTGTTTTCTTTTTGTTTTCATCATCCATGCATCATGCTAATCCACTTTCACATGTTGTTTAGTTGTAGAACAATTATTTCAACCTTAATTCATGGGCTATTCATATGCAACTCAAATTGCATGTGGGTCCATTTAATTGTGTTACCATGTCAACTAGCTTATTCTTGATGCATCAATTAAATGGTCATGCATCATCCCATGTTTGTGCATTATGCCATGTTATTGATTGTTGTCTCTCTGCATTGTTTGTTTGCTTCTTCTCGGATAGACGACGAAGTTGAGACAGACGATACTTACGACACCCCTTCTGAGGATCTAGCTCAGTACCAGGCTGCTGAGTTTGCAGGCAAGTATTCACTCACATGAACCATTGTGTTGCTTTCCACATTGGATACCGATACTTTCCGTTGTCTATTCTGCTAGCCTTATGAATCGTTGCTTGTGTTCGATCCTATCACATGTTATCCTTTAACCCTGATATAGCCTCACCTCCACACCTAAAACCCCGTTGCTTGTTGCCCGTGTCTTACTAGCATGCTTAGGGTTGTTTTGCTCGAGTCTGTTGTCCGTTACTTTCTGTTACCATATTATTATGTTCTGGGGCTCGATGTTAAACAACAATCCTGTTAATGTTATGGTTAATAATAACTTGATGATAAGGCACCGGCAGGAGGCCCGGCGTGGTTTTGAGGCCTCCTAGTATCAACCCTAATTAGGAAAAGGGTCTTGTCTACTGATCCATGATGAGCGCACTAACCGCATGTGGGAAGCGTGTATGGGCGCCCCCCTCAATTTGATTCGATTCGCATCTCGTCCAAATCGCCACACATAGTTCGGGCTTTCCATTTGATGCATGCATGTGCAGGTGCGAACCCTTGGCGCCAGGGTGGAACTTTTGTAGTCGGCATTTAGGGCGGCGTGGTCTTAGAGTGCTATGAAGGTCCCCCTTTTCTTCGTGGGGGCTCGATTAGCCGCGCACGCACAGCATGTGGTTCTTTGGGCTTGATGCGAAGAAGAGTTGAGTTGTGTTGAGTGCCCCGCTTGGTGGAAAGGGCATTCCATCTGGCGGGTTATTCTTACGTGTACGGCCAGATTGGTGCACCCCTGCAGGGTAAATCTTCTCGAGAAGCCATGTTTTCCGCGGTTATGGATGACTTGGTGAAAGTACTGGCTAACAAGTACTCAGAACAACTTACACCTAACTAATGATAACCTGACTAGTAATAGTCTTATTGACACAATAAATGGAACCATCATTAATCCAACTGTGTGAGTTATCCTCGGATTGCTTCTTTGGATAAGGGGCGAGATCTAGGATGGGTTTGTTTGAGGTTAGTTGTAGTTGGTTACGATACGCTATCTTATCTCCTTTCTGTTAGCCGGAAGTTATAGCATGTATCTGTAGCTGGTTAGTGCAGCCCGCTGCCGCATCTTTTGTATCACCCTTTCTTCCGTTGAACCCAAAGCATCTGTGCTTGGTGTTGACGGGTACACTTTGGTGAACTGTGAGTCTTGCTTGCCAGTACGTTTATGTACTGACCCCTTTGGGGCTGTGGTTTCCGCAGACTACGTTTCCGAGGATCCCCATGGTGGCTACTACGTGGAGTATGACGAGGCTGCTGACGAGTAGATAGCGGACCCGGGCAGGATCCGAGACTTCGTGGATGGGCTCCGTCTTTTCGTTTCCGGCCTCTTAGGCCTATTTGGATCTTGTCTGTACTCAGACATTTTGGATGCTTCCGCTGTGATGTAATGATGAATTGTTGGGACATGTGTCCTCTGGATGATTGTATTTGCTATCTCTGCTCTAGTGAGAGCTATTTGCAACTTATTTCAATCTTTTGTGTCTTAGAGATCTGTTGTGATATCAGTTGTTCAAATGCCGTTGACGTACCATGTGTGTATGTTATGAAGTACGTCAATGGAAGTATCTGGATTTCTATGGGATGGTTTGCGCAGACGATGAATAGTAGTGAATGGTTGTCACACGTTTACGTGTTGGCCTACTCATATTGAGATGCGGGTGCCGGTATGCCCCGTAAGCCATTTATCTACTGTTTAACGGACTGTGAGTATCCCCTAGAAGTCCGGGTGCGACAAATGGTATCAGAGCCTGTCTGCCTGTAGGATCCCTTTTACTGGTCGCAGTTGAGTCTAGAAACTATTTTGTAGCTATATAGGAAAAATGAAACGTGAGAGTAGGAATTCTGTTCTTTTATTTCTTTCCCCACCCACCCTCCCTTTTTCTGGTAAGGAAGTGCAACGTTGTTTTCTCTTCTCACCTAAACTTTCAAGTTAGGATTTCACGTATCCTGGTTTCTCTGGGATAGTTATATCTACTAGACCATAGGAATGGAGGTGGTTGTGACATGATTTATCATGTTGCCTACTCACGATTGAGAACGGAGGCGTGTAAGCCCCGGAAGCAGATCCTCTATTCCTTGAGCAGTAGATATTGATCCTTTAGAAGCCCGGATGGGTTTTCCGTAGTACCTCAGGAGTGTTTTGGTCTCGTGTTTCCCCAATGTTGCTTCGATATCCTGTTCTTCTCAACATCCTTTTCGTCCGTTCAAACCTTGTTGTTGCTTTCCACATCAGTTTTTCTACCGGCGTCTAATCAATAACGCTGTTCCACCCTTCTGTCCAGATAGTCTATTCTCAAAATGAATCAAGTTCTATTCAGCTATACACCCTCGATACAAAACCTCTACCTTTATTCGAAAATGTTCCGGTGGTTTGCGAATTCTCTGACGTCTTTCCAGAAGAGTTGCCAGGAATGCCTATCGTCTTGAACTTCCAGAAAAACTATCCAAGGTGCACGATGTGTTTCACGTGTCACAGCTCAAGAGGATCTTCGCAAGAAGTATCCGGACCTTTTCTTTTCTCAGTAGGAATCTCGGGGCGCGATTCCTTCAAGGGGGGGCGTTTTGTAACATCCCAAGTATGAAAAATAGCCATTAGAATGTTTGCTCTCTGTTATTTTATGTTTTGCATCATGGCATCTTGAGTTTTGCATTGTTTTGTTTTGTTTTCCTTTGTTTTCCTTTGTTTTCTATTTGAATTTCAAACCTTTTGTTTCATACTTGTGATGTTACAATTTCCAAATGAATATTCAAATCAAAACAATTATTTGTTTCCATTAAAGTTGTAATTTCAAAACTATTGATTTGTTTCTATCAATAATTCATCTAATACCAAACCATTTTCAAATTCAATTATATTTCCAAAATAGCAACCCTTTTGAATTTTATGGAAATTACAAAACAAATCTATCATTTTTTCCAAATAAACTTGATTTTAAAAACTTTTAATTGCTTAAGTTAAATTATACAATTAATAGTAAATTCACTCAAATTTCAATTAAAAATACAACAGCAACCATTTTGAACTTTATGAAAATTACCAAAACAAATCAATCTTTTGTTTCAAATAAGCTTAAGGGTTCAAACTATTTAAATGGTTCTTTTTAATAACTCATTTAATAGCAAATTTCATTCAAATTCAAACCAATTGCAAACAGCAACATAATTAAGTTTTTGAAAACCAAAGTTTACAAATGTTACTGTTACCATAATTAAGCTAGACAAAATTTTCCTAATTTTTCTAATAACTAAAACCCTTTCCTTTTCTCCCTTTCTCAAATCTGCAAAAAAAAAAAAATAGAAAGAAAAAAAAAACAGCGCAGAGAGAGGGGCAGGCCAGCCAGGCCCAGCCCACCAACTCCCCAAGGCCTGGTACCCCCCTCTTTCTCTTCTACCTCTGTACGGCAGGGAGATGCACCTGTACACGTCGACAGGTACAGGCAAACAACGGATAGGAGCTCCTCCTCACCCTCCTTAAGACCTAGCCTCGAGCTCCCCCTCCTACCCTAGCCTCCACCTCCCTTTCTCCCTCGCGCCGCCACTTCTCCTCCTCTCTCTCCCTCGCTGTCCGGCGATTCTCTCTCTGCTTCTCTGAACACCACCGAAAGCCACAACCACCGCCATCTCTCTCCGGTGATCGCCGCCGTTTCAAAGCCCCACCGGCCAGGCTAGGGCCGGGAATCGGCCCCCTAGACGCCGGCTACCTCCTCGACGTCACCACAGGGACCGGGAGCGAAGGAGTCGCCGCCGCCATCCTCGTTTTCGCCGCCGGTCGCCACCACCGCGGCTGCACCGACCCCCTCCTTCCTTTCCACCACGGTGATCCCGCCTCCCACTCTCTCTTTCTCCTCTCTGTACGCTCGCGACAAGCACGCTCACCCCACGAGCACGCGCGCCTCCATCGTGAGCAGCAGCAGCTGCTGCATCGCTCCTCACCGCCGGCGGCCGCCCTCCTCTGTCCCTGGTGCAGTATCTGAACCTGCAACAAAAATTCAGTTAGCGCCCTAACTGAAGCATATACCCCCCGCAGCCCCTTACCTGTCACAAAACTTGCAGCAGCCCAGTTGGCCAGCGCAGCCGCGCAGCGCACGCGTCCACGACGGCGTGGGATCGAATCCCACCCCCGCGCGGATTAAACACACTTTTTATTTTCCTTTTGTTTAAATCCAGAAACTTGTCAGTTGCACAGATAGGTCCCTGTAATGTTTTTCCAAGTCCCTGCCAGTATTTTTCTTAGGCCCTGTAAATACTTTCTAAGTCCCTATCTAATAAATAAAATGGCAGAATAATACCTAATCTTGGAAATTGCATAAATAATTCATTTCAACTCCAAATTCAACATTTTAAATATGTTTTCAATACCAAATTAAATTCTCTACCTAAATATAAATTTTGTTTACTGTTTTGAATATTTTAATTTGGTGAAATATTTGAATCCTTGTTTAATTCATTTGATTTTGCAAAATTCATAACTTGGGCATAAAAATTCCAAATTCAACAAACTAAATATTTTTTCCATTCATTTTTCATGTACTTTGCAAATATCAACTTTGTGTTCTGTTTTAAATAAATTAAATTGCTGAAAAGAACTGTTTCTTAATTAATGCATTTAAAATTGTCAAATTAATAACTTGCTCATTTTAAATCCATTTTCAACAAATAAAATATGTTTTCCATGCTAAATTAAACCACCTTTCCAAATATAAACTTTGCTTCATGTTTTGGATAATTAAAATTGGTTAAGTAATTTAAACCTTGCTTAAATCATTTAAAATTGTTAAATTCATAACTTGGTCAAATTAATTTCTTTTTGAACATATAAAATTTGTTTTCAAACCAGCAAAGTATAATCTTTTCAAATATGAATTTTATTAAATGATTTGAGCAAATAAAAATTCAAATAAATTCATAATTGAATTAAATTCATTTAAATCTTGTTTAAACTTGTTTAATTCATAATTAATTCATTTTAATTCCTTTTTCAATATTTGAAACATGTATTCACCTAAAATTTTGTGTACTTTCCAAATATGTACTTTGTTATTTATTTTGAACAATTAAAAGTGGTGAAAACAACAAATGCTTGTGTAACACCTTTAAGAAACCAAAATTTCATAACTTAATAGATAAAATTTCCAAACTTGGTAAACTTCATTTCAAATTGATTCTATTGTTGTTTTCTTTTTTGTTTTCATCATCCATGCATCATGCTAATCCACTTTCACATGTTGTTTAGTTGTAGAACAATTATTTCAACCTTAATTCATGGGCTATTCATATGCAACTCAAATTGCATGTGGGTCCATTTAATTGTGTTACCATGTCAACTAGTTTATTCTTGATGCATCAATTAAATGGTCATGCATCATCCCATGTTTGTGCATTATGCCATGTTATTGATTGTTGTCTCTCTGCGTTGTTTGTTTGCTTCTTCTCGGATAGACGACGACGTTGAGACAGACGATACTTACGACACCCCTTCTGAGGATCTAGCTCAGTACCAGGCTGCTGAGTTTGCAGGCAAGTATTCACTCACATGAACCATTGTGTTCCTTTCCACATTGGATACCGATACTTTCCGTTGTCTATTCTGCTAGCCTTATGAATCGTTGCTTGTGTTCGATCCTATCACATGTTATCCTTTAACCCTGATATAGCCTCACCTCCACACCTAAAACCCCGTTGCTTGTTGCCCGTGTCTTACTAGCATGCTTAGGGTTGTTTTGCTCGAGTCTGTTGTCCGTTACTTTCTGTTACCATATTATTATGTTCTGGGGCTCAATGTTAAACAACAATCCTGTTAATGTTATGGTTAATAATAACTTGATGATAAGGCACCGGCAGGAGGCCCGGCGTGGTTTTGAGGCCTACTAGTGTCGACCCTAATTAGGAAAAGGGTCTTGTCTACTGATCCATGATGAGCGCACTAACCGCATGTGGGAAGCGTGTATGGGTGCCCCCCTCAATTTGATTCGATTCGCATCTCGTCCAAATCGCCACACATAGTTCGGGCTTTCCATTTGATGCATGCATGTGCAGGTGCGAACCCTTGGCGCCAGGGTGGAACTTTTGTAGTCGGCATTTAGGGCGGCGTGGTCTTAGAGTGCTATGAGGGTCCCCCTTTTCTTCGTGGGGGCTCGATTAGCCGCGCACGCACAGCATGTGGTTCTTTGGGCTTGATGCGAATAAGAGTTGAGTTGTGTTGAGTGCCCCGCTTGGTGGAAAGGGCATTCCATCTGGCGGGTTATTCTTACGTGTACGGCCAGATTGGTGCACCCCTGCAGGGTAAATCTTCTCGAGAAGCCGTGTTTTCCGCGGTTATGGATGACTTGGTGAAAGTACTGGCTAACAAGTACTCAGAACAACTTACACCTAACTAATGATAACCTGACTAGTAATAGTCTTATTGACACAATAAATGGAACCATCATTAATCCAACTGTGTGAGTTATCCTCGGATTGCTTCTTTGGATAAGGGGCGAGATCTAGGATGGGTTTGTTTGAGGTTAGTTGTAGTTGGTTACGATACGCTATCTTATCTCCTTTCTGTTAGCCGGAAGTTATAGCATGTATCTGTAGCTGGTTAGTGCAGCCCGCTGCCGCATCTTTTGTATCACCCTTTCTTCCGTTGAACCCAAAGCATCTGTGCTTGGTGTTGACGGGTACACTTTGGTGAACTGTGAGTCTTGCTTGCCAGTACGTTTATGTACTGACCCCTTTGGGGCTGTGGTTTCCGCAGACTACGTTTCCGAGGATCCCCATGGTGGCTACTACGTGGAGTATGACGAGGCTGCTGACGAGTAGATAGCGGACCCGGGCAGGATCCGAGACTTCGTGGATGGGCTCCGTCTTTTCGTTTCCGGCCTCTTAGGCCTATTTGGATCTTGTCTGTACTCAGACATTTTGGATGCTTCTGCTATGATGTAATGATGAATTGTTGGGACATGTGTCCTCTGGATGATTGTATTTGCTATCTCTGCTCTAGTGAGAGCTATTTGCAACTTATTTCAATCTTTTGTGTCTTAGAGATCTGTTGTGATATCAGTTGTTCAAATGCCGTTGACGTACCATGTGTGTATGTTATGAAGTACGTCAATGGAAGTATCTGGATTTCTATGGGATGGTTTGCGCAGACGATGAATAGTAGTGAATGGTTGTCACACGTTTACGTGTTGGCCTACTCATATTGAGATGCGGGTGCCGGTATGCCCCGTAAGCCATTTATCTACTGTTTAACGGACTGTGAGTATCCCCTAGAAGTCCGGGTGCGACAAATGGTATCAGAGCCTGTCTGCCTGTAGGATCCCTTTTACTGGTCGCAGTTGAGTCTAGAAACTATTTTGTAGCTATATAGGAAAAATGAAACGTGAGAGTAGGAATTCTGTTCTTTTATTTCTTTCCCCACCCACCCTCCCTTTTTCAGGTAAGGAAGTGCAACGTTGTTTTATCTTCTCACCTAAACTTTCAAGTTAGGATTTCACGTATCCTGGTTTCTCTGGGATAGTTATATCTACTAGACCATAGGAATGGAGGTGGTTGTGACATGATTTATCATGTTGCCTACTCACGATTGAGAACGGAGGCGTGTAAGCCCCAGAAGCAGATCCTCTATTCCTTGAGCAGTAGATATTGATCCTTTAGAAGCCCGGATGGGTTTTCCGTAGTACCTCAGGAGTGTTTTGGTCTCGTGTTTCCCCAATGTTGCTTCGATATCCTGTTCTTCTCAACATCCTTTTCGTCCGTTCAAACCTTGTTGTTGCTTTCCACATCAGTTTTTCTACCGGCGTCTAATCAATAACGCTGTTCCACCCTTCTGGCCAGATAGTCTATTCTCAAAATGAATCAAGTTCTATTCAGCTATACACCCTCGATACAAAACCTCTACCTTTATTCGAAAATGTTCCGGTGGTTTGCGAATTCTCTGACGTCTTTCCAGAAGAGTTGCCAGGAATGCCTATCGTCTTGAACTTCCAGAAAAACTATCCAAGGTGCACGATGTGTTTCACGTGTCACAGCTCAAGAGGATCTTCGCAAGAAGTATCCGGACCTTTTCTTTTCTCAGTAGGAATCTCGGGGCGCGATTCCTTCAAGGGGGGCGTTTTGTAACATCCCAAGTATGAAAAATAGCCATTAGAATTTTTGCTCTCTGTTATTTTATGTTTTGTATCATGGCATCTTGAGTTTTGCATTGTTTTGTTTTGGTTTGTTTTCCTTTGTTTTCCTTTGTTTTCTATTTGAATTTCAAATCAAATTTCAAACCTTTTGTTTCATACTTGTGATGTTACAATTTCCAAATGAATATTCAAATCAAAACAATTATTTGTTTCCATTAAAGTTGTAATTTCAAAACTATTGATTTGTTTCTATCAATAATTCATCTAATACCAAACCATTTTCAAATTCAATTATATTTCCAAAACAGCAACCCTTTTGAATTTTATGGAAATTACAAAACAAATCTATCATTTGTTCCAAATAAACTTGATTTTAAAAACTTTTAATTGCTTAAGTTCAATTATACAATTAATAGTAAATTCACTCAAATTTCAATTAAAAATACAACAGCAACCATTTTGAACTTTATGAAAATTACCAAAACAAATCAATCTTTTGTTTCAAATAAGCTTAAGGGTTCAAACTATTTAAATGGTTCTTTTTAATAACTCATTTAATAGCAAATGTCATTCAAATTCAAACCAATTGCAAACAACAACATAATTAAGTTTTTGAAAACCAAAGTTTGCAAATGTTACTGTTACCATAATTAAGCTAGACAAAAATTTCCTAATTTTTCTAATAACTAAAACCCTTTCCTTTTCTCCCTTTCTCAAATCTGCAAAAAGAAATAATAGAAAAAAAAAACAGCGCAAAGAGAGGGGCAGGCCAGCCAGGCCCAGCCCACCAACTCCCCAAGGCCTGGTACCCCCCTCTTTCTCTTCTACCTCTGTACGACAGGGAGATGCGCCTGTACACGTCGACAGGTACAGGCAAACAACGGACATGAGCTCCTCCTCCCCCTCCTTAAGACCTAGCCTCGAGCTCCCCCTCCTACCCTAGCCTCCACCTCCCTTTCTCCCTCGCGCCGCCACTTCTCCTCCTCTCTCTCCCTCGCTGTCCGGCGATTCTCTCTCTGCTTCTCTGAACACCACCAAAACCCACCACCACCGCCATCTCTCTCCGGTGATCGCCGCCGTTTCAAAGCCCCACCGGCCAGGCTAGGGCCAAGAATCGGCCCCCCTCGACGCCGGCTACCTCCTCGACGTCACCACAGGGACCGGGAGCGAAGGAGTCGCCGCCGCCATCCTCGTTTTCGCCGCCGGTCGCCACCACGGCGGCTGCACCGACCCCCTCCTTCCTTTCCACCACGGTGAGCCCGCCTCCCACTCTCTCTTTCTCCTCTCTGTACGCTCGCGACAAGCACGCTCACCCCACGAGCACGCGCGCCTCCATCGTGAGCAGCAGCAGTCGATGAAGGAGAGCCCGAGTTTTTTTTCCCGCGCAAGTCGATTCAGAGGATGATGTATTCTTTGACATGACGTTCTGCACGAATAGGTACAACATGCCTTTTGCTCCCATTGTGGGTATCAATGACCACATACACATGAGTGTTCTTGATTGCGCATTGCTCCCAAACGAAAAAATTGAAACATTTAAATAGGTATTTGAGCAATGTATACTTGTGATGGAAGGAGAGCACCGTGAACACATAATGATCGACTAGTACCAGGCGATGGCTACAACAATACCTGAGGTTTTCCCGAACTTGGTTCACGGATGATTCGTCTATCATATTTTGCACTAGTAAAGAAAACACTTGGCCCGAACTTGGTGGAAGAAAATCCATTTGCTGATGCATTCTATGGGTGCATGTATGACATAGACTCGGTGGAGAAATTTGAGGCATGTTGGCAGCACATGTCGGAACTCTATACAATGTCTAAGAACACTCATGTGTAGAATATGTGGAAAACAAGGGCAACATGGGAACCAGTTTACTTCAGGCACAATTTCTTCTCATGTACAAGCACAAATGACATATCTGAAGGGCCGAACTCCTATTTCAAGACCTTGATCAGGCATAGCGATTCAGTTTGGAATCTTGTCCACGAATACAAATTGGGTATGACGTTGATGCTAGACCATGAGGACAATTTAGGATTCATAGTGGAGACGAAAAAATTGGTGCTTTGGGACAGGGGAGAACTATCCATGTAGGAACGGTTCTTTTTTTTTGAAGCACCTTAAGTATTTTATAAAAGAAGATATATCTATTGAAGCTGAATGACCCACCTATTTTAAAGATTAAAAATTAATACTTTAGCATAGAAACCCATATAAATGTAGCAAACAAATTATTATGAGAATAAATACTTCCAGTTTAAGTACAACGGCAAGCAACATCTAGAAGTTTAATAAATCACCACATCTATTGGTGTTTTTTTTGCAGTTATACCATCGAGAAAATAGGACATGATTTCTACACATTAGAGATATTTTATTGGTACAAGAAGTTGATTGCTACATCAACTGAATGAGCATGGTACCCCCATGTGTTGTTTTGGTAATTAATGACAATCGCTACGGACTAATGGTTGTATTGAGTTATACTTGTAGAGTTTATCCATATGCAATGCTATATGTCCATGTGTTGGATTCAAGATGATCAGCTGATGACCAAGGTTCTATTCATTTGAATGTCCTAAGACTGTTCATGAGGGAGTTGAGTATATTGCAAATATTTCTTGAAGAAAAATATTGTGTGAATATTCATGTTTTCCTTCAAGACATCATTATAATGTGGAGAGAAGAAAAGATACAAGTTTGATCAAGACAAAGTACCAATAGTGGATCAACACACAAATCTAGAATATGTACCAAGTAAGATAAAGTGATCTCTTAGTATGGTAAGCAATTATCCATATAGCTTTGTGAACTAACCATGCTATGTGTGTGTCGTATATCAATGAGGGGTTAGGTATATTTCCACGGGCTTGCATCAAAATGAAGATTTGATATAGCCCATGGTGGAAGACGTCAAGTGGTGATTGTCATCAATGTTGTGAAGTGCAAGTTCAAGAGGAGAATCTCGATGATATCATATGCTTGAAGCTTGCTACCCTTTTGGACATTTATGGCCAAGTGAATATGGAATTAATAGAGTCTCTTCCATAGTGGCGTATGATGATGCAGACGTGATCACACGTTCGTTGGGTTACCCCAAGTGGAAGGTATGATGTAGTCTAGAGGAAATCCCCCTCCCCCCCAATTGTGGAACCAGGGTTTATCGACCAGTAGAACTTCGAAGAGTTGGAGAAGTTTTTTGGGAGCTAGATGCACGAATATAGATCATACTCAGTACAGGGTGAAGGCCAGCAAGAGACTGGGATCGACCAACTAAGAGAGCAATAACGGTCATAATCATGCATAGCGACAAAACATTATTATTCAAAGCATAAAGTGATATTACAAGTCAAAAACTAAATTAGCATCAAGGCTAAGAGTGACTGGTTTATATTCATAACATGGTGTGAGCATGCGCCAAGTCAATCCAAGTGAATCATTCAAAGGAGAATAACACAATACTATGCTTCATTATGAGGGAACAACACATTACTTAATTTCAATGACACATTAAGCACTCTCAGTTATATGAGACTAGTCATGATACATCATATACTACTAATAAAAAAATTAAAATAACATCTAACATGACATGTTAAAGTCTAAGCCATAGTCAAAACAAGCTTCCTATTGCACCACTGTAAGTATGAAATATTTTACTCTTTTCCAACACCAATTAACTTATTTGGAATAACTCTAAAATAAAATAATCACTCAATACTAGAGAGCTAATCATATATAAGTGAAGCAAACTAATAAGCTCCGAACAAAATTTGAGTGAAAAAAGAGCTAAACGTAGTACTAGCAAAAATTAAACACTCATAGAACAATAAAAGTGAAAATTAGAGTGTTCTAGACAATGAAAACGGAGTGTGTCTCCTTCAAACTGAAGTATGCTAGGATCCAACAATTTATTACAGAAAGAAAGAAAAACAAAACTGAAAGCAAAATAAAATTACGCTTCAAGAATAACACATATCATGTGAAGGGATAAAAAGACAGTGTTTTGAAAGATACCTTATATTTTTGTTGATGAAGAAGGGGATGCCTTGGGCATCCCAAGGTTTGACGCGTGTACTTCTTGGATTTGTCTTGGGGGTGACATATGAATCCCCAAGCTTGAGATTTTTTCCATACTTCATCTCCCCATATCATCCTTCTCTCCCTACACTTGAAAACTTTCTCCACCTAGAAATTTTTCACAATCTTCATTAGCAACATTAGTGCATCAAAATAATAAATCCACTTGGTTGAATTTTTACACAAGTCGAACACTCTATTTTAAAAGATTAGCTACAGTCATAACTTATTTTAAGACCCCCCTCGCCGTCCCCACCCATCGAAAGAATCACAAAAGAAGAAGATTAAGGGGAAATGCAGATATTGGCATAAATCTATCAAAACAGAACAACAGGTAAAGATGAAATTTTTAGAGGAACTTATGTAGCTCAAATAAAAAAGTGAAGAACTAATGAAAGTTAGATAATAACCTGGGGCAGGTGTACAAAAAATATCAAAAAATCATCGTGTTCCGGATGAGAGAACCAAGGTTATTTGGTGAAGCGCAAAAATCTGGACAGAAAACAGCAAATTCCCCAAATCACACTACCTCTCAATTAGAGGTTACTCTTGGCACAAAAACGAAATGAAAAGGATAAGAAGTGGTTGTTACGGAAGTAAAAACTTTCAAAGTAAAAGGGAAAACTGAAAGCAGAGATAACAATGCTTGTCTCCCAAGAGCTCTTTCTTTATAACCATTAAGGTGGGCTTAGTATTTTCAAAAAATGCTCGCGTAAGAAATAATAACTGAAGCAGAATTGAGCAGGAAGAAGTGAGTATCAAACACATTTAAGTCTAACCCACTTCCTATTCATAGGAATCTTGTAAACAAATAAATCAAAAAATCTCAAAGTAGCAAGCATAGGAAGGTAAAACAAGAATAACTTCAAAACTTTCAACATAAAGAGAGGTGTTTTAGTAAGATGAAAATTCCTACAACCATATTTTTCTCTTTCATGGTAATTTTCAGTAGCATCATGAAAAAAAATCAACAGTATAACTATCACACAAAGCAAAAAAACATCATGAAATACAAGAACATAATTCATATCAAGCTCAAAAATAGTGGGATCAAAATTAACTAAAATCATGACCTTTCCAAACCCACTTTTTATAATATTTTAACAAGATGATTAATCGCTCTCCATAGGTATGGGAATCCTTGTGCCTAAAGTAAAGACCTCTCCAATCACATTTTCAGTAGCATTATAATTAATATCATCTAGTAACATAGGACCATCATCTAAAGCATTATCATATAAACTTTCTAAGCAAAGTCCTCATTATCATGCATATCAATAATAGGAACAAATAGAGGATTATCATAATATTTATCAAAATAGAAAGGGTTATCATAAATAATAGTAAGCAAAGTATCAAGTTGTTTCTTTTTTTAGTCTTGGAGGTTGTTACCTCTGTAATAAGTATCAAGTTCACCAAACATGGGTATTTTATAAGAATCCATAGGATCATCACATTCATCAATATAGCACTCATTCTTCACGGTGTTTATGGGCACATTATCATCATCAAAAGCAAAACATTCATGAAGTGTATCATATTAATCACTTGATTCATAAAGTTTATCATGTTTACTACAATCATATTTTTCTTTCAACGAGAAAATTCCAATATCTTCTCTTTCTATAGCTTCTTTATTATTAGCTATTGGTTCAGGGCATGTAACTTTTTTGAAAATCCAAGTAAGACCAGGGTTACAAAGCAAATTCATAAGTTTTTTACTTTTAGTTTCTTTTTGCTTTAGACATAGAGACAAATTAAGGGCAAGAACAAACTAACAAAACAAGTAAAATACTAGAAACTAGAGAACTATTTTTTTGTGTGTTCTTGATAAAGAGAATAAAGAATAAATAAAAGTAAACCAAGCAAGAACAAAACAAAGAGATAAAGTGGAAGTGTGGGACTCCCCTAGTTGCAAGCTTGAAGTCCCCGGCAACGGCGCCAGAAAATTTATTGACGCTATAGACGTGATCACACGTTCGTTCGGTTACCCCAAGTGGAAGGGGGAACCAATGTTTATCGACCGGTAGGACTTCAAAGACTTTGAGAAGGTTGCTTATTATGTGGCGCGTCAAAAAGCGTGGAACCTGCATACAATACACAAACTCTCTCGTGCCCCAACTTTCTGGAAGGTTGTCAGTCTTCCGGTCTTGGTGTAACTAGAGAATTAAACGTATAGAGTAATGAAAATCAATAAAAGTAAAAATGGTACAACAAATAAAAAATTATCAAAGTGCTTAAAAGAAGATTGTATCAGTGAGGAAAATAGGACCGGGGGCCATAGTTTCACTAGTACTTGATATGTCTCAAACGTATCTATAATTTCTGATGTTCCATGTTATTTTCATGCCTTATGCTACATATTTCTTATATGCTTTATGTCATTTTTATGGATTTTCTAGGACTAACCTATTAACAAGATGCCACCGAGCCAGTTCCTATTTTCTGTTGCTTTTGGTTTCAGAAAAGTTGTTCTAAAATATTCTCGGAATTGGACGAAACAAAATCCCAGAGTCTTAGAAAGTCGTCACGTACACAGAGTCCGGAGGAAACCCGGAGGGGGGCCTCAGGCGCCCCGAAACATAGGGCAACGCTCCCCCTCTGGCCGCGCCTGGGGGTGGTGTGCCCCCCTGGCTGCCCACCGACGTTGCCCTCTCGCCTATATATACTTCTCCACGGGTTAACCCTAAACACCCCGATCCTTTTCCACCAAAAAGATCTGTAGCCTCCGTCATGGTCAACCCTAGTCCGGGAGGGTTCTAGAGCTCTCGCCGGCACCCTGCCGGGAGGGGTAATCATCACCATGCCTGCCTCCGGAGTGATGCATGAGTAGTTCATCCCTGGACTACGAGTCCATAGAAGTAGCTAGATGGTTGTTCTCTCCTCTTTATGCCTCATTTTTAGATCTTGTGAGCTGCCTAACATGATCAAGATCATCTTATTGTAATGCTACATGTTGTGTTTGTTGGGATCTAATGAATATTGAATGCTATGTCCAGTGATTATCAATCTATCATGTTCTTTCATTTGTATGTTATTTACGATCTTGCATGCTCTATGTTACTAGTAGATGCTCTAGCCAAGTTGATGTTTCTAACTCCAAGAGGGAGTATTTATGCTCGATAGTGGGTTCATGCCTCCCTTTCACTCACGCTCGAGTGACAGAAACATAACGGGTGGGGGATGTGCTTTTGCCATTAGGGAGAAAACACCAATGCTTTGTCTAAGGATGATTTTATTGTTTACATTACACACTTTGCTTAATACCCAAAGTTTGCTCAGATGACACTCTAAGGGTGGATTATTAGTCATAGATGCAGTTGGATAATGGTCTATGTATCTTGTTGTAATGACCGCATGAATCACATAGTAATCATCATGTCATGCATATGCAATACGGTGCAGCTTTTATATCTGTCAATTGCCCAGTTGTAATTTGTTTACCCAGCATGTTATCTATCTGTTTTGGAGAGACACCTCTAGTGAACTGTGGACCCCGGTCCATTTCTTTACATTGATATACAACCACTGCAACCACTTTTTTCCTGTTGTTTTCCTACTGCAAGTATTGTTCTCTTTCATCTACTGCAAACAAGTACTATTTTCCACACTATATGTCTAATCCTTTGACTCAACAAAACCGGTGACATTAACATCCTTGCTGCTTCGATGGGGCAAAGTAATTTGATTGTGTTGTGTATATTCCACGTTGCTGCTGAACCGGTAGTGTGCCCTGCCAACATCAGCTGCATGAACCTTCGGAAGTGATTTCTTTATTCTATTGGTCGATTCAACTTTGGTTTCTTTCTGAGGGAAAGTTGCTGCTATGCTCTTCATGCCTTCCTCTTGGGGTTTCCCAACGAGCGTACAATCTGCGCGCATCAAGCAAATTTCTGGCGCCGTTGCCGAGGACTTCAAAGTCATCAAGAAGCAAGCAGCCTCCTGCCAACTCTGGCACCATCAACAAAATTTCTGGCACCGATGCCGGGGAGGAAGAGGATTTCTGCAAGGGGAGTCTCTCACCTCCAATCTCCTTACTTTGTTTTTGTTTTTCTTAGTTTATTTTACTTTGTCTTGTTTGCTTCTCTTTATACAAAACACACAAAAATTAGTTCTTATTCTAGTTATTAACTTATATCTTGTTTTTAATCTTGTTAAAATGACGACTCTTGAGAACACTAAGTTGTGTGACTTCACTAGCACAAACAGCAATGATTTTATTAGCACACCTATTACTCCACCTGCTCCTACTGCTGATTTTTATGAGATAAAGCATGCCCTGTTAAATCTGGTTATGAGAGAGCAATTTTCTGGTGTTAGTACTGATGATGCTGGTTCCCATCTTAATAATTTTGTTGAACTCTTTGAGATGCAAAAATATAAGGATGTAGATGGAGATATTATTAAACTAAAATTGTTTCTTTTCTCTTTGAGAGGAAGAGCTAAAGAGTGGTTGTTATCTTTGCCTAGAAATAGTATTGATTCATGGACTAAATATAAAGATGCTTTCATTGGAAAATATTATCCTCCTACTAAGATTATATCCTTAAGAAGAAGCATTATGAATTTTAAACAACTTGATAATGAGAATGTTGCTAAGTCTTGGAAAAGAATGAAATCTTTAGTAAAGAATTGTCCCACTCATGGACTGACTACTTGGATGATCATCCAAACCTTTTATGCAGGTCCGAATTTTTCTTCAAGAAACCTTCTGGATTCAGCTGCTAGAGGAACCTTTATGTCCATCACTTTGGGATATGCAACAAAGCTTTTTGATGATATGATTGTAAATTATTCTGAATGGCACACTGATGACTCCCAAGTGCAGGAGATCAATTGTAGTACCTTTCGATAAGTATTTGAGTGTCGAACCCACAAGGAGCTGAAGGTAAGCTATCTATTCTCTAAAGCCCTATAACCCACTTATATGGCTGTTTATGCAAAGCAATAAGTTTGACTAAAAGGAACTAACTAATTAAAAGCAAGTGACGTGGAGTGTGGTTTGTCTAGTAACTAGTGAAGCAAGTTTAAAATGCAAGTAATCCTAGAGCAAGTTTCTACAGCAAGTTTCACAAGTAGTAAGCAACAAATATCTCAAGTATCTCAAGGGAGCAAGTGTTCTAGCAATAGGTGTTTCGTTCGTGTGGTTGTCACAATTAGTGAAGCACATGTTTTAGTCTTAGTTGTTTCTTCTAGGAAGGAGCCATGAATAGGTATAGTCAAGTAAATGATCTACAACCCCTTATGATGGATCATGTGGCCAAGTAAATGACTGCACAAGATTGATTAAGACATAAAGTACCACCATAGCCTTATGTTCTAAGGTCCCCTATATATATCCCCCAATAACTTAACTTTGTGGCTCGGTCTCAGGTTACTGTCACTCCCAAGTTACCACCACTCCATTATGCTACCGGTGATCACCTTACATGCATTCCCCAACATATGCGTGCACTCATATATTGTACATAAAGACAATCATAGAAGATAACAAACTTGTATGCAACCAATCAACGAACTATTTCACCATTGCCAAGAACAATTCACTACTCAAACATAGACGGGGAGACACAATACATCAAGGGAATATAGTATTGCATCATACATCGTGTTTGCCAAGAGATTACAGTGGAGAGATGGAGCTGATCTTGCTATAGAAGTTGATGATGAACACGCCGGAGGGGGGTGGAGCCCTCCGGGGGTGATCCCGACGGCGTTTCCCCTCTCCGATCTTCTCCGGCGGCAGCCTTCTGTCTCTCTGTTTTGTGGTTTCGCCTCTCCGTGCCATCTCCTTCTCGAAAAGGCCAGGGAACCCTTTATATAGTCGTTTTTAGGCCACGAGACACTCGGGAGAAGAAAGATCGACGACATCGGATCCACGGGGGCAAAAAGGGGGCCCCACACGCGGCCAAGGAATCTGGCCGCATGGAGGGTCCTATTTTCCACCTGGTTGACCTTTTGGCCCTCTACTTTGGCCCATGGTCTTCGTCTCGAAAATTCTGAACTGTGCTCTTTGGCCTTGCCCTTTTTGGAGTCCCGAAGCTCCCGGAAAGTCTGAAACACTAAAAAGTACGTTTTCTGAAAAACAGGGTTAGAACCAAAAGAAGGGGGATTGTTCAGAAAATCCCCCAAATCATTATAAAACATGAATATAAGTTGCTAATATGTAGGAAAAACAAGTAATAACATGCAAAGTTCATGTATGCATTTTACATGCATCAACATCCCCAAGCTTAACCCATACTCGTCCTCGAGTATGAAGGTGATAAAACTAACATGGACTTTGCATTTTAAAACAATCATGGAATATCAAAGAAGATTATTCATGCTACATATAATCAAATGATTCATAATGTAGATGAGTAGCAACATACAATTCATGTTATAAGAAATATCAAATATGCAAGCAAAGATGCTTCATGAAAGTTCACAAAGTGTATAATGAAATAAAAGCACTATGGACCAAATGCATACACAAAATGAAAAATAAAATCCTATATTGGTCAAAGAATAGCATAATGGAAAATACAAAATATGGTGGATACTTTGGATAAAATTGAGTAGAGGTAAAACATGATCAATTCTTATTTAGCCTCTAAATTATTCAACTAAAATTACTAATTGAAATGTGGCATCCATTGGTCTAAGACTCTCATTTCCCCTTTATCACTAGCATCTTAAATTGTGAATGTTGAAGTAATGTGATTGACAAGGTGTTGGTTGAATGCCTCATGCCCCGTGAGTGTGAAAACCTACTCCATGATTACTCAACTTAAGATTCCTAATAAGCTTTGTAAAATCATAATAAGTATTAATGACATCATAGAGAACCGCGAAGAGGTACCTCTTGCTCCATGACATGGAAACCAGCCCATGTCATAATGACAAGATGAACAAACGGAGCAGACTCATCATCCTTTTTTATTTCATTCACTATATGCATAGCTTCTTATTTTATTGTAGGATGTGTTTGTAGAGTCCACTCTAGTTGTAAGTAAATTTCCACCATGATCAAGCATGGCTTGGGTTAGCGGCCCAATGCGTTTCTCTAGTCATAAATATACTTACTCATCAAAACTTACTATTCCTCTATTTCATTTCGGCATGGCAGGAGTCCAAAAACAAAAGTACATGATATCAACCAAATGTAAATTTTTGTGCAATGTTGAAAGATTTCCAGTGATACACGTTATAGCTAGCTCCCAACCAAACACTTGTCAAACTCAAAACTTTTAGCTCCCGTTATCGGGTCATGCTTATTAAGTGCAATGAAAAGTAAAGGTGTGCATTCAAAAGTTCGTGAGAGTCCTATCCCAAATTCATCTCATGACAATTAATAAAGTGAATATCTTAATATAGAACATAAATAACACTATAACATGGTGAACATACTCGGAATAGCTCTGAAGCTAATAGGTAGATATGGTGGACTCACTGGAAATACTTGGCTAAAGGGTGTTGGAAACAAGTTTATACTTGTTGGAATTTTTACTTTTTTGGCTAGCAAGAGGGAGATAGTTGACCAGCTACTATGCATGCATTAGTGTCCATAGAACTACTCATTTCATGACAAACTAAGTAAACTAACAATTAACATCAAAAACATGAATAAGAGATAGCTCATGACAACACTATTTCAAATTTCTACACCTAAAACAGCATATAAATCATGCAACTATAAGTAGCTTTTGTAATCAACTAAAGCATCCCTTTCCCAATAAATATAACAGCATCCAACTTAATTCAACCCATTATTCTAGTATCTGATTCTCATAAAGATAATTGTGGTGGTGGTCTCACAAATAAACTAAAAAAACAAAACTAGACGCTTCAAGTTTCTGCGATAAATGCTTTGCTTAGAAAAACAGAAAGTAGACGTGTGCTAACCAAAAGAGTGTTGGTCCAGGGGGGTGTTCACCACATCCCCAAGCTTGTGGTTTTCACCACTCTTGGATCTCTCTTGGCGCAGCTCCTCTATTCCCTGTGAAAAAACTTTACAAAACATGTTTCTCCCATTCTTTTTCTGTGGGGTGAGATTAGCAAGGACAAACAAAACGTATGCATGCTGCGCAAAATTCCAAAACAAATGCTCCATAAGATAGACAATAAGGTTCATAATGTTGTATGTTCACTCTCTAGCTCGAAAAGATCAAGGAAATTCAAGTCCCAAACCCAAAGAGTGCATCCAACAAAAGAAGGCAAAATCTGTCCAGAAAAGAAATAGCAGAAAAACGAATGTTTTCCCTAAGCTAGACTCGTCAAAAAATTAATCCAATTTTTATGCTTACATAGTACGAAATGTTGCAGAACATATTAAAAAATTAGCTCAATCCGACTTACAGATAAAAAATGAAAAATCGTACGGTGAGCAGAATCGTGCTGAAACGGAAATTCCAAGCACTAGGATAGCAACTTTTAAATCCAAATGGGTGAAACTTGACACTTTATTGAAAACTCCAGAAACTAAACTAAATACTAAGTCTCTTGTTAAAGCAAGAGGACACTAGGAAAAACCAACTAAGAACAACCGGGTTGCCACCCATAAAGCGCTTTATTGATAGCCGTATAACTAGGCTTTTCTTACTTAACATCATGATGGTTGGAGTGAGGTGGCTCGGCATCCCCAAGTTTGGATTCTTGTAATTATTTGATACATGTAGGGTGAGCCCAGAGGTACATCCCCAAGCTTTATTGGTTGTCCCTCTTGATCTTTGTTCATCTCACTAAACTCTTCCTCCTGAAAAATTCTTCTTACACAAATCTCAACATAAAACTTGATTAGAGGGGTTAGTGTCTCCATAAATAAAATCCACATAGGTACAACAAATACACATCATGAGTTGATTCTAAATATTAACTACTGTTACTACAGTTGTGCATTGATCCTTGATCAAAAGAACCACACAAAACACAAGTAATGAGAGCAATGCAAAATAAAGACATAATCTGCCAAAAACTGAACAGCCCGTAAAGAGTGAATTTTTAGAGGAATTTAAGTTGCTCAAATCAGAAAACTTAAAACTAATGAAATATGTAGTGATAACTAGATATTGTTGTCGTAAGATACCAGGTCAAAATTCCACTTCTGTGATTTTAAACATTTTTCGCAGTGAAGTTCAGGAATCTGTTTTCTGGACAGCTAATTACCATTGTTTAATCCTATCTCTCATATAAGATTATTCTTGCCATTTAAGATGAGAAATAAGACAGAAATGTGATGTTACAGTAGTGAACTAATATTTTTATTATTTTTATCTTTGGAAAAAGTTTTAATGATAGAGACTTTGCAATGGTTTCATTGGCATGAACAACACATGTTCAAGGTCGACCCCAACTTCTCCATTACTCATCCTTCTCATTTACTTTTCCAAATTTTTTATAAAATGAAAATCTTAAACTAAATGATAGATAACAGTAGGTAAAGGTATTTTACATGTTGAAAAGACATAATTTTTTGTGCTCAAACCTAATAGGAAATTAAAGCATAAGAAAACACCAAAAAATATTAAACAATTTAATTTTAAGTCTAACCCCTTTCCTATGCATTGGCATTTTGTAATGAAACTAATAAAAGAAGCACATAATAGCAAGAATAGAAAGGTAGATCAAGTGCAACTTCAATACTTTCAGCATTAAGAGGGGAAACTTAATATTGTTGAAATATGTGTAACCATGTTTCCCTCTCTCATAATAATTTTCAGTAGCATCATGAATAGATCCAACAATATGAATATCACATAAAACATTCTTATCATGAGCCACATGCATAAAAGAATCACTACTCTCCACATAAGTAAAATCCTCATTAGTGATAGTGGGAGTTAAACATTCATAATTTTCATTGCAATCATCATATATAGGAGGCATAGTATCATCAAAGCAAATTTTCTCCTCCAAGCTTGGGGAACTAAAAATATCATGCTCATCAAAACCAACTTCCCCAATCTTAAAACTTTCCATAGAATCAGCAAGTATATCATTTTTATCCTCAATAGTAGGGGGACTAAAAATATCATATTCATCAAGACAAACTTCCCCAAGCTCAAGGTTTTCCTTAGCAATAAAGGTGTTCAAAGAATTAGTACTACCACAAATATGATTGTTGTGCAAATAATTTTTCAATTTCTCCTCAAACACTTCATGTCCTAATTCAAGGTAGATATTATACAGTTCTAAAATTGTTTGGTTGTTTTCCATTTTATAATTTTTTTTTGTGTTTTAGGTTTATATGTTAGTATGCAATGCAAACAAGAATAAAAGCTTAGCACAACGCTCCCCGGCAACGGCGCCAGAAAAGTGCTTGATGACTCCCAAGTGCAGGAGATCAATTGTAGTACCTTTCGATAAGTATTTGAGTGTCGAACCCACGAGGAGCTAAAGGTAAGCTATCTATTCTCTAAAGTCCTATAACCCTCTTATATGGCTGTTTATGCAAAGCAATAAGTTTGACTAAAAGGAACTAACTAATTAAAAGCAAGTGACGTGGAGTGTGGTTTGTCTAGTAACTAGTGAAGCAAGTTTAAAATGCAAGTAATCCTAGAGCAAGTTTCTACAACAAGTTTCACAAGTAGCAAGCAGCAAATATCTCAAGTATCTCAAGGGACCAAGTGTTCTAGCAATAGGTGTTTCGTTCGTGTGGTTGTCACAATTAGTGAAGCACATGTTTTAGTCTTAGTTGTTTCTTCTAGGAAGGAGCCATGAATAGGTATAGTCAAGTAAATGATCTACAACCCCTTATGATGGATCATGTGGCCAAGTAAATGACTGCACAAGATTGATTAAGACATAAAGTCCCACCATAGCCTTACGTTCTAAGGTCCCCTATATATATCCACCAATAACTTAACTTTGTGGCTCGGTCTCAGGTTACTGTCACTCCCAAGTCACCACCACTCCATTATGCTACCGGTGATCACCTTACATGCATTCCCCAACATATGCGTGCACTCATATATTGTACATAAAGACAATCATAGAAGATAACAAACTTGTATGCAACCAATCAACAAACTATTTCGCCATTGCCAAGAACAATTCACTACTCAAACATAGACGGGGAGACACAATACATCAAGGGAATATAGTATTTCATCATACATCGTGTTTGCCAAGAGATTACAGTGGAGAGATGGAGCTGATCTTGCTGTAGATGTTGATGATGAACACGCCGGAGGGGGTGGAGCCCTCCGGGGGTGATCCCGGCGGCGTTTCCCCCCTCCGATCTTCTCCGGCGGCAGCCTTCTATCTCTCTGTTTCGTGGTTTCGTCTCTCCGCGCCGCCTCCTTCTCGAAAAGGCCAGGGGACCCTTTATATAGTCTTTTTTAGGTCACGAGACACTCGGGAGAAGAAAGATCGACGGCATCGGAGCCACGGGGGCAAAAAGGGGGCCCCACACGCGGCCGAGGAATCTGGCCACGTGGAGGGTCCTCTTTTCCACCTGGTTGGCCTTTTGGCCCTCTACTTTGGCCCATGGTCTTCGTCTCGAAAATTCTGAACTGTGCTCTTTGGCCTTGCCCTTTTTGGAGTCCCGAAGTTCCCGAAAAGTCTGAAACACTAAAAAGTACGTTTTGTGGAAAAACAGGGTTAGAATCAAAAGAAGGGGGATTGTTCAGAAAATCCCCCAAATCATTATAAAACATGAATATAAGTTTCTAATATGTAGGAAAAACAAGTAATAACATGCAAAGTTCATGTATGCATTTTACATGCATCACACTCTGAGAGAGTTCCACCAGGTAAGAAGGTAAATTATGTTGAAGAAACCTCTTCCTTGAGTGATAGACTTGCTGCTCTTATGATTATGCTTGTTAATGGTAAAACTTATGTTGATCCAAACAATGTTTCTTTAGCCTCTTTGGTTGCTCAAGAAGAGCATGTTGATATGAACTTCATTGAAAATAACAATTTCAACAAAAATGCTTATAGAAATAATTTTGGTAGTAACAATTATAGGCCATATCCTTCTAATAATTGTAATGGTTATGCCAATTATTATGGTAATTCCTACATCAACAATAGAATTTTACCCTCTGATCTTTAAAACATGCTTAAGAACTTTATTAGTACACAAACTGCTTTTAATAAATCTGTTGAGGAAAAGTTTGGCAAAATTGATGTTCTTGCTTCTAAAGCTGATAGCCTTGTTCTTGATGTTGATAGTATTAAAATAAAGGTTATCACTCATGATGTTAAATAAATCAAAACTATGAATTCCATTCAAGTTATAATTGATGACATTGTTAGGATGTTAGCTGAATTGCATGCTAGATGGGAAAGAGAAGATGGAATTGCTAGAAAGAATAATATAGTTAATGTTTGCAAAATTACCACCACTATTAAAAATGAATCTTCTCATGCTAGTAAACCTTCTACTATTAATGGTAAAGTAATTGGTGTTGGCAATACCTCCACTTCTGCTGTTAAAAGTTTAAATTTTCCTGAAACCACTGAAATTGTTCCTGATAAAACTGCTGAATTTTTTTGAAATATGGGAGACAATGGTCCCATTACCTTTTATAAAAATGATCTTGACTTTGATGATTGCAATATATCTGAAGTAATTGTGTTCTTACAAAATTTTGCTAGTTGTCCTAATGCTAGTGCTATGAATATGGCTTTCACAAAACATATCACAAATGACGTGATACATCAAAAACGTATCTCCTTTTCCGAACACTTTTCTTATTGTTTTCCTCTAAATTTGTGTGTTTTGGATACAACTAACACAGACTAACGCTGTTTTCAGAATAATTACTTTGGTGTCTCGTTTTTATGCAGAAAATTCAACTTCGGGAAAATGCCCAGAAAAGAGCCCATTGATGTTTTCACCCAAAAGACCCCGGAACCCAGAAGGGGGACAGGAGAGGGGCCACAGGGTGGCCACACCCCCTGGCGCGAGTCCCCCTGGCCGCGCCAGCATAGGGTGTGGTCCCCCCAGGACCCCCCTCGGGCTCCCCTTTCGACTACAAGTAGCCTCCAACCCTAAAACGCGAGGGGGTTCGTCATATTCCACAGAAACACAACAGAGCGTCGTTGCCGTCCCGAACCTCGATTCGGGGATCAGAAGTTCCTGTTCTGGCACCCTGCCGGGACGGGGAAGTGGAGGAGATCATCGCCATCGTCATCACCAACGCCTCTCCATCGACCATCCATGTTTCCCCCATCCATGTGTGGGTAATTCCCCGCTGTAGGCTGAAGGGGATGGTAGGGATTGGATGAGATCGTTCATGTAATAATGTCGTGATTGTTAGGGCATAGTGCCTAGTATTCTCTATTAGTGCTATTGACATTGTTGCAACTTGTTATGCTTAATGCTTTCCACTTTGGTCCCGAGTGCCATGATCTCAGATCTTAACATGTTATTGAATCACGATGATAATTATTGTTTCTTGATCATACCTGCAAGTTGTTTACACATATTGTTGTCCGGAACCCGAGGCCCCGAAGTGATAGAAATTGGGACAACCGGAGGGGATGGCGGCGATGTGAGGATCACATGTGTTCACGGAGTGTTAATGCTTTGCTCGGTGTTCTATTAAAAGGAACACCTTAATTACCAGTAGTTCCCTTGAGGTCCCGCTGCCACGGGCTGGTAAGACAAAAGATGTTGTGCAAGTTCTCATTGCGAGCACGTACGACTATTTACGGAACACGTGCCTATGGTTACTTAGTGCTTGTATGATTTATCATATTTATCTGCAATGCCCCTGACATGATCTTTATTACTCCCTCCGATCCTAAAAAAGTGTCATGGGTTGTACTAGTAAGTTGTACACAATCAGCTCATTTCTACCGACACTTATTTAGGATCGGAGGGAGTAGAACTTTCTTACCCATGCAACACCCGTTCATCCATCCCTATGCCTACAGTATTTCATCCCGTTGTTTACTTCAATCACTACTGCTGTTGTTTCCATACTACTGCTGTTATTATTTCACTACTTCTGCTATTATAAAACTGTTACTACTGATAAACCACTACGAACAAAAGTACTTTCAGGTGCAGGTGAATTGACAACTCACTTGTTAAGGCTCACAAATATTCTTTGGCTCCCCTTGTGTCGAATCAATAAATTTGAGTTTTACTTCCCTCGAAGACTGTTGCGATCCCCTATACTTGTGGGTCATCAAGACATTTTGTGGCGCCGTTGCCGGGGAGCATAGCTTTATTTGCAAGCTCACCGGAGAGTATTATTATCTACTGCCATCATTCATCATGGGTAAGTCTTGTGATGGAAAGTTTCCTATATTACCATCCACTACAAGAAGAGGTACAACTCTGAACAGTTCTGTTGCTCTTGATTCACAGTCTGTTATGAGTAAGCTGCTTACACCACCACATGCTACTTCTGCTGAATATGAAAATGCTTCTGATACTTTGATGATGCTTCTACTGTGCTTGATGAGAGTGGTTCTCTCGGTCCTTTCTTAGATGCTACTATTGCTAAAGCTAAAAATATTGCAAACACTGAAACTCCTGATAAAAATCATGTTACTCCTGCTTTTTCACCTGAGTTTAGAGAAACTACTAGTGATGATTTAGATGATGCCTATATTGAACTGAGTGATGATCTTATTGATGAAATACATGCTATGAAAGATAAAGATGTCGTTATATGTATTATGGAAAGTCGTGCTGTTAGATATAAATTATCTCCTGATGCTAAGTTTGCCACTTCTCCTATTCATATTAGGGATAAGGATTATGATTTCTCTCTTGATTTATCTTATATATCTATTGTTGAGAAAGAACCTTTTTGTGGAACTGAAAATGAAAGTGTTGTGAAACATATGAATGAGCTCTCCTCTTTGTCTAGTTTATTCTCTGATGATCTTAAGAAACATAGCTACTTTGTTGCTAAAATATTCCCTTTCTCATTAAAGGATGAAGCTAAAACTTGGTTTAACAACTTGTCTCCTGGATATATTCATAGTCCTATTGGTTTGGTTAATGCTTTCTTTCAGAAATATTTTCCTGCTAGTGCTCAACATGCCGCTTTACAAAATATATTTAATTTTAAGCAATTGGAAGAAGAGAAACTGCCTGTATCTTGGGAAAGGTTTGGTTCTTTAGTCAGAGCTACACCTGGGCATAAGCTAGAAGATAATAAACTTCTTGATATATTCTATAATGGACTAACTGTTGAATCTAGGACATACCTGGATAGTTGTGCTGGTTGTGTTTCCAGGCAAAGAACTCCACAAGAAGTTGAGGAATTAATGGCTAAAATAAGCCAAAATCATGATGATTGGACTATGGTTGAGATTGATCCGACTCCTACTCTAGTACCTACACCAATACCAACACCCAAGAAGAGGGGAATGATTTAATTAAATGATGAAGTGATGAGAGAAGCCAAGAAATCTCTTAAAGAGAGGGGTATTACATCTGAAGATGTGAAGAATCTTCCACCTATAGAAGAATTATGTAAGCCAATCCCTCACACACCATCCATTGAGGTACACTCTCTCCAATATTTTTATAGTAGAGATATTCCCTATAGAAAACCTCCTGATCAATGCTTAGATGAATTTGATAATTATGTCATTAAGCAAGATAATTTTAATATGAGAGTGCAGAACCACTTAATGGAAACTCTAAAGCTATTAATGATTTGCATGGTATTATAGAAAGAACTTCTAATGATGTTAAAATGCTTGTTAAACATTTTCAAATGGTTCAAACTCAAATTGATCAACTTGCTAAAGTGCAAAAAGATTTGCTAGTTAATGTTTATAAAGAAAAACATTTTTATGAGATAAGAACTAGAAGTGGTATTGATACACAAGATCCTTTATATCCCGAGGGACATCCTAAAAGAATTGAACAAGATTCTCAGCAAACTAATAATGATGTTATTCATGCTAAGAAGAAAAGGAGGAAGAAACGTAAAAGTGTTGTAGAATCCTCTGAACCTGCTAAAGATCCTAATAGTATATCTGTCTCTGATGCTGAAACTAAAAGTGGTAATGAAAATAATGATGCTTCTGATAAAGAAGAACATGTAGCTGAACCTTAAAAGCAAACTAAAACTGCAAAGTATACTAAGGAAGATTTCATTGCTAATAAACATGGTAATGAGAGAGAACCTTGGGTACAAAAACCAATGCCTTTTCCTAATAAGAAACATAAATCTAAGGAAGAAGAACATTATAACAAGTTTTGTGAATGGATGAAACCTTTGCTCTTGCAAATTCCTTTGACTGGTGCTATTAAATTTCTTCCTTATGCAAAATATATGAAATATATTGTCTCTAACAAAAGGAAGATTCCTAATGAGGAAATTTCCACTATACTTGCTAATTACTCTTTTAATGGCAAGGTTCCTGAGAAACTTGGAGATCCTGGTATACCTACTATTCCCTGTTCTATTAAAAATAATTATGTTAGAACTGCTTTGTGTGATTTGGGAGCTGGAGTTAGTGTCATGCCTTTTACTATCTATAAAAGACTCCTCCTAGAAAAATTGATACCAACTGATATATCTTTGCAAATGGATGATAAGTCTACTACTATTCATGTGGATATATGTGAGAATGTTCCTGTTCAAGTTGCTAATAATTGTCTGATATTAACTGACTTTGTTGTGTTGGAAATGCCTGAAGATGATAATATGTCTATTATTCTTGGAAGACCTTTTCTTAATACTGCATGGGCTGTTATTGATTACAATCAAGGCAAAGTTACTTTTAATGTTAATGATAAAGAGTACACTATTTATTTTCCCAAGAACATTGACAGAGAATATGGTCTAAATTCCACTGAAAATGTTGAGACCATCAAGATTGGAGAATTTTATTGTCCTATTCCAAAGCCACCAAAAGAATATGAAATTATTATGATTGGGACTATGCCTATCAAGGTTGAGGTAACATAATTATTTAATGAGAAACAAAGTTTTGTTTCATATAAAATTATTTTGGTAGCAAGACTTGATCACCCTTGTTAACAAAATGATTTTAAATGAAGTGGGCAATGTTTTCACTATGTTTTCACCATGTTTATTTATGTTATCACATTATTACTTGAGTGCAATCATGTTTTCCACCATCCTTATGCATGTTTTCACTCTGATTACTGAAGTTATGCATGTTTTCACCACCCATACTTTTGTTTTCACCACTACCACATTTGTTTTCTTTGGTTATTCTTTCATTGGAGTGTCTTAGAACCTCTGTAGTTTCTCGAAAAATTATAATAAATTTTTACGTAAAAAATGGGGCAAAAAGCCACCTGGGAGATCCCAGGGGGATCCACCAGGCAGGCACACCCAAGGGTGGCGCGGCCTGCCCCCTGGCCCTCCACTTACTCTGTCCACTGCCCAAGTCTCTTCTCTCACCTCCCAAACTGAAAACATTTCCTGGATCCCGTGTTCTTGGTGTTCTTCCTCTGGATTTTCGATCTCCTTCTTCAGCCCATCATTTGTGCTGATTTTTGGTGTGTTTGATCTCCGGTATGTGACTCCTCCGATGATCCAAGTAGAATTTTGTTTAGTGAAGTATTTCTTGAGTATTTTGCCACAGTAGGTGACAGTTTATGTGAGTTTGCATGCTTGATTTGAGTAGAAATAATATAGTTTTGATGTATGTTTAGCTCTCATATAAGTCCCTATGGTAGTTTCCACCTTATAGTTGCTTGAAATTAATTTTTATGATGATTGTTGAAAAAATTCAAAGATGGATAGGTTCAACTTTGGTGAGATATTTAGGAGTGATGCTCTTAGAAGGACAAGGCCATCACACTCGTCTACTTCAGTGAGGCCATCATATAATTAAGACGTTATGGCGTCAACTATTAATGATGTAGAAGATGACGGTACCATTTACCCATCTAGCTTCCCTTGTCATACATTTTTAAGAAGTGCAGGTCTTTTAGATGATTTTCTCATGCTTGTTGAGAGAGTTGGTCTCACCAACTTTATGGAGGATGAAAGTACTCAGTATGCCACGCTCACAAAAGCTTTTGTTAAGAGCTTCAAATTTCAGAACTCTCAATATGGTCCAACTGTTGCATTCAAACTATATAACCGTTCTATGTCTTTGTCCTTGGTCGAATTTTGTGCTATTATAGGTTGCAACGCCACCGGGACGGCAAGCAAGATTCAAGATAGACCAGCATACCTCCAGGGGATCTACCGAGAGATCACCAACGATGACGGTCGCTCATCTTAGCGTGGGAAGATAAGGAACATTCAACTTCCTGCTCTCAAATACTTTACTTACTATATTGGTGCTAGTATTCTTGGTAGGGAGAACACTAGCAATGTTTCTAGTTATCACATTGCTTTCATTGATGCTGCACTGAACCATAGCACAAAGTATAACCTTGGTGCACTTGTCGCACGCCTCCTTGCTGCTGCTGGGCCTATTTTTGGTGGCATTATTGCTACACGTGTCGCAGCTGCTTTGCATATTTCCATTGATCCTAATGATGAAATTATTGCTCCACATAGGCTTAACCTTGCTGCTATGAAATCCCATCAGTTTGTCACTTCTAACTCTACTAATGACCGCTTAGTCTATAGAGTTTTATATATGGATGGAGAAAAGCGGAAAGTTACTTTGCCGCAGCCTATCTTGTTTAAGATTGACATGTCACCATGGTCGCTCTCCAAGGAGCAAGTAGATGAGAATCTGAGTACCATGGAGTTTTACCGGCAGGAGGAGAGGCGAGACGCGCCCCCCGAGGACCACAACACGCAGTACACCGGCGCATCCTCGAGCACATATCAGGAGGAGGCTTCCACCTCGGCGTATTACGGGGGCGACACCTCTTGGACCCCTTGGTGATTGATCTCCACTTAGGCTAAAAGCCTAAGCTTGGGGGAGGTATACTGACATCACACTCATTTATATATCATGTTCGGTCGGTTCTCTGTATATCCATGTTTTCGTTTTCTTTCGCTTCTTTTGTTTCTTTCGTTTGTTTTCGTTTTCTTTCGTTTCTTTTGTTTTTATTGTTTTGTTCTTGCTTTCCAAAACACAAAAAGACCAAAAATATTTCATTTGTTTCTATTTGTTTCTTTAGTTGGTTTGCTTTATTCTTTAGTTGTGTTTTAATATTCAAAAACCCCAAAAATATTTTCTTTTGTTTGTTGTTTTGTTTCTTTTGTCTTGCTTCATTCTGAAAACCCAAAAAGATTTTTGTTTTGTTTGCTTGTTCTCTCTTTGTTCATGCTTTAATTGAAAACCACAAAAATATTTGCTGTTCTTCTTTGGTTTTGTAAAGTTGTTGCAGTGTTCAACAGTCATCCGTGATTCCATTGGAGCTTGGTTTTCATTATATATTATTCGAGCCACGAGTGAAGGGAAATAATGACGATATACGACAATTCAAGTTGTGGTGAGAGGCTGATATGAACTCTATTTGCTTTCATTTTTGTACATATATCCATCTATGTGAGCATGCTTAGTTTGTTCGTATAAGATATATGTGACTTAATGGTGCTTAATAGTTCATGCTCTCTCATGTTTTGTTCCAATGTATTAATAGTAAATTACCTATCGCATAAATATTTGTTTGCATTGTTCTATTCATAGAAGAGTATGATATTGTGGTAGCCTCCTCCGACTGTTTCATTTGAATCGACTTGGCACATGCTCACGCATGCTAAGACTTAAAACAAAAAGTCAATAAGCCTCGATGATTTATTTTTCCTCAGAGTTCTAGCATCAATTTTATGCCTCAGTTGATTTTACTTTGTCGCAAACATGATTATGATAGTTGTTGCTCTCTTGATTTTCGCTCCCTGTCTATTTGCTAGCCTTCACCTGTACTGAGTATGATCTGTACTCGTGCATCCAAATCCCTGAAACCAAAGTTTTCCAAATGTGTCCACCATACCTACCTATATGTGGTATTTAACCGCCACTCCAAGTAAATTGCTCATGTGCTACCTTTAAAATCTGCTAAAAATTATTCATGTTTTGTGCCCCTGTTTTAGCTCATGAGGACGTAAATAAAGAATCTTTATCTCACTTGTTGATTGGATTTCACACCATGGACTAGTGGCCTCATCCACTTGTCCAAATGATAGAAGAGCTGGCAGCGGGGTGCCCAACCCCAAATTAATACACACACATTCTCTTCACTCTTTTTGCCCCTGATTTATTAGTCAAAGCATAATTTTGTAAACAAAAGAGAAAGAGGGATGACCTTCTACCCAGATGCGTCCTTCACATGGGAGCCGCTCTTATGAATCCATTTGGCTTGTGACGTACATTATTGTCTGTTTACCAATCGTTGACATAAGCCATCTCAAAATGTTCTCAATACCTCTGTTTAATAAAATAAAAAGCTCTAGCACATGGGTGATCCATGCTTCCCTCCATGAAGGGCCTTTCTTTTACTTTTATGTTGAGTCTCCACCTCATTCTTCGAGCACTTTCTTGAGAGCATGATTATCATTCTTAGTGTAATGTGTTTGTCCCAAAGCACGGTTGATTGTGGTATATTCTTGATACTTGCATCTTTGATATCTTTACTTCTAGTCTTCCCTTGAACTTCAGAGGTGCCCTCGCATTTATGTTTTGCCCCACACTTAAGGGCAAGCGAGATATCACTTTATCATATCCTATTATGAATATTTGAATCTTGCAAATAGTTATGCTTCATGTTGTTTATTATTAATATGTTTTTATCTTCTCATGGTTTGCATAGCTATTAAGTGACAGTATCTTGCATGTATCTTATCATGAGCATAATTAAGTATTTGATCACATAGTGAGTATATTTACATCATATGAAAAAAATGTGTTCGTAAAAGTCTTTTATCGCACTCAGTTGTCATTGAATTGCTTGAGGACAAGCAATAAGCTAAGCTTGGGGGGATTTGATACGTCAAAAACGTATCTCCTTTTCTGAACACTTTTCTTATTGTTTTCCTCTAAATTTGTGTGTTTTGGATACAACTAACACGGAGTAACGCTGTTTTCAGCAGAATTACTTTGGTGTCTCATTTTTATGGAGAAAAATCAACTTTCGGGAAAATGCCCAGAAAAGAGCCCATTGATGTTTTCACCCCGGAAGACCCCGGAGGCCAGAAGGGGGCCAGGAGAGGGGCAACAGGGTGGCCACACACCCCCCTGGCCGCGCCAGCATAGGGTGTGGGCCCCCCAGGACCCCCCCTCGGACTCCCCTTTCGACTACAAGTACCCTCCAACCCTAAAATGCGAGGGGGTTCGTCATATTCCAAAGAAACACAACACAACACCGCCGCCGTCCCGAACCTCGATTCGAGGATTAGAAGTTCCTTTTCTGGCACTCTGCTGGGACGGGGAAGTGGAAGAGATCATCGCCATCGTCATCACCAACGCCTCTCCATCGACCATCCATGTGTGAGTAATTCCCCGCTGTAGGCTGAAGGGGATGGTAGGGATTGGATGAGACCGTTCATGTAATAATGTCGTGATTGTTAGGGCATAGTGCCTAGTATCCTCTATTAGTGCTATTGACATTGTTGCAACTTGTTATGCTTAATGCTTGCCACTTTGGGCCCGAGTGCCATGATCTCAGATCTGAACATGTTATTGAATCACGATGATAATTATTGTTTCTTGATCATACCTACAAGTGGTTTACACATATTGTTGTCCGGAACCCGAGGCCCCGAAGTGACAGAAATTGGGACAACCGGAGGGGATGGCTACGATGTGAGGATCACATGTGTTCACGGAGTGTTAATGCTTTGCTCCGGTTTTCTATTAAAAGGAACACCTTAATTACCAGTAGTTCCCTTGAGGCCCCGCTGCCACGGGCTGGTAGGACAAAATATGTTGTTCAAGTTCTCATTGCGAGCACGTACGACTATTTACGGAACACATGCCTATGGTTACTTAGTGCTTGGATGCTTTATCATATTTATCTGCAATGCCCCTGACATGATCATTATTAGAACTTTCTTATCCATGCAACGCCCGTTCATCCATCCCTATGCCTACATTATTTCATCCCGCTGTTTACTTCAATCACTACTGCTGCTGTTTTCATACTACTGCTGTTATTATTTTACTACTGTTGCTACTATAAAACTGTTACTACTGGTAAACCACTGCGAACAAAAGTGCTTTCAGGTGCAGGTGAATTGACAACTCACTTGTTAAGGCTCACAAATATTCTTTGGCTCCCCTTGTGGCGAATCAATAAATTTGGGTTTTACTTACCTCGAAGACTGTTGCGATCCCCTATACTTGTGGGTCATCATGACCTCATGCAAATTAGAGAAGAACAATTAAGATGTGAAGCCTCTATCCCTAGGAAGTTAGATGATGGTTGGGAACCCGTCATTAAAACGAAGGTGAATGATTTTGATTGTAATTCTTTATGTGATCTTGGTGCTAGTATCTCTGTCATGCCTAACAAACTTTATGATATGCTTGATATGCCACTTTTGGAACACTGTTATTTGGATGTTCGTCTTGCTGATAATGTTAGAAAGAAACCTTTGGGAAGAGTTGGTGATGTTCTTATTATGGTTAGCAATAACCTTGTCCCTGTTGATTTCATTGTTATGAATATTGAATGCAATGCTTTTTGTCCTATTGTTTTGGGGAGACCTTTTCTTAGAACTGTTGGTGTTGTTATTTATATGAAAGAGAGCAATATTAAATATCAATTCCCAATCAAGAAAGGTGTGGAACACTTTCCTAAGAAGAGAATGATGTTTCCTTTTGATTCTATTATCAGAACAAGTTACAATTTGGATGCTTCTGATAATATTTGATTCTATTTTTTTGGGCCTAGCTAAAAGGCGTTAAAGAAAAGCATTTCTTGGGATATAACCCATGGTTTTATTTTTTATTTGTTTTTCTCTATTTTCTTTGAGTCAAGGTGTTGTTTAGTTCTTTAGCAACTCCTTTGTATCTTTATTTTTTCGCATTTGTTGTGCCAAGTAAAGTCTCTAGTGAAAGTTGAGGTTAGATTTGGATTTCTGCGCAGGAAATAGATTTCTGCTGTCCACCGTTAAATTTGTGAAAATTCACAGAAAGATCAAAATGACCTGCAAATTTTTTTGCTTGTTCGACAGCTAATTCCGAAACCTTTTCTAGCTTTGCATTTTTCGATTTGATTAACATAAGTGCCCGAAAAAATATGTTTTTACAGATTGTTCTGGTTTTGACAGATTCTGTCTTTTTACTTGCATTCTCTCTTTTACTATGTTGGGTGGATTTCATTGGTCCACAAAACATCAATGGCTGTAGCAAATGTTTAAAAGGTATTAATAATGCTTGTGTCCAAGGAGAACATGTGAATTTTTGATTGTGCACTAACCCTCTAATGAGAATTACATTGAGTTTGGTGTGAAGGAAGTTTTCAAGGGTCAAGAGAAGAGGGTGATATAATGTGATCAAGAAGAGTGAAAAGCCAAAGATTGGGGATGCCCCCATGGTTCATACCAGCAAATTCTAAGAAGACTCAAGCATCTAAGCTTGGGGATGCCCAAGGCATCCCCTTCTTCATCAACAATTTATCAGGTCACTTCTAGTGAAACTATATTTTTATTCGGTCACATCATATGCACTTTACTTGTAGCGGTTGTTTGTGTTTTGTTTTGTTTTGTTTTCTTTGCTGCAATAAATATGTTTGGAATCCATCATTCCTTGTGTGGGAGAGAGACACGATCCTATTTTTCATATGAATACTCGTTTCTTCCATTCTCATATTCTTAGTTTTTCTTCTAGCTCCAGTGATGAGCCTCCTCAAAAGTGCTCCAGGTCTTCGTGAGCAAGCAAGTTGGATGCACCCCTACTAGTTCCATTGGAGAGCTTTCATACACTTTTAGCTCTATGTCCATCCGTTGTGTGGCAATCACTACTCCTTGCATAGCTTTGATTATAAGACTTCCTCTTGTCTAATGATCACTTTCAGTTGTGTGAGACTTTCTTCCATTGACCTTCCAACCCCCCCCCCCATAATGTTCTTTTAGCCATAACATCCTGGTGCCAGGAACCAATATAGAACACTTGCCTGTTTTTAGTGCACAAATAGTTTGATGATTTTCCTACGCGCATATTTTTGTCACTTGACTTGATCCTAACATGAGTTGTTGTGAGAGTTTGATGCTTAGGATTATTATATTGTTGTTCTTGAAGTTTAAATCATCTTTAATATACTTTGCATAGTGGATTGTCTTTTAGTACTGATTCATTGAAAAGTTTTACTTTGTTTTTCCTAATGGTTTATACATTACTCTATTTGATATCAACTATAAACCACAAAATTTATTCATTTGATCTTAGTTTACATGCTTCACATTATGATGATCAAGTTTATGTTGGTAGCATGCCACCTCAGAATTTTTTTTTATCGTTTACCTACTCGAGGATGAGTAGGAATTAAGCTTGGGGATGCTTGATACGTCTCAAACGTATCTATAATTTTTGATGTTCCATGTTATTTTGATGCCTTATGCTACATGTTTCTTATACACTTTATGTCATTTTTATGGATTTTTTGGTACTAACCTATTGACAAGATGCCACAGAGCCAGTTCCTATTTTCTGCTGTTTTTGGTTTCAGAAAAGTTGTTCTAGAAATATTCTCGGAATTGGACGAAACAAAATCCGAGAGTCTTAGAAAGTCGTCACGTACACGGAGTCCGGAGGAGACCCGGAGGGGGGCCTCAGGGGCCCCACACCATAGGGGTGGCGTTCCCCTCCTCTAGCCGCGCCTGGGGGTGGTGTGGGCCCCTAGCTACCCACCGATGTTGCCCTCTCGCCTGTTTATACTTCTCCATGGAGTGATGCGTGAGTAGTTCATTCCTGGACTACGGGTCCATAGAAGTATCTATATGGCTGTTCTCTCCTCTTTATGCCTCATGTTTAGATCTTGTGAGCTGCCTAACATGATCAAGATCATCTTATTGTAATGCTACATGTCGTGTTTGCTGGGACCTGATGAATATTGAATGATATGTCCAGTGATTATCAATCTATCATGTTCTATCATGTGTATGTTATTTATGATC
This sequence comes from Alopecurus myosuroides, assembly GCA_028641055.1. Classification (NCBI taxonomy): domain Eukaryota; kingdom Viridiplantae; phylum Streptophyta; class Magnoliopsida; order Poales; family Poaceae; genus Alopecurus; species Alopecurus myosuroides. Next base: position 129,869,633 of record CM054059.1, on the reverse strand, counting down.
TTGCATGCTCTCCGTTACTAGTAGATGCTCTGGCCAAGTTGATGCTTGTAACTCCAAGTGGGAGTATTTATGCTCGATAGTGGGTTTATGCCTCCCTTTCACTCACGCTCGAGTGATTGAAATGTAACGGGTGGGAATGTGCTTTTGCCATTAGGGTGAAAACAACAATGCTTTGTCTAAGGATGATTTTATTGTTTACATTACACACTTTGCTTAATGCAATTATCTGTTGATTGCAACTTAATACCCAAAGTTTGCTCGAATGACACTCTGAGGGTGGATTATTAGTCATAGATGCAGTTGGATAACGGTCTACGTATCTTGTTGTAATGCCCGCGTGAATCACATAGTAATCGTCATGTCATGCATATGCACTATGGTGCAACCTTTATATCTGTCAATTGCCCAACTGTAATTTCTTTACCCATCATATTATCTATCTTGTTTGGAGAGACACCTCTCGTGAACCCTCGACCCCATTCCATTTCTTTACATTTATATACAACCACTGTTTTCCTGATGTTTTCCAAACGCAAGTATTGTTCTCTTTCATGTACTGCAAACAAGTACTATTTTCCACACTATACGTATAATCGTTTGTGTCAGAAAAATCCGTGAGATTGACAACCTCACTGCTTCATTGGGGCAAAGTAATTTGATTGTGTTGTGTAGATTCCACGTTGCTGCTGAACCGGTAGTGCGCCCTGCCAACATTAGCTGCATCGACCTTCGGAAGTGATTTCTTTGTCCTACTAGTCGATTCAACCTTGGTTTCTTTCTGAGGGAAACTTGCTGATGTGCTCTTCATACCTTCCTCTTGGATTTTCCCAACGAGCGTATAATCTACGCGCATCAATACTATCTCTCCAAAGAAAACAGACATGTTGGATGAAAAAATTACAGCTGGACAATTGACAAGTCATGAACATATAAAAATACTATTATGACGAGATATACTTCACGGGTTCTAACATTGTAGGCATTACGTCAGGATAATTAGACCGCTATCCAGCATGCATCTATTACTAATAGTCCACCTTGATAATGCTATCTAGCAAATCTCGCTGGTATTAAGTTGCAACAACGAAGTGATTGCTTTGTGTGCAACAAACAATTGCATTACTAAAAAGTACGTAATGTAAGCAGTAGTTCTCATCCATAGACAAGAGCACCGCTGTTTCCTCCCTAGTGGCAACATCACATCCCCCATATGTCACATTTCTGTCACTCAAGCACAGATGTAAAGGAGGCATGAACCCACTATCTAGCATATAAACTCTCTCTTGGAGGTGAAAACAACTACGTGGCCAAGATAATCATAAACATCGAAGAGCATTGCAAGAAAATATTTAAAATCTCTAAAAATATAAGTGAAACATCTCAGATTGACATGATAAAAATAATCATAATCTCATGGTTCATCGGATCCCAGAAAATACAACATGCACAATTACATAGCGGTGGTCTCGATCATGCGAGGCGGCTCACGAGACTCTAAACCGGGAGGCATAACATATAGAGATACCATCTAGTTACTGCCATGAACCCATATTCCCGAGATGAACTACTCATGCATCATAGTGGAGGCAATCATTGCGATGTAGATGCCTCCGACGACGATTCCCTTCTCCGGCAGGGTGCCGGAACAGGGCTGCAGATGCCCTAGATTGGACTTTCGAGGTGATGACACCTCTTTGTATGTTTCATGGAAAATAACTTCGTCCCTGTAAAATTAGGGTTGAGGGTAACTTATAGGAGAAGAGGCGGCGTGAGGCGGTGGACAAGGTGCCCAGGGGCCCACCAGGCGCGGCCTCGGGTGGGGCCATGCCTGTCACCCCCATGGGGCCCCCTTGGATCCCCTCCGGCTCTTCTTTTGACTTCGTGTTTGTTCCCTGTAAAAATATCTCCATGGATTTTCAGCCATTTCCGAGAATATTTCCTTCAAAACTTTTCTGAAATAAAAAAACGGCAAAAAACAGCAACTGGCCTGGGGCATCTTGTTAATAGGTTAGTTTATGAAAACATCCGGAAAACAAATAAAAACATATGAAAACATGTAAGAAACATAAAGGCATTGGTTACAAAACTAGCATGGAGCATAAAAAATTATAGATATGGTTGCAACGTATCAACGTATAGGGGAGCAATCTATGTGTCTTCACCGAGTAAAACAAAATCAAGAAAGGTGTTCCATCTTGAGGAGGTCAAATTCTTCATCATGTAGATCAAGTGGAATGCTCAAGGAAAAGGTATTATATTGATAGGTTTTCTATTTTACTGGTTTCATAGCATTAGTTTGGAGACCGGGTTATAGGATAGATAACCATACTATCAAGAGGGGCTCTCATATTATCAACTTGATCTTATCATTCAGAGAGAGCTCAAACGTTTTCATCCTTGGCATCATTTTCTTGGTTGTTATTTGTGTTTTCTCCATGTGTGGTTTTAGAGCTTGTCATGTCTTCAAGACAAGCTTAAGTTGATCAAAAGCCGATCTTGTATGAAAAACTTATTGTGTTTTTTATGTTGGAGGTTTTAACGGTTGCTCTTTTATAGATAGGTAAAACCTTTCATCATTTATTCTTATCCCCCTTCTTCAACTATGATGTTTCTTTGCATAATCGTGTAGTGCTCGTTGTTGTGATTTCACAGAGCCCAGGATCATCGAAAACAGAGTTCATATGCAAAAGGTATCGCATTTTCAGTATTGTCGCTTTTCTGAAAATTGGGAGGCCGGCCTAGGCCGTGATGAGGTAGGCAGGCTCTATTATTTGGCCGGCCTACATGCGGAAAGGCCGTCCTGGCTGGGTTTTCAGGTCAGGAACGCGCATAATGCCCCAATGGGAAGCTTTTGGGGGACCTATTTTAGGGTCCTTCTTCCCCATTAGTTCTCCACCTCTCATGCAAGTTTCCCTTTTGGAGCTTGCCTTCTCTCTATTCCTTCATGATTCTTGCCTCCAATTAGTGGGAAAAGAGAGAGGAGATCTGGATTTATCTTTCCACCAATCCACCCCCCCTCTTAGTGAGGGGAAGTCTTTGGATTTAGATCTTGTGGATTCATTTCTTGAGTTCTTCCTTGTTCTTCCTCTCTTCTCCTCCCGTAGAAATTTTTGCTTTGGTGGGATTTGAGAGTGAAGTATTTGAGCACTTCTCGTGTTCTTGACATTGCATAGGTTGCATCGGTTTAACTTCTCTACGAGGATTCATTCGAGTGAAATGTTGAGAAGCTTGTTACCCTTGGGGTTCTTGGAGTGCCACTGAGCTTGTCATCTTGGATACTTTCCCTAGACGGTTGTTGTTGTCTCGAAGCTTTGGAATCTCTCGGGTCCTTGTTGCTATCTCGGATCTTTGGTAGTTCGCAGGATATTGTTGGGAGCCTCCAATCAAGTTGTGGAGATTTCCCAACCTTGTACGGGATTGGTGACCGCCCTCAAAGGTCCCGTAGTGGATCGTGTCACTCCCGTCGGTGGAGGCACAAGGAGAATAAGGTGAGCCATTGGGTGCTTGGAGTCATTGTGACTCAACACCTCTCCAACGGGGATTAGCTTCCATTGGGAAGTGAACTTCGGGATAAATCATCGTCTCCACATGTCTCGGTTATTTCTATACCCGATCTCTTTACTTATGTAGTTTACTTTGTGATAGCCATCGAGTTTAAAGTAACATATCTTACTATCACATAGTTATTTGAATTGTTTAGCATAGCTTGTTGGTGCACATAGGTGAACCTAACTTGTTTAGGTGTTGGATTGATAAATTAAATGTTAGTTTTATTCCGCATGTATTCAAGCCTTAACCGTAATCATTTTAAAACACATGTTCACCCCCTCTAGGCGACATCCATGTCCTTTCATCAACAAAGTTTTATCCCATCAGAGCAGAAGTAGAAGATCTCTATTTTGATCTTGTTCGGGTATGAAGAAGGATTGAACTCGTGTAGCTGAAATGGTTTTGAGATGTGCCGACTAACATGCGCACATACCATCAGGGTAATGGTGCACCTCAACCAAATACCATATAGGTACATGCTTCATCGACGGTCTACTGCAACAACAACACATGCCCCTCATCACGGGACAAACGACATCAAATTTAATGTCCCACCAACAAACACTCTCAAGTAAAGAAGAAAAATGATTTTACCTATGCTTACTTCACAAATGATATCTATGAGGTGGTGTGGCTGATCAAGCTAGCAAACTAGTTGCTACGATGAGGAGGGATAGATATGATGTGCAGCAAGAAGATGCACAAGGGAGTATAAAAATGTGCCCGTTAGACCAAGCATTATGTGGCGCCGGTTCAAGGCAAAAGTTAGTCAGAGTTCGAATCAACCTTGTCTTGCTGCACTGTGTAGCTCCGATTCAGTACAGAGATAGGGCCCATCTGAAAAAATTAAATATTCGTGGTTGCATATTGTTTGCACTGGTCGCAGGTCTTTGCATGCCGCATGCCAGCTGAGAGAACAATATTCAATTGAATGAATCGGGTGAGAAGCGAACCACAAATAGGAACCGCTTTTTATGTCGGAACAAAAGAAGCGATGCCCTGCACTGTGTCGAGTCGATTCAAAGGCTCGTTTGAATCGCTTTCCTAGCACACTGTGGCTAGTCTTACTAGTGGTACTACTTAAACATCAGGTGCACACTGCGCAGTTATGCAGCGAGTATAAACAACGCAGAGGAGCTATCTCAGCACGGCGAAACCACCGAGCGCAGTGACGAGTACCAATGGCACGACGGACGCCCATATCACCATCTTCCCCTTGCAGTGCCGGCTGCGCGGGTCGCCGGCGACCCAGAAGCCCGCGGCCATCTCCATGGCTCCGAAGACGGTGACGGCGGCGAGGATAACGTAGTAGGCGTCGACGAGCAGCTTATCGCGGAGGAACACGCCGCCCGGTGCCCTGAAGAAGGCGAGGAACAGCACCGCCGAGGACTTGGCGACGCCGCCGCCGACCAGGGCTCGCTGCAGCTTCGTCTCGTCGTGCGCGGCGCTGGCCATGTCCTCGGCGGCTGTGCTTGGGTTTGCTGCTGGCATCTGGATGCTGACACACTCCATTGCGTGCTCTGCTCTACGCTCACTGTCGTAAATTTGCAAGGAGGGAACAAGCTCGTGAACTCTTATATAGGCAGCGCAGGCGAGTTGTAAGTTGCTGCCCGGATTGGCAAGGATTCCATGGGAAAGGCCGAGCCCGAGGCCGAACCCGAGCCCGGCAACCGGATATGAATGATGACATCCGAAGTGATCTCATTAGAGAAGGACAGGGAAATTCTAGAATGAACGAGTGACAGCTCGCTGCAATGCTAAGCTCGGGCTTGCTTTAACAATCAGCATGTGGCCCGAACTTGAACGGCAGAGCCCGATTTTTTATCCCATTAACAACAATACGAAAATAATTTGTTGACCACTTTTTTTTTTTCAAAATGGGAAAACCAAGACTTTTCATCCAGTCGATGCAAACGATTTTTTAAATTAATATAAAACTAGCAAGATGGCCCCTCGCAAATGCGAAGGCATCATGTTTAATATCTATGCAACTATTTAAAAGTTCTAATTAATTTGTGTAATGCAAAACTACCAATTATTCCAGAACCACCAAATACAAATAATATTCTGATTATATCTTGTGGAAAAATTAACTTGATTGTAAAATTATATGAGCGGTTGTATATTAATGGGGGCATACTTTTTAGTCTGTAGAATTATTTACACATATAAATTCATGATCCTATATGTATGTTTAGTGTGCAAATAGTAATAGTAGGTCATGAAGCCCCCAAAAATAACTTATTTTTAATACTTATTTATTTGTTCAATTTTGTGCAAAGTTACACTTATGCAATTTCCACAAATTCACATGAATGGATGTACATTTCGTTAATTTGTATGTGCTACTCCATATGTACACACAACAAAATGTTGGCATGCCAGTCAAGTGAATTTAAAGTCCAGAGTGTGTGATATTTACATCCGACGTACGGTTTGGGAAATCCAATATTATTTGATTGAAATAATAATTTGGTTCTACCAACGCAATGACTAATAGATTTATAATTAGGGCCAACCCGGTTAATATTTCAGATTATGATATATATATTTGACCAAATCGGTCGAGACAACTTAAATAACCAGAATATACTTATTTCATATGAATGGGTATATTTGGTTAATTTTTATGTGCTACTCCATAAGTACACACAACAAAATGCTGGGATGCTAGTCAACTAAATTTTAAGTTCAGAGTGTGTGATATTTACATCTGATGTAAACGAAATAATAATTTGGATCTACCAACGCGCTGGGTAAGAGATTTTTAATTAGGGCCAACCCGGTAAGATTTTCAGATTATAATTCATATATTTACTCAAATATTTCGAGGAAACTTAAATATCTAGAACCTACTTATTTCATATGAATGGATCTATATTTGGTTAATTTGTATGTGCTACTCCATAAGTACACACAAAAAATGTTGGGATGCTGGTCAAGTGAATTTAAATTTTGGAGTGTGTGATATTTACATCTGGTGTATGGTTTGGGAAATCCAGTGTTCTGATCGAAATAATAATTTGGTTCTACCAACGCAATGGCTAAGATATTTATAATTAGGGCCAACTCGATTAAAATTTCAGATTATGATTCATATATTTAATCAAATCTGTCGAGGAACCTTAAATATTTAGAACCTACTTATTTCATATAAATGGATGTATATTTGGTTAATTTGTATGTGCCAATCCATTAGTACACACAACAAAATGGTGGGATGCTAGTCAAGTGAATTTAATGTTCAGAGTGTGTGATATTTACATCTGACGTACGGTTTGGGAAATCTAGTGTTATTTGATCGAAATAATAATTTGGTTCTACCAACACAATGGCTAAGAGATTTATTATTAGGTCCAACCCGTTTAAAATTTCAGTTTATGATTTATATATTTACTTAAACCTGTCGAGAAAACTTAAATACTCATAACCTAGTTATTTCTCATTGATATTTTTTTATACATGTATAATCATTGTATCCCATATACATATATTTTTTTAGTTCCGCATGCACATGTGGGTTCCAGGATTTTATTTTAATAACACTCAGGAGTTACAAAAAATAAAATTTACACCAGGTAGGCTTTCATTATACAGAGATGCAAAATGGTGAGTGTAATTATCGTGTCAATATAAGGTATGGCAGATTAACATTAATGGATATAAACCAAGAAATTTTCTTTCGAAAAAACAAATCTTGTAACAATATATGTACGTAGAGTCAGTCAGTAAGTACACACCTTATTTAGGTTCCATATTGCTGGCGTTGTCTGATTTTTGTTTTTTCGATCGAGATGTGCATTCAAGTTTGTACATAAATAAAGTCATGGACCCTTTTGCATCCAGCCGCTTGCTAATTACCATCGCTCGATAAGCTGGTATTAGCCTCGTTCGTTCGTAAACAAATCTCGTCGATTAGCCATATCCATCTTCAGTGACGTGAGACAACAGTTCAAGCAGTACACCAGGCCTACAATCGGCGCTATAGCATCTAGGCCGCCGCTAGGTGCAATCCAGCAATTTCTCCGGTAGATGGCCTGCTCCATCTGAGGTCATCTCCAGCGGGGCTGCTCAAATGCGGACCAGTTTGGTCCGCATTTTGTCTGTTTGAGCAGCCGTCCGCTGTCCTCGGACACGGCCCGGACCAGGTGCCCCCAGTGGGGCTGCTCATATCAAAAGAGGACATTCGATAGATTTAGTAGGGCCCACAGGGGCCCATAGATTTACAACCTAAAAATAAAAAAAAACATAAAATAAACGTCTAGCTAGGGCTAGACGGCCACTGGCCAGTGGCATGGCGGCGCCGGAGTTGGCCCCGGAGCTCCTAGTCATCCAGGATGACGTAGTCGGGAGTCTCGGGGGCGAGGTGGGGTGGCAGCGGGGCGGCCCTGGCCGCCTGCGGCGTGGGCGGCTGGGTCCGCGGTGGCGGCGTGGCAGGCCGGGGCGGCGGCACGAGGTGCTCTGGTGGTGGCGCCTCCCACCCCCAGCGCATGCCCACAAGGGGCTCGAACCAGGCCGGCACCGGGGCGTTCTCATCGCGCCCGTCGTCGTCTACCTCCTCGTCGTAGGGGTAGTCGTCGACGCGTTGCGCGTGGATGGCCGCCACGGCCTCGTCCACAGCCCGCGCGCCGGCTGCGCGGGCCTCTGCCGCCTCCGCCGCCTGCTGCGCGGCCACCGCCGCGAGGGCGTCCTCCAGCGCGCGGGCCTCCGCCTCGGCCGCCGCTTCCGCCTCCCTCCTGGAGGCCTCGATGGCCATGGCCAGCTGGAGCTCCTCGTTGGGCTCGGGCTCGGCCATGTCGACGTCCTGGTCGTCCTCCTCCTCGAACCATTGAGGAGGTTCCTCCTCTGGTTCGTCCTTGACGACCGGGGCGCGGCCGCCAATGCGGAGGGGACGTTGGGGGGCGGCTCCACGCCTCGCCTGGCGTGGAGGTGACGGCGGCGGGAACTGGGGCTCCCCGCGGGCGCGGCGCGCACCGAAGTACGACCTGCGGCGCAGGTCGTGTTCGTCGGTGAACCAAGTGTCCCAGTGGGGACTGTTCACCGCGAACGCCGGGTGGGCGCGCAGGTCCGGTGGCAGCTCATCGCGCCGCCGGCGGATCTCCGCCTCCCGCGCCGCGCCGGACCGCGGCACCGGCGGCACAGGGATCCTGTCCCTGTTCAGATGCCACCCGTCGGAGAGGTGGACATCTGGCCATGGCACTGGGATCGCACGGTCCCAGTACCATTGGCACCGCCTCTTATTGAGGTAGGGCCGTTCGCGGACCCTGGCGGGCACCAGGCGGAACGGCGCCTGAGAAGAAGGAGGGGGAGAGGGCGGCGGCGAGCGCACCTGCTCGGATTGGGCGCGCTGGAGGCGGGTCATAGGCGGTGGAGGAGGGAGGGGAGGAGGGGGAGAGGGCTCGCGGCGGCGTCGTGAGCCGCCGGCCTCGTGGTCGTTCTTCCCACGGCCCCAGTTTAGCCAGTTGCGGCCCATGGCCGGCGGCGAGGAAGGCGAGGGGAGGAGGCGGTGGTGACTGCGAGGGCAGTGAAGTGGGCGGTGACTGCGAGGAGGCGGTGCGCGTGGGGAGGGACGCGTGGCCGCGGGTCCCATTTAAATAGGACCCCGTGGGTAGCCGAGCCGTCGCCGCGGTCACTGGCCGGCGGGCCACCCCTTTGACCGAAAAATGGACACGACCGAGCGCGCGCGTCCGTTTCGTGTCCGCGGGCTGCTCAAATCTGACCCAAATTTGGGTCGGATTTGAGCATCCGCGGACTGAAAAGGGACAAGGCCGTGGGTTGAGCAGCCCCGCTGGGGCCTGGTTTTGGGCCAGGCTGCTCAAAACGGACCAGTCCGGGGCAAATGAGCAGCCCCGCTGGAGATGACCTGATGAGCGTACGCAAGAGGAGAGGAGACGGCCGATTGGTTTGATCTGTCATCCATCCGTCCGTCCGGCCGCAGCCACATAGCACGATACAGCGATAGGTAAGGTTCTAGTGACAGAGTCGTACAATATAATTGGTTAGAGTCTTATTGGACCCAGCCTCTACCTATGGAATTTGAAAGTTGGTTTTGTTACACCTGGGGAAATTGGTTCGTGAGGGACTTAAGACATTTACGTGCAAGGGTGACCAATCGTTTGCTAAATCCTAACCATAAATTATAGATCTAACGATTGAAATAATTCTGATGATGTGGATTAACCTGGTGTCTCCTTTAGAGTTTCGTATATTGCTTTTAGTATATAATAGATAGAAATATCTAAAGTAGTAGCGTTTAATACAGTTTACGGATCACTGAGTGTGACTACATGAATCAGTCATAAAAATAAAGATGAAAAGACAAGGCTACACATCTGTCAAACGTCTAGTGTGCAACCAACCACCATTGTTAAAAATAGCCCTAACGACCGCTATCAACCGAGTGCAACCAGATTCCAAACGTCCCCGATGGTCTTCTGAAAGTAGATGAGACCACATGTTTATTCAGCATATGGCTTGATGACCAACCTGCAAAAAATCGCAACTCTCACATTGTTAAAAATAACATCATTTCGGCAGTGCCAAATTGCCCAAAGAAAATCACACAACGCCAGTACGACTCGAAGCTTTAATAGTCTTATCAATCACGTCTAGCCAATAACCAAACATATTAGCAATACTACTGGGGGGAGGGGGGAGGGCTAATACTAAGAGTACAGTGAACGAGTCTCCAGATCTTTTTTGCAAAACCACAATTGATAAAAATATGTTGGACGGTTTCATCTGTATCATAAAGTTTCATCTGTACCATAAAAGATACATTTTTTCCTACATGTCCACTGTCGCTTGGCCAAGTTATCTTTTGTTAAAATTTCTTTTCTATGAAGAAATCACATGAAAAATATTAATTTTCAGCGCGACCTTCAACTTCCAGAAATATTTGTGTAGGAACCTAACATTTCGATGCATCAAATGACTATACATTGATTTAACTGAAAACACACCCGATGATGTTAGTTTTCAAGTAAAAGAATCACAAGAATTGGATAAAGAAACCGCCATCAGTCTCTCTGCCAAATTTAATCATGCATCTCATTTATCTCCTACAAAAGAACATCTAATTTGTAAATTCAGATGGGCATTTCCAAGAATATGTGAGGCCAACACATTTTTCTGTCTAAGGATATTAAACATAACTGGATATTGAAATGAAACAGGAGTATTCCCTAACCAAGGATCTTCCCAAAATCTTATTCCTTGCCCATTCCCAAGAGAGAAAGAAATATTATCAAGGAAAATTCTTTTAACTCCCATAATCCCTTTCCAAAAAGGTGAGTGTATGGGTTTTGCTTCAATCTGTGAAATAGTATTATCTTTAATATACTTATTTTGTAGCAACTCATGCCACACCCCATCCCCAGTTAATAGTTAAACAACCACCAACTGAGAAGACATTTATTGTTAATACCAAGAACCTCAATACCAAGCCCCCTGGTATTTAAGCCGACAAATGATATTCCAGTTAAAAGGACGATATTTCTTTTTCTGTTGTTCACTTTGCCAGAAGAGATGAGATCTATAAAAATCTAGTCTTTTCAGTACCCCTATAGATACTTAGAAGAAAGATAAGAAATATCGGAAGACTTGATAAAACCGATTTATTAGAAAAAAGTATGTCTCCATATGAGAGCAACTTTCTAATCCATGAGTTTAGCTTTTATTCAAAACGATCCTCAACTGGCTTCCATTCTCCGTTAAGTAACTTCCTGAAGGGAATATGCCCGAGAGGCAATAATAAAATGGTTATTATCTTATTCCTTGTTTATGATGAATGTTTATTTCTCATGCTAGAATTTTATTAACCAGAAACGTTGATACATGTGTGTTTAATAAACAAACAATGGTTCCTAGTAAAGGCTCTCTTTTAACTAGCTCGTTGATTAATAGATGATCAAGGTTTCCTGATCATGAATATTGGATGTTGTTCATAACGAGGTCATATCATTAGAAGAATCATGTGATGAACATATACCCAAAGTGAATATAGCAATGCGATCAAGTCATTAAGTTTACATTGTTATATCTAACATACGAAGTAACTTATTCCTTAGACCATGAGATCATGTCAATCACTGATACCGGAAGGGTACTTTGATGTCATCAAACGTCACACCGTAACAAGGTGGCTATAAAGGTGACGTTAGGTATTCGGAAAGTATTGTTTGAGTATCATGGTCAAGAGTGGGATTTGTCCATCCAAAATGACGGAGAGATATACTCTGGGCCCTCTCGGTGATATCACATCGAAACCGCTTGCAAGCACGTGATATGATCACAAGGATGTTATATCAGGGGAACGAGAAAAGAGTACTTGTCGGTAACGAGATTGAACAAGGTATGGTTGATACCAATGATCGAATCTCGGACAAGTAAAATATCGTGAGACAAAGGGAATAGTTCACGACGTTGATGGTTGACACGATCACGTGAGTCATCGTTGAATATATAGGAGTCATCACGGATCTCCAAATCCCGCTGTTGATTATTGATCCGAGAGGAGTCTCGATCATGTCTATCTTATTCGCGAACCGTAGGTTGACACACTTAAGGTTCGATGACGCGTTTGAGAGGATACGGAATATCGAAGAATATTTTGGGCAGCACCAAAATTGTTTCGGGGAAAATTGAAATAGTTCAAGGGGTTTTTTGTCGAATGGTTGTTAATAGAATTAACAAATGATTCGAGGTGCTATATGCAAATGTTTTTAATGGAATTAAAAAATATAAATAAAGAAATAAAAATGTTTTATTTATTTATTAAAAGAAAACCTTTGGATTTTCCAAGTGGGAAATAATGGGAGCATGAGTGGGTGTGAGTGGAGCTTCCACTCACATGAAGAGGGAAGAGGTGGGGGCACCACCATGGCTGGCCACACCCCACCCTTTGGCTGCCTCCCTCTCCCTATAAAAGGAGGGTTATGGCTCCTCTTCATTCACACACTTGCCCACCTCCCTTTCCCTCCACCCGCTACTCGATTCCATGGTCTCCGGCTTAGCGAAGCCCTGACCGTGGGATTCTTCTTCACCACCACGCCGTCGTGCTGCTGGAGTTCCAAGGGATCCTCTACTTCCACGCCCCGCTGGATCAAGGGAACGGAGGTCGTCATCAACCGTACGTGTGACCGATCACGGAGGCACCGCCGGATTGCGGTGCACATCTTCTCGCTCTCGGGATCGGTGTGAGTACGACTACGGCAACAACGAGATTTGATCTCATAACGCTTTGTGTCTTCGAGGGTATGTGTTCTCCTTAACCCTCTCTTTGCCCGTTGCACTTCGTCTCCTAGATTAGATCTTGGCCTTTCGGGTGTCTCTCGCGTAGTAAATTTTTTGTTTTCTATGCAACGACCCCTTCAGTGGTATCAGAGCCGGATCTATGCGTAGATATTTTGTACGGGTAGAACATATAAGTGTATGTGTGCGTTGATGATCATGTTATTGCCTCCTTGAGTATTTTATGATCTTAGTGGCATAGTTGGATGAAGCTGCCCTAGATTAAGTTTACGTGTACTATGTACGCGAGAATTGTCTCACTTGTGGATGAGGGGGTGTCCGTTTCTCCAACTATAGTTAAGATCTAATCTACGAAGGGTTGTTAAAAATGTGTTTATCAACGTTGTCGTTGATGTTCGTAGGTACGAACGGTTCTATCCTCGAAAGCCCTAAGCCACGTAAAATATGCAAAAATAAATTAGAGGCGTCTAACTAGTTTTTGCTGGGCATGTGATGTGATATTGTCAATGTTATAAATTTGATTATGAGATGGTTTATTTTGTAAATTATTGATATACCGGAAGGTATCCATATGGATTTATTATTATTGATGGACAATCAAGATTGGGGTGCCATGGTACTTGGTACCACGCCGGTGGAATGATGGAGATCATACCATAATGCACATGATGGAGATCAAGTGCAAGGAGGACCATATCATATCACGTTATCCTTACATGTGATGTATGTGATCTTAATCCTTTTATGCATCTTCTTTTGCTTGGATAGCGACGGTAGCATTATAAGATAATCCCTCTCACTTAATATCAAGATAATAATATGTTCTTCCTTAAGTATGCACCGTTAAGAAAGTTCGTCGTTTCGAGACACCACGTGATGATCGGGTGTGACAGACTTAACGTTCGCATACAACGTGTGTTTTCAAGCCTAGCATGTACAAACATGGCCTTGAAACACACGCAATACTACGGTTCTACTTGACGATCCTAGCATGTATAGACATGGCCTCGGAACACGTAACCGAAAGGTAAAGCATGAGTCATATGGATGATATGATGAACATGTCGATGTTCGCCTTTGAAGCTACATCATCTCACGTGATGATCGGTTTTGGTGTAGTGAATTTGGTTCGTGTAATCACTAAAGACGACTAAGAGGGATGTTGTTTTTGAGTGGGAGTTCATGGTTTAATTTTGAATTAACTTGAACTTATTTATCATGAATAACAAATCAAAGTGAATTTGCACAAATTGTAGTATTCATTGGCACCCAAAAACTACCTTACACTTAGATTGTTAATTGAGATATAACTGTTATCATCTGGTAAAAATCATTTAAGATTGGTACCGTATTAGTGAAATTTAAAATTGAGTCCTATTGTAGATTTTTGGTATTTCCTACCCAGCTCCATATGATTAATGATTGATTGATCTAGAGAGCAACTAATTCCTACTTAGAATCCAGAGTCATGGTTGCTTCCATATTACTTTATCTTCAAAAGAATGATTTGTCGATCAAGATGATTTAGGAACTGAAAAGAGTTCTTTTTAGAAACAATCAAGTGAAATATATATTGATATCTAGAAACTTATTCGTGGCAATATGACTGAGTATAATTTAGCGTGACAATGTTTGCTTATATTATCTGAATATATGCAATTATTGAAGACGCTAGGCGTTTGAATATTCAAAGAAGTTGGGCACTAAAAATTGTCCTCTAAATTCCTTCCGTCGAGCTATAGTAGCTTAATCATAAAATTGTTATGATGGGATGGATTAAAAGTATGGGTAAAGTTGTTTACCTTATTTGGAGATTGCTAAGAGTGGAATATAGAAGAATACTATTAATATGGTGATATTAGTAGAAGAATCAAACTCAAAGTATGACTCAATGGGTGATAGTATATGACTAACGCGCCAAAGAAAATAAGCTAGTACGACTAGCATTGTTTGATGTTGAATGATTCTTCTATAAAGGAAAGGGAATATTGAAAATAGAATTACAAAAAGATATATGGCAGAAAAAGAAGATAACTGGAAAAGTCCAGCTCACAAGTATATGCTTGATATACAAGTTATAGATGTATTACTAGTTAACAAAGTATTTTTGGGTATTTTTATACCACATTGGTTGGTATGAGGTTTCATACAAAGCAACGCAATGCAAGAAATACAAGGGCCTAAAAGAACTAGTAATAGATGTGGAATCGATTAGGACAAGAACAGAAATAAAGTGTTATTGCGTTCATTGTCGTATCGAACCAAACATTCAAGATTTATTTAAGAACTTAATAAGTTGTTATTTTGTTCTGATGTTTTGTGAGAACAAATGAGATTGTTCAAACTATGAACATATTCCATAATTGATGGATATGTTAATATAAATCATGTTGGAAAAGTAAACATCTATAAAACTAAATGCTAAATATTGAAAGACGTAAAAGATTTTCACTTAAATTGTCACACCACCATTTTAGTTCAAATCAGAAAGGAAAACATGAAGGAACTCCATATTGATGGACTTCCGGAGTCATTTTGTTTTGAATAAATTGACGCTTGTGAGACCTCATCCAAAAAAAAATGACTAAGATTCCGTTCAAAGGACAAAGTAGAATGGACGACTAATTTAGTGGAGATTATACATATTGATGTATATAATCCATTATGTGTATTCATGTATGGTGGATTAATTTTATCTTCATTAAATTATGTCGATGATTTGAGTAGATATGTGAGTATATCTATTTAAAGAGAACGGAGTTTGACATTTTGAATTGGTTCAAATGGTTATTAATATGAAGTAAAAAAATCAATGTAACAAGATAATCAAGTATTTATGATTGGATCATAAAGGATAAAGTTTGAGTTACAATTTTAGCAAAACATCTGTGAAGTTGCAGAACTATTATACAACTTATACTTCTCGATTACCCCACATTAGTTTGGAGTATTCAAAAGAAAAAATCAAACCTTGTTTAACATGGTAAGATTAATAAAAATGTTATTATAATTTTGTAGTTTATACATTAAGGACAACCGCTTTTACACTGAAAAGAGCACCATCATGATCCATTGAAATTGACAACATATAAGATATGGTTTGGGTAGTGACCCGAATTGTCATTTTCTTAAGTTTTGGTATGCATAGCATGTGTAAAATGTTTACAACCAAAATAGGAATGTTGTTTGTCAGAATGGGTTGATTTCTCGAAAAAGTAGTTCTTGCGAAACAAGTGAGTGGGAGCACAGTACAAACTCAACGAGATTAGAGAATATTTGTTACCATGTCAAGAGTAGCGCAGCACTGGAAGTTGTTCCAGGGTTTCCTATTTTGACTAAGTAGAAGACACTACATGTGATTGTATATATTTCGGACGAGTTTGCGTACTGAACCACAAAAGTCCAAAAACTTTGTACTTAGACCAACTTGTGGTTTAAGAGTAAAGTGTTGTTTTGACAACATAAGGACTTGGACTTATAAAGGAAGCAAATGATGGGCCCTGACTTTGTAAAATTGACTATGAATCATTATATCCGCCATAGTATCCTTGTATGAATATCAAGTATGTGACTTGGTAGTCCTTTCGATAGGCATGATGCCTAACGATAGCAAAAGGGTCTATATAGCGACAAAGACATGGATTTTACATCCTTTGAAAGTTCTACTTATCGAAAAGTTGTTTTCGACGAAGTTCAAAGAGTTGACTACTACAATATTTTGATCTTTCGTAGTGATATTTTAGTATTTGTGGATAGTTCTAGCAAAAGTTAAATATTATGATATGGCATTTGAATAACAAAACCAACTCTCCTCTCGAGGAAGTTTGATCAAGGATGTGTACTTGACACAGTCTAAGAGTTTTGTAAAATTCAAAAGGTTGCTAGAAAGGTATGCACACTTCAATGGTTGAAGTGAGCATAACGAAGTTGAAATCTTTACCTTAATGAATTTATCAAAAGAGTTTGATTCCATCATGAACGATAAAAATGCTTATAGAATTACAAGAAATTAAGTGGGAGCGCTATGACATATTTTCAATACTTTATGTAGATGACATATGGTTGATTGGAAAATATGTATTTTAAATTAACACGGTTAAGAAATTCATATTGATGAAAGGCTTAGAAGATATTGGGCATCGATATCTATAAAAGATGGATTGAAGCACCTGATATGATTGAAGCCAAATTACATAGATGAAATATTGAAGTAAGTCAATATCGAAATGACAAGAAGGAGTTCTTGTCACATGGAAAATAATTGAGCAAGATTCAAGTGTTTTGACACATGATGAGCATCGTTGAAATTGAGATTTCTATGTCATGTTTCCATGCTATGTACACAACTAGACGAATCATATGCTATAAAATGTTATAGCAGGATATTTCATATGATGATTAGACAACAGTGGGAGAGATCCTTGTGTCATTTTACAAATGCTAAGGATATGTTTTCCTATGTAGTATGACAGAATATTAGTTGTAATATGTTACACTAATAGTCTTGTCATTTATTCAAGTAATTTTATCTCAATTAAAATACGTGATGAAGGGTAGCACAATAGGCTGGAAGAAAGTTCCATGCTGGATTTGAAAGAATTTCAAAATTAAAATATTGTGACAGATACTACAACAAAGGCTAAAGTATATCGTTGTGTTGACAACTGATAATAAGCGTATTTTGTGTCAAGGAGTTCTTTATTGAACTTTGTGAATTTCCAAGAATGCTAACACTATGATGCTACATCTTTACAATGTTAGTGACATCGGTTTAAGCTGAGGAATTAAGGTTTCACCGATTGACCATATATATACAAAGCCATCTCATTAGAGAATGAGTGATGTGGGTAGACGCAAAAAACATGCAAATACAATAGGACCTGAACAGTTCAGATCTTTTTGATGATGTTTACCACATGTGAAGCATGGTAATAACACTAGAACACCATATGTGTTAAGTGCTTACAAACTAGATTATTAACTCTAGTGCAAGTGGGAGACTGAAGGGAATATGCCCGAGAGGCAATAATAAAAATGGTTATTATCTTATTCCTTATTTATGATGAATGTTTATTTCTCATGCTAGAATTGTATTAACTGGAAACGTTGATACATGTGTGGTTAATAAACAAAGAATGGTTCCTAGTAAAGCCTCTCTTTTAACTAGCTCGTTGATTAATAGATGATCAAGGTTTCCTGATCATGAACATTGGATGTTATTAATAACGAGGTCATATCATTAGAAGAATGATGTGATGAACATATACCCAAAGTGAATATAGCAATGCGATCAAGTCATTAAGTTTACATTGTTATATAAAACGTCACACCGTAACAGGGTGGCTATAAAGGTGACGTTAGGTATTCGAAAAGTATAATTTGAGGATCATGGATCAAGAGTGGGATTTGTCCATCCAAAATGACGGAGAGATATACTCTGGGCCCTCTCAGTGATATCACATTGAAACCGCTTGCGAGCACGTGATATGATCACAAGGATGTTATATCATGGGAACGAGAAAAGGGTACTTGTCGGTAACGAGATTGAACAAGGTATGGTTGATACCAATGATCGAATCTCGGACAAGTAAAATATCGCGAGACAAAGGGAATAGTTCACGACGTTGATGGTTCACACGATCACGAGAATCATAGTTGAATATATAGGAGTCATCATGGATCTCCAGATCCCGCTGTTGATTATTGATCGGAGAGGAGTCTCGATCATGTCTATCTTATTCGCGAACCGTAGGGTGACACACTTAAGGTTCGATGACGCGTTTGAGAGGATACGGAATATCGAAGAATATTTTGGGCAGCACCGAAATTGTTTCGGGGAAAATTGAAATAGTTCAAGGGGTTTTTCGTCGAATGGTTGTTAATAGAATTAAAAAATGATTCGAGGTGCTATATGAAAATGTTTGTTAATGGAATTAACAAATATAAATAAAGAAATAAAAAAAATTAATTATTTATTAAAAGAAAACCTTTGGATTTTCCAAGTGGGAAATAATGGGAGCATGAGTGGGTGTGAGTGGAGCTTCCACTCACATGAAGAGGGAAGAGGTGGGGGCACCACCATGTCTGGCCGTACCCCACCCTTGGGCTACCTCCCTCTCCCTATAAAAGGAGGGTGAGGGCTCCTCTTCATTCACACACTTTCCCACCTCCCTTTCCCTCCACCCGCTGCTCTATTCCATGGTCTCCGGCTTGGCGAAGCCCTGGCCGTGGGATTCTTTTTCACCACCACGTCGTCGTGCTGCTGGAGTTCCTAGGGATCCTCTACTTTCGTGCCCCGCTGGATCGAGGGAACGGAGGTCGTCATCAACCGTACGTGTGACCGATCACGGCGGCACCGCCGGATTGTGGTGCACATCTTCTCGCTCTCGGGATCGGTGTGAGTACGACTACGCCAACAACGAGATTTGATCTCGTAATGCTTTGTGTCTTCGAGGGTATGTGTTCTCCTTAACCCTCTCTTTGCCCGTTGCACTTCGTCTCCTAGATTAGATCTTGGCTTTTCGGGTGTCTCTCGCGTAGGAAATTTTTTGTTTTCTAAGAAACGACCCCTTCACTTCCGATGATGGATTGGAATTTCTAGATGTCTAAATGGGAGACTACTAATTTCACGTCCAAAGATCTATAGGTATTGAGCCATAAAATCTCTAGACTTCCTAAAGCACAAGATCTCACTCTTTTAAAAAGTAATATTTAATCCATACAGCTGCAAAAAAAAAATTAATTTCAGGTTTACTGCCTTCTTGAGATCATGCTCTAGAAAAAAAATCATCAGCATATTGGAGAATAGAGAATCCACCCTCGCCTAAATAAGGAATAAGACCCCAACTTATGCATCCTCCTTTGCCCGTGCAACAAGAATGGTCAACATATCGTCAACTAGGTTAAAAAGAATATGAGACAATGGATCCCCTTGTCTTAAACCATTTAAAGTCTGAAAATAGTGACCGATATCATCAATAAGCCTAATTCCAACAGCCCCTTGAACAAACCTGGACACCAGTCACACCACTCAGGGGAGAAACCTTTCATGCGAAGAGTCTGTTATAGGAAAGACCAATTGACTTTATCATATGCATTTTCAAAATCTATTTTGAAAAGAACCCCATCCATTTTGTTTCTATTAAATTCACGGATAGTTTCATGCAAAATCACAACTACTTACAATATATTTTTACCAGGTAAAAATGCAGATTGAGAAGGCCTTATCACCTTCCAAGGAATATTTGTGACACTATTTGTTCCCACATTTGTGAAGATCTTAAAACGCACATTAAGAAGGCAAATGGTCCTATACTGCTCAATTCTGCTAGCATCCTCCTTCTTGGGTAAAAGGGTGATGACGCTAAAATTTAATCTAAATAATGGTAAATACCCTGAATGCAGTTGTGCAAACATGCCCATAAAGTCAACCTTGATAACATCCCAAAACACTTGATAGAACTCTGCCGGAAACCCATCAGGTTCGGACGCTTTATTATGTTCCATTTGAGAAATAGCATCATGCACCTCCTCTTACGTAGAAGCAGATTTGAGAAGGTTATTCTTAACATCTGAAATCTGAGGCACATCTTTGATCCTAGATTCCAAAAGGAAAAAGAAGAAGGAGCTGATGCTCCAAATACCTTTTTCTGGTATTCTGAAATAAATATATTGAGATTTTCTTGTCCCACAACGATTCCTTCATCCCGCATAAGCTGGAATTTTTATTTTTTCGGTGTTTACCATTGGCTATAATGTGAAAGTATTTAGTGTTGTTTCCACCCTCGTGAATGTGATGAACTTTCGCACACTGAGCCCACTTAGAGTAGTCGTCAGCTTCCTTCTTAGCATCCCGCTCGGCTTCAGAAATAGGAGCTAATTCCGTTTGAAGGTCCAATGCCTCAATAAGAAGCAATAACCGATCCTATTGATTCTTATACTCTCCACGGATAATGTTAGCCCACCAACGTAGAAAATACGTAGATGTCTAATCTTTTTTTGCCAAATGTAAATAGGAGAGGAACCAACATTGACACGTAACCACTCCGTCCTAACCATTTCCAAAAAAAAACCCTCTCTCTAAAGCCAACAACCCGATGTATTTTCTATATGAGTTGGAGCTCCGGAGTCAATGACCAGAGGTGCATGATCCGACCCTTTACAGGTTAATGCATGAACTGTTACCAACGGATTTTTTTTGCTCCCAATCGGTACTAGAAAGGATTCTATCCAATTTCTCATAAGTCTGAATTGGACTTCTACGGGCCCAAGTGTATTGTCGACCTTAAAGTTTGAGGTCTTTTAAGTCCATACTTTCGATGATAGCATTAAAAATGAAAGGTCAGCGAGGTTTGAAGTTATCATTATTTTTCTCCTCTCTTTTACGTATAATATTGAAATCACCCACCACCAATATGGGTAGTGACTTCCCATCACAATAGGCACTAGCTCTGAGAGGAAATCAGATTTATTATCATCTTGTGTTGCTCCATAAACAGCCACGAGTGCCCAAAGGAACCCATCTTCCTTTGATTTTGCATGAATTTTGACACAAAAGTCACCCGTAAGGACTGACTGAACCGCAAAGGTTGCATTATTAAAAACAGCCAGTATGACACGTGATCTCCCATGTGGAGGTAAACTTTACCAAGTAAATCCATATCCCGCAGCCAAATAATTCAAAAGGTAGAACTAAAGTTGGACCTCTCAGTCTCCAACAAAACCCCAAAATCCAACGTATGATCTTTAATAGCCTTCTGAATTGCTAAATGTTTCGCGGAGTCCCCTAAACCGATAAATTCCAAAAAAAACATCTCATTAGGTTTTTCTTTTTATAGAGTGTGTCCTGGCACTCCTTCTAAGTTTTCTACAGGCACTCAGTTTCTTATTTTGGGACCGTGTGACAACATCACGCTGAATGCGTGAATCCATATGATTCTCCAGACCCTCATTATCCTCAATATTATCCTCACACAAATTTGTAGCCCGAAGTAAAACCAAAGGGCGTGTGTCCAAATTGTTGTCACATCTTAAAGAATTACTTTAAAAATTAAATTACAAGACTCCTCTACTTCCTTTATCCTAGTAACTGATTTTGCAACTTGACTAGGTGAAACCCCAAGCGAAACTCCTAGTCCATTAGCACGATCAACTATATGTTCATTCGACATAGAAGAGAATGAAAGCTTCCGAGGAAAACTCGTACCTGAGAGGAGACTATTACGAGTCTCCGTCAAAATCGAAGCTCGCTCAAGAATGGGCACATCCGCATGGGGATGTTCCCGTAGCCTCGCGCTGGACCTCAAACCTACCGATGAAGGGTACTCAATGCCGCCAAACGCGACGGTTTCCTCCATCGATGGACGAGCAGGCATGGTAGCCGACATGACCACACCACCACTTATACGCCTAGCTGCCTGGTCCACCTGCTCAAGAACTCCTAGGTCCACCTCCGCAATCGCCGCGCCCAACGGCGCCACACCACGCGACTGAAGTCGGCTGACCTCCTGAGCTTGAAGTTGAGAAGACACCCTTGTCGCCTCCTCAGCCACCACGCTCACCTCGCGAGACGACGCTGGAGAGAAACGTGCAACCAATCGCACATCGCGATCCTCCTCCGGCGCTGAGAGAAGCGCCTTGGACACACACTGCTGAAAGTACAAGGATGCCGCCTAGAGGGGGTGAATAGGCGCTTTAAAATAATTACGGTTTAGACTTGAGTAAATGCGGAATAAAACTAGCGTTTAATTTATCAAGCACAAAACCTACACAAGCTAGGTTTACCTATGTGCACCAACAACTTATGTTAAGCAAGATATACAACTATGTGATAGCAAGATAGATGACTTCAAGCACGATGGCTATCACAAAGGTAAATGCATAAGTAACGAGCTAGAGTATAGAAATAACCGAACATGAGGAGACACCGATGTGATTACCGAAGTTCCTTCCCAAGGGAAGTACGTCTTCGTTGGAGAGGTAGGGAGCCACCTAGGCGCTCCTCAATAGCACAGATGTGCACACCTTATTCTCCTTGAGCTTCTCCGGTGAGGGAGATGCTCGTTTCCACTATGAGGTCGCCTTGAAAGCATTGACCAAACCTTACACGGGGTTGAGGCTATCTCCACAACTCAATTAGAGGCTCTCAATGAAGCTTCTTGCAACAAGGTGGAAGCCCCAAGAACTAACCATCTAGGGTGCTCAATACACCCAAGAGGAACAATCTCTCCGGTGACCAAGCACCCAAGAGTAACAAGCTCACGAACTTCTCTTTCACGAATCCCGTGGGGAACTCAAACATATGCACCTAATGCAATGGAAAGAACACACAAAGTGGTCAATAACTTCCCTCCCAAATCCCACCAAAGAAACTAATTCTATGGAGGGGGGAAGGAGGAAGAACAAGGAAAACAACAAATGAATCCCCAAGATCTAGATCTCCTCTCTATTTTCCATCAAGTGGAAGCAAGAATCATTGGAGGGATCGAGAGATAGCAAGCTTTTGGAGGTCAACAATGGAGGTCAAACTTTCCCATATAGTTGGGGAACCATTGGGGAAAAAGGCCCCTTAAATAGGTCACCCAAATATCCAACATTTGGTGGTAAAATCGCGCAGGGGCGGTACTACTGGTGAAAGCACCGGTACTACCGTGCTACCGGTGGTTTCACCGGTAGTACCGCCACGGGCATCCCTAAAGGGTTTCCGGCGGTACCAGCACCGGTACTACCGGTGCTGGAAAAACTACAGAACACCCGATACAAAAACGGTCGTAACTTTTGTATCCAGACTCCGTTTTCGATGTTCTTGGGCTCGTTGAAATCACAGAAACGAGCACTACAAGTATATGCGGAGAAACATCATAGTAAAAAATGTGAAGATAATACCAAATGATGAAAGTTTGACCTATCTATAAGGACAACCGGTAGAAACCTCCAACATAAAAATGTGATAAGTTTTTCATACGAAATCCATATTTGATGAACTTGAGCTTGACATGAAGAGAATGAAAAGATCTAAAACCTCACATGGAGAAAAACCAAATAAGAACCAATAAGTAGTATGCCAAGTATGCAAAGGTTTGAGCACTCTATAATAGATACGATCAAGATATGCATTCAAGAGCCCTCTTGATAGTACGGTTATCTATCCTATAATCCGGTCTCCCAAGTAGCATAATGAGACCGGTAAAATAGAAACCCTATATAAGTAATACCTTTGCATTGCACAATAAAATTGAGCTAGATGATGACGATCTTAATCACCTCAAGTTGGACCACCTTTCTTGATTGCGCTTCGGTTCATGAAGACTTGTAAATTGCTCCCCCATAAGCTATTATGAGAGGGATTCTCACATGACCATCTTCACTTGATCATAATCTCCATATGGGTGGAAAGATTTGCGCACCTACTTGATCAACCAAGTATATTCTCTTTATTCGTGATGATGATGTCTTGAAGGTAAACATGAATGTTTACACAGTCTCCTTCTTCAAGACATGCTTGTAATATGATCAATAATAGCAAGCCAATTCTTCTTCTTGATCATATAGATATATTCATTATAAGTGATGATCTTGATAGTACCCAACCTTGAATCCAACACATGGAGTTCAAGTAGTGCCAATGGAAAAACCTATAAGAATGTCTCAATGCAAACATTAGTCCATAAGAATTGTCATTAATTACCAAAACTATACATGGGGGAAACATGCACTTTCATTCTCCCCCATTTTGGTAATTGATGACAACCCCTTTTACGAAGGTTTATATAATGAATCAAGCAAACATGCATGCAAGAGCATGAAAGGTAAACGCTTAAGAACGAAACCAAAGCATAATCCAAATTCCCTTAAACCCTCTAAAT
Organism: Alopecurus myosuroides; assembly: GCA_028641055.1. Lineage (NCBI taxonomy): Eukaryota > Viridiplantae > Streptophyta > Magnoliopsida > Poales > Poaceae > Alopecurus > Alopecurus myosuroides. The sequence goes on along the minus strand of CM054059.1, from coordinate 129,844,968 downwards.
CTCTCCCCCATTGGCATCCATTGCCGAAATGGGCTGAAATTTTAGACGGCCAATATAGTAAGAGATCCCCCATAATTTAGGCATTTCTCATAATATGAGAGAAACAGAATGCATATTCAATGAAGAATAGATGGGGGAGATCAAACTATATTGAGGACCAAAAAGATTGCAAATAAGATTATATTTCTCTAAACTTCTTCAAAGAATGGAAAGCAATCAAAACGATCCGAAAAACCGATTGAACATAAGATTTTATGATTTTAGCAAAAGAGTGTTTTCATGAAAATGGAGAAGCTCCCTAATGGTCATGCACTATTTAGAAGTATTGCATTTAAATACAAAGTGCGCAAATATGGAATCATCACTCCCCCAATATCCTTTAAAACACAAAACAAGTGCAAGAGATCATAGATAAGAAGAAAACCAAGGCACCTAAAAAATTGGTTGAGCACCAAGAGAGGATACCAAATCAAAATGTAACTCCTCTTATGTGTATAAGTTTTAAAGTAGACAACAATCATGATGATATACATCCACAAAGAAACATGTACACACAAAATAGTTACTAAAGAAGAGAACGTGGTATCAAAGGGAAAGTCATAAATACAGCAATATGATATTTTTTAATGAAAGCATAGCACATAGCTCAGTTTTATCCTTAGAGGGATATAAATAAAAATCCAACACAAACAAATCAAAAACATCACAAATATCAATAAGGGGAAAAGAGATAGTTGCGATGTTTTGATAGAAGCAACAAGTATCACAGAAAAAGTGCAAATAAAATATTTTCATGCCACGATGAAACCTACACAAGGTTGAAAACAAGATAAGGTATGCATTAGGTAGATACTTCTTACCGAGATGACAATTATGATGTTGTAGTAGATAATATTTAATTCATCATCCTAGCTTGACTCCGATAAGCACATGGTGACGACACCTTTCTTGAGAATGAGACAAGCATCTAATGCATCTCAAATGTACCTAAAACACATTTAAGTACAAAGGGTCCAAATTAGTTAGACAAACTACAATACACAGGATAAGATCCACATAAATATGTGCAATAGATATTCCTCCCCAAACCAGTTGTTGCCCACTTTCTTGCACCAGCAGTAGTAACGGTGTTACCACCGGTACTACCGATGCGGTTAGTGTCCCAGAGCCCAAAGGGATCTCTCCCTGCTCATCAGAATCCACAACACCGGAGGTACCGGTGGAATCAGCGATACTACCTCCCACGGGTACTACCTGTGGCCTTCGTCGTTGCCTCCGCGATGTACCAACAAAGCGTTGGTTTGGCGGTACCACCACCGGTACCACCACCGGTGGTGGACAGCCCCTGGAATCCTGAAGAAACGTCGGAGGTGCCAGTGGCACCAGCGGTACAACCGCCCACCGGTACTACCGGTGGCCTCCGTTGTGGCCTCCGTGATGTACCAACGGAGCATCACATTGGCGGTAGTACCACCGGTATCGCCACCGGAGGTTGCCTCCCTGGAGATGAGCTAGATAATATCGGTGGAGGTACTACCGGTGGTTTCACCGGTACTACCGCCGCCTGGAAATAGACGGGCCAACTTCCTGCTTTTGAGATTTCCGCCGATTTTGGATTTGGTGGAGTTTACCCTACATATCGGATCAAAGAAAGTAAAGTATGCCATAACAAATGCATTAGAAAATATGCATGAAAATACTTTCAAGAAACAAAAGGCATATGATGTGGACAAAAACACCAAGAAAACGAAAGAGGGTGCACAAGATCGTGACACGACAAAACGTTGTCCAAATCATACCAAAGATCCAAACCAATTTGAAAAGAAATCAAGTGAAAATGAGGTACACAAAGAACCATTTAACACTTGAAAGAAACCAAATAAGAGTTAAATAAAGAATTGAGATATTGAACTCCCAAAAGAGATACCAAAAGAAAGATTCATTAATGTAAAGAAGTGCAATATCCAAAATAGATCGATTTGAAATAAATCAATGAGAACATAACCAACTCCCCAAAAAGGCAAGGTTCCAACAACTAAACCAAACCCTCAACACATTTCATGATGGCACAAAGTACCAAGACGAAAAAGGTTTGTCTTCCAAATAGACAGGCCATCGGGATTAAATACCAATTGAGAAAGATCTAAATACAAATGAAGAAAAATAGTGTTCTAAACAATATAGGAAAGCTCCCCCATGATTTTTGCATTACTTATAATTTTGTATTTGAATACAATATGCACACAAGTGGATCCTTGCTTTAGCTTTACCAATATGAACACCACCAAATACGAGTGACTCAAAGGGATTCTCAAAAGGCAAGGAAGACAATGGGAGTGAGAACAAAGAAATTACTTGGCAATAAATATGGAAAAAGAAGAAATAGCCCAAGTAAGTATGATCAATACATTATACCACAAATAAGATTATCACTTGTCAAGGACAAGGAGAGGAGTTATTACTCGGTGGTATGGTGCATACATATTTATGATCATATTCACAAAAGAAAAGCTTACAGAAAGAATAGGAATGAACACACCATGCTTAAATAGAGATTATTGGTGACTTCAATAGTCTATTGATCATGGAAAGCAATGATTAATATATCATGAAGCAACCAGTTTCCGAGAAGGTAAATACTAGTGCATATTTGAGGAAAACCGCACCAAGAGCCTCTCTCGCGAACAAGATACCAAAAGATGAGCAAATAAAATCATTTAAGCAAATTGAAACTTGTTTAAGCACACATGCCACATAGGAACAATATAATTAACAATATCAATTCTAGGTGGCAAAACCTCAAATGTTCACATTCTTTATACTTGTAATATGCACAAAGCATATTACTCCCCCATAATGTGATAATATGTATCTTCTTAGCAAGAGGCAAACAAAGACCACCTAAAGATAATTAATAGACATTAGAATTTGAATTTCTCATGAGTATGACATGCCACATAGAGACTAGATAATATTTAAATGTCAACACTAAGTGGTATTTCTCATGTACACACATTTTAGGATTGTGAAGTGCCAAAGGCATATTACCCTCCCAAAATGGGATAGTCCATTAATCACTCAAAAGATCCAAATAAGATACAAACAAGATGCAATTAGGCTCAAAGCAAACTCACACATACATGTTGTGCAAACCGACAAACACATACTAGATTACTCAAGGATAAGTAAGTAGTAAGCACAACATATACAAAATACAAGCAAGGTACAAAACCAACACATGCAAAGGGGAAAGCAACTTTCAATGTATATATATAATGTAAACACAAGTTACTGCAAGAAGGGTCGTGGGATATGAGATAGAGAGATTATAATCCAAATGTCTTGGCTTGGGGAAAATATATATGCTGAAGATCCCTTAATTCTTCATGATGTAGTCAAGTCTCCAATGCCCGCCAATAACACCTATTGATCAAGTTTGAGCTTGTTGGTTCCAAAACAAGTTGTGTTCTAAGAGGTTAGTCACAATAGGATTGGCAACCCAAATGGTTCTTTTCTTGACACCACTTTGAGTACCAACATATTTGGCAAACACATTGCCCACATTATCCTTCCGAATGGAATACACATCATCAATTATCATAGGGTTGGATAATGTACCATTAGTGCATGAAGAAGCAATATGTCCCTTTTCACTGCATAAATAGCAACAACGACTCCTTCCACTCTTCTTGGTTGATTTTTCAACCTGAGGAGCATTAGCTTGAGACTTCTTGGGAAGAGGCCTTTCTTCAACTTGAGGTTGAGATTGAGGATGGACCTGTGGCCACTTCCCTTGTTTCTTCTCACTAAGATGCTTCTTCTTCAAAGGTCATGATCTAACATGATACCCTTCAACCTTGCACTTGAAGAAAACAATCTTGGCCAAATTCTTGACTTGTTCATGGCCCTTCTTCTTGTCGACCTTGGACTTGTTCTTGTGATTGGAAATGAATCCAAATCCTATCTTGTCATTGGGGGATTTTTTGACACTCGACATAATGTCATGTGTAGACTTCCCTTTATGACACTTCTCCAAGTCTTTCTTCGATGAAGTGACTTGGGCCTTGAGCTCTTTAATTCCCTCTACATGGTTAGTATCAACACAAGAGCTAGAGGAAGTGGATGCACCAGTATTAGATCAACAAGGCGAGGAAAGAAATTCATCACAAGATGTGGAAACAGTATGAGAGAATGAATTACTAGGACTAGCACAAGGCAATATAACATTTAGAATAGAGATTGTGCCTTTGTCCACATGAGGCTCACAAGATGTTACCTTAGTTAAAATAGACACATGAGCTAATTTTAGACTCTCATGTGAGACTAGAAGATCCTCATGAGATCTTGAGAGATTGTCATGTGTTTCTTCCAATTTCCCATAATTAGTAGTTAGCAACTCAAGTTGAGCTCGTAGCTTAACATTCTCCTTTAATATGGATGCTTCAAAAGAAATAGAGTTAGTAGCACAAGAATCATCATTTTTAGCTTTGAAGTCATTAGCAAGAGCAAGAGATAATTCATTATCTCTTCTAAGCTTAGAAACACTAATAGCATAGGTTTCTTCTAGACTATATAGTTTCTCTTCAAGAGAAGATCTAAGGGAACGCTCTTTCTGAAAAGCCTTTTCAAGCTCTTTGTCCTTGATAGAATGGCCACCACTATGACTTTCCAAAGTCACGATGATATCCTTCTTTTCATCTATAAGAGAGTTAGCCTCATCAAGTTGTTCGAGGAGATCATTTACATTTTTCTCGGTATCATTATCAAGGATAGATAACCACAAAGCTATCCACTCATCTCTATCATCATGAGATATATTGGGGTTCAAAGTAGAAGATACCTTGTATCCTTGGCCATGAGGCAAAAGGTGGTAGATGATGATAGATCATTACTTGAGGCACCACTCAAGTAGACATCTTGTTTCATAGAGAGTTGGGTTTCCTTTACATTGTTAGACATACAAATACTAGAGGAAACACAGTCATTTTTATCATGGGAACAAGATAAAGCAAGCATATCATCATGAGATTTAGTCAAGCAATGTCGACATGATATGCAAAGACTATCAACACAAGCATGTAAAATATTTTTTGTGCTAGTTGTGTTTAAGTCCATATATGAAGCATTGTAATAATATGGGATGAATGATCATCAATAATAAGCTCACTATCATTATTGAAAATCCTATAACTACTCACCATCTCATTAGTTTGTGGCTTAACACATGTTGGTGAAGTAGACGAAGTTGAGAACTCATCACGTCCGGAGATGGAGGGAGTGCAATCATCCTCAACAATATTGTACACTTCATATTTATCTTGAAGCTTTGTCCATACCTCGTGAGCATTCCGGAGAGGGAACACCGGCTTAATAACTACAAGGCTCAAAAGAAGAAAAAACGCATTAATAGCAAGAGCATCGAGAGATAATTTTTCTCTTCCTCTAAAGTCTGATTTTGAGGATCCTTTGGAGGAGAAAAACCCATCTCTAAGGATGACGCCTAGAGGGGGTGAATAGGCGGTTTAAAATAATTATGGTTTAGGCTTGAGTAAATGCAGAATAAAACTAGTGTTTAATTTATCAAGCACAAAACCTACACAAGCTAGGTTTACCGATGTGCACCAACAACTTATGCTAAGAAATATATACAAATATGTGATAGCAAGATAGATGACTTCAAGCACGATGGCTATCACAAAGGTAAATGCATAAGTAACAAGCTAGAGTATAGAAAAAACCGAAGCACAAGGAGACACCGATGTGATTACCGAAGTTCCTTCCCAAGGAAGTACTTCTTCGTTGGAGAGGTGGGGAGACACCTAGGCACTCCTCAATAGCACGGATGTGCACACCTTATTCTCCCTGAGCTTCTCCGGCAAGGGAGATGCTCGTTTCCACTATGAGGTCGACTTGAAGGCATTAACCAAACCTTACATGGGGTTGAGGCTATCTCCACAACTCAATTGGAGGCTCTCAACGAAGCTTCTTGCAACAAGGTGGAAGCCCCAAGCACTAACCGTCTAGGATGCTCCATACACCCAAGAGGAACAATCTCTCCAGTGACCAAGCACCCAAGAGTAACAAGCTCACGAACTTCTCTTTCACGAATCCCATGGGGAACTCAAACCGATGCACTTAATGCAATAGAAAGAACACACAAATTGGTCAAGAACTTCTCTCCCAAATCCCACCAAAGAAAATAATGCTATGGAGGGAGGAAGGAGGAAGAACAAGGAAAACAACAAATGAATCTCCAAGATATAGATCTAATTAAAAGTTTCCCCTCACAAAGAGGAGGGATTGATTGGTGGAGTTGTAGATCTATATCTCCTCTCTATTTTCCCTCAAGTGGAAGCAAGAATCATTGGAGGGATTGAGAGATAACAAGATTTTGGAGGTCAACAATGGAAGTCAAACTTTCCCAAAGAGTTGGGGAACCATTGGGGAAGAAGGCCCCTTAAATAGGTCACCCAAATATCCATCCGTTGGGGGCAAAATCACGCAGGGGTGGTACTACCGGTGAAACCACCGGTACTACCGCCCCTAGATGAGTTAGAACTCCAAACGGGCTGACAAACTGCCCCCATGCAGCGGTAATACCGGTGGTTTCACCAGTAGAACCGCCACGGGCATCCCGAAGGGGTTTTCGGCGGTACTAGCACCGGTACTGGAAAAACTGCAGATCACCCAGTACGAGAACGGTCGTAACTTTTGCATCCGGACTCCGTTTTCGATGTTCTTGGACTCGTTGAAATTAGAATGACGAGAAATACAAGTATATGAAGAGAAAAATCATAGTAAAAAACGAGAAGATAAAACCAAATGATGAAATGTTTGACCTATCTATAAAGGACAATCGGTCAAAACCTCCAACATAAAAAATGCGATAAGTTTTTCATACAAAATCCATTTTTGATGAACTTGAGCTTGACATCATGACAAGATCTAAAAACTCACATGGAGAAGACCCAAATAAGAACCAAGAAGGATGATGCCAAGTATGCAAAGGTTTGAGCTCTCTACTATAGATACAATCAAGATATGCATTCAAGAGCCCCTCTTCATAGTACGGTTATCTATCCTATAGTCCGGTCTCCCAACTAGCATAATGATACCGGTAAAATAGAAACCCTATCTAAGTCATAACTTTTCCTTGCGCAATCCAATTGAGCTAGATGATGACGATTTTAATCACCTCAAGTTGGACCACCTTTCTTGATTGCGCTTCGCTTTGTGAAGACTTGTAAATTGCTCCCTCGTAAGCTAATATGGGAGAGCTTCTCACATGACCATCTTCACTTGAGCATAATATCCATATGGGTGGCAAGCTTTCCACACCTACTTGATCAACCAAGTATCTTTTCTTTATTCATGGTGATGATGTCTTGAAGATAAACATGAATGTTCACACAATCTCCTTCTTCAAGACATGCTTGTAATATGATCAATAATAGAATGTCAATTCGTATTCTTGATCATATAGATATATTCATTATAAGTGATGATATTGATAGCATCCAACCTTGAATCCAACACGTGGAGTTCAAGTGGTTCCAATGGACAAACCTATAAGAATGTATCAATGCAAACATTAGTCTATAAGGATTGTCATTAATTACCAAAACTATACATGGGGAACCATGCACTTTCAACTGCTCCACCATCTCTATAGGATACATCTGCCTCGCAACACCAACATCGGACTCCACGCCCGTACATACGTGATGCCGAACAACCACGTCCCTCTCTAATAACACAGCATCCATCCTCGCAGCACCAATATGGCCATCAACCATGGTATCATCAACAATATGGACCAGAGACTCCGTCCGAGCAAAGCACAAATGAATCTCCTCTCATACCGAATTAAAATCTTGTTGAACAAGAGGTGAAAATACCAAACATATCTTCAGAGGCCTTAAAGCATGTTGTATATGCTCAGCCTCTCCCTCGAATTGTTTATTATCCTGGTCAGTATTCGGAGCCGAAGTGTCAACCAACTCCACCCCTTCTCCCTTGCTTCTTTCTCCTCCACCTCGTTAAATTCATCTCCTAAATAATCATCCTCACCATTATCATGTGAAGCCTCCGACTAGTAATACCAGCCCCAGAAAAATTCTCCTCACCCTTCACCTCAAAACAGAGCTCATATCGCCCATATTTTATGAACAGAGGGAAAGTGTGAGGAATTTTGGTATAATCTAGACATAACACTCGAATCTGAAGAACCTTAGGTTCCCAAGTATACGTCATATCAATCTTTGAGGTCTTCCCAAGCAGAAAACCCACCGCCCAAACTGCTAGATAATCACCAATGTGATCTTTGGGTATACCCGATACTCTGACCCGAAACTTAGGCAACGTGTCCATCGGCTCAATCTTCTTCGTCCAGTGGTCAAAAGTCATCTCACACGAGCTGTTAGGTACCCTACAAGTACAAAAGTTTGTAACCTTTCCATCTATTGCTTAGAGGGAAACCGAACCTTAAAAATGTTATGTCCCACAAGTTGAACATTCCGTTGTTACTGATTAGTTGGAACAAGTCTCCACAACCGAGTAGTGAATTGTGGAATAGTCATATCCCCATGAGTAACTACCAAATATGCCATCCGATGATTGATAAGCTTTGGCCATAAAACTCAGAACACGGCATACCAAAGAGAGAAACCCCTCGTGCTCATAACCATAGGTAATTAGCTGAGGTTTGGGCATAGATAGAAACGAACATGGCCCCTTCCCATGTGTAGGCACCTCGCAAATGTCACAAATGACCGTCAAGCAATCTCCTAAACCATGTTCAGGCAGTCCACATCAGGAAGACTTCTTATTATCCTACTTAGTATTCATTAGAACCTCTGATAACTGATCCACGGAGACAATATTCTTCACACCATCTACCCTCGCCAAAGCCACCGTGGTAGGAGCAACGATTACAGTCAGTTGGACAAGGGGCTAGGCCGTAGCCGGAGCAACCACAGCAGTCGTTGCCTATGTCGGTGGTGGCACCACAACCATCGGAACCACCCTTCAACCACCTCCACAGTGAGCAAAACAGAAATGGCCATAGCCGCGGTCCCCACCTCTTCCTTGTCCAGAACCCCTGCCTTGATCATACTGATAGCGCCCACGGCCCTGGTTCGGGTGATCGTAGCCCCTCTATCCAGCACCCTCTATGCCTCCACTGGCCACACCAACGTTGAATGTGAGGGCCCCTTGTCCACCTATGAAACCCTCATTAGAGCCACCTGCCAAACTGCCACCGCCAGCACTAGGACCCCGCCCTCCATCAGCGAACCAGCCAGCCAGCCCTTGAGCTTGAAATGCATCAGGAAGCCCAGCATGCCCACTAGAATCTGTTGGAACGCTGTCGGGGGGTTACCCCCGAGTAGGGGTAAGGCAAGTGGTAAAAGGCAAAGATCAGTGTACTGTTGGCCGGGTTGGTGGCTACCCGGTACACCTCTACCCGGTAGTCTCTATCCGGTCATAAGTATTGAAGACCAAGAGAAGATATTGAGCAAGTTTCATTCGTCCGGATAGCGGTCAAGTGGTCCGAGTAGATGGATTGCGTTCCTACTCGGGCAAGAAGTCAATGGAGCCGTTCTGACAAGGGATCCCGCGTATCCTCCATCCGTACCAACGTGCGGTTCGACTTACGAAGCGCGTGATTATCCGCGCTACGGCGTGGCTACAGTGTGGTAGGCGCCTGTCAAGTCCTGTCACTGACAGAGGGGACAGGACATGTCTAGGGGCCCACCCTATCTCACTGACAAGGTGGACATGTCCCATCTCCGGAACGGCGGGACGACTTCCCGCACCCGCGTCAGCGAGAAGCCGGAGGCGTGCGCTGTCCTGCAGTGGGCATGTCCCATCAAGTGTACCTTATAGTCTTTCTTTGTTCGGCTGGGCACCAGTATATAAGGTGCCCTGCCCCCTCCTGCGTGAGGGACGTTGCTTCACTTCGCATTTATTGCTAGAACCAGCAGTAGAGCTAGAGAGAACAGCCGAGTGGCTACTCGGCCAAGAGACATACTTTGTACTGTGGCTACTCGGAGATCATACATATAGAGAGAGATGCAGGAGTAGGGGTGTTACCTCCACACGAGGGCCCTGAAACTGGGTAGATCTTGTTGTTTGCAGTGCTAGAGATTCCTACGCGCGGCTACTCGCCATGCGATCCCTCCCGGGATACCTCCAGCGTCCATCGGCCCCAACACTTTAGCCATCATATAGCATCTTCCATGATACCACCACGACAGTTGGCGCCCACCGTGGGGCTACCAGTGGCGCTGGCTGGAGTTCACATTCGGACGGGACTCGTTTCTGCTACGGGGGAGCGCGTGGTATGTGGCCTTGTTCACAGATTCGGCTCCTTCGACTTCGTCATCGACAACGCCGAAGATTTTGGCGGTAGGCCCATGCCGGCTGGCGGCTCGATGCTCTCCTTCAGCACGCATCTGGTCTACGTCGCCACCACCGTCATCTGCGAGTTCCTGGAAGAGGTGCTCGTCGCGGAAGATCCTCCTGTTGTACTCGCTGCCCGCGGGAAGCCTTCTGGCTGCTTTGCGGACAGCGTGGAGGTGATGATGACAGGCCCGGCTATCGATGCCGGGAAAGGCGCGACCGCTACCGCGGGAGTCATCGAGGAACCTGTTGGCCCAAGTACTGGCCCAAGGGTTTATAAGCCCTACGACGCGTCCCACAACATTCCGGGTTACGTGCCCCCTTCCATGACTACGACGATACCGGCATCCGCCGTGCGGATGGGCATGCCGCCTCCCACCGAGCTCGAGCTCATGACCATGAGGGCGCAACTCGAGCAGCAGCGTCAAGCGCTACTCGCGGAGTCCCAGGAGATGGAGAAGGTTAGGCTTGAGCTTAACCTAGACCAAAATGAGTACAACAGGGCCCACGGTTTTACTCCTGTGTTTAGGAAGCCTAGCAAGCTAGGCGCTACTCGTCGCAACTTAGGGGCTGAGATGGCAGTAGTTGGTGGGGCTGCTAGCCAGTCTGCTAGTTTAGACACTGCTACTAGGCCCAAGTATAGTACCCCCGCCAAAACTCTTAGGGCTGCAGAGGCAGTAGCTGCTGAGTTGCCGCATCTCGCTGGCGACGCGCGCGCTAGGCAGCAGGATAGACTCAATGAGCTAGTGCTAGAGGTTGCTAGGCAGAACGAGGAGTTCCGGAAAGCCACCGGGTGCTGGCGCTTCTTAGGTTGTGCACTCGCATGCGGTCAGATCTACGGATCAGGCCTCATCACCGCTTCCTGGTAGTGAGAGGAACCAGAGTGTGAACTCGGGGAAGAGCAAACAGATGCAGGTGTACGACCCGGCTGTCGCCGCAAAACAGCGCGCTGTGCCGCGGCAGCTCGGTCAGAAACACAACACTGCAGGAGCAGACTATCAAGACAATAAAGCTCACACCAAGAGGCAAGGAGGAGACCGTGCGGTACCATCGCGGCACCATGCTGCCAACCCGGAACAGCCAAGAGTGCGGCAACCAGCGGCAGCACAGCCGCATGCAGCTGCGCCAGGAGCCAATCCGGTTGTGCAACCCGCAGCTGTGCAGGAAAACCGCTATGATGATTGGTACTCGGCAATGGGGCTAGCCGGATATGCTGACCCAAGAGATGTCACTGACCGTCTGGGTGACCGCATGTTGGAGCCCAGTGATGCAAGATACAAGCTGGACCTGATCAATCGGTCTGCGCAGCTCGAGAACAGGGGGCCACCTGGCTCATATTGCTTTGGTCGCCGCATCATGGAGGAGCCCTCCGTGAACCATTTCCAGCTG